>CM053770.1:334351113-334445507 GCA_028658325.1 Potorous gilbertii | reverse complement strand
GAAAAACATCAGTTGCTCATGGGTAGGCTGAGCCAATATAATAAAAATGACAATTCTACTTAAATTAATTTGCTTATTTAGTGCCATACCAATTAAACTATCAGATAATTATTTTCTAGAGCTGGATAAAATAATATCAAAATTCATCTGGAAGAACAAAAGGTCCAAAATATCAAATGAAAAGAAATGCTTGGGAAGGTGGCCTAGGGCTAACCAGATCTCAAGTTGTATTATAAAGCAGCAATTATCAGAACCTCTTGGTACTGGCTAAGAAACAGAAGGGTAGAACAGTGGAATATGTTAGGTACTCAAGACACAGCAGGCAATGAATATAGCAATCTCATGTTTGATAAACCCAAGGACCCCAGCTTCTGGGATAAGAACTCACTGTTCGACAAAAATTGCTGGGAAAACTGGATAACAGTGTGGCAGAAACTAAGCATAGACCTATGCCTGACACCCTACATAAGAATAAAGTCCAAATGGGTACACAATCTAGGTATAAATATTTATATCATGGAAAAACTGGAGGAGCAAGGGATAATGTATTTATCAGATTTATGGAAAAGGGAAGAATTTTTGACAAAAGAAGAGCTAGAAAGCATTATGCAGTGCAAGATGTGTAATTTTGATTAAATTAAACTGAAAAGTTTTGGCACAGCCAAATCCAATGCAACCAAAATTCAGAGGAATATAGTATATTGGGACAAAAAATTTATAGCTAATCTCAGGCATAAAGGCCTCATTTCTAGAATATATAGAGAACTGAGTCAAGTGTACAACAATACAAGTCACTCCTCAATTGATAAATGGTCAAAGACTATGAACAGGCAATTTTCAGAGGAAAAAATTAAAAATATCTATAATCATATGAAAAAAATGCTCTAAATCACCTTTGATTAGAGAGATGCAAATCAAAATTACTCTGAGGTACCACACTCACACCTATTAGATTGGAAAACATGACAGAATAGGAAAATGATAAATGTTGGAGAGGATATGGGAGAGTTGGAACACTAATTCATTGTTTGTGGAGCTGTGAGGTCATCCAACCGTTCTGGAGAGCTGTTTGGAACTATGCCCAAAGGGCTACAAAAATGTGCGTACCCTTTGACCCCTCAATATTGCTTCTAAGACTGTATCCCCAAGAGATCAAAAAAATTTGAAAGGGTCCCACATGTACAAAAATATTTATAGCAGCACTCTTTGTAGTGGCCAGAAACTGGAAATCAAGGGGATGCCCATCAATTGAGGAATGGCTGAATAAATTATGGTATATGAATGTAATGGAATGTTATTGTGCCATAAGAAATGATGAACAAGAATACTTCAGAGAGGCCTGGAAAGACTTATATGATCTGATGCTAAGTAAAAGGAGCAGAAACAGGAGAACTTTATGCACAGCAACGAATACAGTGTGTGAGAGTATTTTCTGGTAAACTTGGATCTTCATAGCAGTGAAAGGACATTAAAAAAATTCCCACTGGTCTTCTAAGTCAAAATACCTTCCCCATTCAGAGAAAGAACTATAGAATTCAATCACAGAATGTAGCAGAACAGTGTGTGTGTGTGTGTGTAGGTGAGTGTGTTATATTTTGCTTTGTTATATGATTTCTCCCATTTATTTTAGTTCTTCTACACAGCATGAGTATAATGAAAATGTATTCAATAGGAACGTATGTGTAGATCCTATATAGAATTGTATGCTGTCTTGGGAAGGGAGGGGAGTGGTGGGGAGTAGGTATGGGGAAAAGGTCTAAGTTTTATGGTAGTGATTGTAGAGCACTAAAAATAAATAAAATGAGTATATTTTTAAAAATAAATTTAAAAAGTATTCAATTTAAAAAAAGACTATATCATATTTGAAGCAGACCCTCAGTCATTTGATGGTTTATGGACCTTGAAGAAACATCCTTATCTTCAAAGATTATCCTGATTGTTGGTTATAGAACTCATTGACACATCCTGTTTTGTGTTTTTTAGAGACATCCTTATTTTCAGAGACTCACCTAACTTTGGTTATGGGACTTTTGGCACAACTTGTTTTTGGAGACATCTCTTTATCTTATTGTTTGGGCTCAAGCCTTGAACTAATGTTTTGGTGATTGCTTATCACCAGAAATGCTTTTCTGATTTCTGTATCAAAGGGTCACAGATCTAACACCGGGAATTCCTCATTCCTCCCTCTCCTTTGGGGATGCGGCTGACTGATTCATTCCTTCCAAAGCACACTTTTACCCCCAAATGTCTTACCTTCCTTTGTTTGAAAGGTATATAAGCTGTACAAGGAATGGCTTGAGACCATAGTTCACAGGCTTTTTGGTCTCATGACTGTTTTATACTCTTAAAATACTTTTTTATGCAGAACCCACAAAATGACAGAGTAAAACAAATCCCCAACCCAAGACAACCTGGAAAGTCAACAGGAAGGATTTTTTGCACCCAGGAGGGAACAGAGCACAGTTCACTGTGGGTCACACCAGCACAGAAGGGCCACAGCAGGCCTTCAAGGATTGAATCATTGGAAGATGTGGTGGTTTCCAGACTTCTCAACCCACAACCATCAAAAAGTTCAGTGGCAAAATGCTGTGGGACCTGGGTGAAAGAGGAGCACATGGGGATGGTGTAGATGGTGGCAGCATCAGTAACAGAAGCTACTTCTGGAACTCTGGGCTCACAAATTGTGGGGGATCAAGTGGCTGATACAAAATCCCTGAAGCCTGGGATAGTACTGGAAAGATGAGTAAACATGGTAAAAGAACTCAGACTATAGAATTTGACTTTGGTGACAAGGAAGTTCAGGGGATACAACCAGAGGAGAACAGCAGAGTCAAAGCTTCTACAGCAAAAGTCTCCAAGTGGAATATGAATTGGTTGCAGACCATGGAGGAGCTCAAAAAGGATTTTGAAAATAAAGTAAGAGAAGTAGAAAAAAATTAGGAAGAAAAATGAGAGTGATGCAATAAAATCATGAAAAACAATCCAACAGCTTGCTAAAGAAGATTTCCCCAAAATACTGAAGAAAATAACACATTAAAAAATAGACTAACCCAACTGGCAAAAAAAAAGTCCAAAAAAATCAATGAGGAGAAGAATGCCTTAAAAAGAAGAATTGGTTGCATGGAAAAAGAGGTCCAAAAGTTCACTAAAGAAAATAATTCCTTCAAAATTGGAATGGAGCAGATGGAAGTTGATGACTTCATAAGAAATCAATAAATTATAAAACAGAAACAAAAGAATGAAAAAAAATAGAAGACAATGAGAAATTTCTCATTGGAAAAACCACTGACCTGTAAAATAGATCAAGAGAGAATTTAAAAATTATTGGAGTACTTGAAAGCCATGATAAAAAAACAAAAATGCGCAGACATCATCTTTCAAGAAATTATTAAGTAAAACAGATATTTTAGAACCAGAGGGTAAAATAGAAATTGAAAAAATCCACTGATCTCTGAAAAGAGATCCTTAAAGGAAAACTCCTAGGAATATTGTAGCCAATTTCTAGAGTTCCCAGGTCAAGGAGAAAATATTGCAAACGGACAGAAATAAACAATTCAAGTGTTGCAGAAATACTATCAAGATAACATAAGAGCTAGCAGTTTTTACATTAATAAATCAAAGGGCTTAGAATATGATATTCTGGAGGTCAAAAGAGCTAGCATTACAACAAAGAATCAACTACCAGCAAAACTGAGTATAATCCTTCAGGGGAAAAAAATAGATATTCAATGAAATAGAGGACTTTGAAGCATTCTTGATGAAAAGACCACAGCTGACTAGAAAATTTGACTTTCAAATACAAGAATCAAGAGAAGCATGAAAAGGTAAACAGGATATAGAAATCATAAGAGACTTATTAAAGTTGAGCTGTTTACAATTCTACATGGAAAGATGATATTTGTAACTCTTGAAACTTTTCTCAATAGTAGGGTATTTGGAGGAGATGGATAGATAGATAGGTAGTTAGGTAGGTAGATAGAAGACAGAGGGCACAGGGTGAGTGAATATGAAGGGATGATATCTAAAAATTAAAATTAAGGGGTGAGACAGGAATATATTGGAAGGAGAAAGAGAGAGATAGAATGAGGTAAATTATCTCACATAAAAGAGGCAATAAAAAGCTTTTACAATGGAAGGGAAGCAGGGAGAGGTGAGAAGGAATGAGGTGAGAAGGAACCTTACTCTCATCAGATTTGGCTTAAGGAGGGAGTAACATTTCACTCAGTTGGGTATCTTACCCTACAAGAAAGTAGAGGAGAAAGGGATAATAGGGGGGAATGAGAGAAGGGATGCCTGATGGGAGAGGGGATAGTCAGAAGCAAACTCTTTAGAAAAGGGACAGGATCAAAGGAGAAAATAGAATAATTGGGAGGTGGGATAGAATAGAGGGAAAAATAGTTCTTCACAACAGGACTATTTTGGAGGTGATTTGCATAACTACACATGTATAACCTATATTAAATTGCTTACATTCTCAGTGGGGGTGGGTGGGGAGGGAAGAAGGGAGAGAATCTGGAACTTAAAGTTTTAAGAACAAGTGTTAAAAAAATTGTTTTTACATGCATCTTGGAAATAAGATAAAAAGGCAATGGAGTATAGAAATCTATCTTGCCCTTCAAGAAAGTAAGGGGGAAGAGGATAAGAGGGAAGATGATAAAAAGGAGGGTAGACTGGAGGAAGGAGTAATCAGAGTGCATGCCATCTCAGAGTGAGGGGAGGGGAAAGATGGGGAGAAAATTTGAAACTCAAAATCTTGTGGAGATGAATATTGAAAACTAAAAACAAATAAATAAATTTAAATCTTGAAAACAATAAAAGGTATATAAACTCTCCCAATACATTACTTACTGTTCTTGTCAGCATAAGCTGGACAGTTTCTCTGCACATGTGTTTTTTTTTTCTTCCTTGCTTAATAAAAACTCTTCTTCAATTTCACAGATATCGACTTCCTGTTTGTTTGGTTATTTCCTTTAGGGAAAGGGGGTACTTAAATCTCAAGAGCTAGTCTTTATGTTCTCCAGGTATCTTCCCCTTTAGGGAAAGAGAGATCTAAATTCCCTAAAGAGAACATGTGCCTTGATTTACACAGGATAATTTTTTTAAATCATTTTTCAGTTGTGTCTGACTCTTTGTTACCCTATTTAGCATTTTCTTGGCAAAGATACTGGAGTGCTTTACCATTTCCTTCTCCAGTTTGTTTTACAGATGAAGAAAACTGGGGCAAATGTGGTTAAGTCATTTACCCAAGATCACAGACTAGGAAGTATCTGAGGCAAGATTTGAACTCAGAAAGATAAGTCTTCCTAACTTCAGGGATAGTACTCTATCTACTGCCCTACCTAATTTCTAACAGGCTAAACAGAACATAATTAATGGGGAAAAGCAATAACATTAGGAGGGACTGGAAAAAGACTCCCTGTAAAAGGAGGAATTTTAGCTGAGATTAAAGAAATCTAAATTACCAGAAGACAAAAATGAGGAAGGGAAGCATTCCATGCATGAGGGATAGAGTCAACAGATGCATTGTCTTGCTTATATAACAGCAAGAAGTCTAACATCACTAGATCAAAGAGTACGTGGTGAAGTTTTAGGCATAAGAAGAGTAGAAAGGTGGAAGCCCAGGTATGAATGGTGTTGAATGCCAAATAGAGGATTTTGTATTTGGTTATGTAAGTGAAAAGGAACCACTTAAGTTTATTGAGTAAAGAGGGGACATGGTCTGACTTTTGCTTTAGGAAAATCATTTTGGCAGCTGAAGGGGGAGAATAACCAGAGAGATGAGACACTTTTGGCTGGCAGATCAACCAATAGGCTATGGTAGAAGTTCAAGTCCAAGTGTGAGGTGTTGAGGACCTGTACTAAGGTGATGATAGATAGATGTTGCAAAGGTGAAATTGATAGGCCTGGAGAACAGATTATAGAGGGATGTATGTGCCTGTGTGTGTATGTATGAGAGAGAGAGAGAGAGAGAGAGAGAGAGAGAGAGAGAGAGAGAGAGAGAAGTCAATGATGACCCCTAGGTTGCAAGCCTAGGAGACTGGGAGGATACTAGTACCCTCAATAATAATAGGGAAACTTAGAAGGGAACATGTTTTAGAATGAAAGGTAATGAGACATTTTGAGTATAAATCTTTGTCAACTACACCCCTAATTTCAGATATGTGAAATGTAGGTGGAGATGAGAGACTGAAGTTTAGGAGAGAGATTAACACTAGATATGTAGATTTAAGAGTCATCAACATGATAAAACCATGGAAGCTAAGTAGGTCACTAAGTGGAGTGATATAAAGAAGAGGGCCCAGGATGGAGTCCTGTGAATCACTCACAGTTAGTGGACATGACCAGATCGAGGATCCGGCAAAGAGGACTGAGGAGCCTTTAGATAGGTAGGAGAAAAACTAGGAAAGAATAGTATACTGAAAACCTAGAGAGTATCAAGGAGAAAAGGGTGAGGGTTGGAAGACTATTGGATTTTGCAGTTGAGAGAACAAGGATAACTTTGGCAAGAACAGTTTTATTTGGATAATGAAGTCAAAAGTCAGATTACAGGGTGTTAAGAAGAGGGTGAGAGGAAAAGAAGTGCAAGCACCTATGACAGATACCTCCAGAAGTTTAGCTACAAAGAGCAGACAAGATAGAGGATGACAATGGGAATGGAAGGATCAAGTGAAGCAAATTTAGATCTGGTATAAGTGTAAAAGATGGAGTATGGGTGGTCAGTTTCCTGAAGAATGTCTTTTTACTCCCCAAGAATCTACTTGTGACTTGAGTTAAATCTACTTTTGGCTCAGCCCTCATTCCAATGGTAACTCCTCATATCCAGCAATTAAAACCATTTTGATCATCTGGCATAATAAAACAAGAACAATTTGCTTAATTAATATTAATATGTTACCTATACCAAAAAGCACATAATAAGCAAAACACTGTCAATATCCACGGTTATAATAAAATGATCTTATCTTCTTGGAAATGGAAAGTTATGAATACATCCCAGGTTTCAATCTAGGAAAGTCAGAAACACTACCATAACAACTTGTGCATCATCTTAAGAGCCTGCATCTACAGAATGTGGAAGCTACTGCAACTCAACACAGAATCACTGTTCTAATCTCAGCAGGAAGTTAGGGGAAGTCTCAAAATCTCTTTAAATTGATAGCAGCATACAGTGCACTCTACTCCTTTCCTTCCCTATGCTTTCCCCTCCTTCTATTCTTCCTAGCATATTTTTTTCTAAAACAATGGTTTGTCCATAAATTTATCCAATCCTACTCCCATTGCTTTGTCCCTTTTATAAGGAAAATCTTCCTAACAATTACAACTATCCAATGGTGGAATGAGATACCTTGAAAGCTGGTGGTTTTGCAGGACTGTTGGGAGATGGAGTCAGTTGTGGGTCTCTTAGGCATTGTGAGTTTAGGGGTGTTGTTGCAGGATTCCATTTGAGGAAAATTGTTATAGGAATCTACTAGAGCATCTCATCTTCATGGGATAATAGGATTTAGAGCTGAAAGAGACCTTGGAGTTTATCTAATCCCTGTCTTTTTATAGGAGAGAAAACTAAAGTCCAGAGCATTTGTAACTTGCCTGAAGTTACACACATTATAAGTAGAAGCTGGAACTTTAACTCAGATCCTCTGACTTTAAATTTAGTGCTCTTTCTACTGTCACACTTTCTGCCCCTAATGACAGGGACAAAGGGGAAGTGGGAAATCTTAAAACTGACCTAATACCACATCACTGGTATGAGCAGGGTGGAGGGGATTGGATAATAGTATCCTTTATATTTTATAGGACTGGAAAAATTGGATTTGGCATGATAGCTACTTATTTCTCAGCCTTCTTTGTCCATTCATTCACCTACCACATGTTGACCTAATATCCCTGAATTGGTATAGGACCTTTCAAATGTATATTCAAGTTCAGGAAGTGGATAGATGTACATATTAAAAAACTGGGTTTCTAAGCACTCCTTCTGAAGTGAGGTAACAAGGCAATTTTCTCAGATCGTCTAGCAATCATCAGACCATTATTCAGATACCTCTAGAATGGATACAACTGGCTACAAAATAGATGAATTAATTGGGGAAACCATTTTTGGATCTATTTTTTTTAACCATTCTAACAAATTCTCAGATTGCCCAAAATGGCTTGGAAACAATCTGATTAATGGCTCAGCATTCAACCCATAAACAATAGGACTGATCATCCATAGGGAGCTGGTTTGGTATGCACCATATGTGTAATGCATTAAGACTGAGGAATATCAGGACACTGGATTCAGACGGCTCTGGAGGAGAAGTGAGGCTGGTGACCTGCACCAGTCCTCCACTCAAAGCAAAGTCAAGTGCAAGTCATGTCATCGTTTCTCTGATGACATGGTCTTCTTTGGCAATGACGATGAACACAATCCTGTGAGTAGATGTAGCTAGCTAAATGGGGACCCAGCTAGCTGGGGAATTCACCTCTTCCTCTCCTGTCTGCCTCCCCCTCCCCTTCCTTCTCTTCAAAGGAAGGTAAATTTATATGACCAAAAGCTGCCAGTTGATTTTTACTGGCCTTCCTTCCCCTTCCCTCCCCTTCCTTTCTCTTCCCCTTCCTTTCCTTCCTCTCCCCTCCCCTCCCTTCACTTCCCTTTCTCCTGTCCTGTCCTTTCCCAAAACCTTAAATCTACTGCACCCTGAAACTGGAACTCCAATGGGCCCCTGCCTAAAGGCTCCTCTGGACCCTCCTAGCTTTACACTGATTATCAAGAGCAACAGTTGCTCTTTCCCACCCAGTCTGATGTCTTTCTTTTTCTTGACCTCATTAAAGGGGCCGTGCCTGGGTACTTCTTAAACAGGCCTAGTGAATGAATGGGTGTTGCCTCATCCTAAGTGAGTACCTGCAAAGACCTTGACCTACAGGGCCCAAGGTCTCCCAGTGCATCCTGGGTCATCTCCAGTCATCCTGAGGAATATCAGGTCACTGGATTCATATGACTCTGGAGGAGAAATGAGGCTGGTGACCTGCACAGCCCTGCCTCACTCAGAACAAAGTCAAGTGCAAGTCATGTCATCATTTGTCTGATGGCATGGTCTTCTTTGGCAACAAAGAATGAACACAGTGTATTAAGAAAATTGTTGGTGCCAAACAACTCATCATTACAGACACTAAAGTAGACAGCAAATTGTGTTATATTTCTTACTCAATACAAGTTTCTTGTATGACTCCAGAAAAGTCACTTAGCATTGTTCTTCTCAACTTTACAACAACATAGAGATTTTTTTTTTAATTTTTAAATCATAGGTATAATAGTAATAGTGCTAAAGCATTTCCTAATCCCTACACCAGCAACTGACCTCTTACTTCTTTGAACTATGATAGCATTTTCTCTTCTCTTGCTAGATTTTTTGGGGGAAGTTATTGTTGTTAAGTGACTTGCCCAGGGTCACACAGCTAGTAAGTGTCTGAGGCTAGATTGAACCCAGGTCCTCCTGACTCCAGGGCAAATGCTCTATCTATCTTACTGTAGTTTCAGATTCTATTTTTATATTGTCTGTATAATAGATATAAAGTTGTCTATGTGCATCCTGTCTTCTCTCCCTCTTTTAACTCTGTGAGGTCAATAAATAGGCTTTATTCTATTCTCCATAATAGAAAATTGTGAAAGAAGACACATATCATTTACACGGTAGAGAGACACAATGTCCCATGCATAGCAGGCATTTGGTAAAAGCATTTAAGGAAACCAGGAACAATAATGAGATCAATCTTCCTCTACCTATTCTTCTACTTTCACCCCTCACATATTTTCATGATCCTTCTTTCTGCCCAAAGACAGAAAAGAATATCAGGACAAATAATAAACAAGTTTGCGTGTTTAAGGAAGCATTGCATAGTGAGTTCAAATCCTACCCCTGACACTTACTATGTATGTGACCATGGGTAAGTCTTTTAACCCCAGCTTCAGTTTCTTCATCAGTTAATGGGAATAACAATCCTCTAGGAAAAGAGTGGGGAACCTGTGGCCTCAAGGCTATACATGGCCCTCTAGGTCCTCAAGTGTGGCCCTTTGACTGAATTCAAACTTCAAAGAACAAATCCCCTTAATAAAAGGATTTGTTCTGTAAAATTTGGACTCAGTCAAAATGCCACACCCAAGGGCCTGGAAAGCCATATGTGGTCTTAAGGTGGGATGTTTCCCACTCCTGCTTTACAACCTACTTTATAGCATTAGTATGAGGTTTTAATAAGATAATTCATGTCAAGTGCTTTGTCAATTATAAAGTACCACACAGATTTCATTCTTTATCATAAAAAGTGATATAAGGAGAAGTGAAATGTTGCCTGAAAACAACCTGGGAAACATTAGTTTTAAAATTTTTTTGTTTATAATCTATCCACATGAATATAGTCAGTTTTTAATGTGTAAAGATTCAAGTCTTCCAGGTTGTTTTATCTGTTGAATTGTAACCTGGGGGGAAAAATCTTGTGAAAGCATGTTTGGGGTTTTGTTGTCTCTTACAGAACACATTTTGGAAAATTCGTCTTTCCTAGAAGATCATATTCTGTTATTGAACAGTAGTTGACAGTGTCCCTTTAAAGCCCACATGCCCAATCCCTGAACGAGGTGTATTCATGCAGCTGCAACCATGCATTCTTGGAAACAAGGCTAGACAACAGAATGAAAACATTTACAGATGTAAGCAGGGGCTGTTATATAATAAACTCAGTCACCTGTCCATTGAACTTTTTCTTCTAAAAGAACCGGATCTCACTATGAGCCAGGGAAGCTTTCATTTTGAATAATCTATTTTATTTCATGCAGGATATATGGAAAACTCACCAATTTCCAATCCATTAAAACAGATTTTGGAGCTGTGTTGTTTGAAGCTACTTTACTTCAGAAACAGCTCTTTTCAATTAGCTCTGAAACCTCTTTCAACAGCCTTTCATAAATAGGCCAACATCAATGGCATGTTCTGAGTCAGTGTGTGTCTCTAATGGAAATGCACAATGGGACTCACGCCAATGCCTGCAGGGGCAAACATCTTCCATTTCAGACAGATTCAATGAGAAGTTTTGCCAGCTATTTCGGGTCTCTCACTTTTTGGTTTCAGGTTTAGCTCATCGCTGATCAATGGCTGTGCTTTTTAATTACACTGCATGGTCTGTAATGATTTGTCACTCATTGAACCTGGGCATTCTCTTTACTCACAACCAATGTAAATAACAGCAAAGGCAAGGTAACCTTAACCCTCAGAATGCCAATTGTAACATGTTTTACGTACATCATGAAAGCGAGAAGTATCTTCTGGCAAATGGAATATTTGAAACTGAAGAGGTAGACAAGAAAATATAACTATATTTGATAAGCACCAATACTGAATCCCTGTCTCTAGGCTATATGAACTTCCACTTTCCTAAGTTTTCTAAAGGAGATTCAACCAAGTTTTGAAATTCATTTTCACTAATGCTTGCGTAACTCTTCATATGTGTTTCTGTCCTGGGTGACCTTTTTCATTAACCAGTTCTTATTCTGACACTTGTGACTCATCTCATCTTTCAAGATGTTACTGATAAATTAATTTCTATCTGACATCTAAGGGATGAATCAAGCCAATATTATAATTATGGCAACTTCTTATGTACTGAATCCACAAATACAACTCCCATTTGGAGAGATTCCTTTCCTAAGTAAGAGAATATTATATTCCTTATTCTTAAAATCATAGTGATTTTTTTTTAAGCACAGTCACTTGTAGCCTGATAAATTTGTTTTTCAAAAGTACAATAGCTTCCTTAACTTCTGCAAAAGTCCTTCTCCCCCCTCCAACTGCTTAAGCTAGAATAGCCTCTAAGTCATTCTCTAGATATTTATGAGAATTTAAGATGGGCAGTTAGACCGGGAATAAGGAAGACCTGAGTTCAAATATGACCTCAGAAATTTTCTAGCTGCATGACCCTGGGCAAGTCACCTTACCCTATTTGCCCCAGTTTCATCATCTGTAAAATGAACTCAAGAAGGAAATGGCAAACCATTCCAGTATCTTTGCTAAGAAAATCCCAGCTGGGGCCATGAAGAATCTAACATGACTGAAATGATTGCACAGTAACAAGATGAGTAGATTGCTTCACCCAAGATATCCACCATCTCCCAAAGTCACCAACTGTATCTTTAGGGTAATTATGAAAACGAGACAATCATAGGTTTTCCCCCTAATGACAGGTGCCTGCATCTAAGGTTACTAATAGTCTTGAATATGTTCCATGCTTGAGATGCCTCTAGAGACAATCATAAGATAGGCTCATGAACCCCAGCCAATTAGAATTCAGAAAAGAAATTGTTCATAAACTTAGGCACATCTACCTGACTGGCTAGTGCTCTTAAATATGTTTATGAATACCTGAGAAGTAGGGACCTCACTGATAAGGACTGGTTTTAGAAACAAAATTTTTTCAATACATAAACAGAAGCAATTCCACCCCAAATGCACTGTGGGCCCAGAACTATTTCTGAGATCCTTGTACAGAAACTAGTCATGAAGAAGTATGGTGTAGAACCAGAAGAAACTATACAGACCTAGATAAGTATTCAACTATCCAAGGAGGGAGGCCTTTGGCAGCTTTCACACTCCCTGCACTATCTGAAAACTGACTGGCTCTAATTCATCCCCACTGAGTCGACCAGATAATACATTACTTAAATTTGAGTTTTGCTTTCACCTATTGGCATGGGAGTAATGTTTCCCACACGGGTATTCACTTGGAGGGTATTAACTACTAACTATCGGGTAACAGGCAAGATAGCACAAATGCCTCTCCAACTCTGGGAGTTAGTTTTAGATCCACATACTCAGAACAATCCCTTTACTCAACAAAGAACTGGAAGCATACTAACTGATCTTTAGTGACTTAAAAGGTCACAAGATCCTAGGATTTAGATTTGGAATTGAATTTTTCTAATCAAACCACTTTATTTTACAGAGAAGGAAACTAAAGTATCAAAAGGTTAAGGTAAAATTTGCTCAAAGGCAAGCAGGTGCTGTGTAGTAGAGTCCATATTTAAAATGTACCTAATAAATATCTTTGGAATATTGCTAATAAACATTTACTAAATATTGTTGGACATCAATTGATATTTATACCAACATTTGGACAATCATATAATCAAAACATTTTTTAAAATGGAAATAACAACAGCATTGATTTATCCATGAGAAGTAAAGGACAGATGAGTGTTAAAAGTTCAATTGTATTAACAAGCTTCTGGTTCTCTATGCCTTCACATTATTCTGAAAAGCAATCCAGATCACAGTATATGACATTACATTCGTGCTACACAGATCTTTCAAGTTATTTATTTTAATTTTTTTATTTTCTTAAAATTCAGCCATCTTAGTCTGCTACTAGGGTGGCATCTCAAGTTTTCTAGTTATTAGGACTACTAATATTTTTGGATAAAAATAAACCCCAAAAGAAAAGGACATGAAAGAGGCAGCCAGAGAATTCATCCGAACAAAGAAATTCAGAGGCCTAGCAGAAGTCGCGAAGAGGAGACTGGAGCGGTGTTCCAGTGCTAGGAAAAGGTCAAAACAGTACCAGGCAGATTACACTACAGAAGGTACAGCAAAATGTCTCATGCAAATAATCTTTTCATGGCAGTGATATAGGCACATCTCTTTACTCATTGGCATGTGTATCGCTATAAGTCTGTCAGTCATTAGCACTGATTAAGCATCTACTATGTGCAGAGCATTATGTTAAGCTCTGACAGTTACTATATACTTTAAACACCTTCAAAAATATGCACATTAAACCCCCTCAAAAAAATAACATGTGTGTGGGGTGGGCTATATTTGGTAAATATAAGTAATCTGATTGATTCCTGTCCAAACAAGAGCTCCACTGAGGCAAACAAAATGAAAAGCAAAAGTTCTCAAGTGTCAGTTGAAACGGTGTTTACAATGGATTTTCATCACGTTTCTGCAGATTGGTTTACTGTTGGAAAATAAAAGGAAGAACCATCTCTCTATGAAATGCTTGGTAAATAGTAAACTGGGAACTAGCATACTTCTCTTAAAACAATTCTGACTTGAAAATCTAGATTTTATAAAAGATAATCACTTAGGATATGGTTGTTTGTTTATCAAAATAGTATTCACATTACAAAAAAGCTTCCAAATAATTCCTTGAAATAGAATTGACCTTAATTAGGGTGTTTTGCATGCAGCTTTACCCAGAGTTGGTGCTCAATAAATAAGGGATAGGGAATAGCCTTGTGATTTCATTGGTATAGGGAATTTTTAAATGAGTAAACTCTATCAAAGTAGGTTGACATCTTCATAGTGGATAGAGAGCCTACCTCAAATCTTGGAAGACTTGAGTTCAAGTCTTGCTTCTGACACTTTTGGCTTTGTGATCCTGTCGAATTCAATCCTTCAGTGCTCTAGGAAATTCTCTAAGACTACAAATTGCTCAATAGATATTTAATCAAATAAAGGAGTAAGAAAATGAATAAAAACATGAATGAAACTTCTTTTCAAGACCGTATTTACTACATTGAGACATAGGCCTATATTGGAGTAGTTTATCAAATGAAAAACCTAGAAAATCAGAATTTTACTAAAAAATGGATTACAAGTTCAACAATAGATACTTATTACACATCTACTATGTTAAATGTACTGTGTTAAGTGCTGAGGATACAAAGATTTTTAAAAAATAATGACTCAGGACCCCACCTCAAAGAAGCTTTACTAGAAAGAATACATGATTGATAGCTTGATACAAAGATGAACTAAGGGATGGATGGATGGATGGATGGATGATGGCTGGATAGAAATAGATGTATATGTAGACATAGACACAGATAAAGATACAGGCACAGATACAGATACAGACATAGATATGGATATAGATATAGATAGATGGACAACTAAGATGGTGCAGTAGATAGAATGCTGAGCCTGGAGTCAGGAAGACAAATCTTGCCAATTTCTAATCTAGTCTCAGACACTTACTAGCTGTATAAATATAGATAAGTCATTCAACCCTGAATGACAAATTTGCCTGAATTTCCTTATCTATAAAATGAGATGGAGAAGGAAATGGCAAATCACTCCAGTATCTTTGCCTAGAAATCAAATGGAATCATACAGAGTTGGACATGACTGAAACAACTGAACAACAAAAACAAATAGAAATAGATATATGGATAGAAGGAATGATCATGACTAAATAAGGAATAGAGAGGATCAGAAGATAAAATGAACAATTATAATTATGTTAAATTTAAAAGTTTTACACAAATAAATATAACATGGTAAAAATTGGTAAGAAACAAATTCTTAAGGAAATAAATTTGCAATAACATAAGGAACTGATTCAAATTTATAAGGATAAAAGCCATTCTCCAAGAGATAAAGGGTCAAAGGATATGAACAGTTACTTTTCAAAGGAAGATATCCAATCTATTAATCATATGAAAAATTCTCTAAAATTGCTAATAATTGGGGAAATGCAATTTTGAGATTTTTCCTTGCACTTGTTAGACTGGGAAGGAAGACAATGGAAAAAAATGACAAATGTTGAAGAGTATATGGGAAAACAGGGATGTAAATGTATTGTTTTAAAAGATTTGAATCTGTTCAAAAATTATGGAAAGCAGTTTGAAACTATGCCCAGAAATTTACCAAAGAATATGTGTCTTTTGAAGCAGTCATATCACTACAAGACCTATATTTTAAAGAAATCAAAGAAGGAGAAAAATGTCTCATATGTCCAAAATAATGGAAACTAAGAGGTTGACTTGCTGGGAAATAGAAAAATTATGATATATGAATATAATAGAAATTTCAGAGGAAAATGGGAAGCTTTTGTGAAGGGATACAGAGAGAAGTGAGCTGGACTAGCACAATTTTTACATAGAATAAACAAATTTGAAAGACTTTAGGATTCTAATCAATTTAGTGATAAACTAGGAGCCCCCAAAAATAAATAAATAATATTGATATGTGCCACTTATTTCCTGACAGAGAGGTAATGAAATCAAGATGTTGGAAGACATACACAACTTCAGAAATGGCTAATGTGAGAATTTGTTTTGCCACACTATACAGGTAAATATGGAATAATTTGTTTTGAATTTGCTCACAGTGGGGGAAAGTATATAATGAGGAACAAATTGATAAACGTGCTTACAAAAATAATCTTTTCCTTCTGTTATGAGCAATATCATTGTAGTGAAAACTAATAGTAGAGGGGAACATTGAACCAAAGTCACCGAGTCTCCAGATAATGAATAAAATATTCTTGCTTGATATAGAAACATTTATTCAGAAAGCCATGGTAAAGAGGGATTAGAAAAGGTTATACACCTAGCATGGATTTTTTTTTCTCTCTGATCCATCATTCACTATTTTCCAAATATCTTTCTCAGGGATCTCATACCCTCCATATTTAATTGTCACAATGTAATATGTGATTTTTAACAGAGTAAGGATTCTTAGCCTGGAGTCTGGGAATAGATTTCAAGGAGGGGAGGACTTTGTGATCTCAGATGGGTAAATGAATTACATCTTGATTTCTGTATGATTCGTTTTCTCTGTAATCCTATGAATTTCATTTTGTGCATTTAAAACATTTTTCTGAGAAGTCCACAGATTTCACCAAATGGCTAAATGGATCCATGATACATAAAGGGTTAAGAAACCTTGACCTAGAGAATCCAAAACCAATCCAGTTTCATTTAATCACTTTTTAGCTTGCCATTTAGTTACTTCACATTTAAGTCTGAATCCAACATATTTCCACCTCTTCATTTCCCATTACTCTTCTTTCTGCACTATTTCAATCAAAATGGTTCAAATGTCATTTCCTAAATTTTGCATTTCATCTCCCAACTCTATGCCTTTGCCTAGGCTGTACTCCTAAGCCTGGAATGGTGAGTTAATAAGTAGATAAACAAATGAAAAGCATTGAATAAGTATTTACTCTATGCTAGGCACAAAAGAAATAAAAACAAGCAATCGATGCACTCCCAGTGCTCTGTGGTCCATTCTTACTATTAAAATCCTTGGATACTCTCTCCTCAGTTTTAAATTGCTCAAATCATATTGCATTTATAATTGTTTAAAATTCTCTTCACTAGAATTTGGTTTCTTTGAAGAAAGAGGATTGTTTTTCATTTTGACTTTGTACCCCCAGTACTCAACAGAGTGCCTTGGACACAATAGGCACTAAATACATGCATTGAATTAAATAAAACAATGACTCAGAAGGCCCTGTAGTTCCATAACCATGGGATAATATTATATCATGAGGCAAAGTTCCAATAACGTATCGAAAGGAAAGCTGGAGCCTGACCACAATGCCTTCTCTTTCACTAGGAACATAAAATATGTATACATGTATAATATGTATGTGTATGTGTGTCTATGTATATATATGCATACATATATAATGTGTATGCAAATGTATATATGTATGCGTGTATTATCCACACTAGTTTGAGGGAAACAACACCACAAAATTATACAACACCCTTACCAAATACAAAGGCTGTACTAAAGATGTTAGTAAGCATCATTTAATGTGAACTTTTTCATTCAAGTTTAACTTGAGAAAAATTTCCAGTTACCTTTCGCCTATGTATTTAACTGAATCAAACTTTCGTTCTAGAGGGTTAGATGAGATCAAAACATAAACCTGTGTCTAATCAACATATAAATGTTAGCTGGAATTATGCCTCTGAGTAACTGTAATTAATGGATACAAAGGGCAAAGTTTTCACCCAAAGGATATTTAAAAATATGTTTGGTCTTTTCCCCAGCTATTGTTGATTGATGTCAGACCCCTTGCACACTTCATACTGTATTTTAAAGAAAAATTATAAGATGAACTGATTTCTATCCATAGTTTAACCTCATTCTCCTCAGGTCCCCTATCTTTCTATAACCTCTAAAGTGGTGAGAGACTACTTTATGGAAACTAGTAATGAGAAAGTTCAACAGATTGTGAAGGGAAGCAGGGTGGATTGGGAAGTGAAATCTGCCCCTCTCATCACTGGAGCAGGCTCAGTAGGAAGACATTGTCCTTCCCTTAGACCATAAATAATGCCTTGCACACATTTATGTGTTCTTGACTGTATTTTTATTCAGTAGTACCCACAATGATACTCATTTCACAGTCAGTCACTCCTAGAGGGAGTGAAACATGGCTGCCTTGCCCCATCCTCTTCCTTTCCTAATAGATGTGCCGTGCCTCCATTCCATTCTTTACTTATATGTGTACACATACTGAACCACTCTGGGACTTGTTTATCTTCTCCATCATACCCCTGCATCAGGTACCTTCCAGTTTAAAATATGGTTCTTTCCATACAATCTCACAATTACAGCCATTTCCTTTACCATACTCTCCATTCTCTTTATTTTGGTAAGGTATTATTAGCCCAAGGACCAATCTCTAAAGAGGAGACTATTAGGACATAGTTCTTGGCATATAGTAGGATCTTAGTAAGTACTTGATTGATTGCTCTCCTTCAAAGTCTCATGGTACACAACCTTTTCTATTAAGCATCCTATTTTTAAGCTTCTTGCAAGAAGAAATTATTTTATTCTTAATACTTTTATCTTCAGGGTCTAGTATAGTGCCTGACTCATAATAGACATTTAAAAAATATTTGTTGATTGATAGATTGTGTCGTAGAATTTAGGTCCCAACAACAGCCTTATGCCCCATGTCTGGAATTCACTCACTCCTCACACCTGCTTCTTGGAATCCCTGACTCCTTTTAATATTAACCTCAGGTGCCACCTCCTATAAAAGGCCTTTCCTTATTCCCTCCCTCCCAAATGCACTTCCCTCCAAAAAAATCTGTGCTTGCTTTGTTTATATGTTTTACTTGTAGCTCTATGTGTATGTCATTTTTTTACAGAAAAAAAAGTTCCCAGAGGGAAAAAAACTGTCTCACTTTTGTATTTTTATTAATAATAAGATGTAATCATAATTATAAGAATAGGAAAAGTGCCTGGCAGGTGAGGAGAGTGGGACTGAGCTTGTGATTTCATTGGTTTGGGAACTCCTTCCACCAAAATCAGTACATAAAATTGAACTGAATCAGCGCATTGAACTGAATATTCTTTGGCGCACTAATAGTCCTATACCCTTGAAGAAATCAAACAAAGAGGAAAGGGATCTACATGTACAAAAATATTTATAGCAGCTTCTTGTTATAACAAAACTGTAAAGTAAGAGGATACTCATCCACTAGGGCTTTGCTGAACAAATTATGCTATATGAATGCAATGGAATATGATTGTGTTATAAGATATGATGAAAGACATAATTTCAGGAAAACCTGAGAAGACCAGTATGAACCAATACAGACTAAAATAAGCAGAATGTGGGGAACGATTTCTATCATAACAGAAACATTTTAAAGAAACATGACGTGGAAAGATTTAGAATTCTGACTGATATAACAACCAAACATGATTTCAAAGAGCAATGATGCAACCTGCTATCCATCTCCTAATAGACTCAAGGTACAGAATGAGATATATACTTTTGGACATGGCCAATATCCAAACATTTTCTTTTCTTGATTATTGCTTATTTGTTACAAGAGTTGTTTTTCTTATTTCAGTAGAGGAGAGAACTTAGAGGTGAGGAATTGGGCTAGATTGTTCAAAAAAATTTAAAGCACAGAAGAGAAGGGAAAGGAAGAAGAAAACACAAACATACAAGAAACATTTGAAAGTTACATGCTGAACTTATACAGTTAAAGAGAAAAGGAAGTAATTGGAAAGGAATTGATTCATAGTTTAATGTTCAATCTATGTTTTTGTACTTTGCATATGGAAATTTTATTTTCATTTTATTTGTTAAGTTCAGAATAAAAATAAATACAATTATTTACAAAAGAAAGGGTTTAGACAACAGAAAAGACAAAAATGGCAGGAGTTTAGAATCAAAGATTTAGGGATGAAAGGAACTTTAGAGGGCATCTAAGCCAACTCTCTGATTTTCACTTGTCTCACAATTTTCCCAAGTACTAACCTTACCTGGGTTTTATCCAAACACTACATATTACTCCAGTCAAGTATGTAATTATCACAGGTGAAAGCATTATCTAAAGGAAAATTTACTTTCAGTTCAATTATACAATTTTTCTTAATCTCGCTCATGACTTCCTTTTAACTCCTGCTAGATAGCATATATTTTTTTTTGGTTGATTAGTTGCGTTTGATTCTTTATGACCCCATTTGAGGTTTTCTTGGCAAAGATACAGGAGTGTTTTGACTTTTTCTTCTCCAGTTCATTTTACAGATGGTGAAACTGAGGACAACAATACTAGATGACTTATCCAGTGTCACACAACTAGTAAAGGTATGAGGCCAGATCTGAACCCAGGTCCTCCTGACTTTAGAGCTGGCACTTCATTCACTATGCCACCTGAGTACCCTATTGTATGTGCTCCTGGAGGCCAGATTGTATAAAAAGAAGGAAATAGCTATAACTAGGAATTCCAGCAACTGGGGGAAATTTATTTGAGATGAAGTTAGGGGTAGAGAAAGAGATCCCTGGACAACCAAAGAAGGTGCTCACCTGTGGTGCCAGAAAACCTAATGATCTAACTGCAGCCATTCATCCTCATGTGCTATGTGGCATTGGCCCCCATCATGCCCCAATAGCACAATGCAGGCACTGTCACATCAGCGGGAAAAGTAAACCTGGTGATTAGGACATGGCGACAATATAAACTTCCAAGAGATATGGTGAAAGACAGTTTATTGTATGACAGTAGTTGGATCCAGATCAAAGTCACCAAATCTATGTCCATTCTCTGGGACACAGCCCCAGGTTTTCTGAATTAATTATGTCTCTAGAAAAGAACACTGGATTTGGAGAGAAGAGACCTGGGTAAAAATTCTGATTCTAACATTTACAACCTATGTGACCTTTAGCAAATAATTCTGCCTTTATGAAATTCAGTTTCCTCATCCATCAAATAAAGGGGTATAGGTCCCTTCTATCTCCAAATCATCTGTTCTGATCTGATGGGAGATAGTAATGTTCCTATATTTGCTAAGCTGAACAAGTGAACTCTTTTGACATGCCAGAAATTAAGGAGGATGAAAGGAAAAGGAAAGCAGTAGGATTAAAGATCATCAAATTCATTTTCTCTGTTTATACACTTACCGGATACGAACAGTTCACATGGAGATACAGGAAATACCTCTGTTGAAGGGCCAGCTTATCAAGTTCAGGGCTTCCATTTGTGACTTGCTGGGTGCCTTCCTTCAGGTGCACTGTTTCCTGCTTAAGACAAGAAGTGACAGATTGCTTTCACAATGTATGTACCTCCCTCAACCACCTTGGGTCACCTCAAATCAAAAAGCTGCTCTGCCATGACTTAACACAAGTAACAAAATGATACTCACACAAAGAACAGGATTTTACAAAATACCCATGTGTCTCATTAATGGCATGGTTGAGATATGTGATCTAATGCAAGTGTCCTGAGAGCCTAGAGACAGAACAGAGAGTTGCTCTCAACATGAGGAAGATCCGGGGTCAACTTCCACTTCTGATATCTACTGGCTGTGTGACCCTGGGCAAGTAATTTATCTCTATGATGGGTGAAATTTAAAATAACTGAGAAAACAATAGTTTGAACTTTTAAGTGGATATATTTATTAAGTAATGCATGCCAACTACAGAACAAATTGGGACCAGGCCTCCTCAACTTGGAACTGGATGCCAAATACAGGAGAAAACAGATTTTTGTGCATTAAAGGAAAACAATTAACAAGATATAAACAAGGATACAAGAATAACTAACCTGATTTCTAGTTGGAGGAAAGATGATGGATTTTCCAAGTTGGGAGAGGGAGAGTAAACAAATACAATTTTTTGAAATCAGAAAAAGAAATGTCCTCCTTCCCTTCCCTCCAAGTGTCTATATTCAATCAAACAACAAGAAAATGGTAACTGATTGACTAGTGCAGGACCAGTTTTTAACCAAGACTTGACTTGCTTGAGATATGTAGAGAGAAAACTCCTTGTATCAATCTTTGGATTTGACTGGGTTTCTAAACAACATAATCATTTGCAAAAGGGCCCAAGCCAGACAGCTTTCATTCTTCTGACTTTACTTCCTACTTTTTGGATTTCAAACCATGCTTCTACGTGGGCATTTTCATTCCCACCTAGTTCCACTTTTTTTTTCCATATCCATTTTGTGTGTTGTCTGCTCCTTGGGAGCGGGGACCCTTTCTTTTCTCTTATATTTATTCCCTCAAGATTTTAGTATAGTATCTAGTATGTGGCAAGTGCTTAATCAATACTTTTTCTCTTGTTTCTTCTTGCCCCTAATATAGCTAATCTGTTGTGTTGACCTTAGCACTTATTATTTCTTTCTGCTCATTCTAAGCGTCACTTCTCCTAACACTGTTCTTAAACTGTTGTGACAGAGACCTTCCTTAGGCTTGACCTGATGACCACTTTTAGTGATATATGTAGAAATGAACCACAAGCACCAGAAAGAATTTGGAACACATCTGAAGAATTATGAAGTCCTAGGAAGGAAACTGAAAGATTTGAGAGTAAAGGTGGTATTTTCATCTCTGCTGCTAATT
Organism: Potorous gilbertii; assembly: GCA_028658325.1. Taxonomy (NCBI): domain Eukaryota; kingdom Metazoa; phylum Chordata; class Mammalia; order Diprotodontia; family Potoroidae; genus Potorous; species Potorous gilbertii. The sequence continues at coordinate 334,422,879 of CM053770.1, read as the reverse complement.
GAAAATAAGGATGTGAGAAGCAAAAGGAGGTTAGGGAGAGTGAGCAAATGGTTAGGCAAGTCAGCAAGCATTTATTACGTTCTTACTATGTACCAGACAATGAGTTTAAAAAAAAAAAGGTAACAGAATCATATTTGATTTTAAGTGATTTCATAGAGTCATAGATTTAGGGCTAGAAATGATCTCAGAGGTCATTTAGTTTAACTTCTTTTTGCATGTAAGGAAACTGAAGTCCAGAGAGATTGACTTGCACAAAATCTCACATGTAGTGAATGGCAGAGAGAGTATTTGAAACCAGGTCCTTTGTGTTAAATAGAAGGATAATGAAAAAAGAACAAGTTTTGGAACCAGAAGTCCCAAGTTTGAATGCAGATTCGACTGTTGTGTATTATCTTGTTGGAACCTGGGCAATCAATCAATCAACAAGCATTTATTAAATGTTTACAATGTAAAGTAAACAGTAAACAAAAACTAGAGAAGTAAAGAATGAATGTTCTCACCCAAGGAGACTTCATTCTTAATCATCTCTAGAGTTGAAGGTATTGGAAGTCAAAGGACATACTGGCAATGGGCTTTGTTACATGTTTGCGGCTCCAGAGAAATTTTCTATACACCTGCCTCTCATGATTACCTCTTATAAATGCTGTCCCAGGGAGATTGACATGAAGGGTCCTTCTTGCTGTGGCTGATGGGGATCCAGTGCTGTACCAGAGGCATCCCAGCAAGTTCCCCTTAGAAGACCAACATGATATCCTAAACCCCAGAAGGGTGGAGCTGGTAAGGGCCAACACCAAGACCCCAGGCATGCCTTAGCACAGCCAAGGGAATTGGGCAAACACAAGCATAGACAGGGTTCATCAGTCACTGAGCCTGCCTGTGCTCTAGTACAGTCCTAGAGGAAGAGATCTCCAGCAGTCAGACCACTCCCCCTGCATCTCTCAAGCTTCAGTGTAACCCTGGGGAAACTCAGATAGTCTTCATCAGGCCTTGGCCTTGGCACACACCAGTCAGCTCAGCACCAGGTAAGCTGTAGCATTATATAGCTTCTAGTTGAAAGAACCAGTAACCAGGCCCATAGTACCCAGCACAAGAAGTGTGGGACAGAGTCCCTTGTGCCCCAGAAGCAGTGATTCACTTTAAAAGGCAGGAAAGAGGCAAGTACCATGAGCAAGAAGCAAAGTAGAAAAACAAAACCATAGAATCTTATTACGGGGACAGGGAAGATCAAAATATGAACTCAGAAAAGGACAGCATTGACACTACACCCACATCTGAAACCTCAAAAGGGAATATGAACTAGTCTCAAGTTCAAAGAGCATTCTTGGAAGATCTCAAGAAGAATTTTAAAAGCCAAGTTTGAGAGAAGAAAAATTGACTGAGGATTTTTTTTTTTGAGGGGGGAAGGCAAGGAAATTAGGATTAAGTGACTTGCCCAAGATCACACAGCTAGTGTGTCAAGGGTCTGAGACCAGATTTGAATTCAGGTCCTCCTGACTAGAGGGCTAGTGCTCTACTCACTGTGCCATCTAGTTGCCCCCAATGATTTTAAAAATACAGTCAGCTCTTTAAAAAGTAAAATTGGACAAATGGAATAGGAAGTACTAAATCTAAGTGGAGAAAATAATTCCTTAAAAGGAACAATTGGACAAATGGAAAAGGAGCTACAAAAACTAAGAGAAGAAAACAAATAACTTGCCAGAAATGCCTGCCTCCTATACAGGTATGTAACGTTTTGTTTCCATCCATTAAACTGTTTTATTCAGTTCCCTTTACATATGTGTGTAACACACACACACACACACACACAGTCATCTACCTTTGGGACTGGCCAGAGTTAGGGTTGTTTTTTCCAGTCATTTTTCAGTCATGAGATTCTCCATGACCCCACCTGGGATTTTCTTGGCAGAAATACTGGAGTAATTTACCATTTCCTTCTCCTATTCATTTTACAGATGAAGAAACTGAAGCAAACAGGGTAAAGTGACTTGTCCGGTATCACACAGATATTAAGTAAGTGTCTCAGACACTTAATTCATCAAGATTAGTCTTCCTATCTACACATAGTCCACCACTGGGTCATCTAGCTGCCCCAGCTAACAGGTAAGGATCCAGCCTCAAATCTTATTCTCAGAAATATCACATTTTAAACAGTCAAATTGACCAACTGAGTTTTCAGCTCTAGAAAAATTTCTCAGAAGAATCTCCATCCTTGTTATCCATTCATCTGAGTATACACTGGGCTAAAGCTGACAAAAATTCCAGTGCTTATGTACTACGTATAATCAGCACCACACAACTTAGTACTTAATTACCCTCTGTGTGTTTCACACATATTAGTCTCCATAAAAAGAATGTAAGCACCTGCTATCTGAAAAGGATTGGAGGTGGAGTGGGAGTAATGCTAGTTAGTAACTACAGAGTCAATGTGAGTCATCAATTTAGTATGGTAGTCAAGATAGCCAATGAAATCTTGAGTGAAAAGAGCTTTCAAGAGTAAGGGACAGTTCCTCTGCACTCTGTCCTGGTCAAACTACATCCTGAGTACTGCTTTAAGTTTGAGGTACCATGATATTGAAGAGAATAAGGATAAGGTGTAAAGCGTCCAGAATAGAGCAACCAAGATGGTGAAGGACCTCCCATAAAGCGTGAGTGAAGGAAGTGAAGATGATGAACCTGAGCAAGAGAAAATTAGGGAGACCATGATAGCTGTCTTGAAGTACTTGAAGCTCTGATTATCATGTGAAAGAGATAATATCCCTTAAGCCCTAAATGGAAGAACCAAGAATAATTATCAGTTCATTTTACACAAGGAGAATTTAGGCTTACTATCAGGAAGAACTTTCCAATAATTAGAGCTATCCAAAAGTGGAATGCACCGCTCCAGGAGGTAAAGCACCCACTTTGGAGATTCTTAAGCAGAGGCTAGAAGACAATTTCTCAAGCATGTTTTAGTCGGGATCCATTTCAGGTATAGTTTGACTTAGATGGCCATTGATGTTCTTTCAAAGACTAAAATATTATTTACTCTGTTTCCTGTCATGTACCCACAGTCAGAATTCCTGTCCAAGACACAAGGGCTTTGTTTCGAGAATTACCCAAGTTTGGTATAGTTGTATATTTTTGTTAACTGTAACTGTCTCTCTCTGATGTTCTCAGATATTACCCAATTGCCATTACATATTTAGCCAAACGAACTGATCCCACAACTCTATTGAGTACTATTTTCTGGGTCTGCTGATTCCCCAAGTATGGCAGGCTTTGTAGTATTTCTCTCTCCCTTCTAACAAAAATATCTCTTTTTTTTGAGCATGAGATAAAACTTTCCTCAGATTTAAGTGAACAATAAAACAGGCTGCCTTAAGCCAGACTGATACTTCTTCTGAGAAATATGCTGTATTGCTCAAGAGTTTTCTTTTTCAATATCAGGGAGTTTAAACAGATGCCTTGTGTAGAATTTCCTGGTAAGGAAATCTAAAAGCTTAATAATTCATCATTTTATCCACTTGATCACCAACTTTGATACACAGAAACCAGATGTCAGATTGCATTGTTCATGATTTTAGTTATCATATCACATAACATGTTTTAAAAGATTATTGATTATACCTTTCATAGACTTATAGAGCTAAATGTTAAAGTCCAGCCTTCTAATGTTCAAAACAGGTTTGATTCCAAGACAAACAGCTTTCAATCCAATTGTTAAAGAAAATTCACTAACCCATTTAAGAATCTATGAATGTAAAAATTCTTTTCCAAAAATTTTAATTATTTTTTTTTAAAAAAAGACCACAAGGATTCCTGAGAAGAAGTGGTATTGCAGAGTATAAAGAAGTATTAGATTTAGGCCAAGAGAAACTCAGTTATGGACCTTTGTCTATTTGTAAGTGGTACCGTGTTAGACTGGGAATCGAGAAGATCTGAGTATAAACTCTTTCTCAGGTATTTACACCTATAATTGCCTAGTAACCATAGGCAAGTCACTGAACCTCTGTCTGAGTCAGTTTCATAATCTATTAAATGGGGATTAAAATAGCATTTACCTTCAAGATTGTTGTGAGGTTAAAATGAGATACATGTAAAAGGCTTTTTCAACTTAAAGCTATATAAATGCTGGTTATTGTGATGATGATGTCACAACCTACTTCTGGGTCAGCTTTCTCATATAGAACAGAACAGAACAGAATACAATAGAACAGAATAGATGGCCCTATCAAGGTTGTGAACAGATTATTAAATTTTCAGAATGAGAATTAGAATCTTAAAAACTGCAAATGCCACATATCAGGGCTTAATTTATTTTGCTGATTGTCTAGAATTAAGAAAGTGATGGAGAAAATGTTAATATTGCAAATTAAACTTAAAAGTACATCCTATGGAAGAGTACTGGCTGTTGAACATTTACTAGCATATTTACTAGCATAAGATCTTTCTATTTCCAAATACATGATTCTAAAAGGATATAGTAACTGACCCCAAGACTGGGTCTTCAATCAATCAAGTAGGATTTTTCAAGTTTCTACTGTATGCCAAGACATGTCCTAAGTCTTGGGGGTACTGAAATGACTCATGACATCACTATTGAAAAATGAAAGTGTTTCTGCTTGTCAATTTCTGTCCAGTCCTGTGATTTCCCAATGACTCTATCCCCAGGTCCAAGTCTAAGAAGTTTACTATGTTAAAGATTATACCTCATCTTGGTCAGATATCTCATGCCCTGGGATCTTGTTTCTTTGCTATTTTGGAATTGTGATCTAGAAAAACCAGATGTTAAATATTGTAGGTGAAGAATTCTCTGGATGCAAGTATATGCGAAGGCTATTCTACTAATCTATGCTCAAAGTTCTTTCACAATCCTCCACTATCTCAGATCTCTCTACCCTAACCAGTAAAGCTTAATTCCCTAGTTCACCTCTCTCTCTCTCTCTCTCTCTCTCTCTCTCTCTCTCTCTCTCTCTCTCTCTCTCTCTCTCACTATTTTTCAAGCCATTCTACTCCTTCTCAAACCTTTTTCAAACCAAGACCTCCCAAGATTGAGTTAACTTCTAGCCATCATCTTCTTAGAGGTGAGCTCTGAGAACTCAGAGGTGAGTTCTGGGTCTGGGGTCCTGGGAGTAGCAACACATTTTGAGAGACCCAATCCTTTTCTCAAGTAAAACATGGTGTCAAGTCTGAATTCTTCTTTTAAATTATTCCATTTTTCCCACTTAAGAATTGAACTAAGAAAGAATAGAAATGATATGTAATTTCATAGTGAAACTGTAAGACAAAACCACATGAAAACCTGCTCATTGAACTACAAAAATCATTCTTCATAAATTTGTCCTGTTGTCATGGATTTGATATCTATTTGGTGGATACATACAAAGGCCCAAAAGTTGGACAAAAAATGAAGTACTTGGTAAAGGATCCTATGCAGGGTATAGAAAGTTAGGTCCAAGGTCAGTAAATTTTTCAATAGAAAATATTATTTTATCTTTTAAGGCAATAGAATTAAGACCAATAATTTAACCCAAGAATTAAAAAGGAATTAACAGTTTGCATATAAAATAAAATATATAGAAACTCACAAATACAAGAGACTTTCAGTTTGATTGACATAAGAATTACAGTAATTTATTTCATTTCTGTGGCAATTAAACCGGACACTTTGACTTCACCATCTGAAAGATCTGGAAGCAATGACCAACAAATCATCTGAATAAAACCTAACAACATAGAACATTGCTAAGGCTTGGCGATTGGTTAGGTCCTGATGGATGAATAGTAAAAGCTTTTGAAAGGGAAGAGTATGATCAATAGACCCAAAGTGTTTGAAGTGCTTTAAGATTAGGGACTTGTAAATTTCCAAGTGGACTGGCCTTGGGTGAGACTGTGGAGGAGGCAAAGTTTGTATTTCCTTTCTTCTCCACCCTTTCACCACACTTCATTTCCCTAAACTCTTTTGATGCCTCAATCCCCATCCTGGGTATCTGATGCCCTCATGCTGCTTCCTGATTGCCCATGATCTCCCACTGTGGCACCTGACCTGAATCTAACCTCGCAGACAGTGCCCCAGCCCTGTATATTTCTGCCCCTTCCCCAGTCACCAAATAAAAATTTACTTTGGGTATCCCATTCCCTCAGGACCTTGTTCTCTGCTAAGAGAAAGCATTACCATGTTAATGTGCTAATGAATGATAAAAGGTTAATGTGTTACCCCTTCTTGGCAATACATTTGCATTTTAAAAGGTTCTTCTACAGACAATGCCTTACAAAAGCACAACCCCAATGTGTGTGGGGGAGGAGAGGGCAGTTAGGGTCAGGCACTGTGGCAGAGCAGCAAAGAGTTTCTGGATATGAGACCAATAAAGTGATCAAACATGCTTCTAACTGCAAAGAAAATTCTGGGCATGATTTTAGTGCTCTACTCTGATAGGCCTAAATAACATTATAATCTAAGGCATTGACACTTATGTTTAGAGGTAAAATTGGAGGTAAATGAGAAGAAAGAATTGTTTAATCCTCTCCAAGTATTACAGATCAACTAGGGTTGGATTATATGAAGAAGAATCTCAAACCAAACACGTATAAAACAGAATTTACTATCTTTCCCCAATAAATCTTCCATAGCCTCTCTATTTCTGTCAAAGGAACTTCTCAAGTTTGAAACCCATTATCCTCAGCTCTTCAAAATGGGCAGAAATGCACCTTAGAGTAAATTCCTTGTAAGACTGGGCAGGGTCTGATACATGCAAATGTTATCAATATTCTTAAAATTGCTATCCTACTAAGGTAATTTGAAAAAAAGTTTGAGGTTGAGTTGTATGTGGTGGGGTGATTCTAAAAAACAAAATCAAGTAGAAAAAGGTACAAAGGAGGAATTTTCTCATTAAAAAATGGTAATGAAAGGAAGAACTAATATAGAAGAAGCAGGTAGGGAGAGGGCTAGTAATGTTGGAACCTTGTTCTCATCAGGGTTGAAAAGGAAACAACATATACATCTGGAGATGTTTAGAAGTTTCTTGAACTTCTAAAGAAGTAAGAAAACTGGGGAACAGGAGAGGGGATGGACTTTTAGAAAGGTGTATACATTAAGATTAGGAGGGTAGGGGAGAAAATAAGGGAAAGACTCTTAGAGGGATGGCTATAATAAGGAATAAAAGAATAGAAGGAGAAGATTAGGTTACAGGGAAAGGGTAAAAAGAGAGGTTAAGAAGGAAAACTGTGTAAAAATAAGATGGAGGGAAATTTGCAAATGGCATTATAACTTTGAATGTGAATGGGACAAACTCACCCATAAAATGGAAACAGTAGAATGGATTAAAAATCAGAATCCAAAAAATATTCTTTACAAGAAACACATTTAAAAATTAGAGATACACATGGAGTCTGATGAAGAGAAAGTTAGTTCAGCTTTTGGAGACTGAACTTTTAAAATGAGTACATTAGAAAAGGGGAACTCTGGATCTCCCCAAATCATTGATTATTAATAATCATTTCTCTTAGCTGCTTATTTTACACAGACATATAAATAGCTACATATATCTATATAAAGGCAAATCTAGAAATTTAAGTTTATTATATATGTTGACATGTACATATATAATCTATACTCTATATTCTATATATATATAGATATAGAGATTTAAACTTACTATGTAATATAGCTACATATATTTACATATTATATTTTGTATATCATATATACAGATATTATTTTCCTAGATATGTGCATGTAATATTCTACATAAATACAGATATTTAAATTTTATCTTATTGCATAGCAATATATGTATATATTTCAAATTTATTTGTTTGTATCCATGTTGTTTCTACACAACAGGATTTGAGGAAAGAAGGGAGGAGAAAAACAAGCAGTTCTTAAATACCTAATGTGTGCCAAGTCCTATGATAAGAATTTTACAATTATTACCTCACTTGATCCTCACAACAATCCTGGGAGGTAGGTGCTATCATTACCTTCATTTTACAATTGAGGCAAGTGGCAGGTAAAAGTTGTGCCTTGCCCAAGATCACACAACTAACAAGTGTCTGAAACCATATATGAAATCAGGTGTTTCTGATGCAAGGTTCAGCATTCTATTCACTGAACCACCTAGTTCCTTGAGGCCAAGGACTAGTCATGTTTTGTCCTTGTAATTCCATCACCTAGAATAATACTGGGACCCAGTAGGCACTGAATAAAATTCTTGTTAAGTCTATAAATTCCATCATGTCATTAACTCAGTATCGGGCTTGGGCAAACCATAAAGTTTTTAAATACTTGTTCCCCTCTTCCCTTCCCCTCACTCAGATCACACCACATAGGTGGCCAGTTACTCTACCTAAATGAAGTGCCAGTTGTGGACTTCCAAAGTATACCCACCAGAAATTACTTCCTTTTCTGCAAAATATAAAAATGTGCTTTTATATGAGTGAACCATGAATTTATTCAAAATATCATGGATAGACAACAAAGTTTATATGAATAATAGCACAGTTAATTAAGACAAACTTTATGGGAAGTTGGCAGATGCCACCTAAGATACATCACTAAGGTCTTTCTGTCCCTGAAAAGCTATTTATTTAGACATGCCTTCATTCAGTGACCTGCTTCTATATTTTCATGGATCTATAAGAGCTAACCTAGTAAAACATCTCATTCACTATTCAGTTTCTGCTCATAAGCCACCCAAGGACTATCTGTCATTTAAGTCTAAGAAAAACTGAAAAAGACTCAAAAGAAAACCTCCTTAAACAAAGCTATGGAATTTGCCACTCCCAGATAGCATCAAACTGAGGCTTGAAAGATAAATATTGACATATCTTCAGAAAAAAGCCAAAAGCCACCTCTCTAAATCCTTTGCCTATGGGCATCTTCTTTTCTCATTATCTTTCATACTGGAAAATTGGAACCTAAAGTCTGATGAGTCATCAGTTGATCAAATATGGCTCCAGCTGTGAAGGAGCTGTGAAGCAAATTCTGGGCATGATTTTAATATTTTGATGCCATAGGCCTAGACAAAACTGTAATCTAGGTCACTGGCACTTGTATTCAGAGATGTAAAATTAGGGTAGAGAAAGGAAGGACTGATGCCTTTTTTCCCAGACAAAGGAGAGAAACTGTTAAAGGTTGTCTAAAGGAAGAATATTTATTGCCCATATTAGCACTGTCCCCATATTATTCAGCCACCCCAGCTGTCAAAATGTAGCCCACGGCAAAATTATTGGAAAGGGAAAAGTTAACTTCCATGCTCTGTATCCTCTATGTCTAACTCCTCTTCTCTATCCTTAGGTGTCACCTGCGTGATACATATGGTTTTGTAGCTGGCCAGAACCCTGATATAGGATAATAAAGTTATAGACCCATATTTTAGGACTAAATAACCTTGAAGGTCATCTGAACCAATCTCTTATTATACAGATGAGAAAGCTAAGGCTAAAAGAAAGCAAGTCAACTGCTCAAGGTCAATCAATCAATAAACATTTATTAAGCTCCTATTATGTGCTAGGCACTGTATTAAGTACCAGAGTTTAAAAAAAAAAAGAGGTAAAAGACAGTCCTTGCCCTCAAGGAGCTTAAAGTCTAACAGGGAGAAGACATGTGCAAACCTTGTCCCAAAAGCCTGTTGGTAATGAACTCTCTCTTTATTGGTGGAGTTGAAGGTCTTCCCTATGGGAAGGAAGGGCTGCAGAATTGGAGAGAGATTGACAGCTTCAGCTCTTGTCCAGTCTCCCTTTGGGAACTCATCATTCTGATGCTCCTCATTTCCATCCAGCTCCTGGCTTGCAGAGAGAAGATGGAAGAGGCTAACTTTGTTCAGGTTACTACAGGAAAAGAATGGGAAGACATGAGAGGAGCAAGTGGTCTCCATACTGTTCATTTTCCCAGATTGCTACTCTAGAGATTTGAGGGAATATTCACCCTGGGTGAGATCCAGGTCCCTCTTTTTTGATTGAGCTGATTTTTCTTGCTACCTATGGGAAAATTCTTTTACTTTCTATTACTCTGTTTTCCTACGTACACCTGCTATTACTTCTATTTTGCTACTATTTAGATAAATGTGCTTCTTTGCTGTTTTCTATGCATCTTCATGTTGAAACAGGGAAAGGGATCGAGCCTTGGATAGAGTTTGGAACCCCTCTTCCCCCCAAAATGACAAAGTGATAAAAAGTTAGATGGATCTCAATCACAATTGGCAAAAAATATTTAAGGGAGCAGATACCTATATTTCTAGCCCAGTACCCCCTCTCTTTGAGGAGAAAAGAGTAGTAACCTCCAACTCCAAACTCCTGCTTTCCTCCCTGGCAAGGAGGAAAGTCTTCTTTAAATAAGAGTGGGAGAGAAGATACAAGATATGTTTGTCCTGTTTCCCTTCGAACCACACAATGAGAGTATACTCACTACATATGAGTCCCTCTCTACATGTAAGGCTCACCACTATCAGTCTTATACATGCAAACATATATATATAAATTAATCTATATACAGAAAATAATTAATGGAGGGAAAGGCACTGGAATTAAGAGCGGTTGGGGAAGGCTTCCCATAGAATGTGAGATTTTAGTTGGGACTTAAAGGAAGCCATGGAGGTTAGCACCCCAGAGCAGAGGAGGGAGAGTTTATGGTAATGGTCAGAGAGAATGTCCGGAGTCAACAGATGAAGTGTCTTTTTCGTGGAACAGTCAGAAGGACATTGTTACTAGATCAAAGAGTATGTGTTAGGGAGCAAAGTTTAAGAAGATTGGAAAAGTAAGTGGTGGGGGGGTAGGCTATGAAGGGCTTTGGATACTAAATAGAGCATTTTACATTTGCTCCAGGAGGCAATAGTAAACCACTGGAGTTTATTGAGTAGGGGAACTGACATGGTGAGGACTATGCTTTAGGAAAATCACTTTAGTGGTTGAATGGAGGATGGATCAGAATGGGGAGAGACTTGAGGCAGGCAGTCCTGTTAGCAGGTTATTGCAATAATCCAGGAATAAGATGATGAGAACTGCACCTAGAGTAGTGGCAGTGTCAGAGGATAGAAGAGGGTATAGAGTAAATGATAGCAATAGGATTTGAATTGTGTCCTTTAATTTCAAATCTAACACTTTCCCACTGTAATATCAACTTAGTAAAGAGCTATTTTTAAAGCCCTAATTAAATTTACTCTGAAGTTTCTCATCTAGTCCCCTCCAGTGCCCCAAAGAAGTAAGAGCAAAGGTTGTCAACATTTTCACGAATGCTGTGGCCTCTGGCAACCTGGTGAAACTAGGAACTCTGCAGAATGATGTTTTCAAATACAGAAAAAAAATACAAAGGACTATAAACCAACTCTACTAAAATAGTTATAAAAATATTTTTAAAATAAGTTCATAAACCCCAGATTAAGAACCCCCAATTTAGATCATTCAAAAGATCCTGGTAGTGGCCACAGTTCATGATGTTCAGGAGTGAGTCAAAGATAATATATCTATTAAACTTTAGTTAAGTCATTTATTTTCACTGGGTTTCAATATCCCTCATATGCATAATGCTGGGTTTGTATCAGATAACTTCTAAAGTTTCTAAATGTATATAATCAAGTAATTCCTTGACTTTGAGTTTGCAAGTCTGAGTGACTAGAAAATAAGCTTAGTGCCACCAGCAAAAATAGAGAAAATAGGAAGGGTCAGTTTTAGAAGGAAGATGATGAGTTTTGGGTATTGAGTTTCAGGTACTAGTAGGACATCCAAGTAAAGACATGAAACAGGTAGATAGAAATTTAAGACTGGAACTCTTTCTCTACCAATCCTACTCCCAACCCTACTCCTGTGTAGTATGTGTGTGACCTTAGAGAAATCATTTTACAACTCTGAGTTTCTCCATTTATGAAAAAAAATGTGTTTATCAAAAATTATAGATTATATCAATAGTATCTGAAGGCTTCCAAAGTACCTTACATACATTCTGTCTCATAACCACACAAGGTAGGAAGCAGAAGCATCTTCATTTTACTGATGAGGGAACTGATTCTCAAAGATGGTAAGTTAGCTACACAAGATCACAAAACTAATAACTATCCAAGCTAGCACTTAAATTCCGGTCTTCAGACTCCAAATATAGTACTCGATCCTCTAAACAATAAATATTTGTCTCTCACCCTTGGGGGAGTTTATAGCAATTCTTCCCACATCAGGAAGGTGGTATTAATAATAAAAATCTACCCCAGCTTTCTTTTAGAATTCCCTCTTCTGTCTTCTTTCTTCATCCTTAGCCTAGACAGTGATGTTTATTGTAGCAGTGGTTATATTTTGTCAATTTCTACAAAGTGCAAATGCCACAGGGTCTTTTAGACACTGCCTGCTCTATAGACGTGGTGATTGTACCTTCAAAAATGTTTCTTATAAATCTTTCCCATCATCTCTATTTTGTTACGATTAAATTGAAAAGAAAGGAATTTTCCACTGGTCATTCTCTTTCTCTTTTTTTAAATGAAAATTCTGAATTCTTCTGCTTTACTGATTTTCTCTTAAAGTTTACAACATCGCTTTATTTTCTTTTTTGTTGTTTTACTCTGTCAAGGCCAAGTATTATTTCCTGAAGGTTTACTCTGGAAATCTCAGATTGTTATCTCATTTAATGTCATTTCACTTTATTCTCCATGCCACTTTTAAGGATCAGCAAGGACATACTATGTGAACCTAACGCTGTCAGTGGACTGTACTTACTTTGACAGCCAGATATCAAATTGAAGATATAATCAAGTAAGAGCTCTTTCAGTTGTTAAGGAATCTTTCTATTTTACTTCATGAAAAACAGAAATCAGGCTTTAGCTAAATAGTTGAAGCTGAAAAGGAAATAAATTTGCTTTGAGTGCATAAAAATAATAAGACAGCATTCTGTATAATACATAATAGAAGTATGTGCAGAATAAGTTTACACATATATACATGTAGATATATACCTATACATGTATGTCTACAGATGCATACATATATACATGCAATAAATATACATATTATATGTGTGTGTACATATGTGTGTGTATCTATGTATATATGGTTACTTGGTTGCTGTCCTTTGTTCTCGAAGAGGACCAAAATGACATCACCATGATAAAGTGAAGTTTCAGTGTATACAATGGTGGCTGATCAGACCAATATGAACTCAGAATACTCTAGCACAGATTGGGCACAGAGAGTCCATGTGAACACTTGGGATGGTTACCCCAAATTTATGTATCCTATATTTACTTTGCGCTGTTTCAATTCTGCTTTGCTCATAGAGTACACCACCTTTTCTGATGTGGGCACACCATGCTGAGTGTTCCTATGCCAGTGTCTCCCATGTTCCACAATCAAATCCAAAGTTCTTGAGAGAGACCTTGAGAGTATCCTTGTATTGCTTCTTCTGGCTACCATGTGATAGGCTGCCCCATGTGAGTTCTCCATCAGGGTATGACTGATGTCTTTTGATTGATGTGTAAATTGAATTTAAGTGAGGCAGAGTTGCATAAAGTCATCAGCTTCACTCTCTCCTCCAGAGTCATCATAGTCCAGTGACAGGACAGAATCAAGATGGTTGGTGATGGCTCAGGATGCACTGGATGACCTTGGCGTCTTTGGTGTCTAACCAAGCTCTAAGCGCTCCACATTGCCTGCTTCAGCTGCCTTCATGACCACGGGAACAAATTGTTCTTATCTGCCCATCCCACCAGAGAAAGTCTTCACATGCTTGGAGTAAACACCTCTCTAACTCACCAATGGGTTTGAGACCCCTTGGTTACCCTCAACCTGGTTTGCCCCATCTGTTGAAATGGTTTACTGGGGTGTGGCCACTGTGTATGCTGTGGCTTCTTGGAGCCATAGGTGAGAGGTGGAACAGGTGGACATCAAAGGTGGAAAGAGCCCTGAAAATGGCTCAGCAGTCATCACACCAAAGATACTGGTCCTCCCTGAACACACACTACACCACATATATGTGTGTGTGTGTACGCACACATACCTATTTCTGTCTAATGGTAGCCATCTTGAGGGTAGGAGAGGGGAGAAAAGGGAAAAAAGAAAAAGTCATTTACATGATCACTTTGTTGTATATTTGGAGGAAATAGCAAGTTATACTTGGAAGATTTGTAGTTTCATGTGCAATCATCTGTTTTATTGTACTGTATTATGGAGATGCTTATTTTGTTCTGTGAATTGGAAATAAAAATATTACAAGAAAAAAAGGAAAAGAAAAACAAATAAATAATGAAGCCCTTAAACAAATTCTGAGCAGTTCCTCTATTAACTTCTCTCAATAATATCTCAGAAGATTACAGTACCATTTTGTTCCTAAAAGAAGCAGTACTAGACTAACTGAATGGTAAGCCACTGTGCCATTCTCTATTTACATGCTTTCCAAATGAGGTTAAAAAAACAAAACTGAATGATAGGATGTAGCAGTTGTAGTTGTAGTTGCACATCAGAAACAGAAAAATACTAAAATATAGCATAATGAGCCAATGGAAATAATATTTTGATGGTAACCCCAAGTTATTTGTTACTCTCATCATGACCTCTAGTTCTTCCTAGAGTCTTCCTATTTCCTCAGGCTATTAATTCTGTTTTGACTCCTTGACTGTGTGGACCATATGGTTAGTAATTTCCATTATGCAATTATAAGAAATCTCGAATCTCATATTCCCTCTGACCTTCTACCACAGTATTCCTTGTCCATCATCAACCCTAAGTAATTGACACAGTTTCCTTTCTTTATTATCAGTTTCAGGTCATTGAGGTCAAGAAATAGTCATGTAAACTTGACAATGGGCTCCACTATAAATCTGAATTAACTCCAGTGGAGTCATCAACACTGCATGGACAGCTTTCTATTCATAGATCATAGGTCTGTAAAATTTAGAGTTGGAACAAACTTTGCTTGTATTTCTAAACTAATTCTCTCATTTTATAGAAGACCATGAGACCAAGAGTGATGAAATGATTTGCTTAAGTCTGCAAAGTATGTAAATTGCAAATAGGAATCTGAATACAGGTCTTCTGACTCCAAATCCATTGTCCTTTCTACTACTCCACATCTCTAAGCTATTGTAGTTAACTTTTGTCACCTTCCCCACAAAAGCAATGAAAAACTTTTCCCACTCCTCTAAAGCCCCCTTTTCACAGTGAATGAATGATTTTACTGAAAAAGGCTGCCTAATACAAATTCCTTTAACTTCCCTTCTCTGAATCTTCCTCCATCCTCTATTCTTTGCCAAAAGGTTCATCCTTTTGGACCTTCCACTTCTAATCATACCTTTCTTTTATATTTTCCAATTCTATCTTTCCACTGACCCCTTCCTTTCCACTTAAGAGATGATTAGTTCTCCCATCATTAAAAAGCACTCTTCGACCCTCAAGCTACAGGATTCTCTTCCTTTCATCATCAAACTAGTCTAGTCAGTCAACAATAATTTATTAATTACTAACTATGTGCCAAGTACTGTACTAAGCACTGGAAGATATAAATACAGTCTCTACCTTCAAGGAGTATATAGGGAACTTTATGTCAATGACTTCCTCACCTACCATTCTTTACTCTAAATTAAATTAAGCATTTCCTCCTCAAAACCTGTGAAAAGTTTCCAAAACTGGATTCCAGATGTTGATAAATAGCCTTTGAAAGACAAAGAAAAAATGATCAATGCCTAATGTGTTGCTGATATGTGAATAATGGTGCCTTAATAATAAGAAAGATAAAACAATCCCAGAGTTTTACCTCACATCCTGCAAATCAACAAAGATGGCAAATGATAGGAATACTCAATGTTGGGAGGATTGTGGAAAGATAGACACATCAATGTGTTAGTGGAGCTCTGAATCAGTACTAACATTTTGGAAAGCAACTTGAAGGCATGCAAATAAAGTAACTAAAATATCCATATCCTTGGAACTAGAGATTTTATTACTAAGCTTATACCCCAGGGAGGCTATTAAGAAAAATAGAGTCCTCATATTCAACAAAATATTTTTAGCAATTCTTTTTATAGCAGCAAAGAATTGGAAGCAAAGTGATGCCCATTGACTAGGGAATGACTAAGCATACTGTGGGACATGAATGCAATGGAATATTACTATGCTGTAAGAAATGATATATGATGAATACAGAGAAGCAATAAAAAAAATCTATATGAAATGATCAAAAGTACAGTAAGCAGATCCAAAATGATAATACATATATAATGACTCCAACAAAGTAAACAAAAGATATACACACATATACATAAATTTTAAACAGGATGCTTCACAATTATAAAGAACAAGCATGGCTTGCAAGAAGATATTTGAGAAGAGACTGACAGTCCAGCCTTTTGCAGAATTGGGAGGTCCACAAGTATACATTTCACATATTTTTGGACTTTTTGATTAATTGGAATTTTTTCAATTATACTAACTTTTTTCCTTCTTTTCTTTTGTCTTTCAAAAATATTATCTTCAATGATATCCAGATGCATACTATACAATATATAGCGTATGATATATACTAAATTCAATAATATTCAAGAACATTATATATGATGACTCTTTGGGAGTGGAAAAAGGGAGAAATTATGATGATATTAAAAAGATAAAAACTTTTTTAAAAAGTGCATTGGAAATGCAATTTATTGGTCATACTGCATTGGATAGAAATCAAAACTAAAGAGGGGAACCTACATATTCAGTAACGTAACTTTCTCTGTGGATTTGCATCAATCTGTAGAGTATATATATGTACCTAGCAAAAGATGAAAACAAAATAATGGTTCAATCCTCTAAGAACAATGTGAGAAGGTTAGAGCTCAGAGTGATCTAAAACTTACAAGGAAAACAGAGGACAACAAAATGCACTCTTTAAGTTATCCTGGTGAAAAGAATAGAATTTAAATAGAACAAAATTTGAAACAAAACAGAATAAGAACGAGGAGTTTTCTTACCACTGCTGATACTGCCTCTCTACAGTTCTGGATGAAGTGGCTGAATTCCAGTTTCTTTTCCCTACCCTTCTTCCACGACAGATCTAAAAAAGGGACAATTTTATCTCCATTAAAAAAAGATAGCAATCTTCAAACTCAGGTTAGGAAGCCTAGTCACAATTCTTGACAAAATTCTAGGACTTATTTTGAAAGAGATAAACGGTGAACATTTAGGAAGAAAGCTGTAATCATAAAGAGCTAGCATAAGTTCATTAAGAAAAAATCATGTTAAATTAACTTCATTTCCTATTTTGGCAGGGTTATTAGACTAGTACATCAAAGGAATGTTGACTGAAGGTAACAGATTATCTAGATTTTAACAAAATTTTTGGCAAAGTTTCTTGAGAAATAACTGTGTACATGGGAAAATATATATGATCTAGACAATATTATAGTTAATTGAATTCAGAATTTATTGAATAACTGAACTCAAAGGTCAATGTTACTGGGGATCTATACCTAACTTTATGATATTTTTAACATTTTTATTAGTGACTTGGATAAATATATAAGGACTTTTGGCAAAGATAGAAAATGATTCTACATGAAACAGTGAGCTGTTAAAAATAAATGGAAACACCAGCAAACTCTTCTATCCAGTCTAGGACTGCAAAAGAAAAACAGCCAGAAGTTTGCAGGCATGTTGGGTCAGAATTCTTCAGGATGGCCTGAAACTCAACATGATCTCTTGTAAAAGAGCTTGATACTAGCAGGATCTCAGTCCTGGCCTGTCAGAGTTGCAGCAGGGAGACAAAATCATCTCCTAGTTGGTGAAATAGAGAAATGGTAACCACATAGCCCCAGGATCTCTGGAAAGCCTAAAATAAGCACTATCCCTAAAAATATGGTTGGAACCTATTGTAGCTGAGCACAAGACCAAAACACAAGAAGATGTGACTCTGCAAGGAGACGAGGAAATGGGATAAAGGAAACCCAATAATCTACTCTGGAACCTTCCTGAAAGCATAAAGTCAGTATAATCTCAAAATTACAGACATACTGTTAGGGTTTGTAAGAGCCACAGCAAGAGATAAAACTAAATTCAAGTTAGTGACTGCACAAGGAGAAAATAATGGAGATAGGTCAGTACACATGTTGGGTCACCAGGAAACCAGAGTCCAAAGTCAGTGCTGGAGAAGAAGAAAGGAAAAGAAATTGGAACCCATCTACTCCATCCAGAACTATAGCAAGGTGCTATCAGCGGCATCCAGGCTACAGCTGAAACAGAACCAGGACCTAATGGAAAGGAACCAAGTCTGGTCCTGGTTCAAAGTCCTAATCTAGGAACTAATGCTGAAGATTAGAGTAAATTTAAATTTAAAAAATCCTGCTAATAATGAATAAACCCTATTAGTTAAGCAAAGTCCAAGAGATAAACCCATAAGAATATAACTCCACAATAAATACAAGTAGATTCTCAGAAAAAAAGAATGACCAGGTCATAATGACTGCAAGATTGGGTGAAAGAAATGAAATAAGTTATAAAAAGTGAAATTATAGGCATGGAGAAAAAAATCAGAAGGAGAGTAAACTGCTTAAAATAGAAGATGAAATATATGTGGACCCTGTAAAGAGCAGATTAAAGCAAATGGAACTCAATGGTTTAGGAGACAAGAATTATTAAAGCAAAGTCAAATATCAGAAAATTAGAACATATGAGGTATCTCCTAGCAAAAACAACTGACACTTAAAATAAGCTGAGGAGAGATAATTCAGGATAGAGACATTGATGACAGCTTACCACATTTGCAGATGACACAAAAGGAAAAAAATATGAATACATCTTTAGATGACAGAATCAGGAGCTGTAAAGCTCTTGACAGGACAGAACACTAGGCCAAAAATAATAAAAAAAAAATGTAATAGGGATAAATGCAAAGTCTTACATTTATGTTGAAAAACATTAACTTCACAAGCACAATATGGAAAAGGTTTGGCCTTGCATCTGAAAAGAAATCTGGGGATTTTCGTGGGCTGCAAGCTAAAAATGAGTGAACTATATAATGTAGAATCCCAAAGAATGAATTCGAACTTAGGTTGCAATAAGACAAGATGAATACAGAAGTAATAGTTCCACCCTACTATACCCTGGTCAGACCACAAATGGAGCATTACGTTCAATTCTAGAGGCCATATTTTAGGAAAGACATTAATAAGCTAAGGAATATCCAGAGTGAAGGACAACTGAAATGCTGGTTCTGAAGTCAGGAGTACTTCAGCTCAAATCTAGCCTCAGAAACTCAATAGCCTTGTGACCCTAGGCAAGTCCCTTAAGCCTATTTGCCTCAATTTCCTCATCTGTAAAATGAGCTGGAGAAGGTAATAGCAAACCACTCCAGTATCTTTGCCAAAAAAAAAAAAAAAGGAAGAGTCAGATGCAACTTATTGGCTACAACATCCGGAGAGATGATCAGGATAGTGAATGGTTTCAAAATCATGCCACATGAAAATCAATTGATGAAACTGAGAATTTTCAGTCTAGAAGAGGGAAAACATAAAGTGGTGGATGACAACTTGATCTTCAATTATTTGAAGGGTCATCATGTGGAAAAGAGATTGGGTTTACTCATCGCAATCCCAGAGAGACAGAACTAGGAACAATGAATAGAAGCTTAACAAGCCTGTTGTAGGTTTTATTGCAAGGAAAAACTTCTAATAGGTGGAATGATGAAAGATAGTATGATTTTGAGTAAAAAGTAGAAGACCACACGTCACATACATCATAGAAAGGATTTTTGTTCAGTGATGTCCTTTGAGACCATCACGATACAAGTGGAAAGAATACTGGATTTGGAATTGGAGTATCTAGTTTCAATTCCAGGCTGGCTATCACTTACCTTTGTGACCATAGGTAACTCACTTAACCTCTGAATCTTAGTATCAACATCTCTAAAATGAAGGGATTGGACTAAATGGTTTGTATGGCACTTTCCAGCTCTAACTATAATCTTCTGATGTCCTTAATTCTGAGTCTCCATAATTCTGTAAAGGATACTCATTCAAAGATCTTTATTTTGTTTCTCCTGCTTTTAATATTTTTTTTTTGTCATTGGAAACCATCAGTCCATAGGTATTACTTAGTACCTACTATGAGTCAGGCACTATGCTAAGCACTGAGTAGAAAAAAAATGTAAAAGACAATCCCTGTTCTCACAAAACCTCCTGTTTAAAGGGGGAGACAATATATAAAGAAGTATGTACAAACAAGATACATACAAGATATTGTATTAGAAACACCAAGAGATTATTACATTGGCGATCATCAAAAGAGGGAAGACACTAACAAAAAAGGAGGATCAAGAAATTCTTCTTGTGGAAGGTAGAGTATGGGGGTAGAGGCCAAGAAAGAAATGAGAAAACTGAAGAGGTAGGAAGGGAGCAGGTTGTAGAACTGCTTGTCTACAAGAGGGAAGTAGGTCTCAGTAAACTGGAGAGTATCACACATACTCTCAGGTTTCCTGGCTGGGGGCCAAGGGAAGTGAGCCAATCCTCTAAACTGTACTATGTCTTTTAATGTCATGAAAATCTCTTGAACAAGAGTGTCGTTACTCTGAGAAAACTGAAGGGCTATGTTTGAAGTATTTGTTTCTCTAGCTTCTTCCATGTAATTTCATAGGTTCAGAAATATTTCTATAAATCTGTTAGGAATTTGGAAAATAAGACTTTCTTATGGTTTCCTAATTCTGCATATGTTATCAAGGTCAGCCAGTGATTTCTTTAAATGACTGGCAACTTTTATTTCAGGCCTGCTGGGCTCCAGCTCAGTCTTTCTGGGTTTGTTTTGCTCTGAAAATATGGAGCATTAACGACCTTTTAGAAAGTGCCAACACATGTCAGGAGGTGGCTCCTTGCTCTGTTCTCCATAAAAATGGTGTTAATAGGCTCCAATAGGGAGTACTTAGTAAAGAAAATAGAGACTTCAAGCCTTTATTGGTTGGCTGATATCTTGTAGAAGGATCTAAAGTGGTATGAGACCTAGATCTGGAGAGAGATTACATTTGTGAAGGGGTGAAGAAGGTACTTATGGGATGTTTTTATAGTTTGATGTAGATGTGTGACCTTGTAAAACCTGATTAACTACTATTGTATTTTCCTCTCCCCTGTTGACAATTGGTTTGCTAAGTGGCATCTTGAAATTGGAAAATGAGTGTCAGAAGTATGAGGGCTGGAAGCAGTTTTCCAAGTTTGCCTTGTATTATTTCAGCTCTTTTTCAATAGATTTTATTCCATAAATGAAATGACACCAAGCCAGAAGCCAAAGGTTGATTTGGGTTTTATAACAGCATTGTCTTGGCCATTTCTGTCACTATCATCACAGATTTTTTTTTCCCTGAACATTCTGATGACAAAGGTAATGAAATATTTTCTCTTTTTCTTAGTGTTCCTACCTCAGAGGGTAGCATTGCAGATTATGCCTGGCCTTGATTAACAATTAACTCTAAAGGGCACAGCTACTACATTAGTCTGGCACAATACAGCTGAGTTAGCTGTGAGGGTAGAACATAACTGTTTAGGAAATAGCATTGCCAAATATTCATTGGAATTATCTACTACTTTCCAATGGATCCCTACTTTCAGGGACATTTTAGAAATTTATTCCCTCTCCATACACACACACATATATGTGTGTATATATATATATATATATATATACACACACACACACATCTGTGTGTATATGTATGTATGTTTATATGTATATGTACGTATATTTGTATACATATATGTACGTATAGCATGCGTATATATGAGCATCCACATTCACATGTGCGCACATTCACACACACAGACATACACATATCTTTTAAGTTTGTCCATGCTCTCTAGCCCTACACCTCATATTCGACTGTTAGGTTTAATATTGAACTAAACTTTTTTTTACTCTAACAGTCTGAATGTTTGCTCGGTACGTTTTCTGTTCTTTGATTCCAGTCGGCACCAGAACTCAACACACTAAAATACCCTGGAAAAGGCTGGTCTTCTGATGTATCTGGTTGAAACTGGAAACAATAGTTAGAAATCTTGCCAGAGAGCCTGTTCTCATGATATTTATAACCCAAATTTACAGAACTGAGGGTTCAGGAAAGTTTCGAATAAGGACCATTTCCTGCCTGATTTTTCTCAAAGGAATCAGATAGTCCCCAAGTGTCCCCTCTGCCTAGCTTTTAATGCATAGGAATTATAGAAACACATCCCTGAGGTTTTCTGGGAATATTGCATGCAGCTCCTCTTTCATCAACATACTTACAGAGGTGAACCCTGGTTAAGACAAATGGTAGGCACAGCCTTAAAGGGGGAAAGAAGTCACCAAAGGGCAATGTGAAAGGAGTGAGTATGTTAAAGGGGGATAGAGAGGATCATGCCACACAGTATGAGGTCTTTTAGTACCAGTTTGGGTGGAGGCAGGGTGGGCTATGATTCAGAGTAGGAATAAAGTATAAATTTAAGAAAACCCACAGAACAGTATTCACTGCAAGAGCATTCTGATGGTTCTGCCTGCCTCAGATTTCTTCTCACTCTTTTCCATTCAGTCACTAAAATTACTTTTCTAAAATACAGGTCCAATTATGTCACCACTAATAACAATCTCTTTCACACTCAATAAACTTCAGTGGCTCCCTATTGCCTCCAGAATTTAATACAAAATGCTCCATTTGGCATTCAAAATCCTTCATAATCTATTCCCCCTCCTACCTTTACAGACTTCTTACTCCTTACTCCCTCACACGTACTCTAAGATCCAATAACCTAGCTATTTCACAGGGGAAAACCCTCCATCTCTCAGCTCCAGGCTTTTTTCCTATTTGTTCTGTATGGCTGGAAATCTCTTCTTCCTCTGCTTTGATTTACCAACCTTCCTTTTTTTTTTTAAATCCCAATCAAAATCCTACTTTCTACAGGAAGTCTTCCCAAATCCCTCTTAATTCCAGTGCTTTCTCTCTTTAAATTATTTCCTACATATTCTATAAGTAGCTTGCTTTGTATGTATTTGTTTACTTGTTATTTCCCTTATTAGACTGCAAGCTCCTTGAGGGCAAGTACTATAATACTTATACAATTTTTTCTCTTTTTGTATCTCTAATGCTTATAACAGAGCTTAATAAATGGTTATTGAATTGAACTGTGACCAAATTCTATCATTAAAATTTAATTCTTTTGGTGTTTATTCAAAAAGCAAACAAAAACTTATAAAACATAAACAATCCTAGAAGGGGCTTAAATCCTGATCAGGTAACAGTTTTTTCAACTAACATTTTGCTAGCACCTTTTAACTGGGAAAAGAATGCAATCTCCTTTCCAATTTTAAGCCCAGTTCACTGTCCATCTGTAGATATATACACCACCCAGGATATATGTGCTAATGGAAGAACTCAGCAAGCTGTCATTTCAAATACAGACTACAATCTGGTTAAAATCCACTTTGTTTTTCTAATATAGATCACTAGGCCAATCTCTTTTAAAGGAGTGTAGATCTCTAAGTATCTTTGTGCTGTTGTAGGATTTGATATAATCACCTAAATGTTATCCCCCAACAGAAAAGTCTGGATTTTATGGATTAATGGATTAATGATGGATAATGGATTAATGATCAGGAATCCTTTTCTGCTTGGACTCTGTCTAAATAAATATACTCAGACACTTTTGGCAAGAATATGTCTCCTTGATTTTAAACTTCATCTAGTGCTGATACATACTAGAAAACAAAGTGGTACATTTGTTATAAAAGCTTATATAATGTTAACATACAGAGAAATTTTGTTTCCATCTGAGACCCCCTATTCTTTTCTTTTTTTGCAATTAACAAACAATAGGCACGGTCATTCTTCTATCTTTTACATTTTTCAATTGTGTGACTATTGCAGCACCCTCTGTGTACTCATGCAACTGTACTAACAGGTCACATTCCCCAAGGACAGTCAGCTATCCCCTCCTTCAAGTTCTAGGACTGACCTTCAGGGATTGGGAGTTTTTAATACTGTGGCTTATAAGTAATAGAATTCTTATCCTAACCTCCAGTCTGGTGATTAGCCTTTTATTAGGGTTATTTACTAAGCAAATATAAAAAACTATTCTCCTCAAAAGTCTGGTACATACTTTCCCACAAATACACATGGAATCCAAGGGAAAGTTGGCTCAACTTTAGAGTACATATGTGTCAACGGGGTAATTTACAAGGTTTCATCCTTTTGTGGAGCTCTAATGAAGTTCCTCTTTTGAACGTGTACCTCTCTGCTGAGCTCTGAGTGTCAGTGTCCCTTAGTAGAGTACTAAAGAGACCTTTCTTCAACGTATACTCCTTTCCCTATACAGATATTACTGTCAGTCACCACTATTCCAGAGCTTCTGCCAGATATCTTGCCGTTCATGACTTTTCCTATTCTTTTGGAATTTTTCCTTTCCCATAAAAGTCCATTTTTAAAATTTAAATAGTACTTTATTTTTCCTCAACTACATATTAAGAAAATTTTTTTTACAAGATTTTGAGTTCCAAATTTTTCTCCCTCCTTCCCACTTGTCCCATCTTCTGAAAAAGCAAGGCAGTTCAATACAGTTTATATGTGTGGTATCATATAAAACATGTTTCTATATCGGTCACAACTGTAGAAGAAGAAACTGATAAAAAGGAAATAAAACCAGGAGGAAGGATAAAGTAAGAGGAAAAATGTGCTTCCATCTGCATTCTGATTCCATCATTTCTTTATCCGGATGTGAAAAAGCATTTTCTTTCCTGAGTTTTTTCTACTTGTCTTGGGTCATTGAGTTGCTGAAAAGAGCTGGGTCATTCATAGTTCATCATCACATAATGTTGCTGATACTGTGTACAATGTTTCCTGGTTCTGTTCATTTCATTTTGCATCAGTTTGTAAAAGTCCCTCCAGGCTTTCCTGAAATCTGCCTATTCATCATTTCTTATTGCACAATAGCCTTCCATTATATCTGTTTTCCACAGCTTGTTTAGCCATTCCGCAACTGATAGGTATCCTTTCAATTTGCAATATTTTGGCACCATACAAAGTGTTGCTATAAATATTTTTGCACATGTAAGTCCTTTCCCCTTTTTTATGATCTCTTTGGGATACAAAGTCCATATTTTGAACAGAAATATTAATCTATTTGTCCCCCTTTATGCCCAGAAATCATGAAACACCAACAAGTCATGGTTACTGATAACAACGGAAAGGAAACCCCAAAGGCCAGAGAAGGATGCACAGTGGATCTAAGGAGGCTGCAGAAAATGATGCCTTATTTGCAAGTGCTATAGCTGAAGCAAGAAGGTATCCTGAGAAATAAGAAGCTGCACATATGAGTCAAGTCAAACCATCATCACCACCACCTTACTACCATCTCCTCCCAACTCTGATAGAGACAATCTAGGACCCTGAACCCAAGATGTTTCCAGAGAAGTGTTCCCAGTCATCTTCCTGGAAAGCAATCCCTGTGGAAATGCTGCCTGGCTGTTGCTTCTTCAAGGACTACAGAAACAGCTTCTAAAGAAAAGGTCTCACTGCCAAAGAGGCCTAAGCACAAAAAAATGGTTGAACATCAGAAAGTGACATGATTTTATCAGTGAAAAAAATGACATCAGATGAGAGACCTTGCCATCTACTTTGCTTTTGACCATAGGACCTTTCCTTCTAGCTAAAACCTCTGATATATGTTGTCACTCCCATTAGAATGTGAGCTCCTTAAGGTCAAGGATTGTCTTATTTTTATATTTGTATTCACTAGACTTAGCACAGTCCTTTGCACAAAGTAAATGCTTAGTGATTTTTTAAATTCATTCATAAACTATATCATTAAAAATGAGAATTATCATGAAATTAGACTGATTATGTAGTAATAGCCAGGAATAAGATAGCCAAGTTAAATGTTTTAATGGTATAAATGAAATATTTAAAGAATCAGAGAAAGACCTTCAGTGTGTGAGATAGATTCTCTTAGAAGGATTCATGGAAAGATATAGGCAAAAATCACAAGGGATGGGAAAGTAAAATCTATGTCAATGGATGGAGTTCCCACACCAATAGAACCACATATTCATTGAAGTGAATGAAACACAGGATATGCATGTGCTAAGATGTGGACTTTAAGGGGCTCTTGCACAGTTCTATCTAGGCCCCTATTCCACCTCCCTACTTGGGATTCACATTTACCTATTTTCTTGCTTTTGGGCATCATGACTTTTGATATGTACCTGTGTTAGAACCCTGCATGGTCATTCCTTTCATTGTGCATTATATATGATAATGTAGTCATCTCCTCCAGTCTCAATTGTTGTTAAGTTGTTTCAGTTATGTCTAACTCTTTGTGACCCTATTTGTTTTTTGGTTTTTTTTTTTTGCAAAGATACTGAAGTGGTTTGTTATCTCACCCTCATTTTACAAATGAGGATCTATGGTCAATGGGGTTAAGTGACTTGCCCAGGGTCACATAGCTAGTAAGTGTCTGAGGCCAAATTTGAACCAGTAAGATGAGCCTTCCTGATTCTAGGTCCAGTTTCTATTCACTCCACCAGCTAGCTGCCTGTATCTACCCTCAAAAAACTCTTTATTTGCCCAGAGGAGTTAGCTCCTTCAAGTAAAAATATCTGATAAATAGATGATCTGAAAATAATTTGGATTGTCTTACTATCCTACCAGAACAACAGATCCACACTCAGCAGTTTATCTGACTCTGCCTTCCCAAAAGTTGTGTTTCTCAGACTCCTGAATTAAACCCCTATTCCCAAGATATTAAAGGTTCTCTCCCTCTTCAAATTACCTTATATCTATTTATCTATGTACCTCCTATTTCCTCCTGCTCCTTTCTCTATTATCACCCCACACCCAAAGAAAGTTCCCTGGAGACAAGAATTTTTTTTTAATTTTTATCATTGTAATACTAGCATCTACCACATTTCTGAGTGCCTTATTAGCACCTAAATACTTACTCAATGGAATTGTTACAAAGGAGAGCACTCTACAACCAAATGATCAGTCTTCTGCTGATAGTAAGAGAGGACTGTCACCCCAAAATTTTCCAATCTAGTTATTTAATGGCTGAGCTCATAGGGCATATGGTTTTATTTTGCTTAGGAGATATTATGATGAAAGAAATATAAGGATGAACCCAAAGACTGTGTTTTAGGTGAAGCAGCACTGAAACAGAATTGACTGTACAGAGGCTAGCCAAGGCTGGGGTCATATCTACTGGACTGATTTGTGAACAAATTATAGTAAGAGCGATGGGAAGAACGTAGGAGAAAAGTGATATAAAATTTTATTTTTTCCTTCTAGGCCAGATGGATTGTACTTCCATTCTCTTTCTTTTCTTGTCTTCCTTCTAGGCCAGTAGCCAGAGAAGGCTGCACGCAGATATAATCTGTTAAATGTTTAACGTGGTTTAAGAACCAGTCCCCCCCCTCTCTTTTCCTCTCTCTCCCTCTCCCCCGCTCTCTCTCCCTCTCTCTCCTTCTCCCCCCCTCTCTCTCTTTCTCTCTCCCTCTCTCCCTATCTATCTATCTATCTCTCCCCCACCCCAGAAAGAGGAAGAGGACTAAGAAGAGAAGGAGATGCACAACATATTGTTAACTTTAATCTGCTTTATTAACACTTTCTCATTGCTTTCTTAAGTGTAGACCAAGGGGTGGGGAACCTGCAGCCTCAAGGGCACATGAAGCCCTCTAGGTCCTCAAGTCTGAATGCAGACTTCACAGAACAAATTCCCTTAATAAAAGGATTTGTTCTGTAAAACCTGGGCTCAGTCAAAAGACTGCACCCAAGGAACTAGAAACAGGCTCTCCACTCCTGGTCTGGATAATCAGCAAAACAATAAATCAAACCCTGATTTTTTTTGGTCAATTTCCGAGATGCAAATACTCACTAGAAATTTAACAATCGGCTCTTCAGAACCAAGAAAAGCTGGCTGCAGCACATTCCTTCATGGATCTCACTTCTTTGTTTCTTATTCTTCAGCACCCTTTGCTTCCTGCCTCTCTCCTCTGAATACAGCAGCTTTCTAACTTCTTCCTTTACCCTTCCACTATTATTTCTACCAAGTCAAGCTAAATCTCTTCATTATAAGCAGCTTTGGAGACAGCTGGGATCTCCATTTTTCTTTTACTCTCTTCTTTTCGTTTGAATATTTGGAGCCTGAAGATCCTAAACTGAGTTCAACAAGGAATAGAACAGGATCTTACTTAGTATCTAATTCCTTTGTTTTTTTGGCAGGAATTTGTCCTTAGGTAATAGCTAATATTGGAAATTATCTTCTCAATTTAGAAAATTTATTCTCAACGTGTTACACCATATAACAATTACTAAGCAAAAATAAGGTGCATAGTATTTCATCAAAGACATGACACCTGAAAAAGAAGACAGGCCAGTTATGTAGTGAGTAGGAGGAATAAGAGGAGGAGAAGAGAGGCTGGTGACCTTGCACTGCCCTCCTTCACTCCAAACAAAGTTAAGTGTAAGTCATGTCATCATATCTGTGATGTCATGGTCTTCTTCAAAAATGAAGGACAAACACAACCTGTGAGTAGACCAAGCTGCCTAAATGGGAAACCAGTTATCTGGGTAATCCCTTCCCTTCCCTTCCCTTTACTTCACTTCCCTTCCTTCTTTCTTGTTTCCTCTAAAGTCTTGGACCCCATGCACATTGAAGCCCATGGACTGAACAGCAAAGACTCTGAAGAGTCCATGCCCGATCTCCACTCAATGGCTGGTTTTGGACCCTCCTGGCTTAGAGTGAATGTCAATAGTAAGAGTTTCTCTTCAAAACAACAATCCTGAGGCTCCTGCCCCTCCCAGAGTGATTAGTATATTTGTTTTTCCTTTTCTATTAAAGGAATCACCCCGGCTACCTTTTAAAGAGGCCTATTCACTGAATGAGCATTACCTCACTTTAAGTGAGTACCTGAAAAGGCCTTAGCCTAAAAGGCTGAGGTCTTCCATTGCATCCTGAGCCTTTTCTGGTCATCCTGATGAATATCTGATCCCTCGATTCAGATGGCTCTGGAGGAGAAGTGAGGCTGGTGATCTGCACAGCCCTCCCTCACTCAAAACAAAGTCAAGTGCAAGTCATCATTTCTCTGACATCATGGTCCTCTTCAAAAACAAAGGACAAACACAAGGATGAATAAGCAGACAGACAGCCCACCTGTGTGTTACACTAGTCTTTACTGAGTATGAAGAGACATGATCTCAAGAAATGCTTGTCCCTGGACAGTTGAATGAACCCTCTAAAATCACCCAAGAAGAGGTTGGGTTATATTCTGTAGCACTAAAATTAGTATCTTCTAACAGTCTGGTGTAGTGGATAAAGCACCAGAGTAAGAATCCAGAAGTCCTGGTTCAAATCGTGCCTCTGATACTTACTAGCTGTGTGACCAGGTAGGGCAGATAATCTCATTGAACTCTGTAACTCACCTATAAAATGGGGATTATAATATCTGTAGTACTTATCTCACAGAGTTGCTCTGATGCTCAAATAATAGCCTTGTAGCCTGCTGACTTTTTAGGAGTCTAAATAAATAGATCACGATCCATCCATGCCTTCCTAATCTATCTATTTCATAAATTCCTTCCATAAATTCACCTTCCTCTAAGTCTCAACTTAAGAAAGTAACAGCATGTCCCCCTTTCTTAACAAAACTTGCATGCATCTATGTATAATGTCTTTACACTATTTTACATATAATTTGTCTTTGGTTATATGCTGCAATCAACTGAAAATAAACTTACTAAATTGAAAAGAAGATTTTCAACATTAACCTGAAAATACCAATAGATCCTTGCAAACAAGACCATATTAGATTATAAATAAATATCTCTCCCAGGCCCTACTGGCCTACTTGACATAAGCATTTGCCAGGCTATGGTTAAGTTATAATTAATCCTGTCACCTCTTCCTCTTGGGCATCTTCACATTCATCTTATCCAAAGTTCAAAGTATGCTTCATATTGAAGGCAAAATTGTCCATCAAGCATGCCAACTAAACCACACTGTGTTCACCCCTTCTCAAACCCCTCAGTGACTCTAGGTTACACAACAGTTCAAGAACAAACCTGTCTATGGGCATAAGAATCAAATTCTGTAGATTATAATGCAAACCCTATCCTAAATTAATGAAGGAGCCTGAGGCAAGTTATTTCCTTGCTATACTCTCTGTATTCCCAGTGCCTGGCACATTGTAGTGACTTGATAAATATTGACTGATTGATTGAGTTTCTGTGCATCAATATTCTCATTTGCAAAATGAGAATGATAGTATCTTTTCTTAAACATATCACTGAGATTAGTGAAATGGCTAAAATTTATTTTGAAAATTATATCTAAAAGTCATTTTAGCTGATGGGGATCAAGCAATATACTATAACCACTGGGCAAGGAGAGAGACAATACCAGTAGCCTCCTCTTCTCACCCAGACTGACATGAAACCATGAGTGAAGAGTGAGGCTGATTTTCTGACTTTGCTACTTCATTCTTTGCTTATCTTACGTGAATGAATGCTGGAGGTAGAACAGATCAAACTATGATCTTGTAAGCTTCAAAATGTCCAACAATGATCCAATAACTGAAATTTATATCAGAGTTTGACAGCTGCTGAGCTAGTGGGAAGCACAGTCTGAAGGCCAAACATGAAGCAAGACAGTGCCAATGGAGCAACTCTCTCCAGTGGCTCTGCCACATCCAGAAGAGAATTTGGTGAATCAAATGCTTTGCATCATCTGCTCTAAGTCTTAGCCCACTCTCCTTGGAACTGAGATGGTGAGGGGGGAGAGCTTCCCCCATTTAGGGAGACATGCTTATATTTCTGATCCTCTTGGATCATTTTAGTAAATATCCCCTAAAAAAGCTAAAAACAAACAACAAATTAATAAATGAAATCCTCCTACAAGATATAAAAAATGTGAATCATTTTTTCTTAAGTCAACTTGTTTAGATTTTTCTAAGCAGTCTATTCTTTAAAATTAATGAATATTGTGGATTAAAGTCATTTTATGTGACTACCTTATTTTACAAGTGAGGAAACTGAGACCTATTGAAAATAAGTGCCTTGATCAGTATTACATAGCTGTTCTGTTGTTCATCGTCAATGATGATGTCTTAGGAAGATTCTGAGGATCATCTGACAGAATAACGTACCAGACACTGAAGTCCTTGCTTGAGCTGAACTGCCAAGCTTTCACACTATGCTTCAGAGAGCATGACTCCGATGGGCTGGCCATGTTGTTCTAATGCAAAATGTATGCTTGCCAAAAACAACTATTTTATGGAGAACTCACATGGGGTAAGGGATCACATGATGATCAGAAGAAGCGATGCAAGAACACCCTCAAGGTCTCACTCAAGAACTTTGGATTTGACTGTGCAACATGGGAGACACTGGCATAGGACCACTCAGCATGGCATGCGCACATCAGAAAGGGTACTATGCTGTTTGAGCAAAGCAGAATTGAGACAGCACAAAGTAAATGTAGGATGCGCAAATTTGGAGAAACCATCCATGTAGACTGTCTGTGCACAATCTGTGGTAGAGCACTCTGAGCTCATATTGGTCTGATCAGCCACAGTGAGACACACTGAAAATTGAGTTTATCATGATGATGTCATTTTGGTTCTCTTCAAGAATGAAGGACAATAACCAGCCAACATCACAGGGTAAGGTTAACAATTACACAGCTAGATGATAAGTGAAACCAGACTAGAATTACAGTTTCCTGCCTCCAAGAGCAGTAGTCCCATGAGCCTCCCATTTAGCCTGCTATGAATGATTTGTTGTTTTGGCTTTTGTTTTTAATTTATTAGTTATAATAGGGAAAATACCCCTTTGTGTTGGTGGATTGACACAATGTAGAAAATTTGAAGTCCTGTTTTAAAAAGTTGTGGACCTTTTCACAAGTAGCTCCTTCTCATTGTGAAGGAAGAGGAGGAGCAGAAGAGGAGGAGGAGATGCTACTGCCACTCAAGTCTCTAGACTGTAGAAAAGAAATGGAAAACAAGGAAGAGAGCAGGGTTAATGCTGCCCTTGAAATAAAATAACCATGGAAATAGGAGTATTGATTGTGAAGATACCTGGGTTGCATATCAAGATCTACTGACAGATGATGATTTATTAATTGGAAACACTTGATATAGTTTAAAAAATTAAAAACTACCACCACCAATAAAAAAACAAACACTGGACTTAGAAAGTATTTGTTTGAATGGTCCTGCCACATACTGTGTGATCTTAAATCATTTCCATGTCTTTGGTTTCAGTTATATCATCTGTAAAATGAGAGAGATGGAATAAACAACCATTAAAGTTTTTTTTCCAGGTCTAAATCTATGATCATAAGTTATACTTTTTAAAATTCTTTTATGGTTGATTTTCTCTGTCATTATAAGACACTAATTGCATTACTTTCAAATTCATCTCACAACTACATGGAACAAGTTAAAAGGGTCTTAGAGGGAACAAGTCCTCTGCATAAATAATCAAATTTAGTCACCTATAAACTTTATTCAACAAAAAAACTGAAACCAGAAGCCTTGTTATTGTGTGGCACACTGATATGCCTTTATATGTGATGTATTTGTTCAAAATGCTTGATGCCTTTGGACATAACCCTATTTTTCTTTTTAAACAATAATCAATAAATAAGAAATGTTCATTGTTATTTTATGCATGAGATCTCCTAAAGATTTTTCTGAAGATCAGGAAAGAATGAGTTAAATATTGCAAACTAGAAAGCGCTCAACTCTTGAACTTTCCTCATTTCCTGGGATTAGGAGCATGTCTCCTTTGCCATACTCACCAACCCACAGATAGGAAGAGGTTGGGGCTGAGGTGGAGGGGAGAGCTGGGATTCCACGTGGGGAATTTTTTGCTCACAGCTATGTGACAATACTGCACTTTCTCCCTATAACCTTGACCCGCTTTTCCTGGCTCAGCAGCAGCAGCTGTGTCACATCGGCTTAGCATCTGTTTATCAATCTAACTGAACAAACCTGATTTTTGCTTTTAGTCTCTTTAGCGCACAAGATATTAAAATGGTTGAATTAAATGAGAAGACTTCAAGATACAGGAAACAAGCAGTTCTGGGGAAAACAGAAGTGGCCAACAAATTCTCTGCTGTCCAATGACACCCAATATAAATAACCACAAGGAAAAATACTCTTTTGTTGACAGCATGGAGACTACTTCAAAGTAACATAATTAATGATTGTCACCCTGCTATTTACTTGAAATTATTAAAAAATTCAGTCATGTCACTGTGTATCTCACTCAATATATAAGATTACTGTGAAGTCATGATGAATCCTTCCATGAAATGACTAATGTAACCCACACTGCATTGAGGCATCAGCCCAAACTTCTTTGTGGAGGTCTTTTTCTGGTCTGTGCCCTTTCTGAGGGGTCAAGGACTGCAGATAGTTATTTCCCTCTGACTATAATAGCAGAATGAAAAAAGCACTGAGCTAAAAATTGAGACCTATATTCCAATCATGCCTTTGCCAGTGACCAACTAGATGACTTGAGAAAGACACTTAAATATTCTGTGTTTCAGTTTCAGTACCAATAAGATAGAGACAAATATTCTTGCCATAACTATCTCTGAGATTTGTTATAAAGTCAACAGTAGTTTCATCTAGGTGTGCCAGCATCATCATTTGGATTAGAAGAGAGGAGGAGTGAAGAGGAGGAAAGTTAAATTAGAGATATTGTAGGAATTCAAGGAGGCAGACCATGAAGTACGGGAGAACAGATACAATAATAGCATGAGATGAACACAAACCATGAAAAATACGATGGACAATTTAAACCTTTAAAAACAACAGCAAACAACTGAACCCAGAAGGTCTACATACGCAGTTTTCTTTCCCTAATATTAGTCAAGGGAATGATGAGTACCAGTTAGCATTTGTTAATGGGAACTCTGCAGAAAGGGAAAAAAGAAAAGAGTTGATGAATTGGAGCAATACAAAAAATGTGAGAAGGAGGCAGGAAGAAAGGAGCGAAGAAGAAAGAAGAGAAAATGAAAGTACTCTCTGCTGGCTTCTCTAGGCAACTAGATTGTGCAGTGGAAAGAGTGCTACACCTGCGGTAAGGAAGATACAAATTTGTACGTGGCCTTAGATGCTTATTGGTTCCATGGTCAGGTAAGTTTGCCTCAGTTTTCCCAACTATAAAATTGGGGAAATAGTAGCACCCACCTTTCAGGGTTGTGGATTAAACATGATAATTTTGTAAAGTACTTAGCACACAGTAGGTATCTAATAAATGCTTCTTCACTTCCCTTATCTTTTTCCTCTCCCTTGAGAATAACTGAAGAGAGAATACAAAGAAAATTTAAAAACCTTCACACCTGTTGGCTTAGGACAACAATGGACTACTTCAAAGGAAGATTTGTTGTAAGAAGGCAGTTCATAAGGAAAAGGAAGAGCTATCTGTTCAATACAAAATTATGTGGGGAGGACACCGATTATTAATTCAATTGTGATGAATCTAAAGGATACATTCATAATAATTCAAGTCCCAGGAAGGAGGAAATTTCATGTTAGATCTAGCAAATTTAATTTCCAGATTGTATTTTTACATTTCAAAAGATTAGTAATTTCATTTATATAGACTGAAACCATTCCATGTCTAAAGAGAAGCTTTTATGAGCCTCTATCCCCTAAATAATTCATTACCTGGTGGCAAATCTTCACCCATATTGACACACTTCATACAAATGAAACCAAAAGACATAAAGAAATTGCATCTCAATGGAAAAAAAAAACCTACAAGTTCTCTTGGCAGAGACAGATTCATAATGTTCCCAAAGGCAATAAGAAACATAATTTCACTTGGTCATTTTGACTTGCAATACTCTAGATAACTGGAAGCAAACAGACCAAGGAGATAATTGTAGATTATGTGTCAACACCTTTTGCAAAAGACTAAAATTCTGTGAAAAATTTACAAAGTCCTTCAAAAGAAATCAGCTTAGGTCTTGCTACTCAATGACTTCAGTGTCAAAGTGAAACAAAAGATAAAATAGCCAAAATTTGTTTTAAAAAATTGAAGTTGTGATTCAAAACTAAGAAATAAAAGACTGCAACTACTTGGAATCCTCAATAGTATATCACAAAGACTTAAAGAAGGTTGGAAGGCACTAGACATGACCATCACCAAACACAACAACAAAACGAAATCAATTCTATTATATCAGACAAGATGGCAAGGTTCTTTAAGTATTCCTATTCACTGATAACCTATATTAGTTGCATCAGAATACTAAAAGTCTCTTCAATGAAAACTGCTGGCATTCAAAAGAAATCAGTCAAAAACCTCTATTTTAAAAAAGCAAATGAAAATTTGAGAGTTTAAGTTTGCACCCAATGTATAGCCAATGTCTATATAATGCTGCTGTTCTCACTTAGTAGTATTTAGTGCATTTATTAAGCACCAGGTACTGTGCTAAGTACTAATGATGCAAAGAATGGCCACAAACAGCTCTGTTCTGTTTCTCTCCTAATGGGAGAGAAAACATGCAAACAGTTAAATTCAAATAAGATATCTGTGTGTACACACATAAATGTATATATATATATATATACATGCATGCATGTATGTGTATTTATATGTATATATATCTATGTGTATGTATGTATGTATGTATGGGGTACAGGGTGTGTTCAGGGAAGACTAGTATTTTTGATGTGAGGGCTGCTGAGCCCTTTTCAAGGATGCTTTCCACATTTGATGCATACCTACTTCACCCAACTTTCACCTGTGGCTCCAAGAAGCTATAGCATGTGCAGTGGGAAATTCAGAGACTGCTAAACAAAAAACAAGAACTCCACAAGATCTACCAGCAGGATAGTTCAGCTGTCTCTAAGGAGGTGGCATTTAACTTCATCAGAAGTAAAGTGTAAGTGAAGCTTAGAGAAACACAGGATTCTTGACTCATCATAAGGCAAAATTCAGTTTTACACTAATAATAAAAATCCAAAGTGCTTTTATGATGCCCTGAAGTTATGGGCCAAAGGTCTATGATGTATCTCAATTACATAGTGCTGATGGAACCACTTTGATTAGTGATAAGGACATGATCCTGAAGAGATATGCTAAACTCTCACAAGACTGAAGCCAGACCATATACCTTAGGTTGAAGTCAATCTCTCTCTTACTTTTAAGTGAAGAAGAGGTTTTGAATTTCATTTGGCTCCTCACTTGTGGCAAAGATCCTCATGTTGATTATATTTCAGCTGAGATTTACAAGGCAAAAGGTCAACTGCTCATGCAAAAGCTGATTGAAATTGTCCAGTTTATATGGCAAGAGAGGATTATCCCCTCGTAGACCAAGGATGCTTCCATGGCCCATCTCTATAAAGGTAAAGGAAATAGATTGTACTGTGACACTCACAGGAGAACTCTCTCTTAGTCACTGATGGCAAGGTTCTTGACAGTCCTCCTTAATAGGGTGATCCTTCATGTGGAAGATCTACCTGAGAGCTAGTGTGGTTTCAAAAAGGGTTGAGGAACAGTTGGTATTATGTGTGTTGCCCAACAACTCCAAGAGAAATGACAGGAGCAGAACAGAGATTTATACCCAGCATTAATCAATCTGACCAAGAATTTTGATGCTGTCAGTCACAAGGGCTTGTGGAAAATGATGGTAAAATTTGGGTGCCTACAGAAGTTAATCAGTATTGTATGTCAGTTTCTCAATGGCACGCACATATATGTTCTGGATAATGGATGATGCTCTCACTCTCTTCCCCAATCATCAATGGAGTCAAATGAGGGTTATGGGCGCTTGCTCCCATGCTTTTTAGCATGGTATTTTTAGTGATATTGTTCAATGAGGATGAAAATGGCATAAGGTGGACTACCATACATCAACAATAAATTATTTAACTTGAAAAAGGGTACAAGCCAAGACTAAAGTAAAGGGAGAGTTGGTGCATGATTTTCTGTTCACAGATTATCATGCACTCAATGTAGCCTGTGAGACTGAGATGCAACAAAGTATGAATCAATTCTCTGCTGCTTGTGTTAATTTTGGCCCAACAATTAATACCAAATGGGGCAAGTAGGTGGAGCAATAGATAAAATACCAGTCCTAGAGTCAGGAGGACCTCAGTTCCAATCTGACCTCAGACCAGATACATGACACTTACTAGATATGTGACCCTGGGCAAGTCATTTTACCCCAATTGCCTCACCAACAATAATAACAACAGGTGCTCCACCAGCCAGCACCACAGCATCCATATGTGGAACCATCAGCTGCAGCAAGTGGAGAAATGTTGAATGCTGTAAGTTCACTTACCTTGGTGTACATGCAGATGATAAGGTTAATACCCACACTGCCAGACTAGATCAGTGTTTGAGAGGTTCTGAAAGAATGTGTGGGAGAAAAGAAGTATTAGACGAACTATCAAACTGAAGGTCTACAGAGCCACTGGGCTGATCTCATTACTGTATGTGAAACCTGGGCAATATACCAATGCCATGCCAGGAAAGTGAATTGTTTCTGTTTGAATTGTCATGAGGAGACAGAGTCAAGATGGTGGAGCAAAGGCAGAGACTCACCTGAGCTCTCCCCCAAACACCTCCAAGTATGTTCACAAAATGACACTAAACGAATTCTAGAGCAGCAGAACCCATAAAAAGAGAGTGCAAAACAAATTTCCAGTCAAGAGAACTTGGAAGGTCGGCAGGAAAGATCTGTTGCACCAGAGTTAGAGAGAAGTGTAGTCCAGCACAGGCTGAGCCAGCATAGCCTCAATGCCAGCAAATCAGGAACAGGACTTGGGAGTGACTGAATCAGTAGCAGCAGTGGTAGCAGTAGCAGCAGCAAACAAGCAGATATTTTAATAACTTTCAATTCACAGACACTAAGGGGGTTAAACAACTGGTCAGAAGAAGATTACAAGGATCTTTTTGCTAGCATTGAGACAGAACTCTCTAGCTTTGCCCACACGTGGATCCAGGTGACAGTCTTTGGTGGCAGTCCCAGAGTGAGGAGAAGCACTAGCATGGCAGAGTTTGTAGCCACAATAGAGAGGGAACCCCCCCTCACATTTCCAGGGCCGAAAATACTGCTTGTGGTTACTCACACTCTAGAGCACAGGCCAGGAGAGTAGTAAACACCTCTCCTTAAATCATACCACCTTGGAAGAACTGAAAACTTACAGGTACCTAGAAGTATCTCTGAAAACAGATGCACAAAATCCATGAAGCTTGGAACAGTCCACCTTGCAATCAGTCATACTTTAACAAAGAGTTAAAAATGAATAGCCTGGGGAAAATAAGCAAACAATTGTGATGGGAACTCTGACTATAGAAAGTTATTATGGTGACAAGGAAGATCAAAATATACACCCAGAAGAAAACAACAAAGCCAAAACTCCTATATCCAAAGCCTCCAAGAAAAATAGGAATTGATCTTAAGCCATGGAAGAGCTAAAAAAGGATTTTGAAAATCAAGTAAGAGAAGGAGAGTAAAAATTGAGAAGAGAAATGAGAGTGATGTGATTAAATCATGAAAAATGAGTCAACTGTTTGGTAAAAGAGATATGAAAAAATACTGAAGAGAATAACACCTTAAAAAAACAGACTAGACCAAATATTAAAAGAGTTCCAAAAAGTCAATGAGGAAAATAATGCCTTAAAATGGAAAAGGGAGTCCAAAAGCTAAGTGAAGAAAATAATACCTTAAAAATTAGAGTGAAGTAAATGGAAACTAATGACTTTGTGAGAAATCAAGAAACAATAAAACAAAGCCAAAAGAGGACAATGTGAAATATCTCATTGGAAAAACAGCTGACCTGGAAAATAGATTCAGGAAAGATAACTTTAAAATTACTAGACTTCATGAAAGCCATGATAAAAAAAAAAGAGCCTACACATCACCTTTCAAGAAATTATCAAGGAAAAATTGCCCTTTTATCTAGAAAAACAGGGTATGTGTGTGTTCGTTCTTTGTTGCCAAAGACCATGCCATCAGAAAAATAATGACATGACTTGCACTTGACTTTGTTTTGAGTGAGTGAGGGCTGTGCAAGTCATCAGCCTCACTTCTCCTCCAGAGCATCTGAATCCAGTGACCAGATATTCATAAGGATAAATGGAGATGGCCCAGGATGAGGTAATTGGGGTTAAGTGACTTGCCCAAGGTCACAGCTCGTAAGTATCAAGTGTCTGACGTGAGATTTGAACTTAGGTCCTTGTGACTCCTGCACTGGTACTCTATCCACTGCACCACCTAGTTGCCCCAAAACTAGAGGGTTAAATAGAAATTGAAAGAATCCACTCATCACCTCCTGAAAGAGATCCCAAAATGAAAACTTGCAGGAACAGTATAGTCAAATTACAGACTTCCCAGGTCAAAGGGAAAATATTGCAAAAAGAAAGAAATAATTCAAGGACCATGGAACCACAGTCCAGATAACACAAGATTTAATCACTTCTACGTGAAAGGATCAGAGAGCTTGGAATATGGTATTCTGGAAGGCAAAGGAGCTAGAATTACAACCAAGTATCACATACCCAGCAAAACTGAATATAATCCTTAAGGGGAAAAAAATGGACACTCAATGAAAAAGAGTATTTTCAAGTATTCTAATTTTGACTTTCAAATACAAGACCCAAGAGAAGCACAAAAAGGTAAACAGAAAAGGCAAATCATATGGTACTTAATAAACTTAAGCTGTTTATATTC
Organism: Potorous gilbertii; assembly: GCA_028658325.1. Taxonomy (NCBI): domain Eukaryota; kingdom Metazoa; phylum Chordata; class Mammalia; order Diprotodontia; family Potoroidae; genus Potorous; species Potorous gilbertii. The sequence goes on along the minus strand of CM053770.1, from coordinate 334,383,253 downwards.
CAACAAGGGAAGATGATATTTGTAACTCATAAGATCTTTTTTCATTGTTAGGGTATTTAGAAGGAGTATATACAGATAGAGGTCACAGGTGTGAGCAGAATATGAAGGGATGCTATCGAAAAAAATTAAATTAAAGGGTGAGAGCAGAATGTGCTGGGAGAAGAAGAAAGGGAGAGGTAGAATAGGATAAATTATCTCACTCAAAAGATGCAGGAAAAAACTTTTACAATAGAGGAGAAGAGGGAGAGGTGAGGGGAAGTGAATGAACCTTACTCTCATTAGAATTGATTCAAAGAGGGAATATTATACACACTCAATTGGGTATAGAAATCTATTCTACCCTATAGGAAAGTAGGAGAGGAAGGGACAAGAGAAGGAAAGGTGATAGAAGGGAGAGAAAATTTTGGAAGGAGGTAGTCAGAAACAAAACCTTTTTGACAAGGGAGGGGTGAAAGGAGAAAGAGAATAGAATAAATTGGAGGGAGGGTAACAGAAACTGACAAAAATTTGAGACAACTTTCTCTGATCAAGGTCTCATTTCTCAAACATAGACAAATGAGTCAAATTTATAAAACAGGAACAATTGCTTAATTGACAAATGGTAAAAGATATGATCAGTTTTCCGATGAGGTAATCACAGCTAGCTATAGTCATATTAAAAAATGTGCTAAGTCACTCTTGACTAGAGAAAAGGAAATTAAAACAATTCTAAATTGTACTTATTAGATTGACTAATGGGACAAAAAAAGGTAAATGACAAATGCTGGAGGAAATGTGGGAAAAATGAGACACTAATGCATTGTTGGTGGAGTTTATTCTGTAGAGCAACTTGGAACTATGCCCAAAGAGCTACAAAGTCATGTCTTTTGATCTAGCAATACCACTATGAGGTCTGTATCCCAAAGGGATAAAAAACACAAAGGAAAAGGACTTGCATGTACAAAAATTTTTATAGCAGTTCATTCCTGGTGGCAAAGAATTAGAAATTGAAGGTATGTCCATCAATTGGAGAGTGACTGAATAAGCTGTGGTATGTGATTATGATGAATACTATTGTACTGCAAGAAATGATGAACAGGATGCTCTCAGAAAAACGTGGAAAGACTTATAGAGACTGATGCAAAGTGAAATGTACTGTGTACAAAGTAACAACAATATTGTAAGATGTTCACCCTACTCCTAGCCCTAACCCTCCAACTCTAACCCTAAATGTCTCCGACGCCGACTCTCACCTAAATGCCTCTGACTCTAACATGAACCCTAATCTTAAATGCCTCTGATTGACTGTGAATGACTTATTCTCAGAAATGATCCAAGAAATTGAAGGATTTATGATGAAAAGTGCTATCTATCCCAAGAGGAAAAACTGATGGTGTCTGATTACAGATTGAAGCAGATTTTTTTTTACATTCTTTGTTCTTCTTGAGAGGCTTTTGGTCTGTTTTCTTTCACAACATGACTAACATGACTATTATGGATATGTTTTGCATGACTGCATGTGTATAACCTTTATTGATCTACTTGCTTTCTCAATGAAGGGTAGGGTGGGAAGGGAGAAAGGAATGGAAGGAGGAAAAAGTTTGGAGCTCAAAGTTTAAAAAATGAATGCTGAAAATTGTTTTTACATGTAACTGGGGTAAAATAAAATAGCAAGAAAATGAATTGTCATAGGAAGATTCTGAAGATTACCTGGCAAATTAAAGTACTGCAGACACTGAGGTCTTTTCTTGAGCTAAACTTCCAAGCATTCAAACTCTACTGCCGAGAGCCTAACTCCAATGGGCTCATCACATTGAATGAATGCCAAATGTGTGTTTATTTTTTTTAAAATGATTTTATGGAGAACTCATCCAAGGCAAGCACTCACAGGGAGATCAGAAGAAGTGATACAAGGACACTCTCAAGGTCTCTCTGATGAACTTTGGAATCAGTTGTATCACATGGGAGACACTGGCCAAGGACCTCCTATCATAGTGTGCCCATGTCAAAAGAAGCACTGTGCTCTATAAAAGAAACAGAAGCTTAAAAAATACATGAGATGCAAAAATTTAAAGACATCTCCTGTCCAAATGTTCATGGGAACTATCTGCGCCCAACAAAGTTGGTATAGCCTTTTGAGATCAAATTAGTGATGTCTTTAGTGATGTTCCTCTTTGAGAATAAAAGGCAACAACTAACCAGCAAACTATGCATGAATGCATGTATGTATGTATGCATACACAAATACATATATACACATGCATACATATTATATATGCATATACATATGTTTATAAATATGATACATTGGATATAATTTCAGAGGGCAGGCACTAAGATTAAAGAGAACAGGTAAAGGTTGACAAATGAGATAGTATATAAGATGTTAAATAAGGAGTTTTTTTTTGTCAAAGTAATATATGACCAGAAAGTATCTTCCTGTGGCAGGTAGACGGTATAGTAACAAGAGTGGAAGACTTGGAGTCATGAAGACATGAATTTAATCCTGTTTCACATTCTTATTAGTTGTATGACCCTTGAACAGGTCATTCAACTTCTTTCTACTTCTATTTCCTCATCTATAAAGTAGGGAAAATAATAGAACCCACTCCCAAGGTCATTGTGATTATCAAATAACATAGTATCTGTAAAACATGCTATGTACATGATAGCTATTTTTATTTCTTCAATAAACTTTTTTCCTCCTGACTCTAATCCTATTTCTGCTCTGGATGTCTAAATGCTGTACTCTATGGAGCCTAGTTCAGTAGTGTCATTAAACAGTACTTTGTTCCAAACTTCCAATAATACTGCAAGTGTATCTGCTGAGCTTATTTAATTTCAGTATCTAGAATCTGCTGACAGTACAAACTTAGGTCGGTAGAAGGGCAGTCAAATGTATCTCTTAGTCATCACTCATTCACAGAAACAGCTTTAAAGGTGGTCAAATAGGAGCAACTTGGTGCTAGCTATCTACATGATTCAGGGCTTAATTCGTAGCCCAGGCCACTGTCAACCAACCAGGGTTAGTCATGAGATGAATTGGAAAACTCTGCCTGAAAAGGGAAGACCATGAATAATACTGAAACTTAGAAAAAAAATCATTCTCATAGGGAGAAGGTGAGAAAAGCCAGGAGGAAAATCAATTGAATCATCTGGGAAGTTGGACAAAACTACAGATTAAGCTATATCCGACTCTGTGCTACTTTCATTCTCCTCCTAATCCATGGGGTGAGAACAGGCATGAGCTGTGCCATGGCCATCATTATCACTAGCACATGGATCAGCCTTCTGAAGTGGAGCCCCTCTGGGGCTCACTGTCCAGCTGTGGTGAAACCATTTTAATGTCCTCTAAAGCTCTGTGAACTCAATACAAGCACATCTCACAGAGTCACAGTGACTTCTAGAGGTGATTTACCCACCATAGGCAGAATGTAATGTCAAACGTCCCCAGGGAAGGAAATACTTATCTCCCTTGGTGACTGATGCCAATACTGAACAACGTTAAGCTGTATTTATGTTCCTTTTTTAATTAAAATTATTTATTTTCAGTTTTCAACCTTCACTTCCACAAAATTTTGAATTTCAAATTTTCTCCCTATATCTCCCCTCCTCAGAACAGCATGGATTCCCATTACCCCTTCCTTCAATCCGTACCTATATTCTACAGTAGAACCTGACCCAACTAAAAGATATGCGTATTCTAACTCAACTCGGTTCTTCTCTGTTATCCTAGGAGGAGTAGCATTTTTTTAAAAGTCAGTTTTGCTGATTACTCACAGAATTAACCTATTGAGCTAAATTGCTTCAGTATTATAATCTTTTCCTGTACATCTGTATATATTAAGCCATTCAATTAAAGTACAATTCAGTACCTACTATGGGCAAGTCCTCTCCCAGGCACCAGGGAGACAAAAAATTAATGAGGCTACTGCCCTTAAGGAGCTTACAATTGAGTAGTGATAATGTATTATATGATAATATAAATAAAATACAATAAATGCATAAAATAGTATAAGCAAAGTCTTATAAGATTGGGGTGGGGGGGATAGATGGGAGAATGAAGAAGGGATCAAGTAAGTGTCTAAGAAGTGATTTCGGCCTTTAAGCATGAATAGGTTTTCCATTTCACCTTTGGCTCCTGGATTCCTTGACTTTCTTTAGTACTAAAATCTTATCTTCTGCAAGTACCCTTTTCTCTCCTCCATCACTGCTAGAGTTTTCCTCTAGGATTATCTTCCATCCACACTGTATGTACATATGTGTGTACATATATATGTACATGTATATATGTATATACATATATATGTATATAAGCCATAAAAACAGTTGTTTGCATGTTTCTCCCTATTCGACTGTGAGCTCCCTGAGGGTAGGGGCAATGTTTTGGCCTTTTTCTTTATTCCCAGAATTTAGCACAATGTCTGACACTTAGTAAGTAAGTACTAATTTCTGTGGTTGTTTCATACAGAATGGGAAGAGATTCTGGCAAAGGGAATTATGTGAACAAAGTTCTAGACATGAAGAATGGACAGGACTTTAAATTCTAGAAGCTTCTCTAGAAATTTCCCTCCCCTTGCTTTAGGCCTCAGTGGTAAGAGCTATGACCTCTATTTCTCATTCCTGAAATTTTTGCCATTTCAAAGATTGTTAGGACCTTACAAAAGGGTATGCACTGACTGGGAGAAGAGAAGAAACAGAACAGTGAATTTGGTTTCTCCTTCACAAATCTGGAAAAGAGTTTGAAGGGAAGAAAGGTTAACACTAAAGACAAACAAAAGCTTTGAAAATTATGGTGGAAGTTTCACTTATTTATTCATTCTAGTTTTATTTCCCAAATACTATATAGATAATGAAGAATTGAATTTTTTTATTTGGCTATTTACTTGACAAATGGCAAAAAATCTGGGAAAAATGTTGATTCAATACCACACATTCTCACTCTATTGGTATAATCACACCATTTTCCACCTGCTGAAATAAAATTTTTTGCCTTCTTTCCAACTAATCCAACATCAGAATGGAGGTGAAGCTTTGTCATATAGATGACTTCATTTGAACATGATATCTGAATTGCTGTTACCACAGAATGTTCTGGAAGACAGCACAGGCCTAATCACCATGAGACCAAGGCATTAGAGCTAAAAGATTTCTTCCTAAATCCCAAAGTGAATCTGGGCTGAATTCAGCAAACCCCTTGCATGCCAATACCCCAAGGACTTCAAAACAGTGGAACATGGCTCACAAAGCATAAAAGCAAGGAAAATAATGCCATGTTTCTGTGACCACAATAAAGGTTCAGAGGATTAAAGCCACCCATAAAATTCCTCACGTTCCATTTGCTTGAACATACTGTTGGCATAGCCTACTTCAGCTGTTCTACCTCTCAAAAGTTGCATATTTTAAGGAATATCCTTTGCTTTAGACCCAACTTACTCCCACATAAACCACAACACCTACCTTTTGGCTACAGTTTTTATTAGGTGGATGGAAGGTTAGGATTGGGTTTTATTTGAATTTTGTTCTCAGTAAATAACGAGGAGGCTATAGAAAGAGACCACAGACTAATAAGAGAGGAAAAAAGGATCATGGAATTTTGGGAGATGGAGCTGTTTACTGCATCTCAACTTTTAGCATTTCGAACTTATCAGTGCCTCTGTCCTTCTACCTGTGAAATGGAGACAATGACTACCCTCATTCTCACTTCGTACACCAATGTGACATGGAACTTAATTTCTGACCCTGAGCTTTACAGGACAGATTTCCAAAGTACAGGACCATATGCTCCTCGTGTTTAAGTTTGGGGAGAACATTTGCTAGTGTCTTCTTACTAATGTGATAGCCTTATGCTCTGACACTCTATTTCAATATTTTCCATATCAATTTGGGATCTGGAGAAGAGAAGAAGAGACTGGAGAAATTGTAGATGAATTGGTTATTCTAACAGACTCCTGGGTTCCAGATATCCCTACCAACAACCTCACTCCTAAATCATTCTTTCAGTGCCATCAAAAAAGAAAAGAAAGAAAATCTAGAGTTTTGTGTTTTTTCTCCTTCATGATTTGTAAAGAAACAACTAGGTCCATAAGATCTGTCAAACAGTCCTCTGGGGATGAGACATAAGTCTAGCCTTTTTCATAAAGGCTATCTGTTATTTTAGGGACTCTTCCTTCTCTCTGTGAATCCAGAGGGAGAAAATCAGGCAGACAAAATTCAGTTTAATTCAACTCAACAAACATTTTATTAAGCACTTAACCATGAGCAAGGTATGAGGAGCATAAAGATGAAAAAAAAATTGGAGTCCATAACTTCAGGAATGTTACAGTCTAATTGGGGTGGAGGGGAAAAGTGGTAAGTTAAAAACCTACACTAAAATCCCTGGTCTTTTCTGGTCATATAATCAGTGCTAATCAATTTCTGTCTTATATTTCTGGGGAAGGTGACTTTGGAATTTCAGTCTGAGGTGATGTCCACTCCTTTATCCTTAAGTGAGTCATCACAAAGCTAATATGGAAATATTTTGACATCCAAAGGCTATGAGATATTTAGAGCATCTGACTTAAGTCATATTTCTTTCATACCCTCCACAGAAAACAATCAATAAATATGAATTGATTGCTTGATCGATTACCCATAACTAACAGAAGGGTCTTATGATTCCTTTCTTAAAAGAGTTAGCAATGTGTGAGACACCTTAATGACTTAGAAGAGGACATGTCAGCAGAAAGGAACCAGATGCCACCAAACCTCTGCAGTTTCTTGGGCAAGACCCACAGGTCCAAGCTACTGTCTTGGATATTTCCTCTAATGGGCTATTTATTCCTCAGAGACTCCAGCCAGCCAGGAGAATATTTATGCGGCAGTAAAAAACTTTAACAGAAGGCCGTTTGGCTCTAATAGTTTCAGGTATTTCTACACATCTCTGCTCGCCATGTGTCATGTTGAATTATACTGTGTCCAGTGTGTGACAGCGGCAGCCCATAATGGGACCCGTATAAGGCCATTTGAAATGGAATGGAATGACCTGAAAGATGGAATGGATTGAGGGAAGGGGAGGGGGAAGGCGAAGGAGAAAAGGGAATGGAATTTAAAGGGAAATATCTCTTCTGCATTTGGTTACTTGGATTCCAGACAATGAATTCAAACTCAGAAGAAACTAAGGATGAAATTAGGTCTAAGTAGCTAAATGTTGCTTAGTACTATAGTTTGTCCTTCCCGAATGAAGAGTCCTAAGTAAACTTTGAAGATATTTGTTAAATATCTACTGTATATCCAGCACTGTCTGAATTTGCCTTGCTGGCAATCAGTAAAATCTTTCCTTGACAGGATTCCACATCGAAAATTCAGCCTGAGAAAGGCATAATTCAATCACTTTGTGCATTTTGTTTCACTTTGGCCTTCTAAACCCTAATGGAGATAAAAAAATATAAGGAATTATATGCAATTAATGTTAAATTAATTAAAAATAAAGCGAAGCATGTTTGTTTTCATAGATAACTGGGCTTACAACCTCTATTTTGAGTCTGAAGCTTTGAAAAGGAGTTCCTAGAGGAAATTCTCAATTATTCATTCTATTGAGGCAAACAAAGTTTGAATGTAAAGATTAACAACCATTACCACACCACTATATAGTTTAGGGATAAAGGAGGTAATAACATCCTATATTCTATAATTTAGAAGTGTGTGTGTACATACATACATGCATTACATATATTACATGCATATATACATATATAGTATATATATATATATGTCTGTGTGTGTGTGTGTGTGTGTGTATATATATTTCAACAAGCTAATAAACCTCTAGTTTTTTACCTAATGTCTCTATACTCATTGTTTATATTTTGCTAATGTACAATCCTTTCAGATAATATAGTGGAGAAATTCTTAAATTTTTTTGTGTCATTTCATCCTTCTGTATACTAGTAAAGCCAATGTACCCCTCAGAATGCTTTCAAATAATTAAAGAGAATACTAAATTTCAATTAGATGTTAGTAAAAATAAAGATGCATTTTTTTTCCATCTAAGTTAATAGATTCCGTGATAGCTATCCACAGACACTTTAGGGATCTATGTATTTCAATTTAAGAAACTCTAAGCTAGTGATTTAACTACTTATAGAGAATATTTTTTACCCCAGTGTCCCAATGTCAGAGACTGATATCATGTGAACATTCATAAAGAGCCTTTCATAGGTTTCTTACAGGAACAAAATGGCTTGACTTCATATCCATTCTTCTCTTACACTGCACCCAGGACACAAGGATTGACTGTAGGCATACATAAATAGGGAAGTGGCAACTCTAAAAACCTAAATTAAAACTTTTCCAATACATCTTTGTCAAAAAAATTTTAATGACATTAAAGCCAGCACAGGAGCAGAGGGGAAGGAAGTGTTCAAGTAGAAACTCCATCATCAACCAGTGAAGGTACTCAAATAGTTTTCTAAGTAGATAGCTAACACTAGAAGCTGGGATATACACAGAAAAACAGAGGCATTTATTATAAATTACTTCATTCACACTACCACCAAGTTGGATAACATAACCAATATTTTTAAATCCTGGGCCATGTCATCCTGTAGTGCGGTGGCCTATATATGGTGGCCTATACAAGTAAATGGTCGGGAGTCAGGGGATGAGATTCTGTACTACTATGGCATCATTAAATCTTCAGGAAAATATATTATAACCAGTTCAACTCTACACCGTCCATTACTCTAAAATTCTTTGGCCCCTTAGCCCACATTTCACTGTTCATATCTTGTCAAGCCCCTATTCTAGATTAATGCCACCATTTTTGCCTATCTAATTTTTCACATGTAAATGATAGCTGGAGATGAAGGAAGTCACACAAGCTGACTAAGTCCTTTGTAAATGTATGTTAACTAATTTTAACTAGGCCCTCACTGCAAGACAATCCTTTTCTACCCTCAGACACTCATTAGCTCTATGTCTCTGGACAAGTCACTTCTTAATTTCCTCAACTGAAAATGAGAATTGATAATATCACCTACCTCTCAGAGCTGTTGTAAGGATCCAATGAAATAACATTTGTAAAGTGTTTAACCCAATGCTGATAGTAGATATTTAATAAGTATTCCCTTTAATCTTGCTGTCCACAGAAGCAATACTTTCAAAATACATTTTTAAAATTGTGAACCACATAAAATGAGTCTTTCCAAATACAAAGTAGAATAGAAAAAGATTATACATGAAATTGTGCGTCTTTATCCTATAAGCTCACTTTTCCCTTTAAATTTAATTCAACATGTAACTTCAATGTGTAACTCAAGCTATTATATTATATTTTCCTTATCTTTCATTTTAAACTCTTAAAAATGCTTTCTGAATTTAGTGCCTCTGCTTTCACATTTTAATCTTTAGTAATCTTCACTGAACTAAAATTGCTTTCTCCAAGTTATCAGCAATCTGTTAGTTGGTAAATATAATCATCTTTTCTCAGTTCTCACCTTTCTTAAATTCTAAAGCAATTGCCATTGCTGATCACACACTGTTTTCCTCATTACCCCCTCTTTTCTGGGTTTTCATGGCATTGCTCCCTACAGATTCACCTCTGACCTGTCTGACCATTCCTTGTTAGTCTCCTTTCCTTGTTCATTATCCATATCACGTCCCATAACTTTGGTGCAACCTAAAGTTCTATCCTAGACTGTCTTCTCTGTACACTTTTTCACATGGTAACTCCATCAGTTTCTGTGGGTTCATTTATCATTTCTGGGAAGATGATTCCCAAATCTACAACATACATCCATCTCTAGTCTCTCTGATGAATGCTAGGTTTATATCACTACACGTCCAAATTAGACACTTCAAACTGGATGTACTATGTTTCATCGTTACTATTTTTTGCATAAAAATGGTAAGATCCTAGAAGGAAAAGATTGCTTCTTTTTTTTTAAACAAATTATGTACATAATCTAGCATCTTATGTACATTGAGTGGATAATAAATAAACCTATCTTGAAGATAAAAATGATATCAAATTTGGTCTACAGAATAATGAAGTACTAGCTGTAAAATTAGAATAATTGAGTATAGCTGTTATAGAGTAACATCCTCTCTACACTGGCTAAGTGAGTTTTACCTTTAAAGATAGTGAAACTGTCCCTGAATCTTAACTGGTCCAGGGGTCTAAAGCCTGAATAGAGGGAAAAGTGTGCTCAATTGAACCAATGCTTTTTCTTACTGATATTCTTTCTATACTTTGGTTATAATTCAACTGCTGGCTAGAGCAGTAGTCAAAGTGCTCTTAAGGAAGTATGTGCCTACTGAAAAAAAGCACTGTATTTGGAATCAGGACCTGGTTTAGAAGCCTGACTATTATTTTATAACCTATGAGATACTTGATTTCTTCAAACCTCAATTTCCACTATCTCTAAGATCTCTTCCAACTTTGAAAAAAAATCTTATGACTTTTTCCTGATTTCTCTGGTATTTTAAGCATCAAAATACAGACAGGGCAACACATTAATAAGTAAATAATAAATAAACTGCCCAAGGTCCCTTTGTTCTTTACATTGTCATTTGTAAGGGCAATCATTTTTAAAAGCTTTTACTAGATAGCTTAAACAGAATCATGCCCTAATTAAAGCCCCCCTTTTTTTCACTAAGAAGAAATTCACCAGATGAAGCTATTTGATACTCTATGGTTTGTTCAGCTGTATTAAATGCTACTAACTGCTGACTTTTATCGTTGTTAACAAGTCAAGACCAGACTGAATGTCTTTGAGGATAATTGTTTTTATTCATCTCCCTTCTGTATTGCTAAAATGGCAACAATATGTAAATTAAGGATAGATACAGTTGTTCAGAACCATCAGAACCTTTGCTAGTAATTCAGATGGAAGCCAAGTTAAATTGCTAAGATTTTGAATATATTTCACAGCTTCTCTTGATGAATGACTAACATACTAGGAGTTCAATTGCTGCTTGTTTAAAATGGATTCCACATCTCTAAATTAACACTCCTGTTCACTAGCACCTACCTAAATGGAAGAACAGGTGCAGATCACAACCTTTTCACATCTTCTCATCCTGTGCTAGTCTTAGACTTTCTATAATCCCACATTGGTGTCCCAACCAAAACCATATAAATTTCCCTGTTATTTATGGAGAAAATAGTTTATAATTGAAATCATGACATATATTTTCTCTTTTTGAAATTAAATTAGATTCAGAGAATCTCAGAGTTGGAAAGGACTCAATTCAGAGAACAATTAATTCAACTTATGAGAGAAAAAGAATTCTCCCTACAATGTTCCCAAAAAGTGATCATCTAGCCTTTATTTGAAAACCTCAATAAGAGAGAGAACCTTCTATTGACTGCCCATTTTCCTTCTGATTATTTTTAATTTTTAAGTGCTTTTCCATTTTAAAATGCCTGAATTTGCTTCAATACAATTTCTACCACAGCTCTGAGATTTTCCTTTTGGGGGAAAATATTAGAAGTCTAAAATCAAGAACTCTACAACATTCTTATTTTCTCCAACAATGACAGCATAGCTATCATATTTAGGCTCTTAATTCCTGATGTGGTACAGTGAAAAAGTAGATTGTGGTGGTAAAAAGAAGAAGGACAGGAAGTCATAAGCAGAATATACCAAGAGAACTGATGCTAAGCACACTCCTCATTTCTTTCTCCTCTTTCCAGTCTTTATGCTTCTTTGAAAATACAGTGCATACAAATCCAGTGAGTTTGACTTAAGTAAAGAAAAATAAAGGATTTCTCCTATATGCTCTAAATAACAGATTTGTAACAATTGAGTTGTCCAAAAAATGTTATGAGATCTGTTAAAAGACAATGAGTTCCCCATCACTGGAGGCCTTCAAGCAGGTATCTATCACTTCTTTCAAGAAAAAATATTCAGTTCCAAATTCTCTCTCTCCCTACAGCCCCTCCCCCACCCAATGAAAAAGCAAGAAATACACATGAAGTCATGAAAAATTTATTTCCACATTAGTTAAGTTTTGACAGAAAACAAAAACAAGAAAAAGAAAATGAAAGAAAACATACTTCTCTCTGTACTAAGAATTCATCAGTTCCCTCTGTCTCTCTTTGGAGGTGGGATACCACTTTTCAACATGAGTCCTTTGGCATTTTCTTGGGTCATTTTCTTGATCAGAGCAGCCAAGTCTTTCATAGTTGATTGTCATTATAATATTGCTATTACTGTGTTTAATGTTCTCCTCGTTCTGTTCCCTTCACTTTGTATCAGCTGTTATAAGTCTTCCCAGGACTTCTTGAAATCATGCAATTTCTTACAACACAATAATGTTTCATCACAATTATATGCCACAACCTGTTCAGCCATTCTCCAACTGATAAGCATTCCCTCAGTTTCCAATTATTTGCATATATGGATCTTTTTTTCATTTGACTTCTTTGAGGTACAGATGTAATAGTGGTATTTCTGGCTCAAAGAATATGCTCATTTTTGCAGTTCTTTGGTCATAGTCCCAAATGTTCTCCAAAATGATTGGACCATTTCAACTCCACTAATAGTGCATTAGTATACCTATTTTTCCACACCCTCTACAGCATTTGTCATTTTCTTTTTCTTTCATATTAGGCAATTTGATAAGAATGACATAGTACCTCAGAATTCTTTTAATTTGTATATCTCTACTTATTGGTTATTTACAGCATTTTTTTCACATGATTATTGACAGTTTTTATTCCTTCTTCTGAAAACTACCTGTTCATATGTTTTGACAATTTATCAATTAATGAATAATTCTTATTTTCATAAATTTGGCTCAGTTCCTTATATATTTTAGAAATTGGACTTTTATCAGAAAAACTTGCTATAAAACAATTCCACTGAGTTTAATATGTTGTATAAATATCAAAATGTACTTTAATATATTTGTTGTTTCTCTAGTTTATTGGACCCACTCATTAATTTGTATATAATTTATTTTTATCAAAGTCTATACCTTTAATTTCCCTTATAATTTTATATTGCATCATGATTTGCAATGAGGTTTCTAATATGTCTTCATTTCTCCCTTCATTTTTAAGTTCTTTAAGACCTAGCATATGGTTAACATTTGTAACAGTGTGATTGATGTTGAAAAAATAGTCATACTCCTTAAAATAACCATTCAATAATCACCAAAGATCTATCCTATCTAGCTGATTTTCTAAATATTGAATTCAAATCAAAATGTCTTTCTTATTTAGCTCGTTTAGATTTGTTTATCTGAGAGATACTGAAGTAACCTATAATTATCATATTACTGTTGAGATCTGCTTATAATTCAGTTTAACTTTTCTTTTTAGTAATTAGATGCCATGTTATTTCTGTGTATGTGTGTATGTAATATGTAAGTATAAGACTAATAGAAACTAAAATTGCACCAAAACTTTTATATAATAATACAATATTATATTATTTCAATATTCATATTATCTTTAAGCAAAACAGAATTTGCTTGCTAATGTCTTTTGGCTGAATATAATTTTTGTGTCCTCGGAGATCATAATTGCTAACCCTGTTTTTTGGGGATTCTGATGAGGCATAAAAAATTCTATTCCAGTCCCTCATTTTAACTCTGAATGGATCTATTTTAAGTTTGTTTCTTGTATATAGCAAATTGCTAGGTTTTGCTCTCTAATCTATTCTGCCACTCTTCTCTGTTTTGTGAATGATTTAATCTTATTCATAGTTACAATCATTTTGTTTGTTTTTACCTCCATCCTATTTTTTGTAATCGGGGTTTTATTCCCCTTTTTGGAGGGGAGAGAAAAGAAAAATAACAAATTAGAACTGTATATTGGTAGTTTGTATTGCTCAGGCTTTTCCCCTTTTTTCTCCCCTAAACTAAATGGAAATTAACATTTGCCCCACAAATGCACATAGTGAGATGGTTGATTAAGGTCCATTTAGGCAAATGTCAGATTGGTTTCACTGATTCATGAAAAATTTGAATACCTTATGTATAGTTGAGCATAACTGTTAAAGAAATTCCCCTTGCAATTAAAAAAAAAACTTCTCTGTATAAGTAGTTTTGCAAAATAAAAGAAGAAACTCCTTAGGAGAAAAAATGTAAATAAACTTGTAAAGCTTTCACTTGCATAGATGTTTTCTTGAAACATCTATGAAAGGGCCTTGTCCTATACAGAAGGAGACTTTTCCTCCAGGGGCATAGATAAGCTGTATGTCAAGGTACCATCTCACAAGCAAGGTTATGTGTGGCCTTTTAAGGCTGAAAGTTCTATTCAATGTTCAAGAAAAGTGAACGAACAAATGAATGAAGCATTCATTAAGCACTTGCTATGTGCAAATCACTGTGCTAAGTGCTAAGTGATAAAAATAGAAAAATAATATGGTCCTTGTTCTCAAGGAGATCACATTGTGTAAGGGAGACAACACATATGGGTTATTTCAGTTACAACTCATATGGAAAGGTCTGATGTTCCTTACAGTGCAAGGGCAAAGTGGATGGTAATGCTGCTTCTTTAAGGTCATTTCCATTGATAAAACAATGTCAGTTTCTGATATCAAACCATTTCACAATAGACTGGAAGCAGCAATATTCAAAACGCTCTTGAGTTCCATGGTTCTAGACAGTCTCCATCAAGGTCTGAGGTGAAATGGTGATCTAAGTGGTGATGGTGGTAGTTTGACTATCATGGCACATACCATCTTCCATCACCCTCTGTGATGCTTCAACTAGGTTGGCTCACTGACCCTATGAATGACAATTGATTGATACCGGACAACATAGACTTGATATGTCCTCACCATTTAAAATGGCAGAATGTCCAAAGCAGAGATCAAGATCAAGAATTAGAGATCATAGAGAGAAGCCTTCAGAAGAAAATGTTAAAAAACATAACTGAACAATTAGATTGTACTGCTTGCCTCCATGCAGTTGGTGACACAAACCAGAATATAATTACACAGGCTTAAAAGACCTACTCATCAATGAACTATATTGGCATACAGTGGGGAAACAAAAGAAGGCTCATCTTATCCGTCTTGGAATCAGCCAGAGGTAGAACATCTTGTGCATATTTTGTCATTTTCATGTTATAGGGAATGTATCTTTATCCTTTGGTGCTTATCCATACATACCCTGGCAGGAACTGACAGAGTAATTGTCCATCACAAGTTCCAACTTACAAGTTAGACTCATGCCATCCCAAAATGGTACCTTTTTTCCTACATATATTTATGAAAATCATCCCATCTTAACTCTAGTTTGTTTTGAAGGGGGTGTCCCTTCCATGACTCCCCCTCACTTGCTCATAGCTTCCTCTCCCAGTCTAAAGTAAACAGACTTGTTTATTTTAATCTACTTCTGCACTGTATTTTTTACCTTTCTATAAAGTTTAAGAATATGCTACATGAGATACCCTTCCCTGACAAATACTCTGCTTAAAGTAAGTTTCCCTTTGATACAGCCAGTTTTCAATGTATTGATAAGCTTTGCTGATTTTTTTCTTCTTGCCTTCATCATTTTTCTTTTTTATTAAAAAATCTTTGTTATAAGGCATGGCTCAGGGACAGAAGGTAAGAAATACAACAAGAAATCTAAGTGATATAAAATCAAAAGGTATTAATAAAAATACCTTCTTTAAAAAGGTAGTAAGTTCCATCCTCCACCTCTTTTCCCTTTCTCTAGGTACTTCTTTACAAATACCAAAGTTCAGAATTTGTGTCTTTTTTCCCCCAATGACCCTTACACAGTGTGGGACTGTCAATAATTGTGTTTTCTCCACCTTTAAACAATTGAGGGCTGAATCATCACCTACCTAGTTCTTCAGAATTATTCAAGCTTATTAGCTTTGTTGTTGCTTTTTTCACTGTGTTTTTAATCTCAAAGATTTTGTCGAATTCTGGTTTTATCTCAATGAATGCTTGGAAATAATTAATTCTGTTCAAAAGCTCATTTTCTTTTGTTGAGTTATACTCATCTTTGCATATAGGGTGTTCAGGAGAATTAGCACTTCTGGTGTAATGGCTAGCTGAGCCCTCTTCAGGGCTGCTCATGTACTTTTGTTATCTACCTGATAAACCCAACTCTCATCTGTGGCTCTAAGAAACTGAAGCATGAGTAGCATACCCCGGTAAAATTGTCTCTGCAGGTGCAGGTTGAGGGTAATCTATTGGTGAGTTAGGGGAATGTCTACCCACAAGCACATGAAGATTTATAATAGTAATTTAAATGGAAAATCTTTCATATTCCTTAATAGGTTCATGTAACATGCCTGGGTCACATGGAAGCCTGAGTTATATGAGTCTGAGTCATATGGAGCTTGTGGTGGGAGGAGTTTGCTGAATGAGTGGAACAAGAAGAGGCAGAGATAGAGCAGAGCTGAGAGCAAGTTAGTCTTGAGAGCGGTAAGGGCCAGGCAGGATGCAGATGGGCAGGCTGATGGCTAGCATGAGAGAAAGAGTCTATTTGTGATTTTGTTCAATGGAGCTGGTTTGTGGGAAGCCCAGCAGGAGGAAGGCTTGGGCAAGGTGTTGTCCTCTGCATTGTTTTTGTGCATACATTTCTGTTACTTTACAGATTTGGCTTTCTGGTGTCTGAATAAATGTTTTGGTTCTGTCTTCCATGTGGAGAGTGCGGTATTTTGCAATTCAGAATTGTGCTGGAATATTCAAGACCACAGACATTGTGGAGTACTTAGAGCTTGGTTAGACACCAAAGACACCAAGGTCATCCATTGCATCCTGAGCCATGGCCAGTTGTCTTGACTCTGTCCTGCCACAGGACTATGATGACTCTGGAGGAGAGAGTGAGGCTGACGACTTTGTGCAACTCTGCCTCACGTAAATCCAATTTATGCATAAATCTAAAAAAGACATTAGTATTCCAGTCACTCTTATGTACTTGTGGCCATCCTATTTTCTCTTCTGGAATTCAAATTATAGTCACCAAGTATCGTCTCCTGGAAATATCTTTCAGATTTCTCTAGTTCCATAATATATCTTCACAATTTTAGGAGCTTTTCCTTGCTCATTTCACAAATCTCTCTGCTATTTTTTATGAAGATTATTTTTTTACTTTCCTCTCTTCTAGTTGCTTATTTTTTATTATTTATTTAGTACATTCTTGGATGTTCTGAAATAATAAAAGGTAGCTGGACTTGTACTCAACATCTTAATCTGTCATCTTTCTGGAAGGCATTTAACTCTAATGTTTTCCCTTTGGTGCTATATGTCTAATGGGATGCCACGATCTTAAAGCAGTAAAAACTGGAGATATGCATAGACCAAGGAAGAAAAAAGCATGATATGTATAAAAGGACTGCACCACTATGAGCAATGATGTTGATGATGATGATGGCTAGGTCATGCCTACTTAAATGACGGGAACTGTGCTAAGTATTTTACAAATATATCATTTGATGCTCACAATAAACCTGGGAAAGAGATGTTAATATTTTTCCCATTTTACAGTTGGGAAAGCTGAGGCAGAGATTTAGTAATCGCAACAATAATATTAACTAATATTTATATAGCATTTAGTGTGTGCCAGACACTATACTAAGTGCTTGACAATTACTATCTCATTTGACCCTCATAATAATCCTGGGAGGTACATGCTATCCCATTTTAAAGATGTGGAAATGAAGGCAAACATAGGTTAAATGACTTGCCCAGGATCATATAGGTAGTCTAAATGTCTGAAATGGGATTTGAACTTAGATCTTCCTCACTCCTCCCTCCTGGATCACAGTTTTGTCGTGGCAAAGGGGCTTACCTAGTTCACTGAAACTATAAGCCCTGACTAGACAGGGTTACCCAACAAGGACAAGTCACAGTGGAGAGTTTTGACAAAAGGCAATCCACTGAAGGAGGAAATGGCAAATCCCTCCAGTGTCTTTGTCAAGAAAACCCTACAGACAATATTAAACTGCTAAAAGATATGACATTCGAAGAAAAGCCTCTCAGGTCAGAAGACGTCTAACATATTACTGGAGAAGAGTGGAGGACAACTAAAATAGATCGAGAAAGAATGGAGCACTTGAACCAATAACAAAAGAGCACATAACTATAAATGTGTCTGGTGACAAAAGGAAAGGTAGACGCTACAAAGCTCAATATTGCACAGGAACATGGAATACAAGATCTATGAGTGAAAATAAGATGATTGTGGTCAAACAGGAGACACAAATCTTAAACATATGCATCTTGGGTGTCCGTGATCTTAAATAGATAGGAATGGTTGACTTTAATTCAGGTGAGTATTACATCCATTACTGGGTACAAGAATCCTTCAAAAAATGAAAAAGCCTTCATAGCCAATAATAGGGTGAGAAAAGTACTACTGGGCTATCATCTCAAAAATGACTGAATAAAATCTATTTGAATCCAAGGTAAATCATTCAACACTATAGTAATACAAGTCTATGCTCCAAATACTGATGCCAACAAGGTCAAACTTGATCAGTTCTATGAAGAACCACAATATCTTCTAAAAATAATACAAAAAAGATATCACATTCATCATAAGGAATTGGAATACTAAAGTAGGAAATCAAAATATAATTGGAATAAGTGACAGATTTGGCTTTGGGATACAAAATGAAACAGGGCAGAGGCTAATAGAGTCTTGTCAAGATAATGCTCTGGTCCTAGCAAGCTTTTTCAACAACCCCAAAGGCAACTCTACACACGGACATCACCAGATGGTCAATACAGAAATCAGAGTGATTATATACTTTGCAGCTCTATACAGCTAGTTAAAACAAAATCTGGAGCTGATTGTGGCTTACATTGCAAACTTTTTGTTGAAAAATTCAGACTTCAATTGAAAAAAGGGAAAACCATCAGACCAAATAGGTATGACCTAAATAACATCCCTTAGGAAAATGAAATGGAAGTGATGAAGAGAATCAAGGAATTAAATCTGGTAGACAGAGTACTGAGGAACTATGGATAGAAGTTTGCAACATTATACAGGAGGCAGCAACAACAACAAAATCATTCCAAAGAAAAAAGAAGAGTAAGAAAGTAAAATGATTGGCTGCCAGAAAATCTAGAAAACCCAGCAGTGGCCTCTAGACTGAAAAAGTTCAATTTAATAACCCAATCCTAAAGAAATGCAATGCCAAAGAATATTCAAATTCTCAAACAATTGTGTTCATTTAATATACCTGCAAGATTTTGCTTAAAATCTTGCAACCTAGGCTTCTGCAATATATGAACCAAGAATTACCAGACGTGCAAGATGGTTTTCCATGAGGCAGAGGAACTAGAGACCAAATTACCAACATTCATTGGATTACGGAGAAAGCAAGGGAATTCCAAAAACAAAACCTACTTTTGCTTCATTGATTATACTAAAGCCTTTAACTTTGTGAATCACATAAAATTGTGGCAAGTGTTCAAAGACATAGGAATATCACATCTTAGTTGTCTCCTGAGCAACTTGTATGCAGGTCAAGAAGCAACAGTTAGAACTGAACATGGAGTAAATGATTGGTTCAAGATTGACAAATGAATACAACAAAGCTATATATCATCACATTATTTGTTTAACTTATATACATAGTATACCATGTAAAATTCCAGAGTGTATAAATCAAAAGCCAGAACTAAGGTTGCTGGGAGAAATAGCAATGATCTCAGATATGCAGATGAGACCACTCTGGTGGCAAACTGGGAAGAAGAAATACGAAGCCTCTTGATGAAGGTGAAAGAGGAGAGGGTAAACTCTGGCTTGAAGTTTAACATTTAAAAAAATAGCAAACCTAATATTGTGGCAAATGGTCCCTTACTTCCTGACAAATAGTGGTAGAAGAAATGGGAGGAGAATTCCTGGGTTCAATGATTACTGCAGATAATAACTGCAGTCATGAAATTTAAAGACACTTGCTCCTTGGAAGGAAAGTTATGGTAAATCTGGACAGCATACTAAAAACTATCACCTTGTCAACAAAGTTCCATGTAGTCAAAGGGTAGATAGACAGATAGATAGGTAGATAGATAGATAGATATGTAGGTATAGACATAGTTAGATATATGTTTGTATATGTGTGTATATATTCTAGATAGATAGTATGTCTGTGAGAGTTGTACTATAAGGAAAGCTGAGGACCACAGAGTCAATATTTTTGAATTGTGGTGCCAGAGAATACTTTTGAGAGCTTATTGGACATCAAGGAGATCAAATCAATCAATATTTAAAGAAATTAACTCTGATTATTCATTAGAAGGATAAATACTGAAGGTAAAGCTTAAATACTTTGGCCACATCATGAGAAGACAGGACTCAGGACTTACTGGAAAGACTTTGATGCTGGGAAAGATTAAAGGTAAAAGGAGAAGGACACAGCAGAGGATAAGATGGATAGTGTTGTCAAAGTAGTTAACATGAACTTTGACAGACTTTGGGTGTCCACAGGGTCGCAAGGGGTAGATATGACTGAATGACTCCAATAACCACTTCCTAATTCCAGAACCAGCACTCTATCCATTCCACTATGTAGCTGCCTCAACAATGTAAAAAGTAGACTAAAAGAAGTATGTAGCCAAATAAGAATATGAAAGAGCAGAGTAGCTAGAATAAGAGAAAAGGAATAGATATGCCCTGAATGCTTCAATGTTACTCACGTAATGCCAGGTGATGCAGTCTCAAAATAACATATACATATATATATATATACATACATTTATATTACTGAACAGCTTAATGCAATAGCCATCTAACTTTATGTCATAATCTTGGCAATAGACAGTTATAAACCACTAATATTTTCTCATATTGATGGATAGGGTAATTTCTTGTGTGACCACGAAGTTTAAGGAGACCTTTTGGCATTCTGAAGCCCAGTGCAAACAACACAAAGTCATTTGTAAATTAGTATTTTCTTCTGTAGAAACCTATCTGCCTTCTAGGAGAGACGACATTTTGGACAGTTCTACAAGAAAGAACTCAAGAGATAGTCCTAAGAAATATTGAGATTTTGGTCACAAAATAACTTTTGCTAACAAATAATAGTTCTCCAAAAGGAACTGGCATCATCATTGTGTTCAGTGAGAGGTTGAATGATCATCTAAAGGAACACAACATAGGAAATTTCTGCATATTGTAGGAGTTCAGAACTCTCTGAGTTTCCTTTCCACTCTCAAGTCTTGACTCCACTTTATCTAAAAATAGTAGAAATCATCATTTATCTTGGAGTGGATTCTCCTGAAGTCACTGCAATAGAAAAGAAACTCTCAACATCCTTTCCACAATCAAATTCAATAATTATTATAACTCATAATAAATTTATCCAACCTAAATGCACATTTAATCCAGAATAAATATATGGCTTATTAAACTACGAGGTCAATGAATCAATCGACCCACAAATATATACTCATATTCTAATATGTGCCTAGGATTGTGTTAGGCATTGAAGGGACTAGAAAAGGAACATTAAGGTATCAGTCTTCATACTTATAAAAGCCAGATTTGGAAATAACAATTCATCCAGGCTGAGCAGCTAAAGTTCCTGAAGATGAATCATTCTGGTCATGTCTGACTGCTTCTCACAATAGGTACAACCCAGATATGAAGTGACTCTCAATTCCATTAGAAAACAACTCCATTCTGACTTCCTTGTTCAGAGTTGTGTATCAAATTATGTTCTAGAATAGTCAGAATTAGCTTTTTTCATCCCTTAAGAAACCGATAGGGGAAAAGCCACAGGATAATTTTTAAAGTCATTGCTCCAGTTTTTCCCAACTTTAGAAATCTCTGTTGGCTTTTAATTAAGGGCTTGCACTGAGACTGTGAGATGAACCAGATTTGAAGAATTTTTTTCTTCTTTAATGAAATGATATTCATTTCCTTAAAAGCCGTTTTCCCCAGATTCCCATTGTTCTGCTAAAACAATCTACATAGGCATCTGTGCAGGTGACTGAGTTTTCTACACAACATGGAGATGGAGAGGAGAGTCAAGGATGTTACGTCTTCCCCTCAAGTATTCTGGAAGAAGTCAACTCATTAGGTATTGCTAGAATTCCTTCCTAGAAATGTCAAGAATGGAAGAAGTAGAGAACTTAGAATGAGGGTAGGGGTGGGGAGGAATGCAGTCAGAGAAAGAGAGTGAAAAGAGAAGTTTCTTAATAACAGACTAGCAACATGGCACCATATAAGTCAGAAATGGATGATGATAAACTTTTCATGAATGATTGTAAAGGAATTAATGACAAAAATTGTAGTTGGATTTACTGACTTCTGATGTCCCGTGCAACTCTGAGATCTTCATATCACATATCACATATCTAGAAGTAGAAGTGACCTCAGAAGTCATCAAATCTACCACCCTCTTTTTATGAGTAAGGAAACTGAGATTCATACTAGTTAACAGGCATCTCAGGAAGTAAATATAAAAAATAAAATTTGAACCCTCTGATTTCTCTGGTAACAGAGTTGCTGATCTCTCTGCAATGAATCATTCTAAGATTGAAAGATTCATGGGGTTGTATATGAATCAGCTATGGTGATTTAAAAATAAATCATAAATAACTGGACCATATTTGGAAATTTCATGCAGAATGAGTTGGATATGGTTCACTCCACCCTTAACCTCTGAACTCTTAAATTTAAGAAATACAAAATTTGGGGGCACCTCACTGATTCTGTCCTAAATGAATTTGCTGACATCTTTGTGTAAGGATCCAAGTTTAAGCAATAATATTCCTTGAAGAAAAGGACAAGAAATCACCCCAAATACAAATAATCTGAGGACAATATGTTAAGCTATGATCCATTATGTACCAATGAAAAGAGATGAATAAAATTAAATGACACTGGGTAATATTTTGAAAGTGGAAGTGTAAAGTAGAAAAGGAAATTTAGGATCAAAGATTTAGAGTACATTGGGACTTTAAATTCAACTCATCTAACCACAATATTTTTAAAATGTGGAGACTGAAGCACAGAAAGGTTAAATGATTTACCTAAGGCTACACAGGGAGTAAGTAACAGAGTTGGGATTTTTGTATTTCAAAACAAGAATTTTTCCCACTGTATTATGAAACTTAACTGTGTGTTGGACTAAGATTCACAGTTCTGGGTTCAATGCCAACCTCTGCTTTTGAATTACAGATATTCAAGGATTTTATTTCCTTTCATTTCTTCCCTTTTTATTCTGAAAGATGTCTTTTTTTAGCTGGAGTATCACATGGTATTTTCTTTTAAATGCTAAGCATTTGGAAGTCTAGAAAATTCTCCCACTATATCCCTTTCTAATTCTCTGCTCAAGCTAGTCTTAAGCTTCAATGGCTACCAGCTCATACCAAACTCATTTAAGAAAAACTAGGCATGTGGAAGTAGCTACAAAGAGTACTGTAGCATAATAAATAGGGCAACATCATCAGGCAAAAGAGAACCTTTCAGACCCTAACTCAATCAGAGCTTACCAATAATTCAGATATGTCTTTTAGCTTTATTTTTATTCTTAATCTAAACTAAGCCAAATAAAGTAAGTATATCTGTACAAATAGAACAGAACAGACAGAATAAGGTGATTGCATATGAAACCGCAAATTTCTATTATGTACAACTTGCTTTTATTTTTAAGTATATAATAAGTTCACTTTCAAACTTTCAAAGCTGTCCTGCTTATCTGTACTTCTTTCTGATCTTCCTGTTCTTGTCTCTAAATTTTAAAAAAAGCCTCAATGATCCTCTTTTCTTTGTTATTTCTTTTTTTGCTAGCATATCCTTACTCCCTCTTTTCCTTTAACCCACCCCCTCCACTGGGAAAGAAAAAACAACCCCACATAATAAATATTGATAATCAGACAAAACCAATTCCCACACAGTAGCTGTTTTTTTTTTTTTAAGTATGACCTATTCTCTATCTTGAGTCCCTCATCTTTGTGTCAAGAAGTGCGCAATAGTCTTCATCATCTATCCTTTAGAATTAGAGTTAGACATTACATTGATCAGAGCTCTCAAATTTTCAAAGCTGTTTTTCTTTACATTGTTGTTTAAATTTCTTTCCAGATTTGGTTCACTTCACTTTTCATCAGTTCACATAAATCTTCTCTTCTCAGGTTTTTCTAAAATCATCCATTTGGTATTTTCTATGTCACAATATAATTTACAATATATTCAAATGCCATAATTTGTTGAGCCCAATAAATGTCAACAGATAGATTCTCTTTTAGATTCCAGTTCTTCATTATAACAAAAAATGCTGTTATAAATAAATTTGTAAACATTGGCCCTTTTCTTCCTTTGTTGATTTCCTTGGAGCATAAACCTAGTAGTGGTATCTGAATCAAAAGATACTGTGTGGTGACTTTGTAGGCATAATTTCTAATTTTTTTAGAATGATTATATCAATTCATAGCCCCACAGAAAGCACATTAGTGTCCTTGTTTTCCTGAAGCCCTTCCAATAATTGTCATTTTTGTAATCTTTATCAATCTGATGAGTGTAAGATGGAAACTCAAAATTGTTTTAATTTGTATTTCTCTATTAGTTATTTAGAGCATTTTTAAATGTTTGTTGTTAGCAACTCTACTCTAAAGGCATAAAAGACTGTTCATTATGTTTAGGCCCCCTGTTTCACAGAAAGTGGTTTGAGAAAGCACTGCTTTTAAGAGACAGATTGATGAAACATAACTCACCAAATGGTAGAATTCAATATCTGGTGCTTTGTAAAATTAGCATTTCTCACTTCAATCTAGAAAGAAATACTACATGTATTAGGGTCATTTCTCCCTCTCCTATCCCCACATATTTATATTTAAATATGTGCTAATTTTACTGAAATTTGGCGCAAAGACTTTAGGTCAAATATGGTAAGTGGAGGTATTCCACTGTGGCACAGCCATATAATGTAATATGTGTTGTCTATATATAAATATGTGAAATGTATGGGTGTATGTGTGTATATAAATGCTGTATATGGATAGGGATAGCATGACTTCAGATATGGTACTTTCAAAAAACATATATATATATACACATACATACACACATATATATGAAGAAAGGAAATCCCTTCTTGTAATTAATAATATGGGGAAAATTATTAAAGTTTTGTTTTGTTTTGTTTGCATCCTTTGCTAGCATGGTGCTCAAAGGTAAATTAGACAAAAACCAGTACACATGTTCTGCTTAGTGAAGAGTAACTTTAATGTAGCCCAAACAATAAGCCAGGGTCCCAAATGGACACTTCTACCATATGGACAAGCCATTTTATTTCGTTGTCCATTCTAATTCACCCTTAATCTCTCTTGAAATAATTTTGAAAACATTTATTTTCAAAATTTTTCTTCTTGGTGGGGAAAATCTTTGACCATGAAGATAACATGTATATACACTGTTTCATCTTGAACCCAGAAGTTGGGACTTTAATTTCCTAAAAACGTATAATATCCATACTGCACATATTGTCAAATATTACCTTTGCTAGTTCAAAGTCTTGCTGAAATGATTACAGCTTTCTTGTGATTTGACTCTGCATTAACCAAGAAGACTTGGTTAAAACAAAATATTTTTTATACTATGGAAAAAAAGATATTATCATTACATCATGTGTGATATAACCAGATAGCTTCTTCAGTTCTCATCTGCCCACTTCATTAAAAAAAAAGGTTACTAAGTCTATTTAAAAAAACCTAGGTATGGTTCATTGGCATAACACAAATAGGATTTTTTATATTGACAGCTTAAGTTTCTGTTTTACATACTAGGTCAATTTAGCACAAAAGTCTACCTTCCTTTAGAGGAATAATTCCTGGAAAAAAAAAAGGTAGATTACAGAATCAGATTCTACTCAAATCTACAGAAACTAAGGAATCAGACTATGGTTCCCTTTTCTTCATTTCTCCATAGTTAGGGGCTGATGTTAGTTCAGAGCCCACAGATACAGAGAAACCAGATAGAAATGTTATAAAACTGCTACCACCATATTTTTTGTTGATTCTTGGCTTTCTGATTCTTCAAATTATCAATGCTTTTTGCCCATATTTTGGTTTTAAATTTCTGTTAAAGGCAAACTTGTTTGTCTGTCTTTGTGTTACTAAGATATATTTAAGCACAGGCTTCATCTAGGTCAAACTGTCTTATTCCTAAGATGTGTCAATAGACATTTAAAGAACACAAAGAGAAGATAGACCTGTTATTTTCAAGATTGTAATCTGTTATTGTACTAAGCAAATATTAAACTCTTAAATTTCCTCTTCTGTAGAGATGGGTCTGAGAAAGCCAGAGCTACAGGATATGGTCTAACAAGACAAAAGGCACAAAACACCAACTAGGAGAGTTAAACTTCCTAATATTAGCAGTTCCTACTTCTCATTTAAAAGGAATGATACTCTAATAATCAAAGGGAGCTACGTACTTACTTTCAGACTTCAAAGATTCATGATTTCATCTGTGTGGTTTCTCTGTCTACCCACAGAGATCACAAGCCCTCCATATCTAAGAGTTTAATGAGCTGCTATGGCCAAAAACATGGCCTTCCCCCACCTTCTCTCTGGTAATGCCTCTTTAAACTTAGCAAGGTAAGTTCTAGGAAAACAATATTCAGCCTGGAATGAGGCCATTACTCAAAACTTTTCTAACTTAGTAGGACCTTACAATGCTTTTGTTCTACTGGCAGAGACTTCAAGGGCATGGTGTACCTTCTATAAGACATATCAGAGTTACATTTTTTAAAAATGCAGGTTCTTTTCTCACTATATACTTGTCCATGGTGATTTTGCTACTTGACAGCAAGATGTCAAATCACAAAATGATCTAGGGAAAGTAGCAATTATTATCAATATTATTGTAAATAAATATTTTCCTTTCTTAAATTTCAAATTTGGTTTAGGAATTACAGGGTTTTGTTTATTTTATTACACAACTAAAATAACAGGCTTACATACACCCTATAGGATGTGTTATATACCTCCTATTACAATATATATCGGTAGGGCTCTTCTCTTTTCATGAATCTTTCCTGATTCATCTAGTTGAATACTTTTCCTCCTGCACATTCCCCATTCCACTTTTTTAATCTCACATGGTACTTATTCTATCTAGCATTAGTTATCTATGAGTTAATTATATTTTTTTATTTTTTTCTACTAGATTATAAGTTATTAGAGAATAAGATTCACATCTGTATCCACCTAGTTCCAGGGTGTTAAGCACTCAATAATTATTTGTTTTTAAGATCAATAGATGTTAAGAAAAATAATGTAAATTACAAAATAAAAATTGTTTTTAAATATACTTCACTAACGATTCTATGTTAGCAGGGGCAGAAAATCATAACAGAGTCTATCTAGGTTTACTACTCACGTTAAAATCTCACCTCCATTTCTGAAAAATCACTCCTGGGAAGGAACATGTCAGGAATGCTGGTGCAGTATAAATAGGGAGAAGGTGGGGAGAAAGTGAAAGGGAAGAGAAAATTTGGATTCTACCAGTGCAATAACCCTCGTTATCATTTGCCCAAGTTGGTGATATTAACATATATCCTAGATTGCTCATTTAAATTGTTAGGGCTGTCAAAAGTTAGAAGTTCATTCAACAAACACTTAAGCACCTAGTTTGTGACCAGGCACTGTGTAGACGTTGGGGAAAAAAAAACAAAAACAAACAAAACTCTGATTTCAAAGAGCTTATACTCTATTGGAAGAAAACAATATTACATGAAAAATTAAATACAAAATAGACATAGGATAATATCCCAGGAAAAGCGATGGAAACTGAGAAGAATCAGAACAGATGTAGCAAGGGGTACCTCAGATGAATTTGAAGGAAGACAGAGGTGAAGGAAATCATTTCAGAACTGAATGATAGCCTGCACAAAGGAACAGAAATTGGAGATGGAACATTATATTCAAGAAAACATGGATAAAATGGTTTGGCTAAAAGGTCAAATGTATAAATCTTACCTCAAGAATTACAGAAACATGGAAAGACTAGCATGAACTAAAGGAGAAAGAATAAGTAAAGCAATTAAGCAATTACTACAATAATGAAAACTAAAATAGCCCTAAAAAGATGATCAATGTCTTGCTAATAAAAAGGAAAGGTCTTTCTTTCTTTTGGGGAGAGTAGTAGTAGACGATATGGGCAAGATATTGCATACGCTGCCAGATATGATTATTTTATTAGTTATTTTGGCTTAATTGCATTTCTTTGTTTTAAAGAAAAGTTCACTAGTGGGGAAATTACTATAATGTTTTAAAGGTTTGATATTTTTTTTCAAAAGAAAGAGTATGGTAAAAGAATATAAACATAGTTCTCAAAAGAACTGTAAATCATTTACAGTCATATGAAATTGATTTAAATCACCAAAGATAAGAGAAATGAGCATTAAAACAACTCTGATCATTTTGTGTCAGTCCTTCGTTGCCAAAGAAGACCATGCCATCAGAGAAATGATGACATGGCTTGCCCTTGACTTTGTTTTGATTGAGGGAGGGCTGTGCAGGTCACCAGCCTCACTTCTCCTCCAGAGCTATCTGAATCCAGTAACCAGATATTCCTCAGGATGACTGGAGATGACCCAGGATGCACTGGGATACCTTGGACCCTTTAGGCCAAGGTCTTTGCAGACACTCACTTAGGGTGAGGCAACACCCATTCATTGAATGGGCCTGGTTATGAAATCAAGAAAAAGAAAGACATCAAGCTATGGGAAACAGCAACAGTCACTACTGATAGTCACTGTCAAGCTAGGAGAGTCCAGAGGAGCCCTCAGGCAGGGTCCCAATGGAGTTCCAGTTTCAGGTTTAGTAGGTTTAAGATTTTAAGAGAGGACAGAACAGGAGAAAGGAGAGAAGGGAGGAGAGGGGTGGGGAGAGGAGAGGAAAAGAAATAGCAAAGGAGCCAGTAAAACCCAAGTCAACTGGGCATCTTTTGGCCATCCAAGTTTACCTTCCTTTGGAGAAGAGAAGGAAGGGGAGGCAGACAGGAGAGGAGGAGGTGAGTTAATTTTACCTCAAACCCACCAAGTTGGCAAACATAACAAAAGACAGGAAGTATCAGTCCTGGAGAGATCGCAGAAGTCAAGCACTCTAATCAAAGAATTTGAGAATTGAAAGAAATTTTAGTGTCTGTACACTGCTGGAACTGTTAATTGGAAAGAATTTTAAATTCTTCTTTTTAAAACTGAGTAAAATTTCCAGATCTTTGACTCAGATATCCCAATGAACCAATGACAGGCTTATATTCCAAGGTTAAAAAGCTCCATACGCAATAAAATATTCAGTGTAGCACTTTTTTTGTGGTAACCAAGTACTGCAAAAAAATTAGGTGCCATCAGTTGAGGAATGAGTAAACAAGATGTGCTTTGCAAATGTAATGGAATATTACTGTACTCTTAAGAAATTACAATATAAAGAATTCAAAGAAACACAAGAAGTCTTATGTGAATTGACACAAAGAGAAGTAAAAAAGATCCAGGAAAGCAATATACACAATGCGTACGTTAAAATGAAGCAAGATGTTGTATAATTTTAACAATCAAAGGAGCCATGGAGAAGAGTTGAGAAAATATACTTCTCTCACTTCATTGAAAAGATGGGTGGGACTACAAGTGTATAATATTGTCAGATACAATGAGTTGGTTAGTTTCGCTGAACCATCCTTTTTCTTTTCTAATCTTTGCTAAAGAAATGTTTTTTATGGAAGGAAAAAAGATATATTCTGAAATGAATGAGATAGAAAAATAAAAATCAACTTTTTTTGAAAGATGGACTGAAGAGAGGGGAATGCTAGAAAATAAAGATACTGGAGTAAAACAAACCTCCCCCCATGGTCAATTTAGTGATGAGTTAAAAGGAATATATCTATTTGTATGTGGATATATGTATATGTACACATGCATACACATGTATACACACATACACATATGTATATATACTTACGCATACGTGTATATAGCTATGTAATATACATATGTACATACATATATGTATACACATGATGTGCATCATATGAGTATGTATGCATGCATATGTGCATGCATATATGCACACATGTGTGCATATATATATCTAAGAAGTTTAATTTGAATCTGCCAAGTTCATATTCAATATTTCCATGATACTATCTGTACCATCCTCTGTCATCCCTTTTTCTTTTGCCTTCAGTCTTTTCCAACATCAAAGTGTTTTTCAGTGAGTCTTGTCTTCACATTATGTGGCCAAAGTATATTTAAGTTCCAATATTTGACTTTCCAGGGAATAGCCTCAATTAGTTTTTAGTATTGACCGATTTAACCTCCTTACTGTCCAAGGGCTCACAAAAGTCTTCTCTAGGCACCAAAGTTTGAAAGCATCTATTCTGCAGTGCTTGGCTTTACTTACAGTCCAACTGTCACAGCTGTACATTGATGCTGGAAAAACTATAGCTTTGACTCTATGAACCTCTCTGCTTTTTAGCATGTGGTCCAGTTCTATCATTACTTTCCTTCAAAGGAACAAGCATCTTTTAATTTCATGGCTGCAGTCACCATCTACAGTGTTTATTGAACCCAAGAATATAAAATCTGACTGCTTCCATTTCTTCTCCCTCTATTTTCTAGGAAGTGATGGGACCAGTTTGCCAAGAACTTAGTTTTTTAATGTTGAGCTTCAAATCAGCTTTTACACTCTCCTTTTTCATCCTTATCAAGCGACTTTTTAATACCTATTTACTTCCTATTATCAGAGAGGTATTGTCTACATATTTGATGTTGTTGATATTTCTCCTGAAGTTTTTGATTCATCCAGCCTGGCATTTTGCATGATGTATCCTGCATATATGCTAAATGAGGTGACAATATACAGCCTTCTAGTCCTTTTCCAATCTTAAGCCAATCAATTGTTCCATGTTTGACTCCTAACTATTGATTCCTGGCCTGCATAGATTTTTTTTTGTTTGTTTTTGTGGTGGGTTACCAATTGCTTGTTTATTTTTTTTCTTTTTAATAGTTTTATATATTTATTTTAGATTTTGACATTAATTTTCACAAAATTTTGAGTTCCAATTTTTCTCCGCATCTCTCCCCTTGCCCAGCCTATAATACCTTGCATTCCGATTACCCCTTCCTTCAATGTGCCCTCCCTTCTATCACACCTCACTCTTCCCTTATCCCCATCTTCTCTCTTTTTTTGTAAGGCAAGAAAACTTTCTATACCCCATTACCTGTATTTCTTATTTCCCAGTTATATGCAATAAAAATGCTTAACATTTGTTTCTAACACTTTGAATTCCAACTGCTCTCCCTCCCCCCCTCCCTCTCTCCCCACCCATCCTCACTGAGAAGGCAAGCAATTCAATACAGGATATATATGTGTCATTTTGCAAAAGACTTCCATAATAGTCATATTGTGAAGACTATATTGCCTGGGGGGGTGGAACCAAGATGGCAGAGTAGAAAGACTCACATATGCTAGCTCTGAACCCACAGCCCATAATTATCTATAAAAAAGAACTCCCAACAAATTCTGGAACGGTGGAAGCCACGCAGCAACGGGGTGAAGGAGATTTCCGTTCCAGAGAGCCCTGAAAAACCGATCCCAAAGGTCCGTCGTGCACCAGATGGGAGCAGAACCCAGCGCTGCCCTGCCCTGGCCACACGGCACTGAGAGGAGCGAGCAGATCCAAGCAGGCTTCAGGGTCGGAATTTCCAGAGGCTGGGAAGGTCCCTCCACCCACAGACGCACAGGTCAGTGAAAGAGACGTCTGGATGGGTTGAGAGGGGAGCAGGGTGTCTCCATGACTCAGGCCCCCTCAAGAGGCAGTGGGAGAGGCAGCGGGTGGCCAGAGGCTCCCAGAGCAGGCAGGATCTCTGCAGCAGCTCCATTACAGAAGGTCTCTGCATAAACCCCCTGAGAGAACTGAGCCTGGGAGGTGGCCCTGGCCCCACCTGAGAACCTGATTTAATCTTGCCCTGAATAGCAGCTAGGCCCACTACTGAAAGCCCTGAGGCTGGGGAACAGCATTTGAATCTCAGACCCCAAGCACTAGCTGGGCAGATCTAGGTGGGGGTGCAGAGGACTCTCAGAAGTCAAGTAACTGGCTGGGAAAATGCCCAGAAAAGGGAAAAAAAAATAAGACCATAGAAGGTTATTTTCTTGGGGAACAGATGATTCCGCCCTTCCTCTCTGACAAGGAAAAAAACTGCTTACCATCAGATAAAGACATAAGAGTCAAGGCCTCTGTATCCCAAACATCT
>CM053770.1:334274523-334350613 GCA_028658325.1 Potorous gilbertii | reverse complement strand
TGATGGAAGGGAGGACAATGGGAGGAGGGAGCAATTTGAAGTCAACACTTGGGGAGGGATGGAATAAAAAGAGAGAATAGAAACAAGAGGGGCAGGATAGGAGGGAGGGAAATATAGTTAGTCTTACACAACATGACTATTATGGAAGTCATTTGCAAAACTACACAGATATGGCCTATATTGAATTGCCTGCCTTCCCAAAGGGAACAGGTGGGGAGGGAGGGATGGGGAGAAGTTGTAACTCAAAGTTTTAGGAACAACTGTCAAATATTATTCTTGCTGCTAGGAAATAAGAAATACAGGTAATGGGGAATAGAAAGTTATCTGGCCCTACAGGACAAAAGAGAAGATGCGAACAAGAGAAGGGAGGGATGATAGAAGAGAGGGAAGATTGGTGATAGGGGAAATTAGAATGCTCAGTGTACTGGGGTGGGGGAAGGGGACAAATGGGGAGAAAATTTTGGAACCCAAAATTTTATGAAAATCAATGTAAAAAGTTAAATAAATAAATTTATATTCAAAAAAAAGTCTATATTGCCCTCCATCCTACCCTGTCCCCTCTCTTTTTTTTATTCTCTCATTTGACCTTGTCCCTTGTCAAAAATATTTAGTTCTAGTTACTCCCTTCTCCCATTTTTCCTCCCTTCTATCATCTCCCTCACCCCAGTTGTACCCTTCTCACCTACTTTCCTGTAGTGATATGTGAAGAGAGTGAGCTTCACTTTTCCCCTCTCAGCTCCTCCTTTTTCTCCTCCATTGAAAAAAAGATTTTTCTTATTTCTTTTATGAGTGATAGCATGCCCCATTCCATTTCTTCCTTTCTCCTCCCAATATTTTCCTCTCTCATCCCTTAATTTTATTTTATATTTTTATGGATATCATTTCTTCTGATTCAACTCAATCTGTACTCTCTATGTGTGAGTGTGTGATTGTGTGTGTGTGTGTAATCCCTCCACTTACCAAAATACTAAGAAAAGTCTCAAGAGTTACAAATATTATCTTTCCATGTAGGAATGTAAACAGTTCAGTTTTAGAAAGTCCTTTATGATTTCTGTTTTCTGTTTACCTTTTCAGGTTTCTCTTGGTTTTTGTGTTTGAAAGTCAAATTTTCTATTCAGTTCTGGTCTTTTCATCACGAATGCTTGAAAGTCCTTTACATTATTGAATTTCCATTTTTTCCCTTGAAGTATTATACTCAGATTTGCTGGGTAGGTGATTCTTGGTTTTAATTCAAGTTTCTTTGGCTTCTGGAATATATTATTCCAAGTCCTTCAATCCTTTAATATAGAAGATGTCAGATCCTGTGTTCCCTGATTGTATTTCCACAATACTGAAACTGTTTCTTCCTAGTTGCTTACAATATTTTCTCCTTGACCTGGGAACTCTAAAATTTGGCCACAATATTCCTAGGAATTTCTCTTTTTGGGTCTCTTTCAGGAGATTATCTATGGATTCTTTCAATCTTTTTTTTGCCCTCTGTTTCTAGAATATCAGGGTAGTTTTCCTTAATGTCATGAAAGATAATGTCTAAGCTTTTTCTTTTTGATCATGGCTTTCAAGTAGTCCCATAATTTTGAAATTGTCTCTCCTTGATCTATTTTCCAAGTCAGCTGTTTTTTCCAATGAGATGTTTCACATTATCTTCTATTTTTTTCAATCTTTTGGGTTTTTTTGTAACTTCTTGGTTTATCTCATAGTCATGAGCTTCGCTAAACTCCACTCTCTTTTTTAAAGAACTGTTTTGTTCAGTGAATTTTTGAATCTCCTTTTCCATTTGGCTAACTCTGCTTTTGAAAGCCTCCTTCTCCTCATTGGCTGTTTGGACCTCTTTTTCCAATTGATTTAGCCTCTTTTTAAAGGTGTTCTTTTTCTCAGCATTTTTTTGGTTCTTCTTTAGCAAGCTGCTGACTTGATTTTCAAGCTCTTCTGTGGCCTGATTCCATTTCATATTCGTGTTGGAAGTACCAGAGGCAGAAGCCTTGACTTCCTCTGACAGTATGCCTTGTTCTTTCTCATTTGAAAGGAAGGAAGTAACCTTTTATGGTCTTATTTTTTTTCTCTTTTTTGGGTATTTTCCCAACCAATTACTTGACTTCTGAATCCTTTGTCAAGAGGAGAGTCCTAGTGTTCCTCCTCCCCCCAGTATCATGCTCAGGGCTGAGGTTCAGATCAGCTGCTCAATTCCCCCAGAGGCATTAAGTTCAGCTTCCTGGGCAATGGACCCAGGCTGCTTCCACAGCCACCTTAGCTGCTCATCACCTGCTGCTGCTTGTGCCAACACTTCTGCCACCACTAGGGGCCAATGCTGAGGGGACCCCATTCCCCTCTTGCCCAGCCAAGAAAGCCCTCCCACACTGACTTTTGAAGCTTTCTTTGTCACTTGTAGATTGAGGGATCTGGGACCCCCCAGGCTGGGAATTCTGCCCTGGAGGTCTGTTCAGGTCTTGTTCTTCCCCTTGCAACATGGCCAGGGTTGGACTCTGCTCCACTCAGTGTCCTGTGGGGTAGACCTTTCCTGTCAGCCTTCCAGGTTTTCTTTGGCGGGAAATCTCTTTCACTCTGTTGTTCTATGGCTTCTGCTGCTCTAAGATTTGTTGATTCATTGTTATAGGTATTTTGTGGGCTGTGGGGGAAGCACTAGTGTATATGCATCTTTCTACTCCACCATCTTTTGCTCTGCCCTGCATATAGATTCTTCAAAGAAACAAGTAAGACATCGGGTATTGCAATTTCTTTGAGGATTTTCCACATTTTGTTGTGATCTACACAGCCAACAATTTTATTTAGTACAGTCAATGAAGCAGAAGTAGAAGTTTTTCTGGAACTCCCTTGTTTTTCCCATGATCCAGGGAATGCTGGCAATTTAGTCTCTAATTCCTCTGCCTGCTTAAAAGTCAACTTGCTTTTCTGATTATTCTTGGCTCACATATTACTGAAGTTTAGCTTGCAGAATCTTCAGCATGACCTTGCTGGCTTGTGAAATGAGTATAATTTTTTGATGATTTGAACATTCATTGGTATTGCCCTTCTTTAGGATTGGGACATAAATTGATGATTTCCCATCCAGTGACCACTGTTGTGTCTTCCAAATTTGCTAGCATATTGATACTTTAATAGCATCATGTTTTAGGGTTTTAAATAGCTCATTTGAAATTCCAGCATATTGTTAGCAATGCTTCTTGAAGCCGAATTGACTTCATTCTCCAGGTTGTCTGGCTCTAGATCTGTAACCACACCGTTGTGGTTATCAGTGATGTTAAGATCTTTCTTGTTTAGGTCTTCTGCATATTATTGCCATCTCTTAATCTCTTCTACTTCTGTTAAATCCCTACAGTTTTTTGTCTTTTATCATATCTGTTTTTGCATGAACTGTTCCCATGATATCTCTAATTTTCTTGAAGGCTTCTCTTGTCTTTGCCATTCTATTGTTTTCTTCTATTTCTTTTTTCTTCTTACTATTCTCCGGAATTCTACACTCAGTTGGGTATATCTTTCCCTTTCCTTATTTCCTCAACTATTTGTAAAGCCTCATCAGATAATCATTTTACTTTCTTATGCTTCTTTTTCTTTGAAATGCTTTTGTTGTTGTCTCCCTTACAATGTTTCAATCTTGTGACTATAGTTCTTCAGGAGCTCTATCTACCAGTTCTAATCCCTTGAATCTATTGACTTTCATTTCATGTTTATAAGGAATGTTATTTAGATCATACCTACTTGATCTGATGGTTTTCCTTCCTTTCTTCAATTTAAGTTTGAATTTTGTAATAAGATGCTCATGATTTGAGCCACAGATAGTTGCAAATTTTGTTTTAACTGATTATATAAAGCTTCTATACCTTTGGCTGTAAAATATATAAATCTGAATTCTGTATTGACCATCTGACGATGTCCATGTGTAGAGTCACATGGGTTGTTGAAAAAGAGTGTTTGTTATGACCAGAAAGTTATCTCAAAAAACACTCCGTTAATCTCTGCCCTGTTTCATTTTATACTCCAATAATTGCCTGTTACTCCAATTATCTCTTGATTTCCAATTTTAGCATTCCCATCTCCTATGATGAATGTGACATCTTTTTTGGTGTTATTTCTAGAAGATGTTGTGGGTTTTCATAGTACTAATCAATTTTGGCCTCTTCAGCTTCAGGGTCTGGAGCACAGATTTGTATTACTGTGACATTGAATCGTTTGCCTTGGATTCAAACAGATTCATTATTTTTTTTTTAGATTACACCACAATAGTGCTTTTCTCTTCCTTTTATAAATTATGATGAATACTCCATTTCTTCTAAGGTATTCTTGCCCATGATAGTGTATGTAACAATCATCTGAATTAAATTCATTCATTCTGATCCATTTAAATTCATTGACCCCTAAGATGTAGATGTTTGGCATTTAAAGTTCTTTACCATGTGGCTCTAGTGTACTTTTCCAGCCTGATTCCACATTATTCCCTTTCATATACTTTCCATTCCAGCCAACTTGTTCTGCAGGCTACATATACAATATCCTTTCTTCCATCTCTATGCTTTTGTAAACACTCTCCCCCATGCAAAGAATATTCTTCCTCTTCACATCTGCCTCTTTGAATTCCTTCATTTTTGTACAATCAAGTCAAACTCTTCATGATTCAATGAACCATACTATGTGATTTTCTAAGCAAAGATACTGCAATAGTTTGCCATTTTCTTCTCCAATGCATTAAGGCAAACAGAAATTGGGTCACTTACCCAGGGTCATACAGCTAGTGTATCAAATCCGAACTCAGGTCTTCCTGATTCTAGGTTCAGTATTCTATCCACTGAGCCAACTGAAGAGGTATCTCCTTCAAGAGTCATTTCCTCAATTATTAGTATCTCTATATTTACTTATCTGTGATCATGTTGTATATCCCTAGTACAAGAGTTGTAAACTTGGGGTTTATAAACTTTTAAAAAATACATTTCAATGACTATTTCGATATAATTGGTTTTCTTTGTAATCCTACATGTTATTTTATGAATTTCAAAACATTATTCATCAAAGAGGTCACAAGACTTTCAAATAGGCTATAACACAAAAAGAAAATTAGGAATTCCTGACCTACTAGAATGTAAACTCCTTGAAAACTGGAATTGTCACTTTTTTGTATCTTCAGCACCTACCACAATGCTTTGTGGTTGTGCAATCATGTCCATTGCTTTACAACCTATTGGGGGTTCTCTTGGCAAAGATGCTGGAGTGGTTTACTATTTCCTTCTCCAGCTCATTTTACAGATGAAGAAAATGAGACAAACAGGGGTGAAGTGACTTGCCTAGGATCACACATCTAATAAGTGTCTGAGACCAAATTTGAACTGAAGTCTTCCTGACCCTATGCTTTACCCACTGTGCCTCTTAACTCTACCACGCATTTAATAAGTGCTTGTTGATCGACTGACTTAACCTTAAAAGTACTCTGAAACCACAAGGTGTTGTTATTATTCCTACCCTGAATCCAGACTTTATTTTTTGACTGGAGCCTAACTAAGGATCTAGATGAAATCCAGGCTCTGTGACATTTGATCTGGCCTCAGAGAAGAGGAGCAAGGTGGCACCAGCCTCTTCTGATTCAGTCAAGAGCCAAGGCACAGCAACGGCATCCAAGTGACATGCATATCGCATGTATCAAAGCAGTCGCTCAATCTGCACTGCAATAACATTCTTTCACATCTCAGCATGGGTGCTGGCCCTGAGCTGCAGTTCCAGTAATTGACATAGTTGCCCAATGCTACAAAACAAACTCAGAAACTATTCTCATTAGACATCCCCCTGGTTTGCTACTCTGTTATTGAAAAGCCCAAACACTGAGCCTCATACCAGCGTGGCTCTGTTTTTAATTAGTTCTGATGGCACTGGGCTGGAAGCCAAGGGAAAAAATGAACTTCCTGAAATTGAGGCTTGTTGCTCAGTATGTCGCTTCCTTCTTAGAGAGATTGTTTTCACAACATTTTATGAAAAGGGCTACTGACAGAAATAATATAAGTTTTTACTGCTTTTGATTTTTTTTTCACGCTTATAAAAGGCAGGCAAAAGTCAGAGAATTTTTTTAAAGTTACAACACCATTATTTGGTCTTTTGTGTGACCCAGCTGACTTGTCTATTGATTAAAGACATCCTGCCCGATTAATTTTTAATGGTGAAAACACAGGCTTCTGTTAAAAATTTTAAGAGCACAAATGTTTTAGTGTTTCCACTAAATTAATTTGGGGATATATAAATATATAGGTTAATATATATATTTAAATGTGTACATATACTAAATATGTATGTATATTAATGTCCCACATCACTGTAGACAGAATAAGAACTAAAATGCCTATGGCAGTAACTTCTGAGGACAAAGAGATAAAGGGCATAAGAGATACTATGAACGGGAAAAGAGACTGAGTCCAATAACTGAGTCAGATTTCATTTGAACCATTAAATAACATTAGAAATAAATGTTTGATATCAATATGGCATGATATCAGTATGGCCATCTTGGTTAATAGCTATACTCCAAGAATATGAATAGGCACTGTTAAAATAATTCATTAAAACATTAATTTTAGACTTTCTGAAAACTAGAATGTATCTGTAGAATACAATTTACCCACCCCCCCTAAAAAAATCATTTTTCCTTTTGCAAAAGCTTTCATAAAAGAAGCATTGGATCATGGAGTCAGAGGAGATCAAAGGATTAACTACTATATCCTCTTGCCCTAAGAGAAAATTGAATTTTAACCATTTGGAAAGGTAACTGCTTATCTTTTTTTTTCTTTAAAAGATCAAATATATTGGGGGAGGTAGATGCAGGGGAATGGGCCCAAGAGAGCAGATTAGAGGCAGCAATCCAGATGAACTCTCTCAACAATTTCCTCCAAACAACTTTAAAATAATGCCTTAAATCAAATTTTGGAGTGGCAAAGCTAACAAAAAGTCATAGTAAGACATATTTCCAGTCTAAGAAAACTGGGAAAGTCCACAGGAGAGATCTGTAACACTGAGGTGGAGACCTCTCCACAGCACGCACGCGCGCACACGCGCACACACACACACACACACACACACACAATGGCAGCAACAATGGCTGTAGTACCAGCAACAACTTTAGGAGTTTTCAGTCTAGAGATGGTAAGGGGATCAGACAACTGTTCAGAAAGATTACATGAGACCCATTTATGGCAGTGGGCATAGTTGGCACTGAATGACAACTCCATTGCCCATATGCAGTTCTGAATCATCATTCCAAGACAAAGAGAAGAGTTTGTGGTTCACAAGAGATCAAGATCCCTGGTCACTGTCTCAGGGTCAAAAGGAGCACTAGAATTTGCAGTGGCAGCATGATCACAGTTCCAAGGTCAAGAGTAGTGCTGGTGCTTGCAGCTGCAATAGAGCAAGGGCCCTTCCTGGTAAAAACCAGGAAAATAGTGACCAAATCTCTCCCACAATGGTACCAACTTAGAAGGACTGGAAACTTGCAGATCCCCAGAACTTGTTCTGAAAATGCAGCATGAAAAAGTTGAAAATTTGAGACAGTGTCTTCCCATCCCCAGGTGAAAAGAACTCAACTTTGACATAAAGGTCAAATTCAAGAATTAGGCTGGGAGAATGGACAAACAACAAAAACCATAAAAGGACCTGACTACAAAAAACTACTGTGGTAGAGACTAAAAGACAAACTCCAAAGAAGACAACACATACACATACACACATATATACATGCACACACACACATACACACATATACACACACAAACTGCAATTAAAGCCACAAAGAAAATTGCTAATTGGTCACAAGCCCAATAGAATTCCTAGGAGAGTTAAAGAAAGAGATAATAATGGTAGATGAAAAATTGGGAAAAGAAATGAGAATGATTGAAGACAATTATGAAAATAGAATTTACTATTCAGTAGAAGAGGCACAAAAACAGTTGTTTAAAAAGAAAGTATTAACCAAATGGCAGAAAGGGAACAAAAATACAGTGGAAAAAATAATTCCTTAAAAAGCAGAATTGGCCAAATGGAAAAAGAAGTACAAAATTCAGTAAAGAAAGTAATTCCTTAAAAATTAAAATTGAACTCATGGAAGCTAATAACTCCATAATACATAAAGAAATAATAAAAACAAAAGGCAAAAGAATTTTTAAAAAAGGAAATGTGAAGTTTTTCTTTAGAAAAATAACTGATTTGGAATAGATCAGGGGAGGTAATTTAAGAATTATTGGACTAGCATAAAGTCATGATCAAAAACAGGGCATAGACATCATATTTCAAAAAATTATCAAGGAAAACTGACTCAGTGTCGTGGATCTACAAGGTAAAATAAAAAATGAAAGAATTCACCAATCACTTCCTGAAAGAAATACCAAAATGAAAATTCTCATGAATATTATAGACAAATTCCAGAGCTCCCAGGTCAAAGAGAAACTACTTCAAGCAGCCAGGAAAAAAAAAACAATTCAAATAACAAGGAGCAGCAGTCAAGATCACACAAGAGTTAGCAGCTTCTACATTAAAGGATCAGAGGGCTTGGAATATGATACTCTGAAGTACAAAGGAACTAGGATTACAACCAAAAATAACTTACCCAGAAAAACTAAGTATAATCCTTCAGGGGAAAATGAGTATTAATGAAATAGAAAACTTGCAAGCATTCCGGATGAAAAGACCTGAACTGGATAGAAAATTTGACATTCAAAAACAAGACCCAAGAAAAGTATAAAAAGGTAAACATGGAAGAGAAATCATAAAAGACTCAATAAGGTTAACTGTTTACTTCTCTATAGGGGAAGCTGATTAATGTAACTCCTAAAAACTTTATCATTATTAGGGCAATTAAAAGGAATTTTATATCAAAGGTATGAAGATGAATTATGTTGAAATGATCTCCAAAAAAGAGCAAAAGAAGGAGAAAGAGGGATGCACCAGAAAAAATGGATAAATAGAATAAAGAAAATTTTCTCACATAAAAGAGATATGCAAGAAGAAGATTTTACAGTAGAGGGGAAAATGGTGGAGGTAGGGCAATGGTTGAACCTCACTTACATCAGAACTGGTTCAAAAAGGGAAGAATATATATACACATTCAAATGTGTGTAGAAATTTATCTTATCCAATACAGAAACAGGAGAGAAAGAGGGTGATGAGGGAGTGGGGGGGAGGGGGATAAAAGAGAGGTTGGATTAAGGGGGACAATGGTTAGAATCAAAAAAACATTTGAGGACAGACAATAAAAAGAGAGAAAAGAAGAAACAGAAGGACATGGGATTATGGAAATACACAGTTAATAATCATAACTATGAACATGAAGGATGGGCTCAACCATAGAATGGAAATAGATAGCAGAATGGATTAGAAACCAGCATCAAACAATACGTTACTTATAAAAGACACATTTTAAACAGAAAGACTCAAAAAAGTTTAACGGAAGAGTTGTAGCAGAACCTAACATGCTTCAGCTGAAGTAAAATTAAAAAAGGCAGGGTAGCAATCATGATTTCAGACAAAGCAAAAGCAAAAACCAACAGACTCAATTAAAAGAGATTATCAGGGAAACAGCGTTTTTCTTAAAGGTACCATAGACAATGAAATGATATTAAAAATGACAACAATTTCTCTGACAATGGTCTCATTTCTCAAATAAGTAGAGAATTGATAAAAGGTATTTCCCAACTGATAAACAGTCAAAGAATATGGACAGGCAATTTTCAAAAGAAGAAATCAAAACTAACTATAGTCATATAAAAAATGCTCTAATTTGATTATTGATTAGAGAAATGCAAATTAAAACTATTCTGAAGTACTAGTTCATACCTATCAGAAATGACAAATGCCAGACAGGGTGAGGGAAAATAGGTACGTTAACGAACTGTTGACAAAGTTGTGAAATGATCCAACTATTCTTGAGAACAATTTGGAATTATACCCAAAGAGCTATAAAACTGTGCACACCCTTTAACCCAGAAATACTGTTAGAGAATTGATAAACTCTTGAGGACAAACTGAAGTATAATTTTCTCATATCATTTTTTTGCTTTTCTTTTGCAATGACTAATAAGGAAATATGTTTTGCCTTCTCCTAGAATTTGGAACTCAAAATTATAAAAGAATATTTAAAATTAACAAATTTTTAAAGAAATAAAAGACCAAAGAATGAGATTGCAAAGTTTTTTTGCTATAAAAATTGGCTAAAGTATATATGTATTTATCTGATACATGTATACACACATGTATATATAACTATTTTACCACCATCAACCAAGTCAAAAGAATACTCACAAATAATTATATTTAATTTTCTTACAGACAGAACAAATGAAAATTATCCCTGTTCATGACTTCTCTCTTCTCTTTTTCCTATACTTGAGATGGTTTCTCTCCTGATAGTCTTACATACTTACAGGCATCAATACTTCTATTGTTCTAGAAATACATATTTTCAAAAATATATTTTATTCTTTCTCTTCCCTCCTTTATGAGCAAGAAAGAATTTTCTTCTTTCTATAGGTCCCATACAGTTCTTTATAGTTACAATTTACCCACTCATTCCCATAGTCTTTGCAGCTAGGTTTCATTGTCTTTTACTTAGACACTCATTCACTGGTTGAGTTTTTTCTCTGTATCACACTTTCCTTGGGGCAGATATAATGCAAGTGTTCCAAACTCCCAAGTACACTTGGTAAATGACACCTAAACTCTGACACTCTTTCCAAGTCAAACAAGTCTCCACAATATCTATGCAGAGTCTCAATGATAGTAGTGGCAGGCCTAGTTTTTCTCCTATATCAATCTCTTTCTTTCCTTAGATCACATCTATGTCTTATCTTCTTCAGTATCCATAATTACGTTTCTTTTCACTTTTCTTCATGGGGTCTGAATCGTTCTTTATGTGTGGTATAATGAAATTAGAAAGGCAAAACTATGACGAACAAAATTTACCTTCTTACTGGGGTCCACATCACAATCAATCAGCAAGCATTTATTAAGTGCTTGTTATGTGCCACACATTGTAATAATTGGGGTTAAGTGACTTAACCAAAGTCACACAGCTAGTGAGTGTCAAGTTTCAACCACAATTGCCTCATCCTGGGTCATCTCCAGTCATCCTGATGAATATCTGGTCACTGAATTCAGATGGCTCTGGAGGAGAAGTGAGGTTGGTGACCTGCACAGACTTCCCTCACTCAAAACAAAGTCAAGTGTAAGTCATGTCATCATTTGTCTGAAGGCATGGTCTTCTTTGGCAATAAAGGATAAACATATACATTGTAATAATGAGTGTTTCTAACCTATGCTCTTCATACAGTACAAAGAACACAAATGCCCCCGTGTATTTGCTGTCTAATATCACCAGCTTAGTATTTGAAATTAAGGTTGTTTTCCCTACAAGAATTTAGCATTTACGTCATTACCCTCAAGGCAATCTGTGTTTTTCAGGTAAGGAAGGAAGTGGTTGGCGGATATGTGGCAGTAGATGGCTATGAAATTCCACTTTTATTCTTCCTCCCATCTAGCCTAGCATACAAATCCTGGAAACTTGATCCCATTAGGTATCTTAAAATCACTTTCTTTCTCACATTATCTTTCTTCTCTACATGGCAGTAATACTACCAAATGAAAAGTCACTAGATTAGTCATTCATTTGGAAGCTTTGCCCATAGCAGTATAGAAGAAAGTTATTCATTACAAGAGTAAAAAAATTCATTTTGAAGAAATATGCCATACTACTTGCCTGGATAGAAAAGAAATCCAGTGCCTAACACCATGGAAATATGTCTCTTTTTTCTGATCAGAAATGATCAAAAATTCCCCACCTCATTTACATCTTCTTTCAAGGAAGACAAAAGAGTATTCCAGCACCAACTCTCACTCAAGTATTTTGAACATGATGAATCAGTTGTTATAGTGAAAAAAAAATCTTTTTACATGAAAATGGAGGGAAAAACCTCCAAATTAGTCACTTCCTTTACTTAAAGCAATCTCAAAGTATGCTATAAAAGCCCATGCTTGTTCTTCAGCAAGATAAAATATGTAGTATATTTACCTTGATTTCTTAATGTCAAGAAAGTGATGAACACACTGCAAAAAAAGGATGTAACCCTGGAGGAAGGGCAATCAAGAGATATTGTCGATGTAACCATAACAGATTTAGATATTTTCAAATATCTGGGTACTGTGTTTTTATGTAGGCAGGACTAGCAAATGAGTGTCTAGACTTTTCATTTGGGGATTTGAGTAACATATAAGAATACAAGGAAAGAAAGATAATAGAAGGGCTGGAAGAAGAATTAGAAAAGAGAAAGCCTGAGAAAGCAAGTAAACAAGCATGAAAGATATTCCACATTTTCAGGAAATTAGATATATACATTACCTATGTCATTCAAAACATGATATTGGCAAAAAAAAAAAACCCAATCAGTCAAAACACCTGTGATATTATTTCTGATGATTCTTTTTTATAATAATCTCTCCTAAAATATCTTTTATCAAAG
The DNA here is from genome assembly GCA_028658325.1 of Potorous gilbertii. Classification (NCBI taxonomy): domain Eukaryota; kingdom Metazoa; phylum Chordata; class Mammalia; order Diprotodontia; family Potoroidae; genus Potorous; species Potorous gilbertii. The sequence continues at coordinate 334,338,122 of CM053770.1, read as the reverse complement.
TCCTTCTCTGATGGCTCATCATGGCACGGAAATAACTCTGGGTTCTTGAAGGCATGATCTGACAAAAACTACCAAACTAAAAAAGTTTTAAGTATAAGCCTAGTCAGATTATTTTTTGTCCAAGGATCAGTCTAACTCAGTCTGTCAAGGTCCATGACCAGAAGCCTGGTCACCAGGTAACAAGTGGGTTGACCACAGTAACTCATGAAAACTATCAGCCTAAGTATGAAAGGGTTGAGATCTGAGCCATTAGAGACAGTAGCAACAACATCATGGCTCCTCAAGACTCCATAAATTTAGAAGCTTACCAAATATAAAAGACACAAAGGTTAGTATAATTCAAGAAATCTTATACTGTTGGAGAGCCTTCATATCTGCTTTTCATGATTCTTGATGAAAAGGGTAGAAAGGGTGAGAGAAAAAAATAAATTGGATCTTTCTGATGTCCCTAGGTAGTTAGTATATTTACCAGGGCTTCAGATCACTCACTGATCACTGAAATATGGAGAGTTTTCCTAACAGCATTGTCCAGAGAAAGAACTTGTCTAGATTTGGGTTCAAAAGACCTGGGTCCAAATTCTACCTCTGTTCCTTAGTGCATCTGCAAACTTAAGCAGGTCCCTTCAACTCTCTTGGTCTCAGTTTACTCATCTGTAAAATGAGAGGGTTGAACTCTCTAAGGTCCCTTCCAGTTCTGAATCTATGAATCTCAATATTTCCAGCCAAAGTGAAAAAGTTTATCAAACTTCTACATCAAAATTGAAATAAATGAGAGTAAAGTATCCTGTGTTCCTAAAATCAGAAAATTAATTTGAGATACAGTGCTTGGTGAGCTGCTGGATGTATCTATAACACGGTTGTATTTCAATAAATAAACTCCCCTTTCGATGAAGGGCTAACTCTTGAGTGTCCTAAGACACAGGTGTGTTTCCTCCTTCAGGTGCTTTTTGACTCTTTCCTTTGTCTCTTTCCATGGTCTGGCTCATTCAGACTGGATAATTGGAGTCTATCAACAACCTATTGGTTTGGAAAAAAGTGAAAGGAAGCACATTCTGATCAATCTCTTGGGACTGAATATTTAGACAAGGTCTTTCTGTGTGATCCTGGGCAAATCACTTAACCTCTCAGTACCTTAGGTAATTCTCTCTGACTATAAATTGTAGAGAAGGTGCTGATTTACATTGGGAAGGAGAGTATACTCATCTGAGCATTTCGTACACAAACGACATCAAAGGTGCAGTACCTACAGCTCTCCTGGTAGAAGTTGAGTGATATTTTTTAACTCCAGCATGTTTGGCTTACCTAAGTTTCTGTTTTGGTCTGTTCTCCCACTAGTCAGCATTGTGTAGTAGCTAGAATGGTACTCTTAGAACCCTGAAAAGAGAGATTCAAACCATGCTACTAGCACTTGCCAACTATATGACCCAGCTTGTAGGTATTTTCAACCTTTCTGAGACTTAGCTTCCCCATTTGTAAAATGGGACTAATAAATATCTGGAATCTGACTCATAGAATTGTCATTATACTCAAAAGATATAACATATGTAAAGCACTCCACTTTAAATGCTTTGTAAATGTCAGTTGTTACTTTTTAGCCCTGAAAACTAGTTATGTCAAATATGAGCTATTTTTAAAACCTAGTTATTCTAAACTGACATTTTATGACTTATTGGGGAAGTATTTTATCAGAAAGGAAAATTTTCCTTTAAATGTTTTTAATGGGATGGTTGTATTGTTTAATGTGATTTTATTACATCTAGGTTCTATTTTTTTCTCAAAGAGAATACATAACCCAGTATTTGAGAAATCTCTAATATAAATGAGCCAAAGAGGAATTAAAGACACATATAATAGGTGAGTCAGCAGGCTGTAGATTAGCACTAAGAATGACCTGTGGGCAAAACATAGCATAAAATACATTGAGACAGGATTGAACAGTCAAAAAACAAAGTAGGCAGATTATCTAACAAGAGCAAGATGGACAGAGTAAATACTTCATGGATATCCATAAAATAGTGAAAGAACCAAGGGAAGGCTCCAATATATTAGATGGATCCTCTAGAGTGGATGCATGTCGAGATATGGACATGGATTTAGCAGGAAGAGAAAGAATAGGTAAGTTTCCATCTGCAAAAGTGGAAGGAGTACCTATACCTGATAAAATTATGTATCCCTTAAAGTATTAAGTAGGAGGGGAGTTACAGGAGAGGGAAGAAGAGGAGAGGGAAAGTGAAGGGAGGGGAGGGGAGAAAGGAGCAGAAGAGAAGAGAAGGAAGGAGAGAGGAGGAGTGCGGAAGGAAGGCAAGGGGAGGAGGGAGAAGGGAAGGAGGGAGTAAATATATTTCATTTCACCATTAACATGATTTTTCTATAATTATATAATCAAGCTTACCAGTACTGCTATCCATCAGGCAACATACTATTATTAATGTTATTAATAGGTACAATAATAATTAAAGATACAATATTCAGAATTAAATTATGGAATTTTTAGGGAACTGATTAGTTATACCTAGAGATGTACTGATCTCAGACATATTATTTTAGCCAATCATTTAATCAGTAAACTAGGATGAATAATAATTTCCCTTCCAAGGGAATCAAAATTCTGCACCCAAGGAATGAAAAATGATAGCAGAAACTTCTAAAGAAGTATTAGGTTCTAAGACAAGGGAAAAAAAGAGACAGAAGAGTTATAAACACTGTCTCAACCAAAACCTTGATTAGATGAAAGTGAAAATACATAAATATAATTATTTTAAATGATCTAATGTAAAAATTTTGTACAAATAGATTTTATAAAAAAAGATATAGAGACAAAGAGAAAAACAAAAGGAAGAAGGAAAAAAACAAATTTTAAAATATCTGTTACCTAAACTATGATAAGCGAGTAAGTTGGTCCCTTAATGTCTAACTCTAGGACAGGCACTGCAGATGGATGATGCTCAGGTCTCAAAGCTAAGCAGGCAGTGGGTAGTAAATGAAATTGCATCTGAGAGATTGCCCAGAGCTTTCAACAACCCCAAACTGCCCCCAATATAAATTTCATCTTTTAGCCCTGATCTCCCAGTGGTACTTTATGGTTACAGATCAGAAAACACCACAATTTATTAAGAATTAGAATTTCAATAGCCCTAAAGGGCAATAAATTTGTGGGCATAAGTAAGCCCCAACATATTAATCAACAGTGACTTACGTAGCGAGAGGTGTAAGCATGTCATCCAAATGCATGAACAGAATAGGAGATGGTTCAGTCATATAACAAGAGCAAGAGAGAAGAAATTGATAGTACAGGTGTTGCACTGTTATCCAGGAAATATTTTAAAAGACCAAGAAGAAGGTCTTTAGGGTAGTGGGTAGGTTTTCTATGGGGGATTTATAAAGGAACCTATACAGTGGTATGGGCAGCACAGTGAATAGAGTGCTGGGAGTGAAGTCAGGAAGACTCATCTTCCTGACTTCAAATCTGGCTTCAGACACTTACTAACTGTGTGACCCTAAGCAAGTCACTTAAATCTGTTGACCTCAGTCCCTCATCTGTAAAATGAGCTGGAGAAGGAAATGGTAAACCACTCCAGTATCTTTGCCAAGAAAACCCCAAATGGGGTGACTAAGAGTAGGACACAACTGAACATTAATGCAGTGGTCTACTGGTTGTTGTGTGTTCATCCTTCATTTTCAAAGACAATGTCATCAGAGAAATGATGACATGACTTACACTTGACTTTGTTTTGAGTGAGGGAAGGCTGTGCACGGTTGCCAGCCTCACTTCTCCTATGGAGCCATCTGGATCCAGTGACTAGATATTCATTAGGATGACTGAAGATTACCCAGGATGCAATGACAGATCTTGGCCTTTTTAAGAAAAACAACCAAAGAAGCATGCATGACACACTTTTAACTTGAATCTGTGTTGTGAACATTTTCTCCATTACTTTATCATGTCAAGACAATCAACAAAAACAATAGATTAAGCCCTGATATATAGAGTTTGCTACTTTATAGGCATTAGTGTTCACACTGAAAATTTAACAAACAGCTCCCCTATGCCCATAGGAGCTGGTTCCAACACACCATTGGACCCAGACAAAAATAGCATATGTTAACAGAGTTGATGGACTATGTTTTGCATTGTAGAAGGGAGTACCCACACTGATGAGTTCATAAATTCACTGAAGTAGTTGGGTATGTAGATTACAGTCGGGTGATTACAAATGATATAGTGACTTTCATTTTTGTCTTTTCTCAGTGTTTGGTACCTAGCAGATAATATATGATATTAGGTATCTAATTGGATAAGATATGATATTAGATATCTAATAGTAGATAATAACGAATACATGTTGATCAACTAGGAATTGTAAATGAACTAAGAGATTTAGAACTTGGAAGTTACAATTATCTTATATGTTACCTAGTCCATCCCCCTGCATTTTAGAGATCAGAAAAGTGGAGCTCAGAAAAATGAAAAGACTCAAAAGCAAACAGCTTGTAACTGACAAAGCTGGGAGTCAAATAATAATAATACCTAATATTTATATAATACTTTCACATCTGATCCTCACAACTTTGTAAGGTGGGTGCTATTGTTATCCACATTTTATAGATAAGCAATCCAAGACTGAATGGGGTTAAATGATTTGCTCAGTGATTACACAAGCTCTAAAAAGTATCTAAGGCAGGCTTTGAACTTGCACTTTTTCTGACTTCATTTCCAACCATACTACCTAGTGACAGCTGATGGCAAGTCTCATGCTGTTTCTGAGAGTCTAACACTTTTCTCCCTGCTTAAGAAATCTCACCTTGTTCAACAGCAGGCAATGGGGACCTACTATTGTAAAGGATCTACCAATAAGAAAAAATCTACTACTGGGCAAGGAAAGAATCACCAGTAGAATGAATTGCTATGACAAAGAATTCTGAATGACTTGGCCTCATGCCATTCTGACAATAAGAGGAGGAATGGCCTTACGTTGACACAAGTAAGCTTAGCCACAATATTTCTCAAGCACATTTGCATTATTAACTAGAAAACCCCATAACACATGGGTAAGGAAGGAAAATATTAGTCACAGATTTAATATATCTCTTTATAGAGGCTGGAGCAGAAGGGGATATGAAAATCATCCAGTTCCACCTCCTTGTGGGCAGGAGCTGTGTCATTTCATCGCTGTATCCGCAGCACCAGTACAATGAAAAGTCGGGGCTTAGTAAACAGATTAAATCGAACCCACTCATTTGACAACTGAAATAAACAATAGATTCTCTCCCGCCCTTGGAGTTGCCATGGAGATAATGGATGTTAGAGATGGATGCATGCTGGTCAGAGTGGAAATACCTTGGCGATCTTCCTCTGGATCTTAAGGAACGTGGTGGTCCCTAGTTGAGAGTCACAGACAGACTGACTGTTTAGTCCAGGCCTGCAGAACATAAACTTCCAAAGGACTTGAGGCAACTGTCACGTGATCTGACAACCAAGCATCTTCAGTCTTTCCATTACATAAGGAAAAGGACAGCTGAAATTCACAAGAGTGAGCCAGAAATCCTGACTCAGTTTGCTCAGGCTGTCGTCATAACTTCAAAGGAAAAGAAAGACACTTCTCTCCCATCCCTTGTGGGACACCCTAGAAAGAGAGGATTATATTTTACCCATTCTGGAGAGAGGAAGAAAAAAGTCCCAGAAGCAAATCACTCCTTTTAGGGTCTCCCGCGTGGGCAGCATTTCCTAGCCCAGTGACTGATCCTTTCTGATACATATTCTCTAGCCCTTGGAAAGTGAGGAGGGGAGGGGGGAGTGACCCAGAGACCACCTAACGTTTACCGGGTCATAAGAAACGTCCCGCCCTTCAGTACTGAGCTAAAACACAAGCAGTCCCCAAGAATCGGTCTTTTTCCCTGAAGGGTGGGGGGACAGGGAGGGGTTCACCTGTTTGTCTTAAATTTAGATGAGGAACTAAACTGTGACCCAGACCTCTTTAGCACAGGTGGTGAGTATTTTCATTCATTCATTTCTTCTGGTATGAAATGAAGTGATAACCCCCTATCTTTCACTGTATGTGTTGTGAGTGGGTCTACACATGTCTCACAGTGGAGACACAGCAGACTGGAAATATAGGCTCAGTGATAGGGAGGGTTATAGCTATGGTAACACTTATCTGCCGCACAGATGAAAGGAGTGGAGTGGGGAAGAACAGAATGATGAAAATGAAATTGAAAAGTATTGGAAGGGCACCCCTTTCCATTTTAAACCAATGATAATTTCTAGAAAAGCAGAAAGTATATAGGGAAATAGGATCAATGTCACAATACCTATTTTAAAATATGGGTTCATGATGGCTTCTGTACTGTATTTTTGGGTGACATTAAATCCCACCCAATCCTAAGACCAAAAAGAATGTTTCAAATTCCTGGTATCCAGATATCAGAATCACAAAAACACTCAGCTTTCCAAGTTAGAGTTGGTCCATAAAGCTTAAATAACTGAACTAAGACACCAACAAGCTCATCCTTGAGAATTATTGAGCACCATTCTATAGTCATAGAAGCCCTGGTGAGGAACATCAGTTACACCATGATCCATTAAAGTGATTATGTGTAGGTATAATTTAGGTCAGTCTGAGCAGAAGTCTCCACAAAGTGCCTTTGTGCTGTTGCTTCCTCTAACCATTCATTTCCTAAACGGAGCAAATGTTCAGATTGCATGCACAAACACACACAGAGAAAGACATGGGATTATCACATCACTTCATAACAGAAGAAACGTGGGGCATAGTCCAGGACCCTTAAAGCAATTTTCAATCTCTCTTTGTTCGGCATTATGTTTTCCAGAACCATGCCAAGTATTTAGTATACCACATCCAAGTCAATTACTATCTCTGATTTTGATTAAAAAGATCCGATGAACTGATTAGAATTTCCTATTTTATTGCTTGCCAGGCTTGCTGAATTCCTTCCTTCAGTCTGCTCCTTTACCTTTCATGCCTTCTTCTTGATTAGTACCTTTAGTAGCAATACTTTAAATTAAAGTGGCACTCCTGCCCAAGCAACTTAAATGGAAACATTTCTTTGGGTTGGACTTGTAATATCAATGCTCTTAGACACATGCTGTGACAGTCAGTACCAACGGTGACTTGCTGAGGATCACATAACCAGTATGTATCAGAGACAAGACTTGAAACCAGATCTTTCTGATTCAGAAACCATCTCTCTATCCACTACAGTATATATACTGTCTCGTTACAATTTTAAAAAAAATTTAAATGTGACTGTGTAACCAAACTCAGATGTATAAAAGTATGCTGTCCTCTTAGATCCAGGTGGCCAATTGACCTATACAAAAATTAAGTCACAGCATATTTCATATTCTTACTTTTTATTGTTGCTAATGCAAATCATTTAGGATTTACTGAGTACCTCTATTGCATTTTCAGCTAATTATCTAAATTCTGGCATCATGCAGACACAAACAAAGTTTGCCCTTATCTGTCCAGTGGCTTCATCGTAACCTACATAGTAGTTTTAATAATGGACATTAGCAAACACTGTTTTCCATTTCCATCAATTTAGGAGCCCTACCCATAAGCAATGGGACCCAGTGGGTTAATGGCCAGTGGCAGTTATTGCAAGGGAGCTATTGTATGCTGTGGTTGTCAATGGGAAATAAAAGAGAGTGAGCAGAGCTGAAAACAGAAAATCCAAGGGAGTAGCCCTGAGTGGAAACCACACATAATAGGCTGATGGTATCAGGCTGCCAAGAGAAGCAAACTACACAAAACAGGAAAATGAATATGAAAAACTCAATTCAATAAATCCAATTTAACTTTCACTTTCAGATTAAGAGTCTAGTATGTGCATGGCACTAGGTAGATACTTAAGAGAAAAAAAATGCCACAAACCCTGTCCTCGAGGAGCTTACGTTTTATAAGGAAGAAAAATGTGACACACGCATAAATATATAAATAGCTTAAGATTTCAATCAGCAGGCTTTTATTAAGTCTTTTCTAGGTGACAGATACTGTGCTAAGGACTAGGGTTACAGGCAAGGCATTTCTGACTTCAAGGAATTTATATTTTAACAGGAAAGACAGGACGTATAGGTATATACAAGACACATCAAATGAATACAAGTTAACTCTGGATACAGACAGTAGCACTTGAGTTGACTCTCGAAGGAAACTCAGGATTCCAAAGGACAGAGATGCAGAGGGATAGCATTTGGGGCACGGGGGACAGCCAGTACAAATGTGAGGAGCGATAAATAGACAATATGTCTGAATTGTAGAGGATGTAGAGGGGAGTAAATGTGTAAAACAACTGTTGGGGGAAGGGCATCAAATGCCAGACAAAAGAGTTTGTATTTTACTCTAGAAGCAGTAGGGACCCCCTGGAGTTTGTTGAGTGAGAGAATGGGGGTGATATAGTCAGACCTGTACCTTAGGAAAGTCACATCTCTAGTCGAGTGAAGGATGGATTGGAATGTGGAAAAGACTTAAGGCAAGAATAATGAGAAGACTATTACAATAATCCAGGTGAGAGATACTAATCACCTGAATCTTGGGGGGTGAGGGGAGGTTGCTGAGTAGAGAGAAATGACTGCAGACCATATTAAAATTTTATTGTGCAAATAATAGTGATGAGATTTGGCAGTTGGTTGAATATGAATAGGAGGTAATGGGCATAAAAGAGAGATCAGATAAAATGCTCAAGAAAACGTGGATTAGCGAAGGTTTCACAAAGAAGGTTGCCCTTAGCTTATATTAAAATCAGAGAAGAATTTTCAAAAGGTACAGAAGGAGTGCATTTCATTCATAGGGGTACCGTGAATAAATGAATAGAGAAATAAGATGGTATATCTATTCTGAGGCATGACTAGTACAGCTAGGTCCTGATTATTGTAAATAATGAATTCTCTTAAGTGGCTGGGAATAAGGAATGTCTTAAAGTGGTCGCATTATTTGAATTTCCACTGAATATTTCCTTTGGGGTAGAATCAATTACCGTGTTTTACATGATTACAACTTAGAATGGTACAAATTCCATTCCAATACATATAACCACTTCAGGAGCTCATTGCTGGTACTAATTGGGTCCAAGTTGTCTAGAATTTCAAGTATGTGAGAGAAGTAATACAAAATAGGGCTAGAAAGGGAGGCTGGAACCAAATTGTGAAAGGCTATAAATTCTAAGTGAAATAATTGTACTTGGTGAGGTCAGTTCACAATCATTTTTTTTTTAATAAAAACACTCACTTGTTACAGTAAAAAACAGTTTCATAATAGTAGTTCCAAGTAATGTCCATTGAATTAGATGATGACAAAATGAAAAGTCTTGGTATAAATGTTGATTATTCTTGGGTAACTCCATTGTAATAACTCCATAGCCTTCAATAGGTCTGTAATCCATGATTGTCATAGGAAATAAGAATCCACTGAAGGATTTTGAACAGAGAATATGATTGAAAAGTAAGTATGAAATATCATTTTAACTGCATTTTGAAGTGTGAATTGGAGGGAGTAGATTCAGGAAGCAGAGACAAGTTAGGAGGTCATTACAATAGATCAGAAAGAGGTGGTGAGATGCTGAATGAAGATGGTAGAAGTGTGAGGATCACTGAATTATACCCTTGTCAGGCCTTATCTGGAATACTGGGTTCTTTTCAAAGTACCAAGATTTAATAAGGTCATTGAAAACCTAAAGGACAATCAAGGTAGTGAAAGCCTGGAGTCCAAAACATATGAGGAAGTGAAAGAAATGGCATGTTTAATCTGGAGGACAGGACTGAGAGGGACCATGATAGCTAGCTGTCTTTAAGTATTTGAAGAACTGTTACATGAAGAAGAAATTGGACTTGTTTTCTTTGGCTCCCATGGGAAGAATAAGAAATAATGGGTATAAGATACAAAGAGATCAACTTAGGCTAAATGTCAGGCTTAAAAGTAAAGCTGTACAAAAGTGAAATGGGCTGCCTTCGGAGGTGATCTGTTTCTCTCTCTTTTGAGGACTTCAAGAAGAAGGGAGGCAGGAAGAAAAAAGAAAAAAAAGAAAAGAAAGTTTTATGATAACTTTATATATTTTAAAGGAACAGCAGGTTGTACAGAATAGATTTGCAATTTCATATGCAATCATTTTTTTATTCTATGTTATGGGAATGCTTCTGTTATTTCATAAATTGAAAATATTTTTTTAAAAGAAGAGACTGGATGACTACTTGTCATGTGTGTTATAGTGAAGATTCCTTTCATATGAGATCCTAAGTAAATAGGACAGCAATGCAGCAGTAAAGGAAAAGACTCCAAGAAGCCAAGCAAGGGGACAGTATCCAGGAATTGAGTGCTTCAGAATCGCTTCAGATAGGTCAAGAATCAGAAAAAAAGCCATTGAACTTAGCAATTAAGAGATCAGTAATTACCTTTGAGAAAATAGATTTGGTAATATGGCAGGAGCAGAAGTCAGATTGCAAGGAATGGAAGTGTGAGTGGGTGGTGAAGAAGTAGAGGGAATGATCCAAGTAACTTCTTCTTTTTAGGATTATAGCAGCAAAAAAAGGAAGGAAGATGAGGAGGAGATGAAGAGGAAGGAAGGAAGGAAGGGAGGGAGGGAGGGAGGAAGAAAGAAAGAAAGAGGGTGATGCCTTGGGTTTGAAGGGTTAGAAAGGATTTGAAAAAGAATCCATGAAGAAACCAAAAGCCCATGAGGCCCAGTCTCAGGAAAGATAAATTGTTGCATGTAAATTCAGGTCTTCCTTTGATGAAGCATTTGAATTGTACAAAGGACAATGAGTAAGGGGTTGATTCAGATAGAAACTTCAATCTTTTCCACACAGAGATGGAAAAGTGATTTTCTTTATAAACCTATTATCCTAGATCATGAAACTATAACTAGAAAGGACCTTAGAAGCCAACCTTCTCGTGTTGAATATGAGGAAACTAAAGTCCGGGAAAGGTGAGTGATTCATCCAAGTCATCCAGTTCTCTAAATCCAAGAAGGTGTAAATATGGCTTCGTAATAATTCTGAGTTTAAATGATGGAGGGAGAGGGAGGAGAGTTTGTCACTAGATGGGACTTTGCTATCCCTGGAAGGTAATAGCTTCAAAATCTCTATAGCACCTAAAATGAGTATCATGGTTTTAGCTCAGGAAGGAACTTTAACAGTCAACAATTACTCATTTTACAAATAAAGAAACCAAGGTTCCAAGAAGTTAAGTGACTTGCCCAAGGTCACTGAACTAATAATTTGCTTGAGATCCTTTGACTAGAAATCCAACATTCTTTTTACTCTAACATCCAGCCAGTAGAAAATAACTCTCTACTAGTTTCCCAAAGCTAGATTATGTAATTTAATTTACTCTCTCATTTCTAGTCCCTGTGACTTAGTAGACTTGTTCATATATTTATTAACTTTTCATTTTGAATAAGGAGGAACTTCTAATCTGAGAGCAAAATGCAGCAGTGAATTAATAAAAGTCCTTGAAGCAATCTATGTATATATAACACCATCAAGTATAATTGTGATTAATACAACAGGTTATAATTCCAATGAGTGACACTGGTTGGTCACATAAACCTGTTCTATTCAATGGCATTCATTTTTAAGGGCTAAAAGCAGATCAACTTTATATATCTGTTGAGTTACACAAGAGAATAACAATAGTGTTCTTTTATGTGGTGCCTTGCATCATAAATTACTTTCCTGACTTTATGTGCTATACTGACTGCATTTATAAGGATTATTTCCCTGGAAATGAAAATCCTTTTCCTTTGTTCAGGACTATAGAGCTACAGAGAAGGGGTGGTTTGTGCAATTATCCAGAAAATTAGTGTAGATCTCCCTGAGTGATCCAGATGGTCCCTTAAGTGGTCCCCAATTCACCTGACATTTTTAGCAAATCTTTACTGGGCTTTGGTTCCATCATGCTTTCATGCCTGTGTGAGGACTAGTCCTCTTCTACGTGTAGAACAATTAAGGCATGGTGATGATTAGGTCTGATCTTCACAAACCTGAAAACTGGAAATGGGATATCATATGAGAACTAGGTTGACTCTGATTCTAAATCAATCAGATCAAAAATCCACTTGGGTACCAGAGATGATTGATTTAAACTGACTTTCTCTGCAGACCTAGCTCACCAGATGGCTTCTCACATTCTCTCCACTTGACTTTATGTAACGTGGACCAGCCCCCAGTGATCTTTTTAAATTAGAAGGCATTTTGTCTAAGTAAAGAATTCTGGTAGTTTTACCAATGCATCAAGACCCCCAAAATTAGTTTTCCTGAAGTATCAGATAACTTAGGCAAAAGTTTTTTTTATTGGATTTGCTTTAATTACCTAAATAGTTGGTTCAATTCTCCCAATAAGTTGTATATTTTTTAATACTGCTTTTGGACTTAATTCAGAAAAGTAGGAGCGGGTACATAATCTAAGTGGCTTTTGGACTTGTAAAATGAGCAATTCAGTTGGAAAGGTAATCTATGAAAAGCATTGTTAATTGCGTTCCTACAATAGGGTAATGCTCTTCTAAAGACAATAATAATCCCTAACATTTATATTGTACTTCCCATGTGCCAGACACTGTGCTAAGTGACTTAAAACATTATCTCATTTTGTCTTCACAATGGCCTTGGAAGGGAGGTACAAATATTATCCTTTTTTTGGAGATGAGGAAATTGGGGCAAACAGGATGAACCCAGGGCCACACAGGTAGTAAGTGCCTGGGGTGAGATTTGAACTCAGATCTTCCTAACTGAGGTCCTGCACTCTCTCTATGGCACTACCTGAAAAGGATTAAAACATTCTGCTCGATACAGTGATTGGGAAAATGAGACTAACGCATATGAAGCAATAGCAAACAACACATCCAAAGAAAATAAATTTCTTAGTTTCATGGTCAAAGAAAGGTATTACTACCTAGTAGATGGAGAGTAAACCTCCTTTCAAGCATACCTGAGTTCAATTCTGACACTGACATATAGCAGCTGAGTGCGATTCTAGGCAAATTACAATATATCCTCATCCCAGGAAATTCTGAAAAACGATAAATCACAGCACAAGTGTTAATCAGCATTGGTAGAAAGGGTCTCCTAAGTAGGAATTCCATCGGCCAATGAAGTCTGGACTTAAAAAAAATTGCGATGGTGAAAGGATCTCTGACCTAAACATCAGGGGGCCTGAAAATCTGGTCAAAGGGTAGTCAAAACAAGTAGTAAAACCATATTCCCTAATCCTATCCATAGTAGAGATGGGAAAATGGTTAATAATAATCATCTTCATGAGAAGAGACTAGATTATTTCTCAAAAAGTCATTCAGGTGCTACAATTCCTTCAGTGACAAAAATGATACAATGAAGATCCAATCTAGATTTCAAATATCAGAATTTGAATCCTTGCTCCAAAACATATTAGCTACATGATGACAGGTAACTTCAATTATGTTCTGTTCAATTCAGTCAATATTTATTCAACACTTACTAGGTGTAAGCACTGTGCTAGGCATAGAGAATACAAAGATAAAATAAAACAGGCTCTTCTCTTATGGAGTTTAGAGACAGTGCTTGGAGTCAGAGAAATAACAACTTCTGTTATTAGGAAAAATATTACGTAGGAGGTAGCACTCAATTGATTTCAACTGATCTAGTCCTGGAAGAGAAACTAAGGATTCTAAGAGATGAATATATATGTAGGACTGTCACTCAAACCCTCCAAGTCTCAAGTCTTTGTGGAATGTAATTATAATTCCTAAGCTATCTACTCAAAAAAGTTGCGGCAGCAATGGTTCTTTGTAAATTGAAAAGTGTTACATAAAGCTTAATAAAATAGCAACATTCTTACTGTGAACCATTCTCATTGGAGACTTTAAATGAAATCTTTCTTTGAGTGTACAGTGAGCAAAGAAATATTTCTCATTGATAAATGGAGAGTTGTACTTTTACTTGGTCTTAAAATGTTAAAAACATGATGGCCAAAATGGGCATGTCTTGCAATTAACTAAATATGTCAGGCAGTTAATTAAAATTATTTGCTTTATACAATTGAGAAGACTCCATAAACACATCCAAGAAGAACTTATTTGAATCAGAAAAGGACAGTAATGTCAAAGGTAAAACTTGAACTAGCTCACTCAGATACCAGGACCTGCTCTCTCTCCACTACTCTACAGCCACTTCCCAAGATCAGTGTCTTTTTATCTTTTTAATGATTAACTATCATTTCTGGAGCTTATTGATAAAGTTGAGATTTCAGTGCTTTAAAGATTGATGGTCTTAGAATTATAACTACTCTCTCCACAAAGACAGATCAAATCCCCTATGCCTTATAGATCTTCATGAGTTGCTTCATCCTAATAAATAAATATTCCCCAGAGTTATTCTGTTCTCAAGGGTGTACTGTGTATGATTCTTTTGAAATGAGATACTATGTGGTTAGGGAACCATCGCACTGGCAAACCATGAGAAGAAAGGAAGACAAGAAGGTAAAAGGCAGAGGAAAATGTCCCACAGATTCCAAAATATTTATGGCAGCACTTTTTATGGTAAAAAATAAAACAACCTGGAAATATTGTGGGTGCTCACTGATTAGAAAAATAAAAGAGGAACAAATTGCAGCATATGAACATAATGGAATATTATTGTATCATAAAAACTGATAGATATGAATGTTTCAAGGAAACAGGAAGAGTTGCATGAACTTAGACAGAATAAATAAAACCATAAGAGCAACTTAATGACCACAACAAAGTAAAGGAAAACAACCGTTTCAAAAAATCAGAACTTAGATCAATGTAAAGGCCAAATCTTGGCCTTGGTGATGAGTCATTAATTCCTTCCTCTTGGAAGAGATGATGCGTAGACTAGAGGAGCAGGATGAGCTCTATTGGGCTGGAATCACAATTTTTCACTTTGTTTTGATTAGCTGTACTTCATTGTTCCAGGAAAGAGTTGGTGTAAAGGGGTAGAAATTACAAGAATTGTCTTTAAGCATCAATAAAACATAAAAGACAAAAGGAAAGAAAAATATCTTGTCTTCCCAAGAGATCTGAGCAAGATGACTGATTGTGAAGTAAATTCTTTTGAAAGTAATTGTCTTCCTTCTCTTGTTAAAGGTCAAGTCTATCCTCATAATACAGCTCTCTCTATTCAGGTTACTCACAATTGAATGAGAAAATTGATTTAAAAAAGCACCCCAATTAAGATATTACCCTTATGGTTTTTATGCTCAATAAAAGCAAATACTTTTGCATATCCCTAGGTTTGATTTTCTTTTTTTCAGACTTCAGTAGAGGCAGCATGGCTTTCGGCTTTGGAAATAGAAAGACAGGAGGCTTCAAATCTTTTCTCTGAAATATACTGGCTATCAACACTGGGAAAGTCATATAATATTTCATGTTTCTAGCCACTTAGAGACTATTCTCAAACCTCCTAGGTTATAGACAAGGTCTCAGCCTGGATCAGGAGGAAAGGGAGTTTTCACACTGAAAGTTCTACCCTAACGAAATCACAGGTCCAGTCCCCAATACAACCCCCAATCCCAAATAAAAACTATAAAGGAGACTGAGAGACAGAAATATGTGTTCCTGTATGTATGTTTATAAAAAAATATCCACACTTGCCAGATAGAAAAATCACTTTAAAAAAACTAGAGCCAAGGAAAACCTAAAGAAGAGGCAACTACTCCAGTTCTGTACTTGCAGAAGGTGAAGGTTAGCAGCTCATTTTTATCTGGTTCATCTGCCCCCACTGATTGCTACTCTCTGCATTAATATTCCTAACTGATTGAACATTGCGGGTGTACTGCTTAGTCAGGATTCCACTACAGACGTTAACACTGAGGTATCTATCTACATAAAGCATGAGTAGCTGCTTGTCGCCCTAGGCTTACTTTCTCTAATTGTATTGTTTTGCTGTTCGGCTTGGTTCAGTAAACTGGTTCACTTAATTGTGTAACAGCATAGAAAAGAAAATATAAAAACATGTTTTGTTTAGTAGTGGCTTCCTGGCTGGCATCTCCCAACACCTCCAGTGCCAGGGGACACTGGATGAGGAAGGTGAATGTGACCTGATTTTCAGGTGGGTGGGGAAAACTTATTTGGGCTTAACAGATTCCTTTTATTTTTTTTCCTCCCTGACTCTCATCATAGCTTGGTTAGCTGGATCCCAAAGCACACAAACTTGCTTTGGAAAACTGATTATCTGGGAAGTGGAAGAAGACCGCTTGATCTTTTTGAAGTAGATTCAATTGGTTTACTTTGAAACAATAGGGAAAAGTTAAGATCTATTCCTGGTTAATTATCAAATAGTCCTCTATCCCCCTCTCCCCACTCCCCAAAGCATTCAACATATTTATGGGTTTGCTATTTCTCCTGAGCGCTGTGAGAGACAAACTCATGTCATCTTCATTTTCGGAAAACAAAACAAAACAAAATCCAAAGAAAGAAAAGACTAGCAGGATGACACTGTAACAGATTTAAACTAAATATGTAACTGGCTATCTAATCAACAGAGGCTCTTTGCCTCTTTCACTTGACTCTGATGAAAACAAAACCGAGGAAGCAAATTTGCAAAAATGAATTTTCTACCTCCATTAGGTAATCTTTCTTTTCCAGCAGTACCAAAAATAGTTAACAACATGAACAGTAAGCAGAAAAATATATGAGGGTGTGGGGAGGAAGAACTATCATAATATTTTATACTTTCCAAAAGTTTCTCTGCAAGGCAGTGAACTGTAATTAGGACAGGACAAACAGAACTTTTCATTAATTCACAGAGATTTTGAGGATGTCCAGACAGCACTCTTATCCTCTTCCTGATAGAAGCAACTAAGCTTAGCTTCTATTGGGCAAGAATAACTAGTTAAAATTTAAAACTATCAAATGACTTCCTCCTTCCCTGCACCCCAACTTCAACTCAGATGAGTTCTTCCTGATCAGTGCATCTACAGACTCACAGTATCTCATGTTCTTCAGCTGGTGTTCCAGAGTCTCTGTCTCCCTCACATAGGCACCCATCGTGGTGTTGCTAACTTTGTGGTGTCCAAGTCTTCTTTCTGATATCTCCTCCTGGAGGAGAGACAACTGCTTGTCCTAGGTGCATTTAATGATATTCTTCCTGGGTGGCTGGCTATAGGTCAAGTTCACAGTTATAGGGATAGTAACTAGCTGCCTCTCTCATTTGATCCTGAGGCAGTAAATTTGCAAAAGAATAACTCCTACTGATACCTACTGTGGCATGCATTGAACCAAGCACTCCATACTCAAAATATGTCCTTACAATGAATAAGAAATGGGCTAACATTTAAGTTCCAGCTCTGTATCAGGCACGGTGTTAGGCATTGCAAGCACAAAGATGAAAAAATCAATCAACATTTATTAACCACCTACCATATGCCAGGTACTATATTGAATGCTCCTTTGGCACCTCTCTTTAAAGAGGATACTACTAAGAAGCACATAACCTATCACAGATATGGATAACAAACTGAAGTAGGAAATGGGTAGAGAAAAAGTCCCAGATACTCAAGGAAAATGTGAGAAGGAAAAAAATGTTTTTAGCTGGAGGTATCAGAGAAGACTTCATGGAGGAGGTGGCTACCTGAGCCTTTGAAAATAACATGGGCATTGTTACCTACTTCAGATGAAACCAATCATTATCTAGTTTCAGTGGGGTTTGGAGCAGATTTTGTGAAAACACAGTTGACTCATTCCACTTACTACCATATTAACTTGTAATGCTGTGTGACAGTAGTAATCAATAGCTTCGTCTCCAACCAAATCACCTGCAAAAAGGTGGCTGGCTTTGTTTTCCATTTCCTTTCCTCCAAGCTAAGTAATCCCTCAAGTCTCAATTTCAGCACAAAATGCCAGGAGGAAAAGAACTAAAATACTGACTGTGCCAAAATATACAGCAAGCAAATGTGCCAAAGAATAGGAAAAGGAAAATAGAATTGAAAAGCAATAACAGTATTCCTGACTGCTTTCCATGTCCATTGTTTGCTCTGAGATATGAAAATGTGGGTAATTGAAGGGGGAAAAAACCTTCTTCCTTCAAAATTAGGGATGGGAATAAGAATATTTCCCTTTCCCTACTTCAGAATGCCAAGTGTGAAAGCAAACTTGAACACAGGGGGCTGAATCCATCCACTCTTGGCAAAATTCAGCTTCCTGTTTCTAAGAAAAAAGGAAATTCTTGAGGTTTGTAGCCTATCAGATGGCTTTTGCCAAATGTTTGGATGAACCAAGTACAAATAAGTCAGAATGCTGTCAATTCAATTTCCTGTGAAAAGTACATGGGTTTAGAAATGCTTGAGGGAAAGACATATTTTGGATTCTACAGAAGACAAAATGTTTGGAAAATATTTGACACCTTCAATAAGTTTGAAATGGTCACTGAGATTAACTCTTATATCTCTGTAAGAAAACAATTATACCATCAGTCAATTATAAAAAAATATAAATGGCAATCATTCCCATTTACTTAGCATTTTAAATCTGCAATGCCTTTAATACTGGTCAGGTCATTTGATTCTCATAATAGCCATATAGGTAAATGTCTTCCTCCATAAGATTGTAAGTTCCTTGAGGGCAAGCACTGTCATTTTTTTCATACTTATATCTCCAGCACTTAGCTGGCACATAATAGGTACCTAATAAAAGTTTGTTCACTATTGGTGTAACCATGGCAGAGGCATTCTTTGAAAGTAGGAATTATCTCATTCTTTGTATCTGTAACCCCAGTGTCAAACATAGTACCTGGCATGTATTAGGTCTATATTAAAGATCTGTTGATTGATTGGTTATTTGGCAGTTTTCACCATGCTGGAAAATCATCTATTATTGTCCTTATGACAAACTGTTGTGCTTTTTTAAGGAAATTGTAATCTTTTATTAATAGATTTTTTTTTTAGTTTTAAACATTCACTTCCCCATGATTTTGAGTTCCAAATTTTCTGCCCATCTTTCCCCTCTCCCCATCCCAAGATGGTGTGCATTCTGATTAACCATTCCTCCAATCTACCCTCTCTTCTATCACCTCCCCCACCCCCTTCCCTTCTATGTGTTTGTTTTCCAAGATCCAAAATACCCATAGTGAGAGACCAATCATCAGTAGACTGGTCAATTGGTAATAAACTTTGATTGTTGAAACCTGGGAAATAAAGAGATCATCCAAAATTGTCCTATAGTAAAGAAAGCAGAGTGGTCAAAATATGGATAGCAAGTACTAATAATCACGTTTTTCAGAACATCTATAAGTAACTTAACATTTGATTTCCTAAATTTGAGACCTATGTCTAGTGGTCAACAAAGCAACAAACTACTGAAAGAACTGAATTTCAATTTTTACGAACTGAATTTCAATTTTTACATACTTACTTCAAATGAAATCAGAAATATAAGGAAGTTACAGCTAAATGGAAAGATGGTTCATGGGTTTTCTTGGAAAAATTATAAATAGGAGAACTAGAAGTACTGGTTTTATGAAGTGTCCAAAGGAAACAAAAAAATCAAAGAACATTTGCCTTATAGTGCTTATTAAAAGATATGAAAAGTTACAGAGAAATTTTGAGAAGAAATTTTAGAAAGAGATAGAAAGAGAAATAGGTGAATAAGCTGAATACCAGAGTCACAAGAAGCCAGGGATATTGGTTTTGATATTTGTGTAAAATAGGTATGTGGTCAGTTTTGCTGCTGAAAGGGCACGATAAAGAAAATTTATGTAAAATAACCTGATAGAGTCAGCCAGTGAAGAAAAAATCTTTCAGATAAAATGTTGAGGAGACCTGCAGACTGATTTGAGGTAGGAAGCTGTCTCTCAATGAATATACTGCACAGAACTGATTGAAAACAAAGCAGTGATTGACATAAGCAAAGACTATAGGGCACTGTGGCCCATCAGCTCATTTTCATGATTTATAGAGTTTTGTGGTTTATAACTAGAAAATGGTAAGTCACATAACTGTATGAGGAATATGAGGAAATTATATAAAAGTGTTCAATTTACACCTAACAAAAAGTTGTATTTCTTGAGTTTTATTTCATAATATAAAGATGACTCACTGACCCCCAGGAGGCTCTTATCTGGTGATATAAGAAGCAAAAGAATAGTATTATGTGGAAGAAGAAAGAAGATCCTAGAGAAAGAGCTAGACAAAATAGGAAATTAAGTGCAGAGTGAATCATAAGGAGCAGGAACAAAAGCCATAGAAGGCTACAAGAGAAACTGCTTCCAACTGAAAGCTGACTTTCTTCTTTGCAGGGAGCCTGTTGTTTGGAAAAGATGATGATTTTGCTAACTAGCTGGAGGAGGAGAATTGAGAATCATCAACTGAGAAAACTTGAAGCTATGCAAAATGGAAGAATTTATTTTCTAGAACCTTCTATAGCCCAAGAAAGGGAAAATCTCTCAGACCTACCTGGTTGTCCTCTACTGCTTCTCTCTATGGTTAAAGGAGAAATTGTGGGGGAGAGATAGTCAGAAGAGATTCAGTTTTGCTGGAAGCTGATTTGAGAAAGAAGGAACAAGTTGGCTGAAGAGGTTTTAAGTTATTTTTATTTCCCAGAGAGCCAGTCTGTGCTTTGCAATTTTTTAGCCTAAGGGCATTATCATTGAACAAGTACCATAGTGATTTTTTTTTTCAGGTATAAAACTTTTTGGTGCCCTTATAAGGGTAGCTATGAGTTAAAAGTCTTTTCATTTTTTTCATCTTGAGAGTAGAAGAGGAGCAGTTTTGGTCAGCAATAGAGGAGTACAGGCCAGAAAGACAGTAGCTAACAGAGAACCAATTTTGTATGTAGTAGATTGTTCTTGTAGGAATCAAAGACATCAATATCTGCGGTCAAGAGATGTAAGTGGCCCTGGGAACACATAGGTACCTCTTTTCAATGTTTACATAACTACATATTCACTCTTTCCCCATGGATAATTCACATATTGATTGGAGAGTATAACCTAGGATAATGGATGAACTGTGATGTCTTGATTATTCCTGCTTTTGCCTTCAACTGAATAAAAGGTATGATTATTCCTGATTTTATCTTTAAATATAAATATTGTATAATTTAGAAAATATTTTATGTTTATGACATAAACACGGTGCAACTCATTGATTTTGTGCAAATGGGAAGCACAATGGTAGGGTCTCAGGTGCTAAAGTGTCAAGTAAACATAGTATATCTGAACACACACACACACACACACACACATATATATATATATATATATATATATATATATATATATACATGCATACACAAACACATGCACACACACATGAGGCATTACTGTATAGTCAAAGCCATGGTTGACTATTTAGTTTGAGTCATCTCCACCCCCACTCCCTCCATTCTTGACAGATTTGCAGGTTTTAGGTCAGGTCATCATAGTCAGCAAGCTAGAAAAAGGAAAGAGAGAGGAAGAAATAAAAAGTGGGGGAGAGTAGTGTTCAGGTATCATGTCTGCAGGCTCACATGAGTGAGTTTGATGCCATACTTGGGCTGCATAAGCACAAAAATCACCAAGAAGATAATTACTTCTAATGCAACAACATCTGTTGCAGAATAAAAGGAGGTAGAGAAATTCTATGCGTATCTAAATAAGACCCCCTAAATTAAAACAGCAAAGCTGTAATTCTTCATTACTTCAATGCAAAAGTGAACATAGTAGAGGAGTGTAAAAAATTATTGGAAAAATGAGTAGGCATAAAGAAATGAAAAAAATACTTATAAATTACAAAGAACTTTCATGTCTATACATCATTAATCTTAACTTCATCAAAAGAATTGGGAGGCACTAGACATGGTGAATACTAAAAACAAACAAACAAATAAACAAAAAAAACCTAAAAGATAAATATTTGCAATATCTTAAGGAACTACATCATGTAACCAACAAGATGATGAAATAGTTTTTTCCTTCAAATTTTTTCTACTCCCTCAAAAGAAAGGAATTATGTATCAGATATAAAGCAAATAGCTGAGTCTGTAAGAAAAAAAGATAGGACACATTGTGCAACATAAAAAAAAAATAATGAATTAACACCAGAGAACTTTAAAACTTAAGAACTCTGTGTTCAGTATACATACCTCCAATCAACTCCATGTACCTCCCCCAGAGAGCATAAGAATCACAGGTCTGTGATTCAAGATGTGACTGGAGTGATCTCTGATACAACTTATCAAATCCCTCCAGACTCTACAGAAGATGTCAGGTATTGAATTTGTCCAGGTACTGGGAGAAAATGGGAGAGGACTAGGGGAATGGGTATGGAGAATAGAATTATAGCAATACAGGAAAAAGAGATGGGATAAGTAGAATGAGGGAGAGGGTCTAAACTCAAAAAAGGGAAAGGAAAAGAAACAGTGCCATTAAAAAGTATCCCCATGGGAAAGGAGGTATATTTTTACAATGAGAGGAGGACCTTTTTATAGACTACCTCTGGAAAAATTTGCACATTGGGATATCATCTTATCTGAGAAAGAGTGGTAAATCTCCTTGGATAGCATCCCACATAAGGATCATGGATGTACAAGTCCTCAGTATCAGTGAAAGCACAAGACATAGGATAACATAGCCCTAGAAATAAAGTCATGATGGTAAAGGCAGGTGGTAGGACTGGAACCTTACAATTTGGGAAGCAGAGTAAATACTACCATATCACAACACTACTTCCACCTAAAATTGTTTTCATCATAAACTTACATTTACAAGATTTAGGCACAGCAACAAAATATGAATTAGAATAAACCCTAAAAAGGCAATGAATGAATGTGTAAAAGTATATGGAACATAGAAAAAAGAGCAAGTAAAGGTATTGTTCATGAATTAGAAAATAAAATTGAGAGTTGACTGAAAGGGAAAAGTAGTAAAGAAGGCAAACCAAAGGAAAACTTCTCAGAAGTAGGTATAGGAAAGGAAACTTTAACTATTCTGATAAAAAAGACAAACGAAAATTTAATTATCGAAATGAAAAAAGGGAGAAATCACCACAACCAGATAAAAATATCATAATAAAGAATGATCAGAACTTTATTCAATAAAAAGCAAGCAAAATTGAAAATTCAAAAAGCATAGAACTTTACAAACAGAAGTATAAAATATCTACCTAAACAGAGCATAAATAGAGGTCTTAAATAATTCAATCTCAGACAATAAAATTGAACTTACCCTAAAGGAAATAGCAACTTCAAATTAAAAAGAAAAACTGGTCCATGTAGAATTATAGGCAAACCCTATAAAAATGTTGAAGATCAATTAATAGTTATACCATGTGAATTACTTTCAAATATTAAGAGAGAAAGTACTCTGGCAAACTTCTTTTACATAACAGATAAAGTCCTAAACCAGGAGAAAAATAATAGAAAGAAAAACTATAGATAAATTTAGCTAATCAATATTGTGCAAATATATTAAAATAATAGCATCTATTACTTACTTGATGTTTTAAGGTTTGCAAAGCACATTGCATATTTAATCTCATTTGCTATTCAAAACAATCCTGAGAGGCAGGTGCTATCATCCTCGTTCTACAAATAAAGCAAATGAAGCTGGAGAGGTTAAGTGACTTACCCAGGGTTAAGTTAGTAAGAGTGGGAGGCAAGGTCTGAACATAAGACTCCTTAGCTCAAAGTTCAGCATTCCAGCCATCATGCCACTTAGCTGGCTTTAAATTCTAGAAAAAAAGACAATACCATAAGAAATACCAATAGTAAATATTATATGCATGTGCATGATTTAAAATACTTTAAAAATTAAAATATTATTTGAAAGCATACATCGAAAACTGTTTAATGACATTTTACCTTTGAGAAACACTTGACTAGCTGCCCTTTTCTATTTTTATTTGAGATAGTTTTTGAAATGTTTAGAATAGTAATGATAAAAGAAATAAACTGTAGGCACAAACCTAAACAGAGACAGAATCATCTTTATTTGCTGATGAAGTGATATTATACTTAGAAAACCCCAGAAAATCAGCAAAGAAACTGAATGAATCCATTCATAGCTTCAGCAAAATCATAAAAACAAAATAATCACTGAAAACTAACAGCAATAAGAAAGTTTAGGAGGAAATAATAGAGAATTTTCATTCACAACAACCAAAAAATAATTATAATTAAAATTTGCCTATAATTCTACATGGACCAGTTTTTCTTTTTAATTTGAAGTTGCTATTTCCTTTAGGGTAAGTTCAATTTTATTGTCTGGGACTGGATTATTTAAGACCTTTATTTATGCTCTGTTTAGGTAGATATTTTATACTTCTGTTTGTAAAGCTCTATGCTTTTTGAATTTTCAATTTTGCTTGCTTTTTATTGAATAAAGAAAGTTCTGATCATTCTTTATTATGATATTTTTATCTGGTTGTAGTGATTTCTCCCTATTCTTTTTCCTTTGTCTTTTTTTATCAGAATAGTTAAAGTTTCCTTTCCTATACCTACTTCTAAGAAGTTTCCCTTTATATTCCTTTATCCAAAAATAATTATATTTCAAAATTAATATACCAAATAATTCTCAAAATATATAAATACAAATATTAAACACCTTATAGAAGTAAAGATTGACTGGAAATTGGAGGAATATTCATTGCTCAGTGTTGGGTTGTACCCACATAATTAAAATGAAAATACTACCAAAATTATTTTATAGATCAAGTACTATACCAATTAAACTACCAAGAAGATACTTTATAGAGATAGACAAAATAATAACAAAATTCATTTGGAGGAATAAGACATGTGGGATTTTGTGGTAAATATTTTTTAAGTATGATTGAAAGGATAATGGTACTAACAGATGTCAAATTATATTATGAAGCAGTAATCATAAAAACTTCTTGGTACTCAACAAAATAGAAAAGTAGTTTAGTGAAACAGACTAGATAGGAAAGAATCAGAAATAATTAGACTAAATAACCCAGTATTCAATAAACCCAAGAATGTAAATTACATGGGGGAAGTATTTTCTATTTTATAAGAGTCGCCATGAAAATGGGAGTACAGTTTGACAGATAGGTGGGTTAGCTCACCTCCTTACGTCACCTACAAAAATAAGCTGAAAATGGTTACATAACCTGAACATAAAGGATCTCACAATTAAAAAAACAACAACAAAGGAATAAGATGAGGGATTTTTCAAAGTTATTAATAGCAGGAGAGTTTTTAGCCAAACAAGAGATAGAGGTGATCACAAAAGAGAACAGTTAACTTCAATTATATGAAATTAAAAAGCTTTTGCATGAAAAAAAAATAAATGCAACTAGCATAAGAAAGAAAGTCATTGATTACTTTTTTTTAATGTTGGCATCAGATTTCCCTGAGAAAGCATGGACAGGCTGCAATCTGCAACAATGGAAACAGTTTCCATATTGAATTTCACTGGACAAAATTGAATCACAGATGTACTGAAGTATTGAGATATAAATTCCCATTCAGAGAGCAGGTTTTGATCAAGATTGAGACACTGGACATTGGGTGCGTGCTATAGAAAGGGGGAAAGAGGAAGTAAAATGAATCTGAGAGGTGCTGATTAGTGACATCATTCATTTCATAACTTTGCCCAATGTCAGTCTTATAACTGGATAAATAATTGCCTTGATGACTTTTGGAGATAAGCTAACTCTACCTGAGGAATGGCAACCACATTAGGGAGTTTAAGATGAAACAGAGACACAGGAAATCTTCTCTCAACTATTATAGTTTGTTCTTTTATGATCCACCATCCTATAAGCAGTGTCTAAATTGTTAATTTAGTCTACATTAAGAGAAGTGTTAAGTAAGGCAAGTGAAAGTCATGATGTACTGGTCAGACTACATTTTAAATGTTCAGTTCTGGATATCACACTTAAAGAAGGACATCAACTAACCACAATATGTCCTGAAGAATATTACCATTGTGGCAAAGGAACTCAAAATTATGTTACTGAAGAATAGCTGTAGATATTAGGCTAGATTAAACATTGGATTATAGATAGAGAATTGAAAAAGACATTAGGGACTATCCAAGACAACTTATTGATAATTTAAATAAAGAAGTAAGCCATAGACCAAAATGTGAAAGTGACCTGCTCCAGGTCATATCAACTAATTTAAAAAAACTCAGGTCCTCCAATTCTAAAGGCAACCCTCTTTCTACTAAGCTTTACCTCTACATTTACAAATATTTGAAGGACTAGCATGATGACTACATATTCAATTTATTCTATGTAATCTAGAAGACAAGAATAGGACCCAAGGGATAAAAATGTGAGAGGAAAAATTTGAATTAACACATATAAGGTTTTTTTTTTTAACAACCACAAGATGTTTAAAATGTACTGGGTTGCCTTGAGAGGCCTGAATGACCACCAATCAGTAACACTTGAGAAGAGTTTCCGTCATTGGTTGGGAAATTTAACTATATGATGCTTAAAGTACCTTTCAACTTTAAGATTAAGTAACTTGCTGATGCTAAAAATTTAATTCACTGAGACTAGGAGCTGGTTTTGTTTCTTACATTTTTTCTGTATTCAAGACACTTTACAACTATATTCCATCTAATTTATTTGAAAACCTAAACCAGTTTTGCTCCTTTTCATCTTGTCTCTGAAACAAATGGATCCACTTGGGTCTGAAATAATACTTTTATTCTGATTATCAAGATCTAGAAAATGTTGGTATTTTGCAAAAAAAATTAATGACCTTTGCTAGAAACATCATCCATTTTATACATTTCACTCCATTTTGTCCTGGAGATTTGGGGAAATGTCAAATGAAAGTTTTGCCCAAATATAGAGGATTGTATAGTCACTGAATTCTATTGTGAATCTTTATCACAACATGCAGAAGTCTTCCTGAGGTTCCCAAAGGTTCTGATAAGAAAACTCTAGATAGTCCTATCAAAACTTGTGATGAGAACCCAATGGTAGATTATCAGTCTTGCTTCTGAGGATGAATTGAGTTAAGTGTATAGTGACTGATCACCATGAGATGAATATTAGGTACTGAAACCTTGTACTCGGAAACTTCTAAAATCTACCTGCTAAGACATTATCTTCATTAGTAGGAAATAGAATGGTGCAATAGGAAGAAAACAGAACTTGAAATCATAACACCTAAGTTCAAATCCTGGCTGACTTTGGGGTCTGGAATCTATATTCTTCAATGGTAAAAGAAAGGGGTCATTCAAGTGCAGTATGAAACCTATTTTTATAGTGATAATGAGTTAGAAACTAAAGGAGGTGACAGTCAATTGGTAAATGACTAAATAAACTATGATATATGAATGAAATTGTATATTATTGTTCCATAAGAAGTAGACAGGTGACATAGTTGATAGAGTTCTGGGCCTGGAGACAGGAAGACCTGAGTTCAAAGATAGTCTTAGACACTTACTAGATGTAGTAAGACACTTACTAGACTGTAAGCAAGTCCCTTAAGCACTTTTTGTAAAATGGAAGATAATAGCACCTCCCTCCCAGGACTTTTGTGAGAATTAAAGGAGATATTTGTAAAACACTTAGCATGCTGCCTAGCCCATAGCTGGGGCTTCATAAGTGCCTGGTTTCCTTGTTTCTTTCCATAAAAAATAATGACAAGGATGGTTTCAAAGAAACCTGGAAAGACTTATATCGACTGATGCAGAGTAAAGTGATCAGAACCAGGAGAACTTGTTCAATCATAACAATGTTATAAAGACAAATAACTTTGAAAGAATTAAGAATTCTATTAAATACAGTGACCAGTCATGATTCAAGTGATGAAAGATATTACCCAACTCCTGACAGAGAAGTGATGGATTCAAGATGCAGAATGAGACATAGATTTTTGAACACGATCAATATAGGAATTGGTTTTGTTTGGCTATACATATTTCTTATATTTTTTTAATGTGCTAATTGAAAAAGAAAATAGGAATTGCACTAGATTGCTTCTTAGATCCCTTCCAGTTCTAGAAATATGATCTTGTGAGGACCCACTTGGAAAACAACAAGGATCCTTTGAAGCTGTGAATTAAGAAATGTTTGGGATTTCTAATTTTTTATTTACAATAAAGTTTCTACACCCTTGAAAATATTTAATTGGATGCGATGTAAATCTCCCTTAAGTAATTCACTGCTTAGGTCACTTATAAAGACAGGCTTTGCTTAGTATGCTTTTATAGGAGACTAATAGGAGACCGTTATCCTTTCGGTGTAGAGAGATTTATGCACACATCTTCCATTAGTGTTAATGGGAGGTGTCCATGTAAATCACCAGATACCAGTAGGAGAAGGGACCTCTCACCATCCATCTGATAATTGGCTATTTCAACTGAAAAATAATTTTTGGATAAGAGGAAAAAAGTAATATTCTTGAAGTAATTATCTAATTTTAAGTTTGCATTAAAACAGGAATAATGGATAGCCCATTGGGCCATGAGATCTGTTTTCCCACTCTGTCCTGTTTCAGTTCATCATGCACATAACAATAGATTTGACAATAAGAAAGAAAGAAAGAAAGCAGAAGGGGTGCTTAAAGCGACTGCTTAAGATATGCATTAAATGATATGTAATAATGTTGACGTGTATCATTAAGTTAGCAGAATGGAGCAAAACAGAGGCACACTGTTTCCTTCATATGGCACGTTTGCTACACGTGAATCTCAGACTAACACCGCATTTGCTTAACATTTCCATCATATTATTTTAAGAAGTACAATGTTTTCCAAATGTCATATCACTCCTCACATTTTTTAAAAGAAATACTATATTACCACTCAAGCATATGGCCTTGTCAGGGTGCTGGGTACAATTATGTATCCCTCCAAATATCACATACAGATGGTTACATGTTAGTTATTCATTCCACAAG
Source organism: Potorous gilbertii (assembly GCA_028658325.1). Taxonomy (NCBI): domain Eukaryota; kingdom Metazoa; phylum Chordata; class Mammalia; order Diprotodontia; family Potoroidae; genus Potorous; species Potorous gilbertii. The sequence continues at coordinate 334,309,310 of CM053770.1, read as the reverse complement.
AACAACAACTTTCATGTGCGTAATGTAAAGCAAGGTGGAGTATGTCAAATGGTCTGGTGTTACAAATAGTTATATGTTAATAAATTCACCAGGTTCCCATTAAAATAAAGGAAAAGGGTTAAATTTTTTTTGTAAGCCAAGCATTTCATCCCAGATTTAGAAACCTGTTTTGAGAGTCAAGATTCACAACAACCAGTAGACTAAGTTAGCTCTGAATGGTTTTGAGGGGAGTCCTACAGCATAGGCACTGCACTGATTTAAAATGCATGTATGTGTAATCGAACATGTGCAAATCTGTACTAGAAGTGTGCTGCTACAGATCAGATGCCTTGTTATTGAGGAATACGACAGTTTCTTAGATAGAGGTTGGAAATGCAGCAGAAGCTAATTTTTGCTATACAAACCTAATTGTGTGTTTTATTTTCATTTACTAGAATTAAATATAGCCCTGCTCTTTACTTCTTTCATTTCTTTCTTTTCTTCCTTTTAAGTGTGACAGTGTCAGAGTACACATCAGAATGGTTACTAGAATTAATTAATCAAAACCTGAAGTCACACATACATAAATAAAAATAAAAGTGAGGAAAAGAAAAAAATAGAGTCCTGATTATTAGAATTTAAGAAAAGGCATCGTTTTTTTTGGGGGGGGGGTGAAAATTAAGTGTTATTTATTCTGTTTTAGTGCTTTCACAATAAAATTATAAATTCACTTTTTTTAAGACCAAAAGAAGGAAGAGACACTTTAGGAAGGAGTCCAGAAAGGAATAGAAAAGGATGATTCTCCTTCTGTGACATATTTTGCTCTCTCAGCCTTGCATATTTGCATTAAAGTGATTGTGAATAATGTACATTTGACCAGTGCTGTCTGCAGAACTAATGCCTATTAAAGTGATGGGAAGTAGCATATGTTGTGCCTAGGGCAGAGAAAGTCCAATCACCCCCACTGTGAGAGTCTCAAACTAAAATGCAGGACAGCCTGGGATTTATCCTAAATGAACCCAGCAGGGAGAAACAGGACACAGTCCCTCAGTCCACATTTAAGCTTCTAACCTAAGATTTTTAAAGGAGTTTGCTTCAGAAAAAAAAGGCCTGTAGCATCCATCCTTTCATTTGCACAAGGCACTACAATGTCTTTTGTTTCCCTACACTTTTTTGGCAAACAAGGGAAACCATGAAAGACAAGAGAGTGGACAAGAGCAATCAGTTGCTTCTAAATCAAAGTGCACACACTTTATATACTCTATTGCTACTGAAGTACCCTCCCCTCTGCTCTGGCTAGATGCTAGCATTTTATGCCAGGCCACAGCTTTGTCCATAATTGAAAAATGTTTGGGGTTTGTGGTTTTTCTTTGGTGTATGAGTGCTATGCTGCAATTTGACCACTTCGCAAAGCTTTGGGATCTAATGACATAATCTTTCCCTGGCCTCTAGCATCATGTTCACATTCAAACCAGAATGAACTCTTCTACATGAGCTGTGTAAGAGCTCAAGATGGCACTCACAAATGGCACTCAAGAATAAGAAATTGAACAGCTCTCAGAATATAACATTTCTAAATTACCATGTTTATATCAGAATCATAGATTGAATGCTGGAAGGGACGTTAAAGAACCTCATTTTACAGATGAAGAGACTGAAGTACAGAAAAGTCAGTTGACTTGCCCAGTATCGTGCAGATAGAAAGAAACAGAGACAGAACCTAAACCCAGATATTCTGACTGCAGAATAAGCATTTCTTTCCAGTGTACCCAGCTATTATTCTATTAGGAGTATTGCCATTTGCCTCTTTAATGGTATTATTAGAGGGAAAGGGAGCAAAAAGATATGATAAATAGAATGTTGAGAACATCTGTCTATTGTTTCATTCATTCATTTATTCATTGATCCATTCATTAATTCATTTTGTCAGGCATTAATGTAGGGAATGGGCAGCTATGTGGCACAGTGCATAAGATGCTGGGCCTGGAGTCAGGAAGACTTATCTTCCTGAGTTCAAATCTGGCCTCAGACACTTAATAACTGTGTAAATATGGTCAAGTCACTTAATTCTGTTTATCTCAGTTTTCTTATCTATAAAATGAGCTAGAGAAGGAAATGGCAAATCACGTCAGTATTTTTACCAAGAAAACCTCAAATGGCTCATAAAAAATCATATATGACTGAAACAACTAAACAACAACAATGTAAGGAATTCCCAGTGCAATGAGACAACTCTCTTGTAATTTATGGTCTTAGGTGTTTTCCCAGAGCATTGAGAGGTTTCACTCTGAAATTTGGGGTTTCACTAAGTGACCAGTCCACAGTCCCACAGTTAATATGTGCCACCAACAAGGTGGTAACTTGAACCTTGGCCTTTCTGAGTCCAGGGATAACCTATACTATTATTTTTCTTCCCACATTTATATCCACATAAAATAAAATTTTTCTTAAATGTGAATTGTTGGCATGTGATGTGAAAACAAAATGTTACCCTGACAAGGAGAGATGCTGTTGATATGACTTGGTCTATCTTCTACCATCTTTCATATTCCTTTGTATTCTTTCAAATTTTTGTTACTGTGAAAATGCTGAGAATGGCACAGAATAGAGACCAGAGACAATCAGTTTATTGACCAGTTCTAATGTGATTGTGCATGCCCTGAACTGGAAGTTTTTTTAAACAATTTACTGGATGTTGTATATCCTATGTGCTTAATTCTATTTTCTCTAGGTCAGATTCAGAGTTTGGTAGATCAAAGATCTATGGTATAGTTCAGTGGGAAGATATCTGACTCATTGTACATGGAATCAGAAGATCAGAATTATTAAGGTGTTCTTGACCAAGTCATTGACGTTCTCTTTGCCATTAATGGTGAAAATTGATATTTATATAACAACACCTTCACAAGGCTCATTCTGGAGATCAAATGAAATATTGTTTGAGAGAGTACCTGCTAGATAACTGAACTGTAGTAGGTAAATGTGATCTAGCATTATTCTAATACTCATCCCATGATTTTCCATTCCTGTTTCACAGAAAGCCCTATATCTAGGGTTTGTGGCTGTCTATCATATGTGATATCCATGTGTATACACACATATGTACACTATATATATGTGTGTGTATGTTTCTGTGTATGTGTATGTACGTTTGTATACATATATAAAATTGTGATTATGGTATATACAATTTTATATGCATAATTTTTCTCATCATTAAGCCTTTGCCTTGTACTGTCATAAATTCGGACAACAAAACCAGTCTTGTTAATAATAGTCAGAGGCTATGATTCTGTCTTAGAATAAAGGGTAGTTGATACCTTGAGGCAACTCTAGAGACTAAATCCTAGCAAATAAACTTTGATGTGTCACAATTTCAATTAAATTCAACAAGCATTTATTAAATGTGTGATGTTTACCAAGTGCATTGCTAAGTCCTGATAATATAATAAAACATCCCCTAACCTCAAAGAGCTTACATTTTATTGTTCTATAAGAAAAAATTACCTTTTAGATGCATAAATCATTGAATGAACAATATATTTAAAAGGAATGCCAAACTGTACCTAATGAATTTGCAGTTCCATGTGTAATCATCTTTTTTTTCATTATTCTCTGTTATGCAAATGCTTATTCCATGAAGTAAATATTAAATAAATAAAAATTTTAAAAAAAAACTTACTGTGTATGTCAATAAGGACTAGAGATGCAAAGAAAAAAACAAAAACCTGACCTTTCCCTCAGGGAACTTCTCTAATGACAGGGACTACATGAATGAAAATAGTTAAATACAAGATACCTTCAGATGAGAGGGCAGTTAGCCTTGGAGAGGACATTTGTGGACACTATGTTTTCAAAGACTCAATAAAGAATGATTATTTGATTCATAGAACTGACTCTCCTCCCACATTTGACTCTCAACATTGCCACCCTTGCCTTACTTACGATACCAATATTTGGGGATGTGAGGAGTGTATAGGAAATGTTCTCTTCCCTCAGAAAGCTGACAAACAAGTGATCTTTGTTATTGTAACAATGATTGCTACCCAATGGTACATTTTTAATGTGATTTAATGTGATAACAATGTATTGTGTGAATTTGATCTATTATAGACAACATTTTTGTTGGGAAGGAATTGGGAACTGCCTGATACCAAGAAATATTATCTTTCTCTGGGAAAGGCATCTTCATATATTTATCATTAGTATCACAGAGTGTTCAAGAGGTAGCATGAGGTAGTGCCGGATTTGCCTTCAGGAAGATCTTGTTTCAAATTTCACTTCAGTTTATTTTTAACTATGTAATTCACTTTACCTCTGAGTCTCAGTTTCCCCATATGAAAATGGAGTGTCTAAAGTAATTGCTTCACAGAGTTTCTGTAAGGTTCAAATGAGATCATGTTGGTCAAGTGTTTTGCAGACCTTATGACATTACATAAATGTTCATTATAATTAGGAACAGACCTGAAAGGGACCTTGCAGAGATCACCTCACCCACCTCCTATTTTTTTTAAAGGATCAGGAAAGTGAGATCCAAAAAGGAAAGTGACTTGCCCAGGGTCACACAGTGAGCAAATGGTACAAAGTGAATGTAACACAGGTATTTTGCCTCCTAGTCACATAGTATTCAAAGACTGTTTTCTAGAACTTCAGTAGTTCCTTTGTCATTAGAGATGATAGAAACTGGAGCTGTGATGAATTATGTTTATCATCACTTCCTTCATACTCCCTACTCTCCTTGTACTGTTTTATTGCAACACAAGGTCTGAAGTCCATGAATCTTGATATCTTCCAGCAGCCCCTGTCTGTAACATTTTGACCCATACAAAATTAGAGCTAGTAATTCAAACCAAAAAGAATAAAAATCCCATAAAGCAGCTGGTTTGCTTCTGGATTCCAATGAAACACTTTAAAAGCAAGAAAAAATGTTTAAAGGGGAGCCTATTATGAGGCAGGTTGGGGTATATGGGGGTACAGAGGAAGAGAGCTAAGATTTGGAACTAAAAGACCAATTCTAATCTTGATCCTGCCATTTGCTCTCTGTATGACAAGGATTAAATCAATTTCTGCTTTCTAGGCTTGAGTTTCTTCATTGTAAAATAATGTGACAGAGTAAATTATTTCGAAGGTCCCTTTCAACCTCCTTGACATGATGGATAGATACAGTGCTAAACTTCTGGAAGAACTGTATTTGAGTCAACATTTCAAAAACTTATAAACTCTGTGACTTTGAGCTAGGGAATTTAACTCTCTGGTCTTCAATTTCATCATCTTTAAAATGGGAATAAAAATGCCCATAGTTCTTACTTCACAATGTTCTTCTCTATAATGTATAATAAGTTGGTTTGTAATCTTTAAAGTGCTCTATATTGGGTATAATAGTAATTGCTATTATAATAAATAACAATCGATAGTATGCTTTTTTCTCATTTAGTCTCAAATACCTCATTTCTAGATAGCTCTTCACTCCAAAGAATTCAAGTGATTTTATTGTAGCAGGTATAGTCTCATTCATACTAAAACAAAGAAAATGACACTGAGAAATTAAGTAATTTAGCCAGGGTTACTCAGCTAATCAGTAGAAGAACTGGAAATAAAATCTATATCATATATATATATATATAAAATCTATATCATATATATACATACACACATATATATATATCTGTGTGTACATAAACAAATACACATATATATATGTATGTATATATACATATTTATGTAAAAAAAAGAGGGATTTGATGTGATAGCAAGTTTTATTTGCTGGAATTCAATGAAGTCACTGAATTGATCATATAATCACCTTCGTGTGACTCTGTTCTGGGACTTTTCTTTTCCAACATTCTCTTAAATGGTGACCTCATCAAGTCTCATGAATTTAATTATCATCTCAATGCAAATGATTCTCTTGTATGTATATCCATCACTTGAATAACTCCCTCCTCACTCTGCTTTTTAGAATCCTTTGCTTACTTTAAAGCTCAACACAAGGGCCACTTCCTCTGAGACTTTTCTTAATTCATCCACTTCTAGTGTCCCTCAAAAAAAATCTTATATTAATTTTGCATGCAGATATTTGTATATCTATCTATCTATCTAATCTACATACTGTTTCCCAAACGTACACAATAAAATGTAAACTCCACGAGGAAAAAGATTAATTTTTTCATTGTATCCCTAAAATACAGCATAAGGCTAAAATAAAGGCCTTTTGATTGATTATTGATCTTTGCAGTAGGCATATTAATAATAGTACTTGCATTACCTACCTGGCAAGGTTCCTGTAAAGGAAGAATGCTGTAAATTTAAAATGCTATAAAAAGGTAAGTGAATTGTTATTCCCTCATCTCTGCTTGAAGTCTACATGTCTGATTGCCACAATTGAAGCTACTTAATGAAAAGAAATTTATGAATTTACAGAGCAACTCCAACTCCTTCTCTGGGAAATTCTGAGTTACATAGAAAAGTTTTTTACATCTTAAACCTTTAGTCTATCTACTTATGCTGCAAAAAGTCATCAGAGCTAGCTCTTTTGAGGACACCAAGAAATTTCTAGGTAATTTCTGTCTTTTTTGAGGCTTGCCTTTTTTCTGGCTTATTCTCAAGAGTCCCTCTCCCCTCCTCCACTCCATGCCTTAAGTTCAATGACAGAAGCATCCTGGTATAACAGAATATTTATAGAAGCACATTTTAGGTATATAAAAAATTGGAGTAACTGAATGAATTGTGGTACACAGATGAAATAGAAGGCCTCTATTATTTATTATTTTATTTATATTATTTTTTATTTATATTTATTATTACTTATAGAAATAACAAAACATGAGGATCCCATGAAACATGAAAAGACTTCTATAAAGTGATCAGAGTAAAGAAAAGAGAACCAAAAGAGCAAAATCTCTACAGTAATGTAAGATGCAACACGAAAAAGCATGAATTGTAAAGAATAATGTCAAGACTAGGTAGTTGATCAAGAAATGTACTCTCCTCTTAGTAAAGTGATGGGACTACTGATATGGGATTCAGTATGTGCTATTCAAAAAAGACTAGTATCTCTGGTATGAGGGCTTACCAAGCCCTTTACAGGGCTGTTCATCTACCTTTTGTGTCCACCTTCCACCCAACTATCACCTCTGGCTCCAAGAAGCATGACAATTCTCACACACTAGTAAAACCATCTTGAGAGATGGTCTAAGCCAGGTTGAGGGTAACCACAGGCCTCAGATCGGGTGTTGACTTATGGAAATGTCTACCCAAAGCATGTGAAGACTTCACTAGTAGAATGGCAAAAGGAGAACAATTTCTCCAATAGCCATGAAGATGGCTAAAGCAGAAACTGTGGAGCACTTAAGAGTTTGGTCAAGAACCAACGATGCCAAGGTCATTTACTGCATCCTGGGCTACCACCAGTCCTGACTTATCTCTTGCAACCAGAGTTCAGTGACTCTGGAAGTTAGAGTGAGGCTTATGACTGTTGTACGACTCTGTCTTACTTAAATCCAACTCAGGCACGAGTCAAGACATCAGCACTAATGTCACTGGTCCTCTTCAAAAACAAAGAACAAACAATAATGGTGATTGACTTTACCTGAATAGTTTATTGTTGTTTTTATAGGGGAGGGCTCAATGTCGGTAGAAATGTGAAAAGTAGAACAAGAAAAAGGAAATGATTAAATTATTTTTAAAAAAAGAATTGGTACCCCACCACACAAGACTAACACCAGAACTAAGATTCTGAGGAGCAAATGTAGTGAGAGTGTGTCTGTTTAGAGCATCCTTTTCTTGATCATATACACTCATTTTACCAAGCATCTAGCCCAGGTAGCAAAACATAATACTAATAATTACTTTTCTCCTACTTCTAAGTCAGTTACCTAGACAAGATCTCCTCAGTCAAAAGAAAGAATCTTAATAAGAAAGTAAGTTTGATGGAAATTACCATGTCATTTATGTCAAAAATGTTACCACTTCAAAACTAGCCCAGACCTCCTAGAGTATTTTACCTTTATGTTTTTGCTCTAATGCCTCCTTATGCTTTTGATCTTTTCAAACCTCACCTCTTATTCTTCAAGGAAGAAGATTAAAGCTTCTGTAGAGGTCAGTGTCATATTTGCTTGCAAGTTGGAACAGTCATGCAATAAACAAATTCAAAAGAACAAACTCTTTCTGTCCCAATTTGTCTTAATGCAAATGAAATAATGAGACACACAGGTAACAAAATATTTTAATTCTTTCATGTTGAAAGCATGTGGGTCCTGTATTTGAAGTAGGATTCTATTTTTGTCCAAGGTACACAAGAAGAATGTGTTTGGGGATGATGTTTTCTGAAAGAGACATTCATTTCAAGGTCTGACATCTGATCTATTCAACACTATTCAATCATCAATAAGATTTTTTAAACTTTTAATTAGCTCTGCCAAAGGAAGGTGGAAGCATGATTTAACTTCCCAAACCTGTTGGGATTAGCCTTAATATTATAGTGTTGTGATATTTTTACTTTTTTTCGTGCCAGATGTCTGGAGAAAATAACCCAGGGTACCACTGATTGGACTGAATTACAGTTGTTCATGTGGGATTTCTTCTGATCTATGTTGAATCCCCTTGGAAACTTAACCCAATGACAGTTCTGACATTGGGGAGAAAGGAAAGAGATGCTGTCCTTGGTGTTTCTCCTTTCCATTCACATTGCTGGGACAGAAGAAAGAGAGTAAAATCAAAGTAAATTGGAATAGTTAACCTTGTTTCTCCCAATTTAAAACTAAGGTCAAGCATACTTACAGCTAGAGCAAAAGAATTTTTAAGCTTTGAAGACTGCAACTAAAGAAACCACTATTACAAAAGTAAATTGAATAGACCAGAATACCAGAGGGTTAAAAGACCTCACACATATATCTATGTTCCTGTTTGCAGTTCAAAAACCACGTAGGTGTGCAAATGCATGTTTCCACATCTTGATGGCTCAGAATAAAGTATGCTATGATCCAGATTAAATTCCTTTTGTGTTCTCTGGCTTTGTAAGGAGGCCACTGCTGAATAAGTATATAACAGAGTGATAACACAGTGCATGGCCATGCTGAGCCATTTTCAAGGCATTCTAGATTGTTTATCAACATGGATTCAAAATAGGATTTGCTACAGTTCTTTCCCTGATTACTATTCTATGATGTCTCAACAGAGTAAAACTGGCAACTTCTTCTTTAATCAATCTTCTTTATTTTTATCCTCCACAAAGTCCTATTCCAACTCCTTATTGTGCTATGTAGAAAACCCTGGGTATTCAAGGGCTGAACCAATGGAGCACAGGCTTTGGCACATTCTACCATGTTGGAAAGGCTTCAAATGCAGTTCTAGGAATAGACTTTGCCTGCTTTCTGATAAGCACAACGTTCAGAGAGCTTCACTCAGCTGAGTTGTCTACTAGTTTATGAATCTGGTCATAGTAACCCATGAAATTAAAACAAATACACAACAGCTTACAGGTTTTCCTTGGAATGGGAAATAAAGTCAGTGTGAACAGTTTACTAAATGCCTACTATGTGTCATGCATTGTGATAAGGTCTGGGAATAAAAAGAAAGGGGAAAATATTTCTTGACCTCTAAAACCTTACAATACAATTAGAGGGGGAGAAGAGGCCTATGCGCACACAACTATGTACAAACAGGATACATGTGGGATAAATTGGAGATAATCTCCACTAATATTGAGGAGAACCAAAAAGCTTATTAATCAATTACACCTTTTCTTTTTTAAGTAATCTATTGATGACCTGCCCATTTCCACCAAATGAGAAATGGATAAAAGAATAGATGTCAACCCAGACTGTCACCATTTTTTAAGTACTGTTAACCCACATAAATCAATTGCTACCAGAAGACCAAAAGATCCTGGAAACCACTTCAGTCAGCAGATACTTTGTCTCATTATCACTGCCATTCATGTCATAATCCCCATCTGTTTCTCACAGAAACTTTGGATTTTTCTTCTGGAACTACCCTGGGCTTTGATAAGTGACCTCTCAGACATGGCAGTCATGTCATTTGCCAGGTACTAGCTCCAAACCATGTAATTATACGTGTATCATTTTCCCTTTTCAATTCCCCTTCATATGTTATCTTCTCCCATTAGAATATGAGCTTCTTAAGGAGTAGGGCTATCTTTCTTGCTTTTAAAAATCACTCTATCTCTATCTTTATTTCATCTACATCTATCATTTTCAAGAAGAGAGATATTAAAATCGAAGGCAACACCAACTGAGACTTTAAATGTCTGTTAAAAAAGAGGATGACAAAAGCTGTCATTTCACAAAACAGAAACATGAAGATCATTTCAAGTTTCAGAATTCTTAGTAATAGATCTGACAAAGCAAAATCATCCCAATGTCACCTAAGTATGAAACTAGAAGAGGGATAGTAATAAACAGATGAAAATGTAAAATAATGCTAAAGATTTCTATAACTCAGTCTTTCCTCCCTCAGTTACAATAGAGCCATGATACCTGGACTATAATATCACAGTCCTTAAAGTAGCCACATGAGGAAATAGCAATGACATCAAAGAAAACAAAGATGAAGAAAGCTGGATTAGAACTAGTGTGTGTGTATATATATATATATATATATATATATATATATATGTATATGTATATGTATATGTATATGTATATATAATATGTGTAGATATAAATATATATAATATGTGTAGATATATATATATATATATATATATATATACACACATAAATATGTATATATGAAGGGGAGGTCTATTCCAAAAGTAAAATTCTAAAGTCAATAGGGATCAATTTTCAACACATATGAAAGAGAGGAAAACAACAAATATTGGGAAAAAAAACCACAGATGTTATAGGGGGACAGGGTGATTGATAAAACATCAATAATTTTTGGTGCATCTTTAAAAAATTGATAACAGGGTATCTGTCGAGGTTGTCCTGACTTCTTCCAGTTTATTATGTGTGCTAGCACAACATATGAACATTTTGAGGATGAAGAAGAAGCCCCAAGCTTCTGGTGACTAATCCATGAAGAACTAAAGTTCTTTAGGAATGATGAACCAGTCTCCTTTTTGGCCTCTTAGGAAGAGTTGATAACTCAGTGAGCCTTTAAAAAGGAATTAACTCTCTCCCTTTTCTCTCTTCCTTTGACCCTCCAGTTAGCATTATAAATTTCAACACTTTTAAGTGAAGAGTTGGAGAAGAGTGGCCCTTCTCCACCTCTGCAGCATGTTGGCTGATCCCATGTGACTACTGGAGGTGGGCTTCTGACTATTTCTTCCGTTTTATGTTTCTTTGTGTAATTAGGTGACTAAACATTGATCTCAAGATGGTTGTGTGCAAGTTTGAAGACTCATTTGTGAGTTCAAGTCATCCTGAGATTCTCGGGCCTCAGGTGGTAAGAGCTGAACTCCAGAAAGTATCTCAGCTTTTACTCCAGCACTATTGGAGAAGATGACCAACACCTTGGTTGTCAAAGGATATGTCCTATGAAGGGAAGAGTGCAGAGCAAATATGAAATGAAAATGCCATTTAATAGGCCTAGAAAATGCTTTATGTTTTGATTTTGTGGGTTTAATCTTTTGGTGGAGTATAACTAGTTATTTTTGCTGCTTTTTTAGATTAATTTAAATTGTTCTATCACTCAGAGTTTGTGAGAGTCTTTCATATTAAGCATTTCTTTTGTGTGTAAGATGTAAATACCTGTCCCACATCTGATTACCATCATGTATTAAGTATCTTTCTATATCTTTTTGTGGAGAGAACTTAGATATGAACTGAAACCTAAGCTTTAAGTAAATCTCCTCCAGGGGTCCAGGACAGAGGGAAAAAGAATCAAAGAATATGAGAAAAGTGGTTCATTCTTTTCATTAAAGGCCATAACTCTGCCAAATCTGAACCTGCTCTGGATGCATGAAAGAATCCATTAATGAATTCCTTAGTGGATCCATAGAAGATGTACCCCTTTTCTTCTATCAGGTGTACTCCAAGATAACTCTAATTATTAGAAATCTTTGTGAGAATAATCTACACCAGGCCTCCAAACATTATAGCCTGTGGGGCTGTTTGCGGCCCACCAAAGGATTGCAGGTAAACCACAAAAAATGAGTGTTTTGTTCGTGCCCCACTGAACCCATGTTCCACTAGTCACCATTATACCTGTCGTGTAACTTGGTGGGTGGGTTGTCACTGAGCATTCTCTCCTTTTTTTCACATGACCCACAGCAACCAACCATCATCAGTTTGCTTCTAGTCTGAGAGGAGTCATTTCATGATAAATAAAAATCTTAAGTAATAAGTGTAATTAATTGATATTAATTGAAATTTTCTTTTTTAAAAACATGGTTTATTTTCAAACTAGTTTACTCATTAACTATACCTTTACTTGGAAAATGAATCACTAAAAAACTATTTGCAGCCCAAAGAAGTTTAGCCTATTTTAATTTTGGCTCCTACCTACTGCCAAGTTGTGCAAGTATGATCTACACACACTTTCTGACTACGAATGTTGGAGGCTTGAGGAGGAAAGGATCATATTTTTACAAATTATAATTTATGGAAGATTACTTCTTTACAGACACACAATTGACTGGAGAATGTAGGCAATGCAAGATTCCACTGTGTTGTTGCTTCTTGATATAAAAAAACATTTGATTTGGTAGAAGAAAATATATCTTTAAAGGTCTTCTTTCAGCAAGATGTCCTTTCTGCACATGAAAGATTCCTTGCAAGATTTCACAACAAAATAAATTTATTTGACAGCCCTTTAGTTATTAATATCTAGCAAGAAATAGAGAGTTATATGCTTGACAAAGGTGTTTGCCACTGTATCTTACAAACAGTTGAAATGGAAATGGGATTCCCCATAGATGAGGCAGCTTCCATGTTCTCCTGTTTGCAAATGACTATTACATGAAATACTTGAAGGTTACAGAATCTCCTAGATGAGATTGTTAATTACTCAAAAGAACTTAGCCTAACTATCCATAAAATAGGAAACAATTGAATGAACTCATATTGTTCATGTTACAATAAGAAATTGGTGGATTAGAATTAGTCTATCAATTTAGATAGATGGATAGATAGATGTTTGATTGATTGATAGATAGATGATAGATAGATACAGTTACATATCTTGAGCAAACATTATGTACAGACAATGAACTGGATCTGGAAATAAATAGGAAGAGGAAAGAGAGCTTGATTGCTTTTAGAAATTGTAAAGCTCTTTTAATGAACCCAAGCTTTCCTCTGGAACACAGGCCAATATTTTTAAAATCAATGTTTTTCCAATAATAAAGTGTTATTAGAAGTCATAGAATACGACAATATCTATAAAATTAAAATTAAAGTTATCCTGAAAGGCAAAGGAGAGGTACATGTTTGGCATGAGTAAGTCACAACATTGTTGTTGTTGCTGTATTTGTCCGTTGCCAAAGAAGGCCATACCATCAGAGAAATGATGCCATGACTTGCACTTGACTTTGTTTTGAGTGAGGGCGGGCTGTGTAGGTCACCAGCCTCACTTCTCCTCCAGAGCCATCTGAATCCAGTGACCATATATTGACATGAAGAAATGTGAAGGAGATGTATCATAGAGAGTGTCGTTAGAGATAGGTATCATGAGAAAAAAGAAGTGAGTAGGTCTTTATGAGAATAATCTACACGCATACCCTGGACATGACTGATGGAGATTTGAGAAGAGAATTAACTGATTTTTACAAATTATAAAGCAATGCGTCATTACCAGGAAAATGTTGATTTTAAAAATATGGGCCTGTGTTTCAGGGAGAAATTTGTGTTCATTAAAAAAAAAGTTTTACAATTTCTAAAACCAAATTAGTGCATGCTCTCTCATCTCTTCTCTCTCTCTCTCCCTCTGCCTCTCTTTCTCTTTCTCTCTATCTCTCTCTCTCTTTCTCTTTCTCTCTCTCTCTTTCTCTCTCTCCCTCCCCCCTCCTCTCTTTCTCTTTCTTTCTCCTCTTCCTATTCAATTCTTGGCCAGGCTCATTGCCCGTACATGATGTTTGTCCAGTAAATATATCAGTTGTACTGATAGATTGGATAGATTCACTCTGTGGACTGTCCTCATGGAGTGAAAGTGAGGGATAATCAAAGGATAGCCCATATGCTCCACTGGTACCAACATTTTATCATGAGAGTCAAAGGAAAGATCCACTGTCAATGACTCATGAGAATATAGTCGAGTTGCATAAGATGAAAAGGCGTGGATAAGTTGCCATCTCTACTGCTGGCAGAAGTAATCACATCTAAGAAATCACTGTATTTATATCAAAGTACAAGGTGTTTTGAAAATTTTAGTGCAATTGTAAGCTTTAATAGTTTAGAATCTAGAATGTTAGAGCCAAAAGAGATCTTAGAGATAATATAGCACAAACTCTTCATAATTACTCTTCATAAGACAAGAAAATTTAAATCCAGAACAATGGAATGAGTTGGTCAAGGTTGCATGGTAAATCAGTCACAAAATGAGGATTAGAACTCCTGGTTCCCACTGTGTATTATAATAAGATAGTAGACTTAACCTTGGGAAAAACCTTACATGCCTTCTAGTCAAATCCCCTCATTTTATAAATCAGGAAACTGAAATAGAGAGGTTGACTTGCCCAGGACCACAGAGCTAGTAAATATCTAACGTAGAACTTGAATCTGGGTCTTCCTGATTCCAAGTCTAGTACCCTATCCACTATACTATGTTGCATCTCATTATCTTAATGATTTTCAGTTTAGACATATATTGACCCAAATTAAATTTTGATATATAAATCCAAATAGGCACATACATTCAAACATACACCCACACATACACTCAAATGCACACAAACACACATTCACACACACACACTTCAGATTGGTTAACAACATTGATTTATGACAGTTCTGACCGAAATACTAATGAATAATACCTTTCAGCACTACAGATAACAGTACCAAACATATTATTCCAGAAATGAATTGTTGCCTTTAAGTATCTCTCTGTTATTTCTTTTCCTATTCAAGAGACTATTGCTGACTATAGTATGATCTGTATGCAGTGGAAGATACCAATACATCCTTTTCAGTTCTTTTGAGAGGGACATGTATATAGTGAATTTGGTTTGTTTCCAAAAAAGACCATGCCATCAGAGAAATAATGACATGACTTGCACTTGACTTTGTTTTGAGTAAGGGAGTGCTGTGCAGATCACCAGCCTCACTTCTCCTCCACAGCCATCTGAACCCAGTGACCAGATATTCATCAGGATGATTGGAGATGACCCAGGATGAGGCAATTGGGGTTAAGTGATTTGCCCAAGGTCACACAGCTAGTGAGTGTCAGATATCTGAGGTGATATTTGAACTCAAGTCCTCCTGACTCCTGCACTGGTGCTTTATCCACTGTACCACCTAGCTGCCCTGTCTCAATTGTAGTGTGAGTATGAATGGGGAATAACGTGGAAGCATCAGCTGAAGTCAGGCTGTCAATGACTTTAATGACAAACAGAAGAGGTTGTGGGGGTTTTTCATTTTGGTTTTGGTTTGAGGGTATTTTTTTTTCAATTTTGATCCTACAGACAAGAGGAAACCACTGTAGTTTCTTGAATAGGCAAGTCTTATGGTGAGATCTGTTCTTTAGAGACATCACTTTAGCAGCTAAGAGAAGAAAGAGAAGAATATATTTGAAAAAGGAAAGTCTGGAAGCAAGGAGACTAATACTGAACAATTATTTACTGAATTCCTACCACGTGCTCAATACTATGCTAGGTGCTATAAGGAGTACTGGAGAAATATGAAGAAACCAGCCTTCTTTGAACTTAACACCCTAGTTAAAGATACAAAGCTAACATGAAGAAAGAGCAACAGCTAGCCAACCATAAAATATGATACACAATTAATTGCTAGGCTACAACTAGTGTTATGATAGTATATAGCCTTGTATCAGAAAGGACCCTGGCATACACAGGAGGGCCCATTGTACAGGTTCTTAGATCTGTTTTTCTAAAAGGAAAGCAACTTTTGAGGGGTCAACAATCTACTTTAATTACGCATATATATATGCATAATACATATATATATATATATATCATTCCCTTAGTTCAGGGGAAAAAGCAAGCACCCTGAACTTCAAAAAAAAATATGAACAGAAATTGTAAGCAGAAATTATAAACAGAAAGACCAACAGACAGGGCTTCTAACTCTCTGACCATAGACAATACATACATCATTACCAGAGAGAGAAGCACCAACATCTGGGTTTTCAAAGCTAGGGGCAACTTCTTAAAATGATTGCCCAGAGTCTCATCTGGCACACGAACCTTCCTCCAAAATGTAAGCTCCAAAGTAAAACCTCACCTCAGAGAATATATACTCTTTTCAGGGTTGGAGGGTATGACCTTCCTGGGGCTATGTCTCATTAGAAATGAATAAAAGGAGTCTGAGGCCTATTAATGGATAAGAAAAGATCTTTAACTCTTCCTGCCACCCATTAACCTTACAGACCTCGGACCTTTACTAGCTCTGTGACCCTAGACAAGTCATTTAACATGTTTACCTCAGTTTTTTCATCTGTAAAATGAGCTGGAGAAGGAAATGGCAAACACTCCAGTATCTTTACCAAGGAAACCCCAAAAAGGGTCACAAAGAGATGGACTTTACTGAAAACTAGTTAAATAACAGTGTATCATAACTCTCAAACTCTTGTCTCTACAATTAGATAAGATCCTCCAGGGCATGCCAAAATTAAGCTTTGTTGTTTATAGTTGTACTTTTATCTTCTTCATATTTTCCTCATGTCAACAGCAAATCAAGTCAACAAGCGTTTCTTAAGGGACAGGCACTGAGCTAAACAGTAGAGAAATAAAGCAAAGCCAAACAAAACCAACTAACTAAAAATCCCTACTCTCGAGGAGCTCACAGTTTAATAGGAGGGACAATAAACAAACAATGTATAAACAAGATACATACACACACACAAACACACACACACACACACACACACACACACACATATATATATATATATATATATATATATATATATATATATATATATATATATATATATATATATAATTAGAGAAAATGAACAGAGGGCAGGAATTATCCATAAAGGAGGATCTATAAAGGCTTCCTGTAGAAGGTGGGACTTTTAGCTGAGACCTGAAGGAGGTGGAGATGAGGATGTAAAGAATTATATCATGGAAGACAGCCAGTGAAAATGTCCAGTCAGGAAATGAAGTACCTTGTGCCTGAAATAGAAAAGAGGTCAGTGTCACTAGATAAAGTATGTGGAAAGGAGCAAAGAATAAGAAGACTGGAAAGGTAGAAAGAGAACAGGTTATGAAAGCTTTAAAATCCAAATAGAGTGTTTCCATTCCACTCTGAGAACAATAGGAATTCATTAGGAATTTGCTGGCTAGGGGAAGACATTGTCAGATCTGTATTTTAGGAAGATCATTTTGATAGTTGAGAGAACTTGAGGCAAGAAGTCCCAAGAAGTCCAAAGAGCAGGCCATTCCAATAGTTCAGGCACTTTGGTGATGGGGGCCTGTACCATGGTGGTGGCAGTGTCTGAACAAAGGTGAAAGAATGTTTAAAAGACATTAAGAAGGTAGAAATTACAGGACTTGCCAACTAATTGGATATAGTAGAGAGCAAGAGCAAAGAGGCAAGAAATACCAAAATTATAAGCCTTAGGTGACTAGGACAATGTTGGTACCCTCAACAGTAAAAAGTTAATTAGGATAAAGGAAGAGTTTTGGGGGGAGATAATCAGTTTGGTTTTAGAGATATTTAGTTCAAGATATCTAATAAGCAGATAGAAATGTGAGGGTGAAGTCAGGGCCCTGCAAATAGGTTCAAGAATCATCTGAATAGATGTGAAAATTGAATCCACAGGAATTGATGAGATCACCTAGCAAAATAATATAAAACAAGAACAGAAGAAGGCTGAAGACATAACCTTGGTGGACAAGCATAGCTTGTGGGCAAGGTGTAGATGAAGATTCAGCAGAGAAAATCAAGTAGTGTTCAGATACACAGGAGGAAAATCAAGTGGTGTTCAGATACACAGGAGAAGAACCAGGAGAGAGCAGGATACCACAGGAACCTAGAGAGAAGGGAGTATTAAAGAGAAGAGGTGATTATAGTGTCAAAGTCTACAAAGAAGTCAAAGATACTCATGGATTTCAAATTCACTTATACTTTCACTTCTAAGTTCAAGAGGAAAAGGCCAGCATCCAGAGTCAATAGACCTCAGTTCAAATTTTGTTTCTGACACTTATTGGCTGCATGATCTTAGGTAAATCATTTAATTACTATGTGTTTAGATTTCTTTCCCTGTTACATTCTATCACCTCAAAGATTCTTTCTAGTTCTAACTTTATAATGCTACTTTCCTTGCATTAGCTGTTTTACAGAAATGTGAGAATCAAATGCTACTACTTATAAAAGGTCATGTAAATATCAGCTATTGTATATCACAGTGAGAACTGCAAGTAGAAATTGTAATATTGATTATCTTTGTACTTCCAGTGTCTAAGCACAGTGGTAGTAGTAGGCACTTTAATAAATGCTTCTTGGTGGACTTATATATTATAGACCATAGGGAGCTCTAGTGATCAGTTATCAAATCATCTTTACAAACTAAAACACCAACTTCAACTTTTGCAAAGGAAGATGCCAATTTTACAGTGCTTAGTGGTATACATTTTTTTAACAAGAGCATCTTTGTCAAGTATGGTACCAGTTTTTTGTTTATGTATTTTATTTTGTTTTGTCATATTTTGTTTTGGTTCTTCATGCCTTCAACTAAGTTGTAAGATTAGTACCTGGGACCTACCACCATTGCTAGAGTTGGCATTATCAAGAATCGATAACTTGTATCTGAAACCCACTCAAAGCTAAAACTTGACAAACAAGATCTCAGTTAGAGATCTTCCTCCCCCCCAAAAATAAAAGGAAAGGAAATTTTCTAACAACTCCTGTGGATAATATATAACCACTATATATTTATACACCTCGAGATAAAAGGGATCTCAAGAAATCACCTGATAGGGCCCTCTCACTTCGTATAAGTAAAAGTTATCCTTATGTCCCTTTTACAAATGAAATAACTAAGATTCAGAGATCTTAAAATTCAATACACTGTAAAGAGCTGGAAGGGACCTCAGATGCCATCTAATTCAATCCTCTGTATGAGAAAAAACTTAAACTGAAGGAAACTGAGGCCTTGGGCACTTAGCTTACTGAGTATAGGAACATATGAAGCTATTTTTCCTTTACTGATTTTCCGGAAAATTAAAGATGAGTGTTTTTTTTTCTTCACAATTTGCATTTTTCTTCATTAAAAATAAAAACTCCAATGGTTAAAATTCACTTTTAGAAAGGTTTAATTTAATCAAAGGACATAACCAAAACAACAGAAAAACTTATTTTTAAATTTTCAATAACTGTTTCATAAAAATCTTCCATCTACAGAACTCAAATATTGATAGGTCTTATCACATAATTCCTCACTGCACTATCAAAGATAAAGCATTCATTTTATAGGTTAGAAATTATATGTGGAGAGCTTATCTTGTGTCTAGAAAGAGTTTGACTTTTAAGAGTAAATATTTAATGAAATTGATCATGTAAACGTTCTATTAGAAAACAGCAGTTTTTTTTTTCTTGACAACAGGCTTTGTGTCAATTGAACACTAAGTAAATTTTGAGGATATTTCCTATGGTCTCAGCACTGGTTGCTAAAGGGGAATGAGAAAACATAGTCTATGTTTTCAAGGCTCTTAGGAGTTAACTAAGGGGACAAGAGCAATAGACAGTACAACAAGGAAGATCCAAAAAAGCAGAGCTGGCCAAAACATTTATATACCTAAGGCAAGGTTTGAAAATCGTGCTCTGTGAAAGGATGAATACAATTCTGTCCCTTAAAAGGAATGTTTTATTTCAATTTAGAGGTACAGCTGTAGCAGCAGAGCCAAATCTTTGTTAACCTGTCATTCAAAATAAGTAGATTTATAAAAAAATCACAATAAAATGTGCCCTGATTGTATACTCCTTCCCTTGTAATTACCAATAATAGCCCCTAGTATAACCCTCAGATGCTCATTATTTAGATTTTGATGACATAGAATGGATGTAAATAGCAATTTTTTTCTGTTCTGGCCAAAATATTGAGAGTCTTCCCTTTCCAGATTGATATTTTCGTGATGGTGAATTAAGCCATCTTTTGTCTGAATTCTTATCTAGTCTTTAGTCAACGAATGGGTTGCCTCAGACAAACTGAAACCTGGGAGAGACCTTGATTTAGAAAGAATAAGATAATTCACTGCATCCTGGGCCATCTTGACTTTTGTCTTTCCTTTGGATTTTTTTGACTGGAGGAGAGTGAGGCTGATGACTTCGCATAGCTCTGCCTCACTTAAATCCATTCATGCACAAGACTTTACTCTTGTGATATCATTGATCCTCTTCCAGAATGAAGTTGGTTGGTTGGTTATTGTCCTTAATTCTCGAAGAGGACCAAAATGACATCACCATGATGAAGTGAAATTTCAGTGTTTTCGACTGTGGCTGCCCAGACAAATATGAACTCGAAATGTTCTACCACAAGTTGGACACAGATAGTCTGTGTGAATATTTGGGATGGATACTCCAAATTTATGTATCCTACATTTACTTTGTGCTGCCTCAATTCTACTTTGCTCATGGAGCACAGTACCCTTTCTGATGTGAGCACACCGTGCAGACAGGTCCTGTGCCAGTGTCTCCCATGTTGCAGTCAAATCCAAAGTTCTTGAGAAAGACCCTGAGAGTGTCCCTGTATCGCTTCTTCTGACCACTATGTGGTCACCTGCCTCATGTGAGTTCTCCATAAAATAGTCTTCAAAAAAAGCACATATTTTGCATTTGAACAACGTGGCCAGGCCATCAGAGTTGCACTTTCTGAAGCACAGTTTGAATGCTTGGCAGTTCACCTAGAGCAAGGACTTCAGTGTCTGTGCCAGTGTCTCCCATGTTGCAGTCAAATCCAAAGTTCTTGAGGAAGACCCTGAGAGTGTCCCTGTATCGCTTCTTCTGACCACTATGTGGTCACCTGCCTCATGTGAGTTCTCCATAAAATAGTCTTCAAAAAAAGCATACATTTTGCATTTGAACAATGTGGCCAGGCCATCAGAGTTGCACTTTCTGAAGCACAGTTTGAATGCTTGGCAGTTCACCTAGAGCAAGGACTTCAGTGTCTGGTCCCTCATTTTGCCAGGTGATCCTCAGAATCTTCCTAAGAGTTCAAATGGAAGTAATTCAGTTTCCTGGCATGGCACTGTTAGACTGTCCATGTTTCATAGGCATACAACACTGAGGTCAATACAACAACTCTGTAAACCTTCAGTTTGCTAGTGAGTCTAATACCTCTGCTCCCCCCAGCTTTTCTTTGAAGCCTCCCAAACACTGAGTTAGCTCTGGCAATGTGTGCATCAATCTCATTGTCAATGTGTACATCCCTGGAGAGTACACTACCAAGGTAAATGAACTTATCCACAGCATTCAAAACTTCTCCATTTGTTGTAACTGATGGCTCCACGTATGGATGGTGTGGTGGTGGCTGATGGAGCACCTGAGTATTCCTGGTGTTTATTAGTAGGCCAAAATTAGCCTAGGCAGAAGAGAATTGATCCCTTCTTTGTTGCATCTCAGCTTCAGAGGCTGCATTGAGTGCACAATCATCTGCAAAGATGCACCAGCACTCCCTCCACTTTGATCTTGGCTTATAGTCTTTTCAAATTAAAGAACTTACCATCAGTATGGTAGTTGATTTTGAAGCCATGTTCATCCTCATTGAAAGCACTTGACAACATGGTTGAATACATCATGCTAAAAAGCATGAGAACAAGCACATGGCCCTGTTTCACTCCATTGGTGATTTGGAAGGCGTGAGAGCATTGTCCACTATGCAGAACCCGGGCAAACATGCCATCATGAAACTGAAGTACAATACTGATGAACTTCTCCAGGCAACCAAATTTTGACATAATTTTTCATAAGTCTTCACGACTTGCAGTGTCAAAGGTGTTGGTCAAATCTAGAAACGTGACCTCTGCTCTGTTCCTGGAATTTCTCCTGGAGTTGTCAGGCAGCAAACACCATATTGACAATACCTTAGCCCTTTCTGAAACCACGATGGCTCTCAGGTAGATGACCATCTTCCAGGTGAAGGATCAGCCTATTAAGGAGGACTCTAGCAAGAATCTTGCCAGCAATGACTAAGAGAGTAACCCCACTGTGACTGTCGCAGGACAATCTACTCCCTTTATCTTTATAGAGATGGACAATGGAGGCATCCTTGAACTCCTGGGGGATAACGTCCTCTTGTCATACAACCTGGAAAATTTCAGTCAGCTTTTTTATGAGCAATGGTTCCCCTACCTTGTAAATCTCAGCTGGAATAGAATCAGCACCAGGTGCTTTGCCACATGAAAGGGGTCTAATGGCCCTCAACACCTCTTCTTCAGTTGGAAGTTCAGTTAAGGAGGGATTGACTTCAGCTTGAGGCAAACAATCAATGGCCTCAGCATTGATTAATGATGGTCTGTTGAGAATACTACGGAAGTGTTCAGCCCATTTCTTTAGGATCATGTCCTTACCACTAATCAATGTGGCTCCATCAGCACTGAGTAGCTGTGAAGCACCATAGGATTTTGGTCCATAAATAGCTTTCAGGGAATCATAAAAGTGCTTTGGATTGTTACTATCAGTATAAAACTGAATTTCATCTACTTTCTTACTGAGCCAGGAATCCTGCATTTCTCTAACCTTTACTTGTAATTTGCTTTTGATGGAATTAAATGCTGCTTTCCTAGAGGTGGATGAGCTATTCTGCTGGTAAATTCTGTGGAGTTCTCATTTTCCTTTATCAGCTTCTGAATTTCTCCATCATTTTCATCAAACCAGTCTTGGTGTTTGCAAGTGTTCTGACTCAGATGAGCATATTGCAGTGCTGTACACCAAATCTCTGAGAGCTGCCCACTCCTTTTCTGCTCCACTGTTGCCAACTATATATTGGCTCAACTTTCCCTCCAAGTTAGCAAAAAACTGTTCACTCAGAGAAGAGCTCTACTTTGTTGACATTAATTCTTCTGGTAGTCATTTTGCCTTGGGGGCAGCACTTTTGAGGAATGTGAATATTTAGCTTGGAAAGGATAAATCTATGATTAGTCCAGCATTCTCCACCACACATTGCCTTTGTCACTCTCACATTTTGTCTATCTTGTCTCCTTACAATCACATAGCCTAGTAGATGCCAATGTTTGTTGCAAGGGTGTATTTAGGTATTTATTGTATTTAGGTAATTTAGGTGGAATGGAATGGAAAGCAGTGTTGGTGATGAGAAGGTCATGGGATGCACAAGTCTTCAGCAGTAAATGACCATTGCTGTTATTGCTTCCAACTCCACTCCCCCTAGGACTCTTTGCCAACTCTGGTAGTCTGAGTCTATTCTAGCATTAAAGTCACCTAGAACTATAAGTTTGTCCTCTTTTGGCACATTGATGATGAGTCTCTAGGTCTTCATAAAATTTTTCTCTGACCTCATCAGGGTTTGTTGTGGTAGGAGCACAGGCACTGATGATGGTGGCAAGGCGTTTTCCTGGGAGTGGCAATGGCATTGTCGTGAGCCTGTCCTTCACTCCTTTTGTCAGGCTTACCAACATGCTGACTAGATTCATTTTGATTGCAAAACCCACACCAGCTTCACAGCTCTCCCGTTCACTTCAACCACTCCAGAAAAACGTGTATCCAGTTCTGGCTTCAGTGATTTGGTTTTCACTTACCAACTTGTTTCACTCAGGGTTACTATTTGGATGCAATATCTGTCCAGTTTTCTTGCAACAAGAGGAGCTCATCTTTCAAGTCTGCTGGATTTTGTGTTGTCTATTAATGTGCATACATTCCGTGTGCCAATGGTGAGTAGAATCATCTTTGCAGATGTTTTTGTACATTTTGTACATTTTTTTGTGTGTTTCAACTGCATAGTGGGATTCCCTGCCTGCCGCGGTAATCAGGTCAGGGTTGGGTAAGCAGACAATGTTTAGGGCATCTTTTCTAGCCCTCTTCCTCACACTAGGAGGTGAGCAGTGTGATCCTTAAAAGGCTGCTCAGACACCCAGGGGGCTGCCGAGTCCCACTGCTGCTTCCAGTAAGAAACGACCCTATGGCCTG
Organism: Potorous gilbertii; assembly: GCA_028658325.1. NCBI lineage: Eukaryota > Metazoa > Chordata > Mammalia > Diprotodontia > Potoroidae > Potorous > Potorous gilbertii. The sequence continues at coordinate 334,285,104 of CM053770.1, read as the reverse complement.
GGCCACCTGTGTGCAGGGTTGTAACTACGACTCCCAGTGTATCCACACCTGCTGCTTCATCACTTGCCTGTTGCCACAGGACTTTGAGGCATAATAGGAGAATGGTATGGGTAATGTCTTTTGATTCGCTCGTAAATTGGATTTAAGTGAGGCAGAGTTTCATGAAGTCATCAGCTTCACTCTCTCCTCCAGAATCATCATAGTCCAGTGGCAGGACAGAATCAAGATGACTGGTGATGGCTCAGGATGTACTGGATGACCTTGATGTCTTCGATGTCTAACCAAACTCTAAGTGCTCCACATTGCCTGCTTCATCTGCCTTCATGGCCATTGAAACAAATTGTTCTCATCTGCCCATTCCACCAGGGGAAGTCTTCACATGTGTGGGGTAGACACCTCCCTAACTCACCAATGAGTTTGAGACCCCTTGGTTACTCAACCTGTTTTGGCCCATATGCTGAAACAGTTTACCGGGATATGGCTGCTGCACATGTTGCAGCTTCTAAGAGCCATAGGTGAGAGTTGGGTGGAGCAGGTAGACACCAAAGGTGGAAAGAGCCCCAAAAAGGGCTCAGCAGCTATAACACTAAAAGTACTGGTCCTCCCTGAAAACACCATACACTCCTCCAGAACGAAGCATGAATAACAACAGTACCCTAAGCCACTGTCCACCAGCCTTCCTGGCTCAGAGTGAATGTAAATAGTAATTGTTTCTCTTTTGGCCATCAAGTTTGAGGGTCTTCCCGTCCTAGTTCGATTTTTTTTCTTTTTCTTTTTTTGATTTAAGGGACCATCCCTTGACTAACTTCTTCAACAGACCTATTCACTTTGGCATTGTCTTAAAGTGAGAACTCAAAAAGATCTTAGCTTACAAGGACCAAGGTTTCCCACTGCATCCTGGGCCATCTCCAGTTGTCCTGATCTATATCTGGCCACTGGACCCAATTGACTCCAGAGGAGAAAGTGAAAATGGTGACTTTGCGCGGCCCTCCCTCACTTAAACCCAATTCAATACAAGTCATGTATGTCTTTATCTCCCTGTTGCCATGGTCCTCTTCGAGAATGAAAGACAAACCACACAAGATGGTACATAGAACTAACTTGATGAAGCTGATAGCAAGTGAGCTATGAATTCTCTGTGAAAGGACAGGGAAATCAGTTAGGAACACAGAAGTCCTAAGAAAGCTTGCTAGAGGAGTCAGATAAAGAACTGAATCAAAGGGTAGGGTTTGGATAAGCAAAAGGAAGAGGATAACATATTTGAAAACTGGGGGAAATAATACAAATAGAATTAATGCATTAGAGTAAAAATCCAGAGTTCAAATTCCAATTCTAGTATTTAATCTCTGTGACCCTTATATATTTTTCATTAGTAAAATGAGGTAGTTGGACTAGATGTCATCTAAGAGCGCTACAAGCTCTATATCTTTGATTACATGATCTTATAGAGGCAAGAAAGAGGATAGCATCTTAATAAAACAGTGGGGACTTTGGCCTGACTATATCAAGTTATCCTTCTCCATATTAGTTCACCAAAGTCTTAGTAATTTTTTAAAATAATAATTCAGGTAAAGTTCCTTCACAGTTGAAAAAAGCAAGCCATATTTAAATAACAATTTAAGTTTTAAAATACACATTCCGCAACTTCTTACATGATCAATGTAAATGGAAAGAACAGCAAAATGAACTGGAAAAAAAGTAATTAAAATGCCCAAGCTTAATCCTTGAGAAGATGCATTCCCCACTCCCCTCACATTTATTGTAGAGATGAGGGATTGTGGGTATGGAATATTACATATATTGTCATACATGATCTATGTTTTATGTGGTTTTGCTGAACTTTTTTTTTCTTTTTAAGTTGTTGTTGCAAAAGATAGTTTGCCGGAAAAGGGAGCAGAAAAGATACATCCAGATATAAATGTCGTTTTAAAAACAAAGGCGATGACAAAAATATATGTATAATATAGTACATGTAATAAATATAATACATAATGCATGATTATATAGTAATGTGTAAATAAAAATAACATTAAATAAAAGCAAAACTTGTACCTTCTGAGCAGGGTTGTACAAGGATGATTACCTACATCTTTTCAAGATAAAGGGATTGAGGCTTGGAGAGATTAAATGACTTAGCCAAAACTGCCTTAGTTACTATCAGTCAGAATTCGAATTCAGATCTCTGGGACCCAAGGCCTATGTGTTTTGTAATATACCACTCCTCTGGTGCTATAACATGATCTTCCAAATTCAAAAAATTTCAGAGTTGAAAGATTAATTAAAGATCACCTAGAATAATTGCTCTTGGAAGTAGATATTAGCTCTGTGATATTTCTGACATATAGACTCTGCTTGACCATTGCCATTATGCCATGGTGTGCTAAAGCAGACTCCCAAGAGCTAACTGTGAATATCTAACTCTCAGGAACACACAAATTCTACAAATAAGGGCGTGATTTATTGTTTTGTTGACTGTCTAGATTTTAAAGAGTGATGGGAAAAAAATGTTATTAATGAAAGTTTAACTTAAAAGTGTGTTCTGTGTACGTTTGATTTGCTTTTTTTTTCTGGAAAGCTGGTTGTTAAATATTTACTAGCACACTCCCGATTCTACCATTATATTTTTATACAGTTCTCATTTTTAAGAAGTATTGTATTGTGCTGAAATTAGACTTTCTGCAAAAAATATCCAGACTCATATGATTATCTCATTATGAACCAGACAGAATTCAACTGTCTCCTTATAACCTGAGTGACCTTGATGATCATTCACTTTATCTCTCTGAGACGCAGATTTCTCAGGTGTGAAACAAAGATGTTGAACTAGATAAGCTTAAAGGTCTCGGTCCAGGGATCCTACAATTGATATGGGAAATATAGAGCCAGGAATATAAGAATCAGTGTGTTGGGGTTTTTTTGGAAGGAGACAGGAAGTTAAGAGAGAAAAGTTCATTATTGCTAGTAGTAACTCTTACTCCTACAGTCATTTTAAGTCTTAAAAAAACACATAAATATGAGGTGATATTACCTCATATTTACAAAATGATTTTCTCGCAAAGCTCTGAAATATATTAAATTATTATTAATTTGATATATTATATAATATATATTATGCAATATATAATATATATTATACAATATATAATATACACATATAATATATTACATACATAATATATATAATATCATATATTAAATTTCCTCTTACTGAAAGAGTTGTCACTAAGATAGGGATTACTTCATTTTTCTCTTTGCATTCCTGGGACCTATCTCACTACCTGGGAAAGACCTTAACTTAAAAAAGCCAAGGTCTCCAACTACCTCCAGGGCCATCCCTAGTCATCCTAACCTGTCTTGTCACTGGGCTCAGACGGCTGGAGGAGAGAGTGAGACTGATGACTTGGCACATCTCTGCCTCACTTAAATCCAATTCACTTGCAAGTCAAGACATCACCCTCCTGATGCCATTGGTCTTCTCTGAGAATAAAGGATTAACAAAAACAAACAAACTGCCTAGAACATTGTAGATATTTAATAAATACTTCATTGAATCTTAGAACTAAAAGAGGAGCTTTCAAGATCATCTAGTTTGATGTTTTTGTTGTACAGAAATTTTCCTCAGAAAGTGAGCCAATAGGGAAACAATCTGTAAGTCTTTGCTTGTAATTTTTCTAATTATCTCAGTGAGTGCAGTCAATTTCTTCCTTTGTCTTCTACTTTATCTCCTACCACTGTAGACATGATTGCAGAAGAGTATCTTGAAATAATGAGAACAGGAGACCAGGAATAAATCCTGGCTCTGATACCTGTTAATTATGTAACTTTGGTCAAGTCATTTAACCTCTGGACCTCTGTTTCAGTATTTTCAAAATGAAAATAACAACATCTAACATAAAGACTGAGGAAATTGTAATCCAATAAGATAACTTAGGTGAAAGCATATTGTACTACAGAAAGAAAAGTAGTTATGACGGGACCATAACTACAAGTTTCAGGCACTCACATGACATAACATATTAAGGTCAATAAAGCCATTTTCTCATAAAAAAAACCTTTTGAGGTAGGTGTTACAAATTGAAGCTATGAGAGGTGAAGTTATTTGCCCAGTATCATACAACTAGTAAGTCTCTGAGATGAGATTCAAACTCAAGTCTTCCTATTTTTTCCATCACTATCTATTTTCATTCAGTGTCAAGAAAAAAGTACAGGGTTAAAGGAATGACTCTATGATAGAGAAAGTTGAACAATTTCATCTAGATAACCAGTTTGAACTAATCTAATAAATTGCCTTAATCCTTTACCTACTTTTGGTACTGTTGCTATGACCACAGCTGAGATATTTGTTGCTTAAGAAAAAGGTGCCCATACTGAAGGTGGAGCCTCCCTAAAAAGTAATTAATTGCACAATGTGGGGAAACCCTTCCACCCAGAGGTTCTCAGTTTGGTAACCAGGTTTCAGTGGAATTCCCCTGACTTTGTTGCTCCAACTTCTCCACCCTACACAGCCTGCAGCTACCTTACCCAAAATGTGCAGATGTTCCAATAGGCATTCAGATTATTTTCTTACCTCTGCACTACTTATTTGGCATTTATCTGTATTGGAGTGGGAAGACATATGTGATTGAGAGGAAAATAGGAGAGGATTCAGACAGTTTAATTATATTTCCATCTAATTCCACTGCCTTATTTTAATGAAAGAATATTATAACGATTCCCTATCACATATCAGAAGAAGTTCAGATTCTTTATCCTGACCCTCCATCAGCTGGACCCACTCTACTCATTCAAATTTTACTCTTGTGTACTGCTCAAGACCTGGAGACCAGGGTTCAAGTATTCAAACTGAATGACATTGAACAAGCAGCTTTAATGATAATGATACCTTTCCTACCTATCCCAAAACATTACGGTGGGGATCACATATAATAAATACTTATTTAATATCTAGTCTGTGCCAAACTGTGTCCTAAGAACGGGGCATCTGAGGGAAGAGGTGACAAGGTTGGACAAATATCATGAAGAAAACCAGATGATATCATGCCCAGCTTTTGTAGTAGTGAGTGGGGTAATCCATCTGTACCAAGGAAAACACCATGCTCTCTTTACCTCAGAATTAATTTGTCATCTCTACTTAGGTATCATTGGTTTCACTTTACTCAGCTATGCAAACAACTACAGGCATTCCTGATGAGGGTTAGATGCAGGAACTTTTGTCTGCTGCACCTTTCTCTATGCAAGTTTGTTTCATGCAAAGCATGAAGTACCTGTAAGTAAAGCATCATAAGGGCCATTTCAGCCCCCATGTTTATATGCTTGAAGCTGCTTCAAAGGTGTTATCTCTATTATTCCACCCTAAGTTTATCCTCTGGGTACACTGAGAATCACAACTGGAGGGAAAAAGGGATAACCCAATCCTTGATTAGTCTTTCAGGTTATCCCATATAGCACAGTATGGGGATCAGCATCTTCAAGGCTTCACAGGGCACCTCATCTTATGAATACATATAGATATGTATACTTATAAGCATAAATATAGATATGCATTCAGTGCCTGACACTTGGTAAGAGCTTAATAAACATCCTTTGATTGATTGATAAAAGATCAATTGGATGGGATCTTATAGTAAGTACAAAGTTCATGAAAAAGACAGGGAAGAAGAAGCATTATCACATTGATATTCAATTTAATGTGAATTTTTTGGTACATTTTGAGATCTCCAATGTATATACGTATATATTTATATAATATATATTTGCATACATAAATATGTGTATAAGTACATGCATATATACATATATATGCTCATTGCAGCTCTAGTTTTCTCTCCAGCACAATGGAAGAGATACAAAGTTTATATAAGATACATTTGCTGCCCTCAAAAAGTTTACCATCTAATAGAAGGGTAAAAAGGCAATGCAAATAGTCATAATACTAATTATCACAATGTAAGTCCACTGGAGAATTAAAAATCAAATTTCAATATAAAGTCTGAAGGAAGAAGTAATTACCAACCAAGGCTTTCCAGATGGAATGGTATTTGAATTGGACTTTAAGAGGGAGAGGACAAAAATTAGCAAAGAAAGAGAGGGAGATGACTTCATAGGTGTTTCACTTTGGTTTTCTGCATCCTCAAACTCATCTGATACTGTTTTCCTTCCTGATCTGATTTTTGAAGAAGCAGGACTTAGAAAGAAATTTTTATCTTCATGTTTCATCTTCCATGGAATTCCCCCAAAAGAGAAGGGAAGAGAGTATTCTTGGTAATACAGTCTGAGCAGTCTTAGGGGTTTCAAGACTGAGGTGAAAGGTATAGATCAGTGGAATAAGTTAGGTGCACAAGACACAGTAGTCAATAATTCTAGCAGTCTACTGTTTGATAAACCCAAGGACCCCATCATCTGGGATAAGAACTCACTCTTTGACAAATACTTCTGGGAAAACTAGATAAAAGTGTGGCGGAAATTGAGCATAGACCAATGCCTGACACTGTACACAAGAATAAAATCTAAATGAGTACACAATCTAGGTATAAAGGCTGATATTATAAAACAAATTAGGGGAAGAAGGGATAGTGTATTTGTCAGATCTATGGGGAATGGAGAAATTTATGACCAAACAAGAAATAGAGAACATTATAAAACATTGGATAATTTTAATTACACTAAATTGAAAAGCTTTTGTACAAACAAAGCCAATGCAACCAAGATTAGGAGGGAAGCAGAAAACTGGGAAAGAATTTTTACAGCTAGTGTTTATGATAAAGGCAACATTTCTAAAATATGTATAGAACTGAGTCAAATTTGCAAGAATATAAATCATTCCCCAATTTATAAATGGTCAAAGGATATAAACAGGAAGTTTTCAGAGGAAGAAATTAAAGATATCTATAGTTATATGAAAAAAAATGCTCTAAATCACTATTGATTAGAGAGAAGCAAATCAAAATAACTTTCAGCTACCACATTAGACCTATCAGATTGGCTAACATGACAATACTGGAAGATGATAAATGTTGGAGAAGATGTGGGAGAGTTGGAACACTAATTCATGGTTGGTGGAGCTGTGAGCTAATCCAACCATTCTGGAGAGCAATTTGGAACTATGCCTAAAGGGCTACAAAAATGTGTGTACCCTTTGACCCAACAATATCACTTCTAGTACTGTATCTCAAAAAGATCATAAAAATGGGAAAAGGTCCAATGTGTACAAAAATACTTATAGCAGTTCTTTTTGTGATGGTCAAGAACAGGAAATCAAGGGAATGCCTCAATTAGGGAATGGCTGAACAAGTTGTAGTATATGAATGTAATAAAATACTATTGTGCTATAAGAAATGATGAACATTCTACTTCAGAAAAACTTGGAAAGACCTGTATGAACTGATGTTGAGCAAAATGAGAACCAAGAGACCATTACACATAGTAACAGCCATAGTATGTGAGGACTGTTTCTGATAGACTTAACCCTTCACAGCAATGCAAGGACCTAAAACATTCCCAAAGGACTCTTGAGGCAAAATGCCATCCACATTCAGAGAAAGAACTATGGAATTGGAACACAGAATGAAGCAGACTATTTTCTCTTGTGTTACATTTTGCTTTGGTTTTTCTCATAGTTTTTCCCATTCATTTTAATTCTTCTATGCAACATAACTAATGTGTCTAATAAGAATGTATGTGTAGAATACATATAAGATGGCATGCCATCTCAGGGAGGAAAGGGAGAGGGAGGGAGAGAAAATTTAAAACTTGTGGAAGTGATTGTTGAAAACTGAAAACAAATAATTAAATATTTAAAAAAACTGAGGTGAAGTAACATCTTCTAAAAGAAGTTTTTCTTTGCCTCCCCCCAACTGCTAGTGTTCTTTCTTTTGTATTTCTTCTGTATATGTATTATCTCCCTTTTTAGAATGGAAGCTTCTTGAGAGCAGGGGCTAGTTCATTTTTGTCATATTCCCAACACCTGTTACAGTGGCACTCAGTAGGTGTTGAGGAATAACTTGTTATTGTTGCTATTTTAAATTAAGGAAAAACACAGTGACTTGAGACCACTGTGGGTTAAATGGAAAGTTGTCCACTTGAGCTGGAACATAGAATGTGTGGTATGGAGAAATACGAAATAAGGCTGGAAAGATCAGATAATGTGGAGTTGAGAAATCACCTAAAAATTGGTTCATGAGAGCAAGATGGATGTGAATAGGCTGATAAAAGCAAATCATTAAGAGATGATGGTAGAGGAATGCTTTAGAAACAGCACTGGGGAGAAAATCAATCTAAAAGCATTTATTATCAATTATAAATCAATTATCAATAACTATTTCCTTTGCACATGATGTACACAATAAAATTTATCAAATTTAAATAGGAATTGGATTGAATTGAATTGTCCACTTTTCTTTCTGGTCCTTTCAGTTGAGAGGGGTGGCCTCCAGTAGATTGCGTTGCAAGAGATATGTTGTCACATCAAAAGATGGTGAAATTTTCCATTAAAGAGAAAATGTATAAGGAATGTTTGTTGAAAAGCTCAAGACTGAAGGGAGGGTTTCTTCAAAGTTCCAATGTGCACAGTGAAATGGGTTAGGTAATGTGTAAAATGACTTAGAGTAGACCTGCAAAGGATTACAACTGATAAAGTAGGGGCTAGGGCCTGAGAGAAAAATAACATGATATGAATAGTTTAAAGATGTTCAAAAATTTCTTTTTGAAAGATTCAACATTTGTACCTAAAATAGGGAGCCTGGATGACAGAGAATGGGGAGCCATTACAATGGGGAAAACTTTGGTGTGGCAATGGGAGATTTAAAGAATCAATCAAAGAATCAAAGAATCCCAGAATCCTCCATTGAATTTCAAAAACTGATGTAATGAAACATGCCAATGTGAGCTTTGTTACCTAATTGAGAAAATTTAGCTTTTGGGCTCTGACCTCTAGATTTCCCTGAGGAAAAGTTAATAGATATCAGTCCTTCAAACAAAGTTTTACTGAGTGAGATAATGTGTGTAAAAGTAAACCATGAAGATTTTGTACACTTTAAGGTATATTATGAAAATATAGTTACAAACTATAAGAGTTGGAACAATCCTCAATGGAAATCAAGACCAAACCATAGTAGAACAAGAATCATTTCTACACCACAGCTAATAGTGGTCACCTATTCTTTCCTTGAAAACCTCTATGTCCCACTTTCACCAAACATAGCCCATACCCCCTCTTTTTTTCTGCTTGTCAAACTCATATATTTGCTTCTTGACCCAGATCAAGATCCATTTACCCCATGAAATTTTTCCACATCAATGTTATATCTTAATTGGCATTTTCCTTATTCAAAATCTCTGCAACATTTTAATTGTCTTAACTTTTCTAGAATTTCATATATACATATACAACTTTCTTCCTGGCAAGAGTATAAGCTTCTTAAAGGAAAAGACATTATCTTCTATTTTTTGTATGCCACTTGGAATGAAATGTAACATGGCAAAAAGTGGTACAGTAGACTTTAAGTGAAAAACAACTAGTTTCATATCCCACTTCATTTATGAAGTTCTTAATCCTGGGCAAGTCAATTAACCTTCCTATGCCTCCATTTCTGTGTCTGTAAAATTATAAAATTATAAAGGTTGAGCTTGATCACTGACTAAGGTGCTTTCCCAGACTTCTAAATCTATGATCCTGTGACTCCATGTAGCACCATGTTGGAACAATATTTAATAGACATAAAATATTAGAAGTGTATTAGAAAAAATAGAATACAAAGAAGATATAAAATGAACATTCAAATGTTGAAGAAAAGCAGAAGAAAAAGTTATAAGGAAGTGATAAATTAGAAAAGACAATAAGAAAGTGAGTTTTGAGGAGAGTTCCTCAAGTCAGTAAAGGATACAGATTGGCAAAGAATGAAAGGGGAAGAATTTAAAAAATATTTTATTGAGACCCTTTACTTTTGCATCAGTCATCTCTGCATATATTTCCCCTATATTCTTCTCCATTACCATTCTGTGATAAAGAGGTCATGTGGAGAATAATTGGAAAAATATAGTAAGTATTTTTGTTATACATATTGCATATGTATAATAATATACATATTACAAACATAATACAATTAAGTATTACATAAATCTAAGGTCTATATACTTTTGTTTGAATGACTTTTCTAAGATGAAACACAACTTTCCATTGCACAAGGCTTTTAACACAGTAAATACTAAATAAATGCTTTAATCTAGCTGTCTAGTTCATAAAGAGTGCTAAATATTAAAAATGTCAGAAAACAGTTTAACTAACCAGGTTCTGATTTTGTAATTTGAAGTACCAAGAACACCTATTGATAACAATAATTGATGCTTGCAATTTTAATACTAAAGTCCTTTTTACACTAACATGGGATATAAATGACTGCGTTTGCCATTTTCTCTCAACACCAAGCTTTTAGAATACATGAGATGGTTATGTATGAAGTGGGAATAAAAAATTCCTTTAATATCTGTCAGTATTTATATAGCTCCTAAATTTAAGAATTATGTAGGCAAACCAAGTACTGGTTTTCACCATGCTAGAATAAATTATACATACATATATATATA
>CM053770.1:334183762-334274423 GCA_028658325.1 Potorous gilbertii | reverse complement strand
TGAATGGAAGAAGTAGTGGAGATTAAAGGAAAGATAAAGATTTACCTTTTAGGACATCAAATCACTTATGATGCTCCCATAAAGCTTGAGTAGGATTATTTACCATTTATTATGCATTTCTTGTACTTGTTTTTTATACTGTCAAATAGTTATCAAATGACTTTGAACTGGCACACAAGATCATTTGGTTTGAAAACCAGGTTATCTGGATCCTCCAGAATTCAAAAGTACATTTTCTCTTCCTTGTCAATTTTATTTATTTCATCAGTATTATGAAAATTACTATTCAAAAAGTTCATCAAATGAAACTATATAACACATCTTCATTTTTTACCAAATTATAAATTTTGAAGAGAGGCAGCGTGCATGGTAGATAGAGGGTTGCCTTTGAAGTGAGAAAGACCTATGCCTAAGTCCGGTTTTTGAAGCATTCTATCTTATGTAACCATGAGCAAGACACTTAACTTCTCAGTGCCCCATGCTGTTCACTTAGACCATGGGTCAAGTTAGCAAGAGCTCTGGATTTGGAGTCAGAAAATCAGATTCCAAATCCTGGTCCTGCTACATATTGCCGGTGTGACCCTATTCAAGTCCCATAAACTTGCTGATTCTCAGTTTAGTTACCTGAAAAGTGAGGTTTAGACCAGAAATTACATAATCTTTATAGTCCTTTCCCATCATATATGTTAGGAAATTACCACAAATATTTGATATTCAGGTTACGGTTGAATTTCCTATCTGAAGGAGAAGCGGAAGTCTCCACACCAAGGAGTTGTCTACATGTCTGAAATCAGAGAACCAGATAAAATAATAATAAAAATAAATAAGCCCTAAAAGGAGAGGATCAGGGAAAGAAAATGCTGAAGGAACACTGGCTCTGAAGTCAAAGGATATTGATTCAAATCCTTCATCCCTTTACATTTGCAATTTTGGCAAATCATTTAAACTCCATGAACCCCAGGTACCTCAACTACAAAATGAGTGAATTTGGGCCATAGGTCTCTGTGGAAGGCATTTATACCTCTATTTCTATGAGCTTATAGATGAGTTTCTGAGAAATTAGTTACAGATCAACCAAAGGTGAGGCACACAAGGCCCTTGTAATATATTATCAAGGAAAAATTGCATGAGAAAAGTAGTATAAATGATATCACAGAGCTTTATGAACAGAAAAGTAGGCTGCTCATATAGCAAACAATTGGAGACTACACAATATCAAGAGATCTGGAAAGAAGAACCAAATATTGTAGGTGGAATCCCTTATACTTTTCTATGACAACATAGGCAAGAGTCATATAGAATTAGAAAGCATGAATGAGTTGTGACCTGTACCAATGGAAGTACCCAGATGGCTGTGATGATATGTCCATTAAAACTTTGGAATATTTAGAACACTTGGACAATTTTTTTAAAATAAATGTGCGATTTTGTTGCTATGGGGAACTCAGTTAGTGAGAAGTTTCCTTTGTCATTGCAGATCAGCACCTTCTCTGCAATCTAGAGTCTGAGGCATTTGTGCAGAGGACTGAGAGATGGTAAGTGACTTGCCCAAAAATTCACAGCAAAGTTGTGTTAGGGGTGGAACTTAAACCCAGGTCTTTCTGATCCCCAAACTGGCTTTCCAGGTACAAGAAAGGAAGAAAGAAGGAAGGAAGGAAGGAAGGAAGGGAGAGAGGGAGAGAAGAAAGATGGAGGAAGGAGGGAGGGAGAAAGAAAGGAAAATGAATAAGAAACACAGAAGGAAACATGATGCTGAGTGAGATCAGAGGAAGTAGAATGCCAGTACCACTACTTACAAAAGATAGATTTGGGGAGGGTCATGGAACAAAAGCATTTTTTCTTTGTTGCTTTTCATTCATTTGTTCTATTTTGTTAAATGCTAAGGGAATGTGTAATAATTCATTCCTTAGTTTGTATGTTTGCTTGATTATTTTTGTTAATGGTCATTAAGTTTATAATAATTTTTTTACAAACCAACAAAAACCACAACATCAGAGAGCCATTATCAGCTTGCTCCCAACATAAACAAAGAAACCACTAGCAAACAATCTTAGTAATGTCAGGGATGTCATCATTAATGAGAATATGTCTCAGAAGACACAGATGGCTTTTGCAGCTGTTATCCCCGTTTTCCTACTTAATCTAGCACTTCTTTAGATGGAACCTTGATCTCCGAAGTGATTTCCTTCCTTTCGTTCAAATTACAACCCATCATGATTAACCATCCATAAGCAAACTATCACGAGAACTCCACTTTATCTTTCAGGCACTCACCCATTCATCAAACTTATAGCATCCTTTACTCTGAAAATACCTGCCCTTTCTAAGAGGGTTTTCATCATTTTTACAGGTTTGAGCAACAATTTCAAATAAAATGATTGGTAAAAACAAGAATAAGAGAAAGGACTAGACTTGAGATTTCTTTGGCATAAAGAATTCCCTAGTAAAACAACTCCCTCTACACGTGAAGGGCCACACCTCCTCTTGTATATAGTTTTAGCGTATTACTTAGAGTAGAGGTGACAAACATTTGGCCAGCAGGTCTTTTTTTAACACTCCTGAGTGCCCCCAAATAATATTAGAATATTATTTAATAATTAAAGTGTAATAGACAATATTACATTTTAAAATTGTCAGTGAGTTTTCCCTGTTTCTATTTGATTCTGACACCACTGAACTAGAGCGCTTAGAGATTAAATGATGTGCCAAGGATGTGACTGGTATGGGTTAAAGACAGAACCTATATTCAGATCTTCCTGATAGCAAGGTGAGCTCTTGCACATCATACCATGATGCTTCTCCAATATATCTTCAAGGAAATGAGACAAATAACATAAACGATATAACCAGAGAACTATATAAAGAAGACAGAGTTAATCATATTGTCCAAATGTAAGTCACCTCTGAATATAAACTGTACTAACATAGACTTAGAGCTAGAACAAACTTTAGAGGCTATCTAATCCACCCTTCTAATTTTTCAGATAGGAACACTGAAGTCTGCATGAAGCAGCATATAAAGCATCAGGCCTGGAGGCAGGAAAAACTGTGTTCAAATTGGAACTTAAACACTTATTAGTTGTATGATCCTGGGCAAGTCACTGTTGGCCTCAATTTCCTCATCTGTAAAATAAGCTAGAGAAGAAAATGGCAAACCACTCCAGTAGCTTTGCCACAAAAAAAAATTCAAATGAAAAGTCAGACATGACTGAAATGACTGAATAACAACAACCAAAACAGAAATTTTAAAGTAATTTGCCCCTGGTTATAGCATCAGAGGTAATGTTTGAACCTGTGTCTTTGGTGCACATTCTAGCACTGAATACAATATATCATCATTCATAAGCCATAGCTCTTCCAAAAGAAAACATGAGGGTTTTACACACCAAGAACTGAAAATAATTATCTAAAATGATGATATTAATAGCTGATAATTGACATTTACATAGTGCTTTACGGTTTGTGAAGTACTTTATCTGCTACTTCATTTGAGCATCTCACCAACCCTGTGAAATGCTGTCCTAACTTAGACTCTTAGATCTGTCCTGGATTACAGGTACTCCAGATCCTAGGTACTCTGTAGATCAGTAAGCAAAAAAAAAAAGGCTGTAATTCATATGCTGTCACCTATGTTTTTGCCTCTAACAATCAGCCAAATAACATAATTAGCTTAAAATAAAAACATTTTTATGTTACCGTTCAGTCACTTTGTGATGCCATTTGGGGTTTTCTTGGCAAAGATACTGGAGTGATTTGCCTTTTTCTTCTCCAGTTCATTTTGCAGATGAGGAAACTGAGGCAAACAGGGTTAGGATCAAAGGTAGTGTTTGAGTTTGAATTTTAACTGAAATCTTCCTCACACCAGGCCCTGTGCTCTATCCACTGTGCTGCCTATGATAGAGCAAGAAGTAGTAATGCAGCATCTTCCTCACAAACCTGAGGTGGGAGGGAAGGAGAGGAGAAAAGAGACACTTCCACAAATTCATCCAGCATGAGTGTGTCGATACCCACAGAGGTCATAGATAGAGAAGGAACGCACATAGATCCAATGCTGATATCCTTAAATTACTCCTACTTACCTCAGTCCACTCCAGATGGTGTGCCATTTGTCCTTGGGGTAGACTAGTTAGTTGTGTAGTCTCCAGAGTCTCCCACTTCTGTCTTGGCTATAATCCTGAAGGGGTTTTATGCCCCAAATAGAGCACTTTTCAGTAACTATATGATCTTTCTTCTTTCTCAAAGAAACAGCATTCATCAAGGAATCTTTTCTCTCTAGAAAGGAGAGTACCTGCAATTTCTGAACTCAAGAACTCTTCAACTAAAACTTATCCATGAGGCAATTCTCAAAACTGATAACCTAACTTTAGAACTACCACTGAAGTCACCTTATTGGTGAGTGAGTGAGCACTAAATGCCAGAGACTACTCATCTAACCAATACCAGGTCAACAAGACCATGCTTCACATCTCATATAGTTGTGCACCTCTGCTATCTTTTTACCATGTATCCTGCAGTTATGTTGGAAGGGATATTGATGACCATCTAGTCTAACTCATTCTTGGAAAAGAATTCATTCTATGCCATAAGTGACAAATGTTCATCCAGCCTTTGCTTGAAGACCTCAAATGAAGGTAAGGTACTTCTCAAGGCAATGAATTTTGAACAGTAAATTAAATAAATTAAAACTAAACAACATAAATAAATCAAAAGGCATCAGAGAAGAGAGATCATCAAGTCTGGGGTGCAAAACACAGGTGTGCATGGGTTGTATTCTAGAATACTCTGGAAGAGCATTCCCGTTATATCTCCCCTAGTGGGAAATATGTAGCTAGAACAATATTCAAGTGGAGATATTCAGATAGCATTTAGACAATGGGCCTCAAGCTCAAGAGAGTGGATGGGGCTTAGATTTAGGAGTCATTGGCATACAGGTGACAGTTGAAACTTCTGGATAGGATGAGTTTACTAAGAGTAAAAGGAAAGGAAAAGACAAAGACAAATGAGAACAGAGTTTTGTGAAAGTGACATTGCCTCAGTTCATTTCTCACCATCTATATGGAGTAATAGCTATAATATATTGAGGACATAAAAATATTTACTGGCAACCAATCAACAAATACTTATTAGAAATCTGTTATGTGCCAAGCACTGTGCTAAGTATTAGAGTTACAAATACGGTGAATGAAACCATTCTTACCCTCAAAGAGCTTACTACACTGAAAGCTCCATTAGACTATGGAGTATAATGTCTTATTTTTGAGTTGTGACCTAATGATACAACTGTACAATTTAAAACTTTATCATATTATTATGCAATATTGATATTTGTATTTATGGCATTTTTCACATCATTTCTTTTAATTCTTTGTAATGTGTCATAACATGTTCAACGTATGAGTAGAAAAAAATTATCAAATAGCCATGTGCTAACAGTAAGAACTATGTGTCCATATGCTCCACTGGTAGCCTCACGCTGTCAGAAGAAAGGAAGGAATCCAACATGTTGAGTGGATCCCCTGTGACCAACTTATCAGAGGATATTGACAAAAAGTACATTTCAAAAGAAGGTGAGAGTCTATTACAATCTGTAACAGCAGAATGAAAACATATTAATGAGTTCACGGATCCATTTGAGTAAGTAATACTAATATGATCTGTTTGAATATGTAATACTTATGTATAATAGGCAATACTAATGGAATTATGTAATATATAATATGCAATACTAATATAAAATGCTATGTAATGCTAATATAAAATAATATCTAATAGTAATATAAAATTTATATCTTGCCACCTATATATATTTATGTATATGTATGCATATGTGTGCATGTATGAGTGTGTATATGTGTATGTATGGCACTGTGCTGGTCTAGTAATACACAGACAAAATGAAAAGTTCCTAAACTCAAAGACCTAACATTCTATTTGGGTGCCCATCATCTATTTCGGAAATAGTTGAACAAATCACAATAAATGAACGTAATAGAATATTGTCATGCCAAAATAAAAAACAAGTGTAAGAAACTCAGAGAAAGATAAGAGGTGTAAAAATGATACAGAGTGAAGAAAGAACGATGAGTACATTAGATTGAAAGATGACAATAATGTAAATGAAAATATTAAAAAGCAGTTGACTTGAGATTAGTCAAAATGATCAGTATTGGTTCTAGGGAAAAAAATAATAAAATGCTTTTTTTAAAAAACTACTGTCCCTACTTTTAGTAGAACATAGATCTTTAATTTTTTTCTCCATGAATACCTTTGTCAGTCTAATGTAGCCTTTGGGCTTCATCTCAAAATAACATTGCTTTTTAAAAAGATTCATAACTGAACAGTTAGAGGTTAATGAAAATAATGATATATGTATATATGGTGTGAGTGTGAACATGCATGTACACATGTGAGTGTACATGTATGTAATATATTACATTATTGTATATTATGTATTGTATGTACATACTATATACTATAGTGTATATATTTTACTATTTCTCACTCTCCATATATGTGTGCATATGTTTTTCATATGTATGTATATGTGCATATAAATATATAATATATACGCATATTTTTTCCATATCCAAGTTTCCTATCCTCAGATACCCATGGTGTTTGTGGATTCCAGCTTAGGAAACCCTACAATACAGAGAGTGATGGGAGATTACATGGCACGTATGATGCCATACAAGGCTCCAGTTTCCTTGACTGTCCTTCTTCATTTAAGAGAAGTGTTCATTTGGGGTAGAAAAGGAGGGGTGGAGGATAGCTATCAGAAAAATATCTGGGATGTAAGAAAGAAAAAAGTAAGCAAAGAAACTTTCTATTAAACAGTTACTGTGTTTCTGGAACAGAAACTATGGGATGTAAGGAGACAGCATGGTGTTGATTTTGTCATGAAAGAACCTGGGTGTGGATACCAACGTTTTTTTACTTCCTTTGTATCCCCAGCATAATGGCACAGTGTCTGGCACATAGCAAGTGCTTAATAAATGCTTGTTGATTGACTATTTGACTGAACAATTATCTTATTTACTATTTATGATCTTAGATAAGTTATTTAACCTCTCTAGGCCAACTCCCTCATCTGTAAAATGAGGGGGCTGAACTAAATGATCTCCCATGTTCTTTCTAGCTCTAAATCCGTATATAATGCTGTGACAGTCTTTTGCACAAAGAGCATAAAATGTTTGCCTTACCTTAGTAGAGTCTATAATGCAGAGACAAACTCAACTTTGCTACTAACATTACCAAACCATCTCCAGTTGGGTGTGGTGTTCTCTGACTTTCATCTGCTCTTTCAGTGCATGGTTAGCTGCAGAATGTAAGTCCTGACTTCAAACCTGGCTTTGCCCTGTTGTACTTGTGTGGCCTTGGGCAAATCCTTTCCCCTCACTGGATCTTAATTTCCTCATCTGTAAAATGAAGAAGTTAGTCTAGATCACCTCTAGGGTCCCTTCCCAGATGTGAATCCATGAGTCTTTGCTTTAGTTTGTGCTGTACTTTGGATTTATATCACACCTCTCTTCCATGGAGAGTTCAAAGCCTATTAATCTGCCTAGTTAAAATAGTGAGCCCTCAGTGCATTGGACTCTGGATGGATATTTATGCAGCAGCTAACAGACTGGTAGTAAAGAATAACAACCCCAATATTCTTACCACAAATGAGACCATGCATTATTTAGAAACTTAGTTTTATTTTAGAACTCTGAACTGTTACATTTGAAGTTGACTTTAATTGACTGTTTGAGTTTGATCTCAAAACACTTTGATCAGAATTATTACCTAATGAAACGCTCAGGAGGGGCCAAGATAGCAAGAACTGATGATACCTCTGCTTGGAAGACAGAAAAACAGATGCAGAAAACCTTTTCCAGCCAGAAGTGAGGCAGTAAGGAAGTTTGATTCCAAGGTATTCAAGGTCTCTGGTTCATCATTTAAATGGCAACTACATACTTTCCCAAACAACCATCTCACAGGGATTTCAACTCTGCATGAACTTTGACTTTGGAGACCAGGCAGGAACAGACAAGATTAGTTACTTGCCCTTCTGAATATATCTTAGTTGTCTTTTTTTTAATTCTTGGAAATAGCATTGACGTTATGAAGAAATGATGAAAGGGATAGTTACAAAGAACCTCGGGAAAATTTATATGAACTGATGCAGGATGTAGAGAATAAAACCACAAGACCATTGATACTAATAACAACAGGGTTAAAACAACCAAATTTGAAAGATTTAAGAACTCTAATCAACACAATAACTAACCATGATTCCAGAGATTGATAATAAAGTATTCTGTCCACTTCCTGATAGACAGGTGATGGATTCAATGCAAAATGAGAGACACCTTTTTAGATATGGCCAATGTGAAAATTTGCTTTGCTTTTGCTGCACATATTTTTTTACAGGGGATTCATATTGTTTTTCCCGTGAGAGAAGGTGAAAAGAGAAAATAAGTGCTAATTAAGATGCTAGTTAGAAAATAAAAGTAAAATTGAACTTAAAAAGTTTTTAAAATGTAAATTCATCTTTCTTTTCCTCCCCTAAACCATCCATAATTACCTTCTTTCCCACCAAGAACCAAAAAAATTTCCCTAGAATGTCTGTGTGTATAGAACATTTTATATATATAAATATATATACATATATCATATCTATATTATGTTTTATGAATTTTTTTCAGTTCAGAGAAAACCTTGGGAACGTAGCTGAATTTTAAGAATAATGTCTTTGAGAACACATGTTCACACTGTGTGTGCTGTGTCTGTATGTGAGTGTATATTATGACCATGGGCATTTGCCATGGTTTGAAAGACTGCAGAATTAATAACTTTCTTAGAGTGATTTTCATTCCAGTTCCAGGCTACATTATTAGCCCATCCTGGGACACTTGAGTCTTCTTACTCCCATTTCTCTGCCTAACTTAGTCAGTTGAGTCTTTGAAAGTTCATGATTTTCATTAACCTTTGAGTTGTCATATTGAACAGAGACCCTAATCTACAGTCTGGAGCCCTAATCTACGGCCTACAGAGGGTCACCTTCATTGATGGAATAAATAGCTTTGTTTTGTGTTTAAAACCAATGATGGAAGCTCCAGACAGAGGAGAATTTATCTCAATAATAATAGAGCATGAAGTTATTTGCAAGGAAATATATTACCAGATAAATACCCAGCATGGATATCGGATGGATTAGCCCTGCATGCCATTTAAAGAAAGGAAACTACTTTGTAATAGGAAAATTATTTTTATATCTTTGATCTCACCTGCCGCATTTCCCTTCCATTCTGCTGATAATTTCAACACACTTTTATGAAGAGCAATTCCAGACTTCATTATTGTTCCAAGCTCTGACATTCTCATAGGAAATGAAAAATGGCCATAACCTTCCTTCCTGCTCATAAAGTCCTAGAAGGGGAGGATCAGACCAGAGAATCTTCTGACTTAGGGTAAATTTTTTATTCTTCTACATAAATCCCCCAGGCAGGAATAAGGAAGAAGTATTTCAAATCCAATTCCAAATATTTCACTTGGAATCTCTCTCTAAGAATGGAATAGATACCAATTAGCATATTTTTAGATTTTCAGATGAATTGTTAAAATCATTAATTGGTTGCCAGTTATAATCCCACCAAAATATGAAACTGTAAAAAAAGATAGTTGTGTTAATTAATTTTCCCTAAAATTTCCTTTAAAGGATATACAATAATGGAAGGAAATGGATTTTAAAGACTAGTCCAGAGATTCTTAAATATATGTATACATGTGTGTATGTGTATGTGTGCATGTACATATGTATTGCTACTTTTCATGTTGTTTTTAGATTCATAAAACAAAATACATAGGATTACAAAGGAAGCCAATTATATTGAAAATATAACTACCCATATATTTAAAAGAAAAAAATTCACAGATCCCAAATTAGGAACCCTTGCCCTAATCCAATGCCATAATTTACAGGGGAGGAAACTGAACCCCAAAAAAGAGCCATTATGGTTACCACCGTTGCAGATCTTCTAGAGTAGTTCTTTTTATACCATAAAATCATGTAATACATTAAGTCTCGCTGCTCTTAAATCCTTTAAAGCTTGGTTTTTGTCAAGAACTTAATTATATCTGGCATTTACCTTACATGTATACTCTATCCAGGAATTCAAGTGAGAACTCAGAAAGATCTTAGATTAAAAAGGCCAAGGTTTCCCACCGCATCCTGGGCCATCCCCAGTTGTCCTGATCTATGTCTGGCCACTGAAGCCAGTTGGCTCTGGAAGAAAATGTGAGGCTGGTGACTGCACAAATCCAGTTCAATGAAGTCATGTCATCATCTCTGTGTTGTCATGGTTCTCTTTGAGAACAAAAGGCAAACCACAAAAATGGATGCTATTAACAAGTGAGCTATGAATTCCCTATCAAAGGACAGGGAAATCACTTAGGAGCACAGAAGTCCTGGAAGGCTTCCTAGAGGAGTTAGATGAAGATCTGAAACAAAAGGTAAGGTTTGTATAAGCAAAAGAAAGGGGATGACATATTTGCAATGTGGGGAAAATAATACAAACAGAATTGATGCCTTGGAGTATAAAGGCCAGAGTTTAAATCCCAACTCTGTTATTTAACTTCTCTATGCCTTATATATTCTTCACTTGTAAAGTGAGGCAGTTGGACTAGATGTCATCTAAGAGCCCTACAAGCTCTATATTTTTTGATCCCATGATCTTATAGAAGCAAGAAAGAGGGTATCATCTTAATAAAACAGTGGGGATTTTGGCCTGACTGATTATACCAGGCTATCTTTCCCCATATTAGTTCACCAAAGTCTCAGTATTTTTTAAAATAATAATTCAGGTAAAGTTCCTTCACTTAGTTAAAAAAAACAAGCCACATTTAAGTAACAATTTAAGTTTTAAAATACACATTCCTCAATTACTTACATGACCCAACAATGTAAATGGAAAGAACAACAAAATGAACTTGAAAAAAATGTAATTAAAATGCCCAAGCATAATTCTAGAGAAGAGCTGAGAAGATGCATTCCTTAATTCCCTCACCTTTATTGTAGAGATGAAGGACTGTGGTTATGGCATACTACATATATTGTCACACATGGTCTATGTTTTTTATTGTTTTGCTGAACTTTTTTTTCTTTTTAAGTTTTTGTTACAACAGATGGCTCTGCCCTTGTGCCTACTATGCCTAGTACCCAGGGTGGATGCCATAAACTACATTTCTACTGTTTACAACCTGTCTGACTTTTGGCATATCAGTTAAACTCCCTGTGTAGATCTGTAGAATTAGGGCTCCTGACCATAGATGGTGGACTAGGAGGTCCCTTACAACTTAGGATTTAAGATCTTCAAAGATGTGTGAGCTTAGTAGAATTCTCTTTTAAAAATTGGTATGAACAAGAGAGAAGATAGGGAACATTTATGAAGTATTTTCCTATTTATAAGGTACTTTTAAGTTCTGGAGATACATGTAAAAGCAATTTATATATTCAGTTATGTATGCAGCCTCCTCCCTACCCCCCCCCCCCCCCGCAGCTTCCTCTTTGCCCTCCATGGAGGTAGTTTAGCATCGTGCATCTCTACTGATGTTTAAGACCTCAATTTAAAGCTTAGCCAGATGCTTGTACATAAGCCACTTCAACCTTCATCTAGGCTACAGACATCTCAATAAACATTATTGCTACATTTTTTAAAATGCTAGTTTCTGTGCTTATTGGCATAGACAGCAATCCTGCAGAAGGATTCTTTTTTTAATGCTTTTTTGCCTTGAGGGCAGACACTGCCTGAGGTGTTCCCTTCTTACACATGTGGGGGGTAGAAGGAGAAACAATCTTAAAAGCAGTATTTCTACTGCTTTCTATGAACACCACAGAAAACATGGAAATGACAATGTGATACATATTACACTTTTTAAAATGAAAACAATCCTGGAAGAGGATATGTGCCATGCATTCTGAGCCACTTTGATAGTTTTTAGATAAAAAAATTATATCGGTGGCTTCTAATTGTTCCCTAATTACCCTTTGATGACAGACAAGAGGGAGAATCATTTGGATTCTTGTAACAACTGGGACTGAGATGCTGAGTTAATAGGAGTAGTAAAGTGGTCCGTTCTTTTAACAGCATCTTCTCTTTCTAACTTCAGAGCCAAATTAAATGAAAACTTTGGGTTGCCAGTACAAAAAGAGGAAAAGAGTGAAGGAAGGGAATGTGGGAGACTGGAGGAGGAGACAGGATGGGGGGGGCGTGTTCCCCCCAAAAGGATCTTAACTGCTTATAGAACATCAGGAACTAGGATTCATTTTTGCCACTGCATTAGTAATGGATGCATAAGGTCCACTAATTTTTATTGTGTTTGTTGTAAAACAGACCACACAAGCCTTTGCTCATGGAATCAATAAGTGGTGTTTTAACATCTTTACATGACTTTTAGCACCTATAATGCCTTAAGATGTTCAGTAGGTGTCTAGAGGGAAAGGTTCTCAGCATTCCTTTATATGCACAGTTAAAAATTATTTCCCCACCCTTAGAGGCTGTGTCCCAGAGAACTGCTAGAGGCTCAGACACCAAAGTTTTATTCTCTACTCACTTGCTATCTGTCAGCTTTTTAAAAAATGTGGTTCATCTTTACTCTTATACAATTTTATGTCCAATCTTAATGTCAATACAAAAGCTCAATATCTACAATAACAAATTTGTTGCTGTTCTGTCCTTTTAGAAGTATCTAACTCTTTGTGACCCCATTTGGGACTTTCTTGTCAAAGATACTGGAGTGGTTCATCATTTCCTTCAGCAACTCATTTTTTACAGATGAGGAACTGAGGCAAACAGGGTGAAGTGACTTACCCAGTAAGTGTCCAAGGTTAGATTTGAACTCATGAACATGAGTCTTCCTGATTTCAAGTCTAGTGCCCTATCTATTTTGCCACCTAGCTGCCCCCAACTAAAACTTTTACAATGCCTATTTTTCATCCACAATTTAATATAAAATTTTAGTTGTGCTAAGCTCTGAGATAAATTTAATTTGATTATCCAAAGGACAATAGGTCTACAGTGGAAAGGAACTTCAGAGGTCATCTATTTCAACCCCCTAGTTTTACAGATGAGGAAACTGAGATCCCACAAGGGTGAAGGGACTTGCCCAAGGTCATTCAAGTAGTATCGGAAGAAAAATTTGAATCCAAGAACTATGACTCGCAGCCTTTTGCAAACCACGTTGCCTGCCTATTCATTGCACAACTGTCATACCCCAGTATCCCTTTCACACAGAATTTCATTTTCAGAACAAGCTACAAACATTTAGTTAAGTAGATAAAAGATTACAGTTATAGAAAAGGGGGTTGTTATCGCTGGAAACTTATTCTTACTAGGTGAATTCACTCATGTAATTCTTCTTTTAAAAAAAAGGAATTCATTCTCATTGAACAGAAGTCACTGACTGCTTGATGATGTACTTGAATGATGTATTACATTCATTTCTGGGGAGGCTGTGGGTAATTATGGGTAAAAACTACATCGAGGCAAGAAATCCCCTCCCCAATTCTGTAGCAATATTGTCAGCCTCATCTATAGCAAATGAGAAATGAAAATAGACCACAGGAAGACAATGATGGATCCTGGGACTTGGCCTGAAGATGTTAAGATGTGAAGTCATGAATTCATTTAAGTTTGAAATCTAGTTCTGTAATTCACTGAAAGACTCAAGACATCAGTGGAAAGTATAACTATCTACCTGAAGGTACAATCTGATCTTTTGTACCATATGCCAAAAAGGTAATAGGGAAGAGAGAGTTGATAAAGAACTGTCTTTAGAGCCAGGAAAATCTGAGTTCAAATCCAAAGTCTGATGTGTATTGGCTTTATGACCCTGGGCAAGTTATTTAACCTTTCAGTGATAAAGGCATTTCTGTAAGTGTGAAAATTGCAAAAAAAAAAAAAAGGGAGAAGGTTACTGCATTGGTATAAGAAGTTTCATTATCCAAGAGGTCCCTTATACCAATGAAATCACAGGTTGAATTCCTATCCCTAACCTATGGAAGACATAAATGAAATAACTAGAGAATCAAACATTTAAAATTATCCAATTGTCCATTTAACTGGCCTGCCTAACTTTCTCTCTTTCTGTCTCTGTCTCTCTGTCTCTCTCTCTCTCCCTCTCTCTCTCTCTCTTTTCCTTCCTCCCTTTCAGGAAATACATTCTCAACCCTCTTCTTAACTAGGGAAAACTCAATAGAAGAAAATACTGACACTTTAGGTTCCAAATTGTGACTTGGGGACTTCTCTACTCTAGAAAGACATTATAAGTTCCAGGAAAATATTTGCCAGGACATAGCTGAGGAACAGAAAAGACTCAACAATTATGTAGAATGTTCAAAAGCTGGGTGTATGTGAGATCAAAACCTTCCCCAAACTACTCAGAGGCCACGCCTTCGCATGGGAGTATCTTAATCCCTCAAGTTACTATCACAAGGAACACAATGAACTGACAGTTTCCTTGTCTTTCTGTTAGAAGAAATCCCAGGATAAGGAAACCTCTCTGCAATAATTAGCCAGTTTCAAAGGAAGGATGAGATCTGATTCTACATAGTGATTTATATCATTGCTCTAGCCTAGAGGGTTCATGTTCAGTCTTCAGGGATAAGGAAGTTAGAAGACTGAGTACTATTGCCTCATAAAATTCCCATATTCCTTTTTAACTTAACACCCTCCCAAAAAAGAACCCACCAAATAGTTCTTTGTCATGTCACTCCTCTGACTCAAAACCTACTTAGTAAGTAGAGTTCAAATTCTTTGTCTCTCCATCAAAGTCCTCTTCAATTTGGTACAAACCTACTTTTCTTTCCTTATGTAATATTGCTTTCCTTCAAGCACACTCTAAGCTCTAGTCACACCAGAAGTCCTAGTTCAGTTTTAAGTTGTCAACATTTAAACCTGCACTAAGACTTTTAGGACACATTGTATTTGTCCTGTCAGCATGTACTCACATTTTCCCACCTTCTTTTCGTTCATGTTATTCCTGAAGTCTAGATAATCTCTTTCTCCCTACCCTTCCCCCTGACTATTCCAGCAGCTCTTTATTTCTTGATTTCATGCTGCCCTAACTCTGTAGTTCCAAAGCATTTTTTAAATATAAAAGGCCATAATATAACAGAGAGAGAGAGAAAGAGGGAGAGAGAGATGAAGAGAAAGAGAGGGAGGGAGAGAGAAGAATGCAAGGAGATACTCCTATTATGAAATTCTTAACTAAAAATATGTGAACATAAAAGTTAATTTTTAATATGTCAGATTCAATCTTTTTCATAAACATTAGTATTTATATGGAATATTTATATGGTATATATGTATATATATATATATACCACATATGTATATGTGTATGTGTATATATATATATATATATATATATCAGTTATAAAGTTATTTTGTCTGATTCTCATGTCAACTGTGCAAAGTAGGTACAATTTCAATCTCCATTCCTGCAGATAAGGAAACTAAAGATGGCAGAGTTTAACTGACTCACCCAGGATTCCATAGCTAGTAGTTATCAGAGGCAGGATTCATACATACTCAGATCTTCCTGACTCCAAACCCAGCACTCCATCCATCGGACTATCTAGATGCTGCCTGATGAGCAAACCAATGCTAGCCAGAATAAGAAGAGATGCAATTAACTAGGGGAAATATTCATAAGATCAAAGCCATGGTTTTATAAACCACAATTTCTTCTGTGGCATTTGTTCACCTCAGACACCCGGTAAAGGGAAGGTGAAAAGAATTTAATTGCTTAATGATACCTCAGGCTGGAAGGTGGATGAGCAGAGAAGACTGATCCAGCAAGAGCATGTGAACTGAATAAAGTGATCTTAACACAGGCGTATAATGGAGTGGGACCAGATTCTGGGGATAGGATTCAAGACTTTTCTCCTTTAATGTATGTGAATAACTGTATGAAACCATAAAGGACTAAGAGGGTATATTATATCTAAAAAAACTGTTGAGTCGCTATCCTGCTTACCACAGCAATTTTCCCCACACTTTTCATCCCTCCTCACTCTCCCCATTATTAACCCTACCTCACTCTCTCAGCTGCGAATCTTGTTCATATTTCTCTGAAAAAAAAAATTAAAGCAACTTGCCTAGTGTTCCTTCTTCTCTCCTCCTCCTCATCTCAGATTACTAAGATCCTTCTTCACTTTCTCCACCTTCACCGCTGATTTGCATGAATAGGGAGTCATTCTCCTTGTCAAAGCAAAATCCTCTGGGTGCACATGTGATCCCATCCTGTCCCAACTTCCCTGGTTGAATGCCTCTTTTTTCATTATTACTCTCTCACTTTTCTTCAGTTTTACCCCATCAGCTAGCTGCTTCCCTACTGCCTACAAACATGTCCATGTCTCCCCCATCCTCAAAATCCATCTCGTGATTCACCCATCCCTGCTAGCTATCATACTACACTTTTTCTCCCTTTTTCTGGACAAAATCTTTGAGAAATCTGTGATAAATGCCTTCACATCCTTTCTTCTGACTCTCTTTTTAACTTTCTACAGTCTGGTTTCTGACTTCATCATTCAACTAAAACTACCCTCTCCAGTTATCAGTGATCTCTTTATTTTTAAATGGTTTTTTCTGGTCTTTATCATTCTGAACTTCTCTGTAGTCTCTGACAATGTCAATCACTCTCTTCTCCATATTTTGTTTTTCTCTCCAGGTTTTCATGACATTGCTCACTCCTGGTTCTCCTCCCTCCTGTCTTACCATCCCACATCAGTTGCTTTTGCTGGATCTTCATCCAGGTCATAACAGTGAGTGTGCCACACTTATTCTATGCTATTTCATTTGGTGATTTCATCAGCTCCCATGAATTCAATTATCATCTCTATGGTCATGATTTTTTAATTTTTTTGTCCCTATCCTCTCTTCTGACCTCCAGACCCACATCTCTACCTATTATGCATCTAGAACTACACATTTCCCAGAAATTTTTTAGTTAGATACTATTTATCATTTTATTTTTCCCACTTAATAATATTTTTCCCAATTACATGTAAAGATGGTTTTCAATATTCACTTTTCTAAGACTTTGATACAAATTTTTTTTGTCCCCCTTTCTCTCCCCCAAGATGACAAGGGATCTAATATAGGTCATACATGTACAATCATATTAAACGTATTTCCACATTAATTGTGTCATGAAAGAGGAATCAGAGCAAAAGGGAAAAACCGTAAGAAAGAAAAGACCAAACAAAAGAAAATAGTATGCTTCAATCACATTTAGACTCCGTGGTTCTTTCTCTGGATAGCATTTTCCATCATGAGTCTTTAGGAACTGACCTTTTTTTAAAGGGAAGAGGGGTTAAGTGACTTTCCTGAGTACCATACCTAGTAAGTGCTTGAGGTCAAATTTGAACTCAGGTTCTCCCAACTCCAAGGCAAGTGCTCTATCCGCTATGCCACCTATCTGTTCCTCTCTTAAGCATCTTAAACTCAACATGTCCAAAACTGAACACATTATATTCCCCAAAACCTCTCCTTTCTAAGTAATTAACCTATTGCTGTTGAGGGTTCTACTATTCTCCCAATCACCCAGGCTTCCTACTCAAGTGTTCTTTGACTTTTCACTCTCACCTCCTCCCCTATAATGCATCAGTTATCAAGTCCTGAATATCTCTCAAACACTCTTCTTCTTTCCTCTGACAATGATACCACCTGGTGCAGGTCCTCATCACCTCATACCTAGACTATCCCAACAGCCTGCTGTTTGAACTCCCTGCCTCAAATCTCTCCTCATTCTAATACATATCATCCAGCTATTCAATAAGTTCTGATGGAGTACCTTTTGCCTCCACAATCAAGCATAAAATCTTTTGTTTTTTAAATCCCTTCCTAACTTGTCCTCTTCCTACTTTTCTGTTCTTTTACACCTTATATTCTTGACTTAATTTGGAGAGCTAGTGTATTTTTCACCATCTTCCATGAATAGAAATCTCCCTTCTTATCTTTGTCTCCTAGATCTTGTTTTTCCTTCAGTTTCAGCTAAAGTTCCACTTTCTATACCCTTTGAATCAACAATACTGCTTCTAGTAATGTATCCCCAAGAGATCAAAAAAATGGGAAAGGGACCCACATGTACAAAAATATTTATAACATCCCTCTTTGTGGTGGCCAAAAACTGGAAATCAAGAGGATGCCCATCAATTGGGGAATGGCTGAATAAATTATGGTATATGAATGTAATGGAATACTATTGTGCTATAAGAAATGATGAACAGGAAGACTTCAGAGAAGCCCGGAAAGACTTATACAATCTGATACTGAGAGAAAGGAGCAGAACCAGGAAAACTTTGTACACATCAACAACCACAGTGAGTGAGAATTTTTTCTGGTAGACTTAGAACCTCATTGCAATGCAAAGACTTAAAAAATTCCCAAAAGTCTTTTAAGGCAAAATGCCCTCCACCTCCAGAGAAAGAACTATGGAATTCAATTGCAGAATGTAGTGGATCATTTTCTTTTGTATTACGTTTTGATTTGTTATATGATTTCTCCCATTCATTTTAATTCTTTTATAAAACATGACTATGGTGAAAATGTATTTAATAGGAATGTCTATGTAGAACACATATAAAATTGTATGCTGTATTGGGGAGGGAGGGGGGAGATAAGGAGGAAAGAGAGGGTGGGAGGGGAAAAAATCTAAGTTATATGGTAGTGATTGTAGAACACTGAAAATAAATTTAAAAAATTAAGTCCCACCTTCTGCAAGAAGACTTTTCTAGTCTCCTTTAATCCTTGTGTATTCTCTCTATTAATCCTTACTATCTCCAATTTATATTGTGTGTATATACACATATGTGCATACACATACATACACACACACACACGCACATGGCTTGTACATAGTTGTTTACATATTGCCTCTCTCCATTAGACTATAAGCTCCTTGAAAGCAAGGACTATCTTTTGACTTTATATCTCCCACATTTCCCAGTACATAGTAGATGCTTAATAAATGGTAGTTGACTGACTCTGACTCTGACTACAGCTAATGACAAAGCAACAAAATAAAAAGAGTATAATATAAATTTGATCTGTGTAAAAGTAAACTTCCTTATATTCAACATGTGGATGAATATAACTACGTGAATGGTTGACTTGGTTGTCACGGAACAACGATGACTGTGTCAAATGAAGTATTGTAAGTTTATTTGATTAGAATAATAGACTCCAGTTTGTTGTTCAGGTAGCAAGCTCACCCATTTGTGCTGCATGGTTGCTTCTCATAATTTAAAAGAAAAAAGGAATCACTGTTAACTCTTCTTCTCTAGGCCTATGGAATTCTTCAGAGAGCCTTCCTCCTTGTCACCATCCTATTTATCCTTAATCCCATTCTCTACCCAGATATTACTCAGTGCTTTCCTAGCCCATTGAAGCACAGCTGGTTGGTTAGACTGCCTTCCAGTCACTGGCCAGGCAGCAAGAAAACTAAAGAATATGCTCCCATAAGACAGATCTGTCATCAAAAAAAAAGAGAAAAGGCAGAAGTACCTAGTCAGTTGTAAGGTATTGTGTTGATCTAGACAAAATGAACAGTTCAACTTAAGAACAGAAGTTTGCTATCATCAGAAACCTGAACCAAACTAAATTGTGAAACAAAATCCACAAAAAGGCAAACTCTGACTCTGGATATAAATATTCATTTTATACTAAATAAGGAACCAAATCAAAGCTTTTTATTTTTTCAATTAACACCTAATCTACTAGTTTGAAATGGAACCAAACCTATATATTTTCTAAAACTCTTGAATTTGAACTGATGAATAGCCTGAACTAAGTGGATATTTCATTTCATCTAAGTTACTATGGCCCAACTTCAAAGAACTTTTAGTATTTGGTTTCTGTTCTCTGCAACATGAGAGGGAGAGTGTACATATGTTGGTGGAGTGAGCAGGAGGGAACAAGAGAAGAAGGGGGTGGATGGTGGCAGATAACCATTATTGCTCCTTTTAGAGATCAGACACTGAGATATAACACAGACAGCGATGGTCACACATGTGAAAGGACAGAATCCAGGACTTGCCCATCATTTAGGCCAGCTTATGACCCCCACCAAATTATATAGCCTCTCCAAACTTATGGAGCTGGACACAGAGGAGACTTTTTGAAGTCACCTCATTTATCCTCCTTTCTTCCCTAAACTGTGCCAGACCAACTAGTAAATGTTCATTGACTACTATTTTTATCAAGAAGGGGATTCTGGTCTCACTTTTCAGAATTACATCTTCCTGACTCAAGGCCAGGCACTCTAACCACTGTACCACCTAACTGTGTTAATATAATCTTACCTCTTTCATTTTACATATACAGAAAATGAATCCCAGAGAGGGGACTTTAACTGTCCAAGACCACATGACCGTCAGTGGTAGATTTGGCTTGCAAATTCAGGTGTGAGACTCCCCATGCAGTGTTCTTCTGTAGCTCTCAAAAACTACTTATGCTTTGCACTTATTCTGAAGAGTATTTGTATGACCAAATTACGTGCTATGAGCCTCTGAAAAGGACAGCAAACTGAGATCTATCCAGGGGTGATTGATAAAAGTATGTATCCATCATAGCTCTTTACAGGTGTGAATGCTTTCTTTGTGGATTCAAAAAATAGATTAGCTTTTTCCTTGGTAGGGTGTGAAATGGTGACAACAGTGCATTGTGGAAGAAGGTATGACTAGCAGCTCATCAGTATGCCAGTAGTGACACAGAAGACAATCTGACAGTGGGTACAATCCTGGAGTTTGGGGGTCCTGAAACAGAAAGTACCATAGTAATTGACCCTGCAAGAGAAGGTATCATGGAAATAGACTCCTAGGGGCATCAGGCAGCACTGGATAAAGGGGGTCACCTTTTATGTGGCAGACTATCAAAAGGCTAAGTGTAGATGTTGTCTGGACAAGAGGAAATGCATCTAGGTTCCCCTCTCCTTCCCTCCCCCATGACAGTGCCTTGGGCCAAAGCTCCAACTGCCCCACCTAGTTATACTTTGTTCTCTAGTTCAGGGCTTTACTTCCTGAAATATTTTTAGTAGCCTTAAGTTTCATGGATGGAGTTTAACATTCAAGGCATCTGTGTTTCCTAATTATGAATAAACAGTAAGAGTTCATCTGCCTTCTGCAAAATTTCTGACAATCCAGGATCATTTGGTTAATGTTAAGTGTTAAGTTACTTGTTTTCCTCATTATGCAAAGACTCTAGAGTGCCCAAGTCAGGGCTTTGTTTCATTTAATACAATGTTTGAATAGCCAGATACTCAAAAAGCCGTGGGGAACAGCGTGTGGAGTTTGAATACAAAGAGGCAGCTTGTTCTGCGAAGTCTCCCAAAGAAAACTCTATCCCTGAACCCAGCGCAGGGAAGGAATGGAACTGTGTATCCTCCAGAAGAAAAGAGTTTGACTAGAGGGAGTGGGGAGGGGTACATGACACTCAGGCTAGCAGAGAATTTCCTTATTAAGGTGACATCTGGATCCTGCCCTTTCTTCTGTTCCTGTTGTCTCTGTTTTTGACCACTATTGTCCAAGTTCCTTCTTACTGACACTGAAAAAACAAAACAACCCTCTCCCAGAGCTGAAAAGAACATCAGATTATTTTTCCCTCCCTCACCAAAATTATACAGAAGAAAAAAAGAAAAAGCTTATGGTTTATCAAACTAACACAATCATCTGACTAAAGATGGGTTTAGAGGCCCCCACCATGGCTTCAAGACATTTTAATAAGCATATAGAAATAGCCAGCTGGCTAATCCTAGGAATATCCCAGCTCCCCCTTCATTTTATAGAAAGATCCTGTGGTCAGGAAATATAAAGCTTTCAACACGTTGACCACCACTAGGATTATAGCCTCATATGGTGGAGGTTTTCCCACTGTCTTTTTCTCCAAGTTCCTTATTCAACTTCCAGCAGTCCTGTCAGTGGGGCTAAAGTCACCTTTACCCTTTGCTCACCAGGGAGAACACCAAGATTGACTGTACTAATGAGCGAGTCTGAAATTGAGACATTACATGTAAATCCATCAGTATGATTAAACTTAGCATGCACACTGTGCTGAGTGTTTTCAAAAAGCTTGCCTATGAAGTGGCTTCACATTTTATACCTTTTGGCACCTTTGTGTATGAAAGGACTTAAGGAAAATCTGGATTTCCCTTTAACTGTTGCATATGAACGATAATATAGACTAGAAAGTGTATGAAATCACTCAAAACTGCTCAGGTTCTTTGATTAGCCTAGGAGGGAGTTGGTGAGCAAAGCTGAGACTTGACTTAGAAAGCCTATATTAAAGGAGCTATTTACTAATGAGATTTTGTTATAGCCATATAGTAAATGTGCATCTGGAGTGATACCTTGTTAATTCAAACTCCTTTAAACTTAAACTGGAAGCAATGTGGGACCAGGCTGAGTTGAAATTTCTTTGTTGTTTTATATTTTTTTCCATATTTTCACTCAGTGAAGAATGTTTTGTTAAGCCAGTAAATATTGAAAACAAGATTTTGGGGATGATCTTTAAACTATCTAAGAGAATAGAGTTTACTCTCAATCCAAGAACTGTAGAAGCATCCATTTTCACAGACACAAACATTGATATGCTAATTTTACATCAATAGAGTGGCCCTTATGGTACCTTGGATACGAGTGCTAGACTTGGAATCAAGAAGGCCTGTACTCAAAACCTGTTTCAGACACTTTAGCACATGTGACATAGGCAAGACAGTCAAACTCCCTCAGTCTCCGTTTCTTCATCTGAAAAATAGAATATTATATGTATGTATATATACACACGTATATCTATACATACACACATATGTATATGTATATATGGTGTGATTTGCAAACATAAATGTTAACAATAATAATGTTATTATTAATAGCCATACCTAGCCATCAAAGTGAGTACCCTAAGAATTTCTAACAATCAGGCTTTTGTTAACCTAGCTCCATTTACTACGTATACTTTAAAGGAAATAAAGGTATGTCTAAAAAATAACAACTCTTTTAGTTTTTTCATATTGGTTTTATTTCATAATTTAGATGTTTTTATCATTCAGGTCTCTTCTCCCTCTAGTATACTTCAATTAATGAAGATTTCCTGAAATGAATACTCATATATAATATAATAATATAACAAAATACTTACATATAACATCTTATATTTATGTAGAACTTTATATTTTTAAGCAGTTTCATGTAAAATTTCATTTGATCAAGTATATATTATACTTACATATAACTATATGTATATATACATGTATGTGTATCTCTATACTTGTGTGTATATGCATACATATATGTTGGTCAGGACCAGTATTTTCATTATTGTAATGAGTTTCTGGTGAGTCCATTCCCTGCTTCAAGGGCAGATCAGTAACTGTTCTGCAACACATCTTGAAAACTTGCCTGGGACTGACACAGAAATCATAGATTTAGAGCTAGAAAGGACCTTAGAAATTATCAAGTCCAACCTCCTCATTTTGTAAATGAAGAAACTGAGATCCACAAACTTAAATGACTCATCCAGGATCACAAAGTTAGTGAGTATCTAAGGTAGGAATTGAATCCAGGTCTTCCTGACCCTGAAACCTAGACTCTTTCACTAATCATGCTCAGGATAAGTGTCTTACCAGGGTCACATGTACATGTGTGTATATATATATATACATATATGTGCATGTTATATATGAATTTTGCATGTATAATAAATACAAACTTACAGAGGTAGCACAGAATAGTGTCTAGAGCAGGAATGGGGAACCTTCATCCTTGAGGTCACATGTGGCCCTTTTACTAAATCTTAGATTCAGTTTAATCAACTACTCATATTCAGTCCACCATATCTACAGCTGTAATCTCTCTCTAATCCACTGGACACCCTAACTCCACCTCCTAGATGACTGCCATACCTCTCTTCACTGAAATAGAGATAGAACTCAGAGTCAGAGTCTCCCTAGGGCCCAAGATTTGCCCAGATATAAACTCAAGCCCCAAGGAAAATTTGCTTACCTTAGTCAGTACGTAGTCAGGAGGAGATCATGTAGGTCACTGCAGTCATCACTCATCTATTAGCTAGCCAAGGAGTAGGCAAATCTTAGGTTGCTGTTGGAAAGAATTAATTAAGCAATAGGAGGTACAGACAACATGTACTTTGCCTTTAAAATTGTGGGATTCCTTTGGTCACTTTTGGGTGGGAGATTAAGCCAGCTGCAGGTCAGTCAGTAATAAGAAAATGACAATTTTTGACTGCCTAGACTAGAGCACTTTCTTACCGAACTTCAATTCAACCCAATTTGACATGTATCAAGGGCCTTCTATGTGTCAGGTACCCCATCCCTCTAGTGATATGTCAACAGCCTCACCTGTATTTCTTTTTCAGACCTTGTTCCATCAGGTTTTTTTTTGTTTGTTCTGTTTTCTTTTCAAGTACTGGATTCCTTTCACCTTGCCTTTCCCTCCCTCCCCTAACCAGTCTTCTTCTCCCTATGAGTGAGGGCGTCAGATCTATTGGATTTTTAAAGTTTCATATTTGAAAGCCTATTAGATATCATGCAACTTAAGACCTAATTGTTTCAGGACCTAAGCAAGCTGAGTGGCTAATAATATAATTACTAGCATTGCTATTGATAATCACTAGTGTTATTAATACTTACTATTAAAACCACTATTGCTGTTAACAATAATTACGGTAATTTTATTACTGCTGTTAATCTTAATTGCTACTACACTTACTGTTAAATTATATCTTTAATAGATTTTATGCATTTTTATTTATCATATGTCACATAAATATGGATTATGGATTATATTTGCCAAGTCTATTTATTATATATTTGCATGATATTATTTGATGTTTGTGTTATATTTATATAGCACCTACTATGCGCCAAGAACTATGATGAGCATTTTACAAATATTATCTCATTTGATATTCACAACAATCCCATTTTAAAGCTGAAAA
Organism: Potorous gilbertii; assembly: GCA_028658325.1. NCBI lineage: Eukaryota > Metazoa > Chordata > Mammalia > Diprotodontia > Potoroidae > Potorous > Potorous gilbertii. The sequence goes on along the minus strand of CM053770.1, from coordinate 334,249,425 downwards.
AAGTGAGACAAATAAAAGTGACTTATCCAGGCTCACACAACTAGTAAATGTCTGAGGCCACATTGGAATGCAGGTTTTCCTGATTCCCTGCCTAGCACTCTGTCCACTGTGCCACCTGGCTGCCATCATTATCCTCCTCCTCCTCCTCCTCATCACCCACTTTACAGAAGCAAAACTCAAGTCCTGGAAATATGCACATTAAATTACTGCTGAGTTTTATATCAGGGAACATTCCATTCTCATTCTTCGGGGAAAAAATAATGAGGATCATTTAGTGTCATTTACAGAAGCAAGTTGCTCCAAAACTGTGCAGTTTTAATCCTTAAACCCTCACTAACAATTCTGGGGCACCCTATGGGACTTAACAAATAGTAACTCCCAGGATTCTCACAAATGTTCCTGTGAGGTAGGTGGTACAAATATAATTGTCTCCATTTGATAGATGAGCACTGAGAAGTAAAATGACCCAGTCAAGATCACACAGCCAGTACCTGTCAAAGGCCAGTTTGGTATCTAGATCTCTTTGATTCCAAGACCAGCTCTCCATCCGCTTTCTACAGGTTCTGCTCTTAAGGAATTTACAGTCTAGTAGAGGAGGACCAGCATACATACAGAAAAATAAATACAAACTACTTACAAAATAAATACAACATAGCTAGGAGATAGGAGACTGTTAATGACCCTAATAAACAGGAACTTTAGAAGGGCTTTATGGAGGGGGTAAGAACATATCATTTAAGCTTCTTGAGATCAGGATCCGGAGATCTTTGTCTTTGTGCCACCAGTGCTTGGACTGGACTTGCACACAGTAGGACCTTAATAGATTATTTTAACTAACTGCAATTGAATTATCATGTCATATTGTACACCTTACTTAATCTTGGACAGCTTCATGAGAGCAGAGATCAGACCATGTTAAGTTCTCCATTTCTCCTAGTGCCCAGTCTAGTGTTCTGTAAGAAGAGACATCTTAAATGTTTGCTGAATGCTATTATGTAGACTTGGACAGCGTAGACTGGATGATCACATTATCATTGACTAAGTAATCTCAGGGCATTTTAAAATAATGATGTTTAAAAGTATCTGGGTAGCCTTTCCTTTTATAGTTATCAGTCTCTTATTTCCCAGATTCCAAGGGTAGTACTGGATTTCTGATATTCCTCCCAGATATGAATATTACTAGTGCATATGTCAATAGGAAATGAAGCATTTCCTCACATCCTGTGTTCCTACAAACCTATCAAGGGACCAGTTTAGATGGCAAAGAATACACCAAGGCTCTGATCGGTCTGATGAAGTAAGTAATTTACAAACCTGCCCAGAGTAAGGATGACAAGAGGGAAAAGAAGAATGAAATTTTTCTGAATCTCTCTCCTCCTGTCTGAGAAGGTCCACAAAGGCTCTTTCCTGTTCTCTGATTAGATAGCAGGTTTCCCTGTTGAAGTCCCCTCTTGAGGCATGTTTGTTTCTGGCTTTGTAAGTTTGTTTCTGAGTTCTTCAGCGGTGAGTTTTGAAAATGGTGCGTGTAGTTGAAACAACTATCTCCCATCTTAAGGATTTATTATTATTATTGAAAACAATGTAGGGAATCTAAATGTCTGTGCCCACAGCCAAGATAAAAAATGCAAAGCCTGGGCCACCTCGCCTTTAATTTTCTAACTGCTGTTTTGTAAGGCTGTGTCATGCTTCTCAGTTCAAACACGCTTTGGCTCTTTATTATTCATGGACCTTTTTCTCAGTCAGTGGTGTTGAATAATAAAACAGCCTGGGATCAAATGGGCCAATTCTCCACGCCTGACACCAACTGCTACTGTTCGCTGGGCTCTGCCAAGCGTTGCCTCTGATAATGAGTGGGATTTGGTTAAACAGTAAATTAATGAATAATGAAATATCCAGGTTGATCAGTTAGAGAGCACGCTTGCTTTGCCCCAGGCTAAATGCTTGGGGCAGAAATTACTCTCGAAAGGCACTTGCCTGTCTGCTGGTCTGGATAACTATTTTACAGCCTACTGCTTGACAGAATGTGAGGGAGGGGGGAAACAGTGGGGGAGGGTCGGGGAAGATGGTCAGAGGTATTAACAAAAAGGGGCAGAGCAGGAAGTTCAACCTAGTTATCACTCTGTAGGTTACTGAATAGCATATGGAAGAAAAAAGTCAAAAGGCTGTGGGTGATGCAGTGTCCCAAAGTTTTACATGTGTTTATACATGTACATATATGTTTAATATTAAGAGAAATCAAGGAACACGGATTTCTATGCGATGATACATAAATACATTTTACATATAGACATATATGTTACAGTTCAATGCCTTTTTTCTGCCTCATAATAACCTAAGGATTTAAAACTATTATATGTATATAAATATATGCGTGTGAATGTATCACATTTATTTATATAAACCACTATAAGTATGTATATGCATGTGTATACACACAATATATGTATGTATATATACATACATACATGCAAATATATATGGAGGTATACAAAGTGCATGACCACATCCATCTATGTGGAGCCAATTTTATTTCCTGCCAATAAAAAAAGTTTCCAAGCCTAAAACCTCTGCAGTCTAAGTCTGATAGGGGTGAAAATGAAACTAGGCAAAATACTCCTCAGCTATATATCTCCTATTTGTTTTGGACACTTTCTCTAATTGCATATCTTTAGGGGGCTTTAACCCATTCAGCTGAAGAGAGGTGAATGGGTTATTGTACCTGCCTTGCATCTTGCCAGGGTGGTTCCTACACACTTCCAGAGTACTGAACCTGTGATGGGAAAGGGGGGGAGGTGTGCTCAGAGTTGGGGGAGGGACAGAAGAGGGTTGATTTTCAAAACACTGGTGAGACATCAGTAGGAATATATCCTCTTGACAGTTAGAAGCAAACAGGGCAGAGGCTAGTCTGAGGAGAGGCAGGATCCATCTTCTGTCTCTGATGAGGAGGTAACAAACAGGCTATGAATTTACCTACAGGTTAAGGGGGATGGGGAGGGAAAGAACTATATTAACTACCTGGGACTTCAGTGCAATGCCAAAGGAATTTTTTTTTCAAATTCTAAAAGCCTGAAAGTCCAAGATAGTATAATGGTTATTATTTTCCCCACACTCAATTTTATTATGAAGAGTATTTTTATAACCAGATAACAAAAATATATTCCTTCCCTTACTCCTTGCCAAAAAAAAAAAAAATCTCCCCTCATCTTTATTATTCTAATTTTAGCCACCAAAACACACAAGTTCAGGATTTAGTATCAAAGGAAGGGTGCAGATAGAGGAGATTCAATCCTTATTTGGGTTACTTGACCCCTTTGTCTTGGGTCATTATCCCGGGAAAAATGCACAGGCCACTATTTAGTTGAACTTTTTTTCAAGGGAGGACAAAACTTCAGAGCATGGATTTCTGATTCTCCATGACCTTTTTTTCTCCTTTTTCCTTCCCCATAAGAGGAAAGGAGATATGCATATTCAAAGCGCAATCTTCATTTTCTCCTCACTTTTTCCCAAGATCTGAGAGCTCTTTGTGTTAAGAAATATCAAATTTTACTGAATTCGTCCAATGAAAAGAATTCAAGTTCTTTCCCTTTCCTCCTATGAGGGGTCTCAATACATAAAGAGCAGATCTGAATTCCTAAGATTAATGATTCTCTGCAGCAGTGGCACAACAATAACAAATAATAATAATAGTGCCCTGAATTTTCAGCCCAAGGACTTGGGTTCAAAATTAGCCTCTAATACTGATTATCTGTGTGACCTTGTACGGTTTCTTCATCTGCAAAATAAGTGGGTCAGACTAGACTGCCCCTCCCATCTTTTCTAGCTTTAGATCTAGGTTCCTAGGGTGGGTACTTAATTCTTCAAAATGGCTTTGGAAATCTGGCCCTATTTGTTTTATTTTCCACATATACCTAAGCCAAACTGGTTACTCACTGTACTAAAGCAGATCTAGAAGATCAGGTAAATTCCTCTTGACTCTGATCTGAAAGGCTTGTTTACCTAGAGATTCATCTTAGCAGAGGTGTGACTAGATGTAATGCTTTGGGGGGTTCGGTAGGGGAATGACCAAGTTTAATACATACATACACATGTCTGGCTATTGTTGGCAAAGGCACCTCCTAACGTTTACAAAGCACAGCCCCTCTACTCATTAATAGATTTTTTAATAGAGGAAACAAACAGGAAATCATATTCTGATGGTCATCTTTCAGAGGGTGAGGAAATTCTCTTGAACTAGGCTTGCTTCTTGGATGATATTATTTGATCTGTTCTCAAACTTTGCAACTGGCTAAGACATGACTGAACTGGTTGATGTTCCACCAGAAATCACCCTGCAATGAAAGGAACTCTTTGGGAGATCCTGCTCTCTGGTTTATTACTAGTTTTTAAGTAATCTAGGAAGTAGCCTGATAGGACATCGGGAAAGAATAGGGTAAATGACTGAGAGGGCCCTTGCATGTTTCTAAAATTTCTTAGAAGTATTACTCCCTCTGTTTCTTACCCTGATTCAATTTGATGTATTTTTGGGGGGAGGGGAGGGGGGTCTGTAAGTTTTAGCAAGCATCTATCTTTGTAAGAACTTGACATTGAGACTATTTTGAAAAGTTCTCTGAAGTTTACAATTCCCAGAGGACAGACTGCTCTCCCTCCCCCTCCATGACCAGGCTGCACAGTCAGAGATTCTCACAAGTCATCACCAGTTTCTTTGAAGACCTTCCATGCTGAGTGGTTGCACCAGCTATAATTGCCCTTCAGAGCTCTGTCACTGTGTTCCAGTCTGGTCTTAGATGAATGTGTGTGTAAACTTCCAGAGGGTCATTTTTTCTAGTGCCACTTAACTCCTGGGATTTACTAAAGAGAAAGCCCTCTTTCCCTTCCTTCTCAGCTCCTCATATTCTATAGCCCACGTGTCAAACTCCAGTCTGACCGTTCCTGCAACAACCCTAACGCTCATGACATTATCCTGTGACATTTAACAGAACAAATTTAGCCTACCGAAGTGCACTTGGCCGTTATCTACATCTCAGATCCCTGGTAAGCAAAGAAGCTTGTTCATGACAATTGACAGCAATGTCCTTAGAACGTTTGCAGGTATCTTCGGGGATGGGCTCTGGATGTTCACTACTTGAGCCGCGGATAATTGCCAGTTGCCCATGTCACCAAGGTGCTCCTAAATGTTTCAGCGTGACTATAGTTGGGTTCGCAACAGCCCCTCTTCTCAGTCTGAAAAGATCTATGGCTCTCTCCTCCGCAGTCGTGGTTCTTACCTTACTCAAATCACTTCTAGCTTGAGGTCAATCCCAGACCAATTTAGCCAAGTACCAATGGTTAAGGCTGCAAACTGTTTCATGGGGATGCGATGCTTACTTTGCGCAACTGGGAGCGACCGTGTGAAAGGTGCTGAACTGAACTGTAAAAATAACAGCTGATGGACCCCTGCAAAATCGAGTTGCCCCCAGCAGGCTCAATCAGTGAGGGGTAGACCAGAGCGAGACCTCCGTTCTGGTGAACAAGCGAGCTCTAGGAGTTAGCGAGACACGATTGCAGGGGAGCCTGGTCAATACGCCCCAATGGGTCCCCTCCGCTGGGCTGTGCAGCGTACATGTTACGTGGGTACGCACGCACGCGCACGTTCGTGAAGACAATTCGCACTCAAAGGGAAGTGCGCTTGTGCCGGTGTGCGTCTGCAAAGCTCTCGTGGCCCGAGTCGGGCGCACGCGAATGGCACGAGAGTGGGGGAGAAAACAGACCTGAGACCCAACAGGGTCCCTGGAGACCTATGACCGTATGTACCCTTGGAGAAGGGTGAGGCACGTTAGAACGAGATGGAGAGATCTTAACCAGGAACAAGAAATAGAAAGTGGATAAATGGGGCTCAAGAATATATTTGACTGACCTAACCAGAGGGCAGCTGGGGCAGTTATTTATGATGAGTCCTAGCACTGAAGCAGCGGCTGCACGCAGGCAAACGAGGGAGCTCACCCCAAGCTATGAGAAAGCCCGCGGCCAGGAAAAGGCTGTTTATGACGATATAAATCAATGTGAAGTTTGTGATGGAAAAATAGGAAGAGCTGAATTTGGGACAGAAACGTGGAAACAAAGTGCAAAAGAAAAAATGAGCGGTGGTCCTCCACCCCCCCCCCCCATTCCCATCCCTTCTCACATAGCCTCGCGCCAAGGTGGAGGAGACAGCCGCCAACGTTCGTGCTTGGACCCAGGCTGCAGGGCCTTAATGAAGTTTACCCGGGGATCATTAGGAAGTGTGGGGCCTCCATGTAAATAAACAACTGGGAAGATTTATGGGCGGGAGGTGCATTTTATAGGACCGTATTTATAGAGCCAGCGCGGGCTCACTTATAAATAGATTAATGAGAAGCTAAAATTAATGGACTTGGGAACGGTGCGTTTAATTTCACCGGTTGAAACATGACAGGCTATCCGCCCTCGAAGCCTTGGTGAGCAAATGCGGAAGGTGGGCCGACATCCAGGAGGGAGAAGACACCGATTCTTCCATGGGCATGAGGCACGTCGATGCCTCAGAGAGCTTGAGGGAGGTCGCGAATCTCCTCAACTGAAGGCCATCATCTCTCCCACGGATTTGCATATTCGTAAAAGAATTCCGTTTATCCACTCATGACTTCCTTCAGTACCCTTAACGTTTTCAAGCAAGCGCTTCTTGGCACCAGAAGCTCAAACTCTCTTAATCGGGGTTTAGTTATTTGCACCGAGTATTCCGGTCAAAACCTAACTGGATTTGGGGAAATGGGGCTGGATTGAGGCTGAGAGTATGGAAACTTGGACTGAGAGGTTGAAAAAGGTTTTATTGACGGCGGGAGTACAAAGCAGGCAAGGAGAACGTCTGGCGGTAGCTGGGTAGGGGTAGCACTAGCCGACTCAGGCCAAAAGAGGCCAGTCACCCTGAGGCTGAAAGCCCATTCATCATCACCATCAATGTTCTGCACCTAGCTGTTTCATTAATCCCTAACTACGCTGCAAACCCCCCTCTCTTTCTGCCTCCAGGATATATCAATAGACCCAGGAGAGCAGAGATCAACTCACGCAACTGAAGGATTCGGAGCTCCAAGAGAACGGCTATTAGTTCATGAAGCTTCCTTATTTCAGGTTAGTTTAGAGAGTTATCCACTAGTTAGTCTTCAGTTATCCCAGGCTCTCCCTTACACCCATCTTCACATATTCCTTTCTGTTCCATTGTCCTCCTTGCCTTCACCCTCTTTGCCTTCTTCTCTTACACATGTTGTCCTTCATCTCTTTGCTGCCTCCGGATTTCCTAGGAAGACTGATTCTTCAGAACCGGGAAACATTGAATAGCTGGGAGCTCCCTTTATCACCAAACTCACTAACTCTGGGATATTTAAAGCCTTGTCTACTGGTTAATAGGCTATCGGAGTGGTCCCTTGAGACTGAGGCCAGTCATCTCCAATTCAGATTCTATTTTATATTATAGTTGTGTGTGTGTGTGTGTGTGTGTGTGTGTGTGTGTGTGTACATATCTCGTTATCATTCCTTCTAGACTATAAACCTCTTGAGGGCAGAAACTTGTTTGATTCTTCTCATCCCCAGAGCACCAATGACTTCCATTTCCTAATAGTAGGTACTTAATAAACGTTTGTCGGATAAATGTATGAATGAATGGATAGATGGATAGGTGAGTGAAGAAAAACACTAACCAGAAATAATGTGGTGCTTACTTTGTCTTCCTACTGTGGCAAACTGTTTACCAAAGCAAATGAAATTGAAACTAAATGTGATTCATCCATTCATCTGAACCTGAGACAATTTGTTTTCTGCACACCTTAATTACAACCTTCTCAATCCTGCCTTCCTAAGTTTTCTTGTCTGCCTGTCTCTCTCCTTCCTTCCCTAATTCCTTATTTCTTTTCTTCTCTCCTTTCTTCTTCCATTTCTCTCTCTACTTTCCTCATTCCTTTCTTCCTTCACTTATCTCCTTCTTTCCCTGTGCCACCCTCTTCCCTTTTTTTCCTCCTTCCATTGCTCAAGGCTTTCCTTCCCTTACTCCCCTTCTTTACTTTTTCATTCCTCCTTTTCTCTTCCAATTTAGCTCCCTCTTTCCTTCCTTAATTCCTGCCTCTTTTCTCTCTTCCTCTTTCCATTCTCTTTCCTTCTCTCCCTCCCTTCTTTACTTCTTTTTCTCTCCTTCCTTGTTTCCTGTCTTTCTTCATTCCACTCATTTTTCTTCCTTCCTTCCTTTTCTTCCTCCCTTCCTTCTTCTCTCCTCAGATTTTGTTCCTGATCAATATAATAACATAATCTTACTGTGTAAAAAATTACCAAGAAGACCTAACAATCATTTTGGAAGGAAAAAGAGAGGAGTCTTTTTCATTAATCTTTCCATGATTCTACACAATACTGTGAGGTTGTAGCTGTCCTCTGTCACCTCCACCTTCAGATATGAAGCTATATAACAACTTGGACTCCTATCTGAAGATGTTTTCTTAATACTTGCCTGGCATAGAGGAAGGTACCCAATATTCCTGGTGATAGATTGATTAGGAATACATTTCACATAATAGTCATTTAATAAAGAGTTATTGAATAAACAGGCTTGCCTATTAACTGTAGGAAGAAGGCGCCAAAGGCATTTGATTTGTGTCGAAAGCCTTGGGTACATGGCACTTGCCTTCCCAAAACATGGATTTCTTTTCTCTACCCTGGTATAATCCTTTTCATCTTCACTTCAGAGTCTTTATTTAGTTGGTTCGGACCGTGGGGCTGATTCCTAAGACCAAGGTCATGGTTTCGATCCCGAATGGGTCAATTAACTTTGCTCAGTTCCAAGGCCACAAATCACATCCAGCTCCTCTTCCCCAACCCTCCCTCACGGCTGCTCCATTTCCCACCCTCCTCCTTACCAACCAACCGCTGAAAGACTGGAACATAAATCCACCTCTATTCTGGAAAAAGGAACCCAAAGGTCTGGCCCTTATGGGTGCAGACCTTTATTTCGAGAAAGGATCCCACTTTTTAATGACGACACGGGGAAAGGATGTGACACCTCATTCTTCAAAAGGCAAAAATAAACCAAAGGATATAGTTAATATGAATTTTATTGTAAATCTGCTTAGAAATAGAAGAGAAGAGTATCAATTTGGAATAAAAAAATTATTAACACTTCCTAGTCAGACAAAAAGTGCCAGTATTTCTGAGAAGCAATATTTATTGTATTTCTTTTGTAACTAAAACATTTCCTGTGTTTTTCTATCCCCATACGATAGGAGGGGAAAGAAACAGCAAAAACTTCTTAGCTATACTTAATCTGTCTGCAGAACGAAGCAGTACCCACATTCAAGAAACTGAAGATAAAAACACAACCAAAACACAACAATCTTTTTTTATTTATGTAAATCAGATCAACACTGGACAATAAACCAATTTCTACCCATTACCATAACAGCTTGTCTATAAAGAACAGAAAAATTCAGATAGGATACTATCTAGAGTCAAGCGGTTTTTTCCACCCATTCACAGAGGTATAGATTCACAGATAAATAATCCCAAACTACTTGCTCGCCATATTTACACATTCCCATTAAATTAAGCATAAATAAATATATACAAACTTAACATCGTTACCCTTCCAAGTTTCTTCTCATGAAGAGTCAGTAAACTGATATTTCTCGAGTGTGGTCAGTTTCTTAGTGAATAAGACAAATCCAAGAAAGGAATATATTTTGGCATATAAAGACGGATGGTATTCATTTCACCCTTTAAAAAAGACTTTTATTATTTTTGTCTGTCTTTTTTGTTTATTTTCAAATAGTTTAGCATACATTGGCACACGAGGGAAAACGTTATTTAGGCTCTGGAGGAACATCAGATTTTGTTTTAGTATATTTTCTTTTCACATAATACATTAAAATTTACAAAGTATCCGATGTAATGACATTTCACAGGAAAAAAAAAACATGATTAAGAACGCACTGCCCCTTTTTCCTTTGAGACTTCAATAAAGGGAGTCAACAGTCCCTAGGTAAATTCGGTCTTTCCTTTTTCATTCCACCAAGGCTGTAGGTGTGACCTAACTGGTGGAAACAAATCTATTTCTTAAGAAAAATAAATAAATAAAGCAAGGGTGTTAAAAATCCTACATAGGTTCTTTCCGTGGATGCAAGGAAGTTGGGGAACTGGAGACCACAAAGAACAAAAAAGAGGTTTACTAGGGCAGAGGTAGTGAGCTGAAAGATTGAGGACTGGTGTGGCTCCGAATAGGAAGAGATGGACATAGTACAAGGGAAAGGTTTAGGTATGTTAGGATACTTTTTAGAAGTAGCAATCTGATGTAGAAGTCAGGGACGCGAACACAAGTGCCTGGTACATCCATAGTATGTCTTCCATAAAGACTTGTTGCACTAATATCGGATAGAACCCAAGTTTACTAACTTTAGTCCCTTCCAAAGAACATTTCAAGACAAGTTTTGTGACTTGGGTGCCCCTAGTCTTTTTCTAACTTCGGTTTTGTATGGGGTGGGGGTGGGGGACGAGAAAACCAAAGGAAATAGTTGAAGAAGGTGCTCATGCTGAGTGATTATGTTTAAAAAGAGAAAGGAGGAAAAAGAAAGAATAGAAGAAAAAAAACTATCGTGACCCACCTGTTTGGTTTGAAAACAAGGTTTAAAGGGGCTTGCCTTAAACGTTTCCCCTGAGTTAAAAGTCAAACTTTCGCGTTAATCCTACTGTTTATTGATTTATGGGCCCACGGAAACGAAATCTTTTAATAACTCAATTATCAGATAAACGTCAGAGCTGCCTGGCCAGCAAGAAGTGTGTCTAAGTGAAAAGGGGTGGAAATGGAGGGGGTTTCCTTGGAGAGGGATGGCTGAAGAATCCTCCTGGAGCTTGTCAGAAGTTGAATGAATGGTTGGAGGTGGGGGGACACACAGATTATTACAGCGATGGGTCATAGAGTGGGTTTTTATTTATGATACATTTTGGTTCATAAATACCCAGACAATGATATGTCTGCTTTGACATAAGAGCTCGCTGATCTGTGTTTTGTTTTGTTGGGGTTTTTTTTTGGGGGGGGGGAGCGGAATGGAGTGACGTGATCTAAGAGGGGTAAATCCCTTAATATATCCAAACTGGATCTCAAGAAGGATGTTCCAAATGTGGACATCATGTCCAAAATGGACTCAAAAGGACCTCTACAGGAGCTTTACTCCCCTTGATAACCTGTCGTGTTTTTCGGCCTGTTACCTAGTTGAGAGAGATTTGGGTTTTCAGTCCGGTTTAGCCCTTGGGGTGAGTCTGAGAGTGGGGAGGGCGAACTCGACCTGATTCTATTTCCTCAACAGAACCCGGCCAGAATCGGAGACACGCTTTCAAAGGGCAGTACTGGACAGTAAGTGCAATGCGTGTCCGTTACGTTTCCCTCACGTCACGCACGTGGGACAGGTTGTCCTGCAAGGAAAGGAGATGATGTTTTTTCAGTGCAGTTTATCCGGGCTAAGAGTAATCAGAACACATCTGCCTTAGCTTGGCTGTCGCTGCCTGACCAAAGATGTTTCTCAGCTCCTGGAATAATAAGACTGGAGCTCCATATGCTTTATAACGCCCATCCTAGAGCATTGGCATTCTCCTCAAGATACATGGGCCTACTGAGTGGAACTCCTCCAGAGCAGCTCTGCTTCCCGCCCCCCCCCCCCGCCCCCAACCCATCAAGTTTGGCTCTGAAATGCTAAGAAAAAGACCAGGAGGAAATGTCCTTGAAGTCAGGCACCCCCGTGAAATGGAAGTGCCAATCATTTTGCATCCTATGGAGATGCCAGCTTTAGCTGCTTGAGAGGCACCTAGCTGAAGGATTCTGCTCGGGAGGTGGGGGAGAGCAGCGGAAAGGGGGAGTGTCTGAGCAAATAACTCAATATTAATGTTTATGCGGTCTACTGTAAATATTCAGAAGTCAAGGCCAATAACATCTGGATTTTTATCTTAGAGGGATGTTGCAAGGTGGAGAGGAAAGATGGGGGGAGGGTGCATAATAGAATAATAAAATTGCACGAGGATGTTCTCCTTGGCCTTGCTTTGGAAAGTGCGTGCGTGTGTGTTTACGCTGAATACCACCCACGGGCATTTTCTTCACTCTGCTTTTTGGGTGTGCCTGTTTTCTATATCTTATTTCAAGATAATGCTCGAAATAAGACAGAGAAAGTAGCTGTTCTGCCATAAGTGAGATATCTTAAATGCATAAAACTCTACCCACTGGGAATAGTCAAACTGTATCCAGACGGCAAAAATCAAAGCTGAAACGCATCTCCTTTCACTTTGCATTATTTTACCATCTATATGCCAAAACAAGTGCATGCCTGGGAAAAAAAAAGACCCCCATTCATAAAGCATCCTGTAATATAACAAGTAATGCAGAGATACTAGTGCCTGCTTCCCCACTCCTGCTGCTTTTCGTGGAAAAGCAAGAATCCCAGACCATCTCAATAATTTCCTCTAGAGAAGTGGAATCTACAGAAGGGAAAAATATGCCAAGAATACTGGACTCCCCTCCCCTACTCCTCTTCCCCGATTTCTGATAGACCTCCCCTTTCTCCCCTTTAATTTGGTCTCTGCATAGAATCCCAAGGCTCAGGTCACTGTTAGCAACAACCATTTTGACAGCTGTTTCCACCTCGATATCGGGTGCTTCCTAAATTATTCCCTTTGAGCTTCTTTAAAGAAGTGCACCTGCAGAATCCTGAAACACCGGCTTTGATTAAAAAAGTATCAGAACTTTGCTTGTCTCTGTACCTTATAGATTGTGTAGAAAGCCCAAGTCCTCTTTGAAGAAGCTCATAAACCATGCCGGCACAGCTTTGGAAAACAGAAGAGAATGAAATGGTACATACCCCTCCGAAGGAATACATACTAATTAACTTATTCGTAGTTTTGTTTTGTTTTCTTTTACTACAGTTCTGAAAATAGGTACCTCACACAAGTATTAGAACAAATGAGAGGTTCCTGTGCAGACGCTGGCATTGCTGGGAAATAGAAACACTTCTTTAAGGAAATGAGGAAGCTGAAGCAGATGACTAATAGGCTTATTCGTCCTTATTTTCCAGATTCCCAGGCTCTCTCCCTAGTCCCTGCCAAAGATAGCAGCGACCTCCTTTAGCGCAGTTGGCCTTCCCCTCTCCAGCCCCATCAACCTCCACCTCCCCTACTCTTTGCTAACCTTAACCATCAAAGCTGTGGGAAGGAAAAATGGTACCAGTGACTTAAAAACGAAGTGTCCAGTGAAAATGAAAGGTTTCAAACACAATGCCTAAGTCCCAGATACAATCATTTCATCCCAGGAAATTTTGTAAGGGAGACAGGGAAGAAAGAAAGGAGAAAAGGAGAGACTGGATTGGGAATGAGGGAGGGAGAAAGTTCGAAGGGAGGAGAAAGGGAAAGAATTGTCTAAAAACAGTTCGTGCGTCTCAGTCAACCAGATTTCAAAGCACTGACACCATCAATGTTTCTCCGATTTTCTTCCAATAAGTTACTGTTTTCTCATGTTTTGTCTTATGTTTATTTTTCCAAAGAAAAGAAAATCAGGGATTTTTTTTATTATCAGCATTACTAAGATCGAAAGAACCGATGTGGAAAATCCGAGAGGTTGTCTCCAAGTGTATCTTGAATAGAAACCGAGAATCGGTATTGTTGCTCCGTTGTGCGTCTCTGATTTTTAAAAAGTTATTTTTCTTTCCTTTTCTTTTTGTTAACTTTTGTTTGTGTGTGTGCTCTACCTAATATAATTCTTCCAAAGCCAATCCAATATTTTAAAGCTAAAATTAAAATGTTTCTTTTCTCTTTTTTTATTTAAAAGATTTTTCCCTTTTCCTTTTTTTTTTTTTAAATTCATTTTCTGTGTTTTTCCTCCTTGTCTCCAGTTTTACTACCTGGTCCTTCCCCAGATGTGTGCCTGCTAGTGGTGCTGTTGTTCAAAAACATCTTGTCCATGCCTTTGAGAGCCTCTGTCAGGTAGTTCTGCAGTGCTGTGAGGGCAGCGCAGATAGCGGGAGCCCCAAAACCGTGGGTGATGAGGCTGAAGTGGGTCAAGCAGCTCTGAATCCCGGGTTCCAAAATGGGGCTGGGCCTACTGTTTCCAATAGGTGTCCTGTCCTGGGCAAGTAGGTCTGTAAATTCTTTACACAGTTGCCTACAAGGTAAGGAACAAGAACAACAACAAAAATGATACTTTCCATCAGTATTTTCCTCCCCTCCTCCTCATTATCACCAAAAAGAAAGGAGAAACTCAAATAAACCCAGACAACACTTCTGGCCTTGATAGAAGCAATTTAGTTAATCCTATTATTTCTCTTTCTGACTGCTTCTGTTACTAAGAAGCTAGGGTTGAAAAGGAGAGAACATGGAGGTGGAAATTCTTTAACTGAGAGAACATTTCAACACCAAGTTTTACTTTTTTTCCCTATAAGTTGTCTCTATAATTTTAGTTTTCTGTTACTTAACTCTATGGGCTCCACCTCTGGACAGTTGCATATCATCCTGAGGCTATTTTCAAGATTTTTTTTTTAATGTAGCATACACGAAGACTTATACAATGGGAAACGACCTTTAAGGACATCTAATCCAAGTCCCTCATTTTATAAATGAAGAAACTGAGGCTGAAAAAAGCTGTGACAAATTCAAGGTCATACAGAAACTAAGTGGCAGAATTGAGTTGCAACTTGGTTCTCTTTTTCTAAAACCCAACTTTCTTTCCTACTGTTCCTCGAAAGTGATAACCCCTTTGAGTTCTTGACTGACTTCTTTCTTTCCAAGGTCACTTTCCACAAGCTTTCTTCCTTCTCTAACCACTTTCCCAGCAAAGGCAAATGATCCTTAAGTATTTAGTCCTTCATTCACTAGTCTGACTGAAGTATAGTATCACTACTGGAACTCTACAACTTGCCAAGGTTCTGGTTTGCCCCAGGCTAGTCACTGTGTATGCCAGGAGAGCAGTAAGGAATGCTGATGCCATTTTTTAAAGTTTATTTGGAGAAAGTGGGAAAGAGGAGGATACTATTTTTAAGATCTTTTACACTGTTTCTAATTTAGATACTAATTGGGTCTTCATAGGAAAATAAGAGTTTATAGAAGTAGTTCAAAATCGGAACAGTGGAACGTTAGGAGAATAAGTGAGGAATAAGTGGATATAAAAAGAATAACATTCAAAATACTTATTATTAGGAGAAAACAGCCAGTTTGAAATTGTCACATGCTTAACTATTTATGGATTGCTTTGGTTTTAGTTTCTATAACAGAAAAAAAATGAAACAACAATCCATATTCACTAGGATATCAGTCTAAAAAAGAAGTACATCTTATTCTATGCCCTAAAGGTTAAAAAAAAAAACCCACAACTTTATTTTGATTGGTTGGGCAAGGGCAAAGAATTCCAGAGATACCATTCCTTCAGGAGAAACAAATGTCTTCTCTTTTTAGAAATATTTCAATGGGGAACCCCATCTGATAGTAAAGAATCCCGAGGGTGCAGTGGAATAGAAAGGTCTATATTCTGTATCAGAGCCTCAAATTTTAGCACACTTTGTAGACTTAAATCAACATTTCACTTACATTGGGTGGGAAAGAGAGACAGTGTAAATTTCAGAAAGAAGTATATAAAATACAGTATGACTTTTGTCTTTATAACATCTCTACTATACACTTGAACCTTCAGGGTGGCTGACCAGGAAAATGTGCTTGCCTTTGGGGCATTTTCCCCCTTACTTTGAAGGAGAAAATACATTAGCACTCCCCTTCTTCGCTTTCCTCCTTCCATTTACCCCTATTGTCAGAGACCCTTTCTCACATAGCTGTGGGTGAGAAATAGTCACAATATTAAATCTAAGATAATCCCCATTTCTACCACCTAGGGGTGAGAAAGATCAATTAGCACATAAATGTTGCATAAAAGGAGAAATCAAGGCATTCCCCTTAGGACTGGTTTTCTTAACTTTGCCAGGGAAAACTGAAAAAAAAAATAGACATTGGGAGAGCCCAAGGACCCTACTCTGGTTCAAATGATGCCATTAAAAACATCAATTTTTACATTAGAAAAACAATGTATTTCCTGACATTCATTTCCCTTTTCAATGTTTGACCTCTTTTCTCATCTCCCAGGACCATTTTCCTTCCCTACAAAGCATCAAATTCAATAAGCCCATGGTCTTGGGATTCCAAAAAGAGAATTTCCGAACAGCGATTTGGTAAAGAGGATGAGGAAGATGTCTACAATTTCATAGGTGATTGGCCTTTCAGAGGCAAAACCGTCCCAGAGTTGTGGGGAATCCCTGACAAGCTTTGATGGGGGAAATGGTTACAGTCTTTCATTGAGTTCTTTTACATTACCAAAGTGCCAAAAAGGAAACTTTGAATTTGGAAGAACAAATGGTAGAGTCAAACATTTTAAATCTTCAAAGCCCAAACCAGGGTCTGTAAGCAATTAAAGTTCTGGGACATTAATATCTTTTGACCCTGCGGAAAGGGGCAATCAAATTCAAATCACGTCTAGAAAACATCTGGACAAATTTGAGCAAATGATTTTTCAGCCTTCCATATATTTCTTTAAATTACGCTGTCAACAGAGCAAACCGCGTCCTAGAGCACTAAATAAATGATCGCTGTTTGGGCCGTGCCTGCAAGATAAACGTGCGAGAACATGCAGAGCTGCACCACTGAAGGCCTAAGCCGACCATAAAACACCAAACAATATGACACAGAAGCCAAAGACAGGAGTAAATCAAATAAATAGAAAACCCACTGTAAAAGTTCAAATGAGCTATAGACCTAAATTTAGCAATAGATTTACTATTTTCCCCTCTGGAGTTGTAGTAAATTTTACAAGTCTGTGGAAGATGACAAACAGTAACGTTGGAAACATAGTAATTATAGATGGATGTATGCATAGATGCACATATATAATATACATCTCATGCATATAATCATATGTGTTTATTTGTATGTTGCAGTGTAGTGTAGAGAAAAACATAGATAAAAAGGCATACAGAAATCCACATATAGAAATCTAAGGAAGACCAGGGATACAAGTAACCACATATTCAATCTTTCTTAAACCCCAGTGATGCTTGGGAGATGAATTTAGGGCACTCTAAAGTCTGTCTCACACATACACCCAACCAAGAGATATACATTGAAAAGGGAGAGGAATTGGGAGGGAAGGAAGGAAGGAAGGAGGAAAAAGGGAAAGAATGCTAATAAAACAACCAATAGTTATATATTGCTTAAAAGTTCACAAAACACTTTCTAGAAATTATCTCATTAGAGGATAAGTGTCTTTTTCACATCTACACAGTTAGAGAGGGAAGGGTGGAAGGGAGGAAAGGAAAGAAGGAAGAAAGGAAGGAAGGAAAGAAGGAAGGAGAGAGAGGAAAAATAGATCCCATGGGATTGGTACCATTATTCATTTTCACCTTGCCCCATCTCTAAATCAGCGTCCCAGAGAGACATAGATACAACGGATGTCGCACAAGGCCTACGTACAAGGTAGAAGAAGAGAGAACTTTGCGGGAGAAAATTCCGCCACTGCCTGCTCTGAAATTCAGCGATTCAGAAAAGCATAACCTCCAGGCCCCCCATGACTTCAGCTAAAAAGGTCGAAGGGTAGGAGGCTGACCCCAAAGAAGACTGGGAAATAGTGACACTCACTTTGTAGCCAGGAGCATATTCTTTCTGGAGTGCAGATCACTGGGATCGGTGTGCTGCCGGTTTAAATATTCCGAAACAGCTTTGGCGGGAAACTCAGTTTCGCAAATATACCCAAAATCCCGAGCTAAATGAACAGCTTCTCCTGGAAAAAAAAAAAAAAAAAAACAACCATAGAAGTTACTAGCAACATAGGATCCTAAACGTGCGCAAGGAGATAGCAGAGATCAGCAACTTTCCCTTGTAAGGATTTAGGAGAGAGAAGGAGGCTAGCTAGGGTTGGGGGTGGGGGGAAGCAAGAATGAAAGGTTAGCACCTCTTTTCTCAAATCCAAATGGAAAGAAATGTGTCTGCCCTCCTTCCCAACCCCACCCCCACTCCAAGGCCAGTTTCCGAACTTCTTTTCATCCTGAACTTGAGTCTGGTCTTGTCAGTTTCAGGGTCCCTAGTATCCCGATTTTTATTTTAAGGAGGTAAGGAGTTATATTCAGAAGTTTTTGCTACAAAAGAGCTAAAAAACCTGACTGCCCAACCAGACTCTCCCCCTTGTTTCTTCAGACCCTTTCCCTCCCCGTTTCCAAAGCGTATCATCAACCCCTTTTAAAAATCCAAGTGTCACTACATTCCTCACTCTCACCACGTTGAAAATCCCCAGGTGGCCAAAGATAATACATACATACATACATGCATGCATACATACATTCATGAAAGAAATAATTATTCCAAATTTAATTCTAATTGTCACTTCCCCTGCTAGTCAGGTTTCAGGTTTCTACCCTCCAGAGGTCTGTGTCATCAAACTCCTACTGATGTACTTTCTACCACCAGAAGAAGACTGGGAGCTGAGAAAACTAAGGGGTAGGGGGGATTCCAGCAGGTTTTTTTTCCCCGCAGCCCCTTTAGAATCAAGCATAAACAAAACAAAACAAAACAAAACACTTCAAAGCACCGCCCCAGGTGTTCTGGGGAAAGATTCATCATATCATATCATGCATCTAATAATTCCACAACTGCATTATTTTGAACGAGAATGACTTATTTTTAAACGTCACTTAAAGGAACTATTAAAGGGAGTTCCCGTAATAGACTAACAGATTAATCAACTTGAGAACTACTAACCAAGTGGTGGTATTTCAAGGACTTCCGGTTTCTCTCTACTGGGAACCTCATTTTTAAATGATAAGTTGATGCCAACCTTGATGTTTTGCTTCCTCCCTCCCTACCTCCTTTCCTTCCCTCCTTTCCTTCCCTCCTTCCTTCCTTCCTTCCTTCATTCTTTCCTTCCTTCCTTCCTCTCTTCCTTTCAACAGTGGATGTACTAAGTCATGCCTGAACTTGAATGAAATATCTTGCTTATTCAGAATCCGTAGCATTATTAAGATAGGTTCATAAATACTCTGGCAATTGTCCAGATGCAGCTTTTGGCACAGGTAACATTTTCAATGAGACGTTAAAATGCAAAGCTGCTTTCAACATCTGTGTGAGTAGTTCTTAATTATTGCAGATATGATGCCATAACAACCAAAAACATCCATTTATGCTGCATTCATCCAAACCCCCAAATTTGTGTGACTGTAAAGTAATGATACTGATTACACAAGGAACAGTTTAAGACAAGCAAGGTAATTTTTTTTTCAATTGTAAAGCCTATAGAACAAAGCATATATAAGACTTCACAACTGCTTCCTGCAAGGACTATTTGAATGAATTTCCTATCTATCCATTTTCTATTCACAGATATAATTTTGTATTTACTACACTGCTTTTGGACTGGATAGACAGTCTTACTGATTGCACAGCACAAGCAGGCTACGCCAAAGTAAAGAATGAATTATAATACATGTAACTATGGCTAGTGAATAAGCAGCGGATGGTTACTCATAGAGGATTATTGACCTCTTTTGCATTTTCTTCTGGATGCCAAAGGAATCGTGAATTTGATTAAATTATATTTCTGAAGTAATAATAAAAGTCATCTGCATGTGCAAGGACAATAGGAGTCACATGATGATTCTTAAACTTTCCATGATATGTTTTGTTTTCCCCATATTCTCAGGTGTGTTCGGAAGGCTGCATGGTACAAGTACAGGTTTACATCTCTCTATATATCGATATTCCTTCGTGGGATGGGAGATAGAACTGGATGACCTCCAAGGTCTGTTTCAGATCTAAATTCTCCTATTATTTTAGTCAAAAGTAAACTCTTAGTCGCTTCTATGAAAAACTGCCTGCATGCTCTGGGCCATTATTTAAGTATCTTTGCAGTCTCATCTAATCTGATGTTTGACTTACAGAGGCACAAAAATTCCAATGATTTCCAGTTAATCACAAAACATGTAAAATGTCAGCCGACAACCAAAATAGTTAAGATCAGCCAGTCTGTAAAATGAACTGCAATTCTCTGCTTACCTTCCACCAGGGAGGTGAGTAAAGTGACATTTGCGGCTTTGCGCCTGCCCGCGGGTAAATTCAAACCGATTTTTTCTAGCCTTTCTCGCAAAGATCTCCCCCCATTTTTCGATTTGGCTCTGAAATAGCAAGAATTAACATTCTGATTAACCTCAGAGTGTTCCTGAAACAAAGTTTAGACTTAGCAATCTAAAGACCACTGGAGCTTGAAGAGGTTTTAACTTGAGGTTAGCACATTTTCCCCCCTTTCCTTTTGGTTGTTTGCTGATAGTTTGCTGAGGTTTGCTTAATTTCTGCAATACAGGACATTTTAAAAATTGAGTAGTTTTCTTTTATCTCTGGAGAACAAATGATACCAGATGGGAATCATTAGTGTGTAGGTATTAATATAAGTCCAGAGAAGGTAAAACTTGCACACACACACACACACACACACACACACAGAGAGAGAGAGAGAGAGAGAGAGAGAGAGAGAGAGAGAGAGAGAGAGATTTTTAGATAAGTCACTGAAACAGAAAATACACAGATAGTATTTAAGGTAGAGCTCCTAAGCCTTTACCACCTATCTGTCCATTCTCTTTCCTTAAAAGTCCCATTGATTGCCCTGTGAAGCAAGCAATGGAGATATACTGTCTAGATAAAGTAGTCTAGATAAAGTAGTAAATTTGCCGTAGTGACAGGTGACCAAATCAAGAAAAAGGAGAAGGGACAAGTTTACTAGGGAATGAGGTGTCAGTGGCAGGTTTATCATTATATCTATACACATACATGTTAAACATGTATGTACATGTGTTGGTTGGGTGGATAACCGACTGAGAAACTAAAACTTTTAAAAGAATTCCTAAACTCAGTTGCCATATTTCCCATTATACTTGAATCAAAGAGAACTTGAAGATAAAAGGGACAAGAATGCATTCATCAATAAAACTGTGACTAGGCAGAGAGAGAGAGAACCCTAAGAAACCAAATCTACCTAATTTTTCTCTCTTTTCTTCATTATGAACAGAAATGGACAGAGTCTCCTTTCCCCCCAAGACTGTTAATTTGATTCTTAAATATTTCGTCAGAGAACTTTGATGATCTGAGTATGAAATAAACCATCAGAGAAAAAGTCTCATTTGTCACTGTTGAGGGACAACGGATGTGTAAGCAATCCCTCTTAGGATTCTTTGAAAAAGTTAAATGACATCTCCATATCCAATTTTCAGTGAGGAATCTTGAGGTTCTTGTTCGACTTCTTTCTAAGGAGGAAGTGTCCCAAAGGACTCCAGGAAGCAACTTATATAAAGGAAAAGTTCACTTTTTTTTTTTTTTTGCCAAGAAAAATGCATATTGAGTTTATGTGGACGAGTCAAGGGGAAAAGGGGAAAAAACAAAACAAAAAAACAAAAACCTCTTACGATGCTGTTCAGGCACCTGCTAAAGAGGATAGAACAAAAAAACAGAGACCAAAAAACAGTCATAGAGAGAGAAAGATAAAAAAAGGAGGACTCTTGAAGTGCTGCGTGAGCTCTGTTTTAATTTGAGAACATTTCATTGTTCTGTGCAGTGTGATGTGTGCGTGCCTGTGCGTGTGTGTTTGAGTGAGTACGGGCTTGCCTTGAACACACCAGTTACGTCCTAGTACCTAGAATTCATTTCTATGTTTCCGGAAAAAATCACTTAGTCTTTCCCTTCCGTGCCCCGCTCCCCAGCACGAATCAAAAAATAACAGATAGTCTGCCAATTTCTTCTGTAGATACTGGCACAAGAGGAGTTGCGAGTCAAGAGAACACTTTGGTTGCTGAGGAGTTTTACCTTCGCAGGACTCCGCCAAGGAGAGAAGCGTTCAGACATTCAGGAGGGGAGAGTCGTCTTTGAACTTCCCCCACTGTCACTTTGTACTTTGAGGTTGAACTGAGCAGGGACAAACGACCAGGAACGGAACAAAACACCTCTCCGGTATTGACCGACATCCCTCCCAGGAAGCCATCTTTATTCATCATCAGAGAAGTCACAGATTTGGGAGGAACCGGAACTGGAAAAAACAATAATAATAAAGGATATAGTAAAGGCGACCAATCCATTGATACTATTTTTGTGATATTGTGTTCATGTTACAAGGTAACTTCCCTCCCTCACCTTCCTCTAATGAACTAAGAGAAGGGAGTAAAAAGTTGTAGCCTTGTTCGTCGATTTTGTACAGTAGCTCTAAAAGGTAAAAATCAGACTTGCAGACAACGCTCTACAGAAAAGTCATCAAAGTCCAAATGGACTACCATTTTATTTGGATTGATTCTGCTAACTTCACCATTTCCTTATTCATTAAGGAAACAGTTACTGGAAGCATCTTTCCATGAGAGTGAAATAAAAAGGATGGACTCATTTTATTCCAGAGAATCCGCATTTGTAGTCATTTTGATTACTCTTTACTACAGTCTAAACTAAAATAGAGAGATAAGGACGGTGGCTATGGGGCTCATCAACTCAGAAATTAAGAACCTTTTTTACAAAGCTTAGTTGGGAATTTGGGTTTGAATAAAAAGAACTTTAAAGATTCTTTAAAGTAGGAATAAAAAAAATGTAGGTCTGGAAACAAATACAAATGATTTAAATTCTAAGTAAAAACAGTTCCCCTGGTGACATGAATTATGTTTAAAAAGTAATCTAAATAACTTCCTCATAATTGTTTCGAGGAGTTAGGATTTACAACAGGTGTTCCAATCAGCCAATAACTTTCCTTTTTATGTTGTTAAAGGATGGCCTTCCTGAGGTTGCTTCGTTGTGGCAAGAAATTGATAACAAATACTACTCCAGGTATGGTTTATACAGAAGTTAATACTACTTCACAGCTATTTGCCACTGCAACTAAGGTGTATTCCACCTCTCCAGTTTGATTTTTTAAAATTCCATTTCTATTTTCATGCTTTCTGAGCAAGATTGGTAGGAATTAATGAAGAAAGGAAAGAAAGAGAAGATAAGAAGTGAAAGTTTCAATTATCAAGCAAGCAACATAATAAGACTTCCTACTACCAGAAACTCATATTGCCTGGTCCCCATTCCTCTTTGCATGCTGTTAAGGTGAATAGATAGGTGTCTTCTCTTAGGTGATGTCTTTAGGTAATTCTCAATTTAGGTTGACCCCAAAACTTCCAATGTAGGTGGAGATGGGCTCTTCTCCCCCTGAAATTTTGGACCTGAAGAATGTCCTAACCTCACCGTAACCACACTGTTAATCTCTTTATGCCACCTGGATCTAAGAATCCTAATATGCTCTGCCATCTGACAATTTCATAATTTCAATTTCACCAGACCAGTTATAGCAGAACTTTCCCATTGTTACAGAGCTTATTGCTCACTATCCCCCAACTTCACAATAAGAACCTTAGAACAGTCTAGAATCCCGTTAAAAGACACCCCTAAATTATAAATATATTGCTTCATGCAATCTATATGGTTTCTACTCTAGAGAGTCTACACCAACTATGAGGATGGGCTTTGAGAGACAAAAAATTAGATGTAAGAACCACACAGAGTTTTCAGGGCTCTAAGTTTTATGTATATTTTCAGGGACGTGTTTCTCCTTTCTCTTCTCACTCTCACCTCGATCTCCACTGAAATTAGTCCAGAGCACAGAATATGCCATCCCAACTGATTGTTTGAAAGAGAGCAAGAGAGAGAGAGAGAGAGAGAGAGAGAGAGAGAGAGAGAGCAGACATGATTCACCAATGTTTGACTTTCTAAGTGGATTCTGAAAGACTGTCTTCACTCCAGGGTCCCTCACCTTTCTCTCAGCAGTGAATATTTTCATCTGAGAATGGCCCAATGAAAACACTCTAGGGGTTGAAAATGAAATTTGAAATTTAAAGTGACCCAAGTTAAAGTCACTCTGTTTATCTAAAGACTGTGTTAGGCATTGCCTGTCTTTCTATTAATCCACCCAACAAACCTAACCAACTTCAATATACTTCTATTTGGACACCTATTTTGATACATCAGAGAGACATATGGCCCGTGAATTCCCCAAGGCAACATAAACAAGTGCTCTAGAACACTTGAAAAGTGCATTAGATAAGCTTGGAAGAAATATTCAACCGTAAAATTTATCAACATCCTTTTCTCTGCCCTTTGGTACACTCGATATTTTTGAAATTTTAAATATAACTCTTGAAATCTCCAAATTTAACATAATGCAACAAATAAGTGGAACAAAATCTTATTTTTGGCCCAATGCAATTTTCCATCATCTTGAATAGAACATTGGAGAAATAAAGCCTTTTAACAGACCACCTCAAGGTGCTTCTCCCCTCACCGTAAGTTCTTGTCTTGCTTTCCACAGGCCATAAAATAAAATCCATTGGGATATCTTAAAATTCCCTGAGATATATGACATTATCACTTTTGGGAAGTTCCAGAGAACTGGTCTCTTGAAGAAAAAAAAAACTAAACCATAGCTCTGAAGACATTTATAACCTTCCCTCTAATTTAGCTATTGTTAATTACCTGATTTACCTGACAAGAGCCAGTTCCTTTGGGGAATATATTTCACTACCTCCCACGTGTGCACAAGAAGGTATGTGTGCATCTATGCATATATATTAACATTTAAATACTACTGATCTAATCAGCCTTCAAAAGTGCCTAATGAATGGAGTGGCTTCATTTACACAGAAACAAGTATGCATGTATGTATGTGGATTTTATTGTGTATTTTGTTGTTGGCTTTTTTTTTGTTCTGCTTCTAGTTTCTAATTTGTTTCAAGTGCCAAAATAATTTCCTCTAAACCTCATACATAACTCCAAACTTCTTTCTCGATTTTAACCCTTTCTGTTGAATATGATTTTTCTCCCATTTCCCTAGAGAATTCTTCTCTATTCCAAACTCTCTGTTCTATTATCACCTGTCTACACCCCCAACCCACTTCGCCTGAGCCTGATTAACCTAATATTTTATTCTCTTTGTCTTTTTCCTTCCGCTTCCCCTCAGCTTATCAATAAACCGACAGAGCAACAGTGCCCGGTTGATTTGTTAGTAATTATGAGCATACTGTTCTAGCGCACGAATCTCTAGATGAGTGAGATAGGTTTAAAACGACAGCAGGAAATGGTAAAGAAATGGAGCATAGCAAAACTCAGCGTGAAGCTTTCAATTCTTTACATGTTTACAATTTTCTGTGCATACATTAAAGCTGAGTGGTTCCTCCGCCCCACCCCCACTCTCCCCCCCGCCCCGCTCCCGCCCCGCGCCCCTAGTTCTCTATTGGATTGCACAGGTAACTTCAAGATCAAGAAAATACATAAACTCATTTAATCTAACCCTTTCTTTCCACATAAGAAAGGGATGGGGAGAAACGTTCATTACATAATCAATATTTCATTACAGTGACCAAAGCTTTATTTAAGGATGGGGGAGGTGGAGGATCAAAGGAAAACTATTACTTTAACGAACTACATAAAACATTGTTAATATTGTAACTGTTACTTTTCATACACTTAGTACAGTGCCTAGCACATAGTGAGAGCTTAATAAATGTTTGTTGATTGATTGGAATCTCTACTTTCGGTTCCTCTGACTGACTGAGAAGTCTGAATTCATTCTATTTGTTCCTTGTATTCATTTGATACTGGAGGTTGAGGGGAGTAAGGTGTATTAGAACAGAATAATGTAAGGCCCCCTGGCAAAAGAAAAGTCACCTAAAAGAAGTCTTCGCTATTAAAAATCAAATGGACATAGCTCTTTGGAGGTCTTTCCAAGATTCAACTCCTCTCTGACATGGTTACTCACATCCTAGTTCCTTCCCTTTCCTACACCTGCACCATTTTCTATTCCACCCTAGGTCAAAATTGTATTCTGCTTCGATAGTACTTGAGAGGATCTTTGCCCAAAGGCGACAGCTTACTTTCGCGAGAAAATCAGGTCCCCTGAAGGAAATCTGATGCAAAAGTCACGTTTCAAACTACAGGTATCTAGGTTTTATTACTTAGGTGGCTGTAATACGATCTTTTTTTTTTTTTTTTCCACTGCGAATGTGGTTATTGCGGTCCATTTAAGTAGTGGAAAAAAAACTAGGGGGTTGGGATGTATGTGATATCTTTCGAAGCGATTGGACACTTGCAAAAGCATCAACGGACTCCAATCACTTTTTGTAAAATAAAGTTTTTTCCCATAATTATGCAAAAATACTACAGGCTTCTTTAGTGCTTTATATTTTGCCAATCACTTTTAAACTGTACTTCATTTGCTGCATACCACACAACCCTGTGAGGCAAGCAGGGAAAACGAAACTTGATCCCTTACTCGAGAAGAAATAGAACTTCAGACAGTGTTGAATGACTTGCCCAAGGTCACACAACTAGCCAGAGGAAGGGACAGAATTGAAACATAAACTTTCATCGTTATAAACCCAATTCAATTCGCTTCTACCACACTTTATTTTTTCTGCTAAAGAAAAAGACACAATAACAATTTTATGGTGGTGGTGAGAGGAATTGTGGATGCTTTTCAGAGAGAAAAATAGAGAGAAAGGTTGAAAAAATACCAAGAAAATAAAAACAGAAACGAATAGGTGACTATGTACCATTGCAATAATATATAAACTTTGGACTTCAATCACGTCAGAATTTCCAGGGTGTCATATGACACGTTTCCGTGGTCTGGGCTGTCAAACAAATTGTCTTTTGAGTTCTGAATACTGATAATATTTTAAACAGAGAGTTGAGCTTTTGGGGAACATGTTATGATAATGGCGATTATTTCCATAAGCAGGGCTCCCCCCACCTTCCTGATCTTAATGGAACTAAGAGTTAAGAATGATTTTTTAATGTCTCGTTGGATTTTTAGACTGTTAATGTACCGCATCCTTCTCATTATTGCTTTATTGATTGCTCATTGACCAGCCCCCTTCAAATCGTATTAACCACCCTCTGCCAGTTTAGATTAGGAGAGTTTAAAAAGCACCTTTCATTATCGCCCCCCACCCCCATCCCACAATGGAGTTCAGACTTGGCAGCTTAATGTTAGCTCTAATGGGGCAGCTCAGAGATGAGGGGCCACGGTCCCTGCTTATTGCATTAATAGCTCAAAGGGGGCTAATACAGAAAATTAGCCTTAAACGAGCTCTGGAGATCTTCAAATGAAAGAGCCATTTATCACGCTGGCTACCTTCACTCCACTCGTTTGCTCTCTCTACTGGGAACAACTCATTTCCTCTTAACTAAATTACTTCAGAAATGTCAACTAAGCCCAGATAGCAAACATAACAAGAGAGCAAGCCTAGAATCTACGGTAGGCCATCAAGAGAAATGATAAGATTGGATAGGTTAATTTTCACCCAAAAGATTTTTTTTTAAATTATCATTACTCTAGGAAGAAAAAATGTGTGCAAAATACCCAGGTTCATTAGGGTCCAATCTCCTGTGATTTCCTAAACATAGAATCTTAGAAGACACCTAGTCTTGGATAAGCTCTTTACCTTCTGTTTCATGAGGTAAACTATTCATAGAAACCTCCAAAAGTCCACTCTGTCCCCTGTCAATTGTTGAAATTTAGTCTACCCAATTCAGAAACCCACCTTTTTCACCCTCTGTATTGCACAATTAACCTGGTGGACACATTCCTGTTAAAGGTTATGGTGTAGAGAGTCAGAGATATGGAAGAGAAGAAAGGAATGGAGGAAAAATGAAGAAAGGAGTAATAAAATCTTAAACTGAATGTTAAGTGGTTGTTTAATTCTTTTACTATGAATGTAAGATTAACAAAAAATTCCTTAGTTTTTCTTCATGGCATCGTCTTTGCACTTAGTATGACACAGCATTTATTACATAATGGGAATCTGACAGCAATTCATGAGCAGCTTTCCACAAATAAATTTAAAATTTAAGTTTTGGAATGAAATATGATTGTTTTGTTTTCTATTAGAAAGTTAAGCACAAAACTTTTTAATATAAAAATTGTGCCAGTTTAAAAGAGCCAGCAACTTTAAAGCATTATTTTAAAAGGTATCCTTAATTCTGCGCATTCATCAAGACATTTATATTTACACACATACTTTTTAATGTATACATATGTAGGTGAAAACACAATATCTGATGATATATAGCTTCTGCTACATTCAGCTGTAAACTTTAATATTAAATATTTTCAGACTGTATTATTACCATTTCTTATTATTCATGTTTTATATACCCTTCGTAGGTTCTAGAGTAATGCCAAATATGCCTGTAGCCAAAGTACATAGAAAGTGTTCTTTCCTTACACACACACACACACATACACACACACATCAAACAAAAGCAAGTCTATGGGAAAATCTGTATCTTCACTACCACAGATACGATTTTAAAATGAGGAAAACTCCCTCCACAAATCACTCAGCAATTAACCAAAGGGAAAACCCAATAGACGAGGATGTAGATTTGCTGTCAAAGAAGAGAGGATGCTATACAAAAACTTCAGCATTCCAAGTCAAACATTCAGGCTTAAAACATGCAGATTTAAAAGAAAGTCAGCCAAATGAAAACCTAAGTAACTAAATGGAGGCAAGAACAAAATTTAACCAGCACTTAACACAAAGAGTTTTCTACCCAATTCTGATACTCAATATCAAGATTCTAAAACCAAATGCCAACATGTCCTCATTCCAACATTTCCTCATTTCATTCTAGAACAATTGTTTTCCCCCAAAGCTAGGAAATATGTTATCTCTGCCATTCTAAAAGAAAAAGAAAATTTGGAATACATCACCCCATCTTGAATCTGTATTCCACAACCCTTTGAATGTTCTGGCCTTTTGGAACATTTTATAGCTTCCCACAGAATCCTTTCTTGTAAAGACTCTGTGAATTTCATTTGGATCAAATGAATACTAAACTACTAAGACCAGGCGTTGTTGACATTAAGCATAAGTATAGACATTCTCCAGGCACTGCTAAAGAACATCCTACAGTATTTAACACTGTATCTTGGATTGGCAGTCCTTTTGATAATTAAAGATCTCACTGTTTACACATTTGTGTTTCTAAATTTGTGGTGTGTAAGTGGCATTAGAGTATTTCTGCAGCACACTAATCGTCATGCATTCTCCCGGTGACTGTCAGAGGAGGGAGGGAGGGAGAGAGAGAGAGAGAGAGAGAGAGAGAGAGAGAGAGAGAGAGAGAGAGAGAGAGAGAGAGAAAGCAGCTGCAATACGCCTGAAATGAGTTATTGTAATTACATTTAATTAGTTTAATTAGTTAATTATTTTGCTTACAGCTGTACGAGAGACTGCAAACATTTGTTAATATCACATGCCCTTTAACAGTATGGGGTGATTCTGCAGTCACATTAAATCATGTATGCATATGTATGTATAAAGAGTTTTAAAAGTGCATTGACTATTTCTTGGGCTATGTGTGTTTAGCAAACACATTTGGTACAATAGGGAAATAATAACCCATAATGGAATCTTCACCTGCCTAAAATTCAAAGTTGAGATCAAGAATTACAAAAGAGTAAAAAGAGAAAATATATGCTATTTCAGTGCTGCCTCGGCAAACTCCAAATATTGTATATTTTTCAAATAAAGATTTCCTAGCTAGTCACAATCCCGATTGTGAGCTCAATTGCAAGAACACATTAAACTTCCTTTTCATTCTCTTTAGATGAATATATGAGCAGGAAAATGGCAACAGAATCTCTCTTCCTTCCCTCTCCTTTCCCTTCCTTCCCTCCCTTTAAACTTCTCCTCGTTTCAGCCCAACTCCCACTTTCACAGTCAGTCAAGTCAATCACTAGAGCCATATCATTGTGGACATAGATTTATGTCTCATAGGATAAAGAATTTTCTCAAAGTGAAAACATATTATAAAGTCATTAATACATAATAAAAGTTGGTTTGCTTTGGGAAGATAATCCATACCTTTTTTAATGACAGACTGGTCCAATAGATTCATGCCGCTGTTATTGGCATCTTCAACTGACTGTGAATATAAAAACATCACTATTCAAATTGACTGGATATTAAAGAATCACACACATAAATCATGTCATTCCAAACTGGAGTTTCTGTTATTTCCATTTATATTAATTCACAAAGGGAGGTGGTTTATTACTATTATTATTAGCCCCAAATTGACATGGAAATGAAATTCACCCAAATGATACAATCTTGCAGTGGAAGAAGAAAAAAGGTGAGATCCATCTGGGGTGCAATATCGAGTTTTGTTATCATATAATACATAGATATCCATAGATGTTTGGCAACCAATAAACCTTTATATCATTTGCTTCTAAGAATTGCAGCAATTTGACAACAGCTGCAAGATCTATATGATTGTAAGATTATAAAGGACCATTTTTCTTCTTACTTTTATCCCCCTGCACCTTGGTAACTCAAGGACAGTTTCTTTTTTATACATAATAGTTTACATTATGGGATTTTAATTAAAGTCTGAACAATTTGGAATGGAATGCAAACAGAAACACATAGAAACACGTTTGTAAGTAAACAGGACCTCACAACTATTGTAGTTAGTACATGTTCTCTGTGCATGTGTGAGCGTCTCCTTGCGCAATGAGAAAAATATGAGACTGAATAATTTACTTGCTTTATTCCCAACAAGGGTGTTTTTTTTTCCTCTAGCAAGGAGCACACCTGTTAGGAAGGTGTTCATTCGAGATGACATAAACCAACCCATCCTCAAATAAAAGCCTAACTAAGCCAAGCCCAAGTAATTGCAAATAAGAATATTCTCTTACCTATAAAATTGTCTCACACAATCAAGGTTAGATACAACTATTTGCAACAGATTTCTATGGAAAATCGCTTATTGGGGAGTTCATTTGTCAATTGTGATTCCAGTACAAATGTGGTTACAGAGGTGTACACTTAAAAACTATTTCATATATTAAGTGAATGGTATATGAATATGGCTATTTATATATTTACCTGAATACAAATATGATCTTTGAATTTGATTTTCTATAGTGGGAATCCCTAAACATATTTCTTAAACTAATAGATACTTTGCCTGGTCCCTGAGTTCTCCTGTTTTGACCCAGTTTCCCCAGTATTCTTTAGAGTGTTACAAGTAGAAAGTAAAATACTTTAGAGTAAGATCATACATTTCAAAAGTGCCTCTGTGTCACCATGGACCAATATATAATTGGAGCTCCATCCCTTTCTTCTACAATTTCTAGCGTGTGGATGTTTAATACACATAAACAAAGGTGTGTGTGTGTATGTGTGTGTGTGTGTGCATGTGTGTGTACTCAGGAACCCACAAAAAAAGAGGGATAATCTAAGCAAATGGTGTGTCATTATGTGAGTAAGAAGATGGCTTTGTAAAAAAGCTACTTTTCTGTCATAGGAAAAATGAGCAAAATTGGTATCCTTAGAAAATAAATTCTAATGTTGCAATTACTACACCATTACCTCCCTTTTCTTATGAAATATAAATTGATTTTAATCCCTCTAGTGATACATACATACATACATGGCATATCTATATATGTTTGTGAGGAGATTTATAAATGAGAAGAAACACATTTCTGGGTGTAAAGATGCACACATATACTTGTAGATCTATACACATGTGTGCATATTTATATGTATATATTGTGTCTTATATATACATATATATTACGCTTCATCAGCAACGTGGGTTAGTTGTTGTAGTTAATGAGAAGACTCTTGTCTGATTTTCTATCTAATTACGGCCGCCTGCTGGGTTTTTGTACAGGATATTCACGCAGCATGCTGGCACTTAATAGTCACAGAGAGGATCGTAAAGATTTAATTAGGACTGCATGCGGAAACGTGGAAAAACAACTCAGACTTTTAATTACTAGACTTCTTTAGTTAAAAGTGATACCAGGGGTTGCTTTAAGAGACTAAGATCCTTTCTATCCAGCCCTACCCCCACTCCACCTCCAAGCTAACTTCCTTGCATGCTTAGGTAGTAGAGGAGAGGATAGAGATAGGGACGGGAAAATGAGTTACCTACCAAGTCAACAGATCTAAAACGGTACTGTTATCCTATCTGTCTCTGTCTCTCTCTCACACGCGTACATACACACACACACACACACACACACACACACACACACACACACACACACAATGAGTGAAATGTAGCATACACAGAACCCAAACAACGATTTGCTGGTTTAATAGCCCCTGAGAGTAAATTGAAATAGATATTGACAGGGTTTTATAGTTGCATTTAAAAAAAATATTAGAAGCATTTGGTTAATTAGCTCCCCTCCCCCAGTTTGGGCCGTTGCCCTTCGCTTGAGTCAATGTGTCTTTTCACTAAAACAGCTCCATGCTTCCATCAGGTATGAAAGCTGGGAGAAGCGGGAATGGGAAGTTCATCTCCTCATTTTTGTGTCTACCACAGGAGACAGATCTGTGAACAATGAATGATCCGATTTTCTGTTGCGTTTTTTCCCTGCTAAGGCAGATGCTCAGCCTCTGGGCTAAGGCCCTGACCTTACAGACCCTGTAATTAACCCCTTTTTCAAAAAGAACAAACGCCTACACCCTAATTCTCGGTGGTTACGTTGTTGGAAGGACACACATATAAATAGGAATACAGACAAAATTCCATTCACAACTACTTAATAGGACCTTGAACTATTCTCTAGAGAAGCATTAGGTTTGTTCACCTACAGCAACTATGTTCTGCCCTCCCTTAGTTTTGCTTCCCTTTCTTTCGGTCAACTGAACGGCCACTTCCTTTCCATCCACTTACAACACACCTTAGAAAACCAGCCATCACAGCTGAGTAAGTGAAACCATTTCCCCCTGCCATCCTCTCACTTCTAAAAGCGGATGGGAGTGGCAGAGGGTGGGAATTTGGGGCGGAGGGAGGCAACAGAGAGTGGGAAGAAGGCGGGGGGGAGTGAATCTTTTATGGAGCAAATCGTCTCAGACTACTGGTGTGTCTCCGGATAGCTGTGGAAAAGAGTTCCCATGAGCTGTTTTGCTACGCGAAAACTCATTTAAAATCCTCGAGGAACTGGGGAGAAAGTCAAAATGGGGATAGAAATCACCCCTAACTTCGATAATCGTCCAGACATCTCGCTGGAAGGAGCTCTCCCTTTGCTAAAGTGTTTATCCATTGAGTGCTTTACTCCAAGTGGAACCCTCAGCTTTGCTTCAATTTGCGAATGTTGATACCTTTTCCCCAAGCATTTCTACCAAACCTGACTCTATTATTACACAAATTCCTTCAAAGAACCAAATGTACATACTATTCTGACCAAGACAAAAGGAAAAACAAAACAAGAAACAAAAATAATCTCTCAACCCCATCTCAATCTTCAGACAAAAAAAAAATGTGGAATGAAAGTAGCTTCAAGATCTTAAACTATTTCATAGAGACATTTGTAATAACAACTTAAGTACAACATTCCTTTCCGTGGCACCGATTGTGATGGTAACTATAATCATCATCAATAATAAGTTAATATACCTTAATTATTCAACACTTAAGAGTTTTATTCTCTCAGAAAAATTAATTTTAAAGATAGTTTGCTTTACATGACATGTTGGCAGATTTACTATAAAACTGAATATATCCTTTATTCTAACACGCTTAATGTAACTGGAAACATACAGTCAAGCTAGGTTAAATCAGCAAAACGAAATGATTCTTTTCTACCCACAAATTCCTGTAGGCATCACAATCTGGAAGTCTGTACCTTCTTCACGAATAATAAACAAATGACTGAAATTTCTTGAAAAAAAAAAACACCAACACCCAATAAACTCAATAGTATGGACCACACATATAGCCTTCAATAACGTCCCAACACATTAAGTGTTTAAAAATATACAGAATAAATAAGATGAAAGAAAACCATTTCACCATCCTTTTAATTTCATTTGTCTTCAGGAGTGTCAATAAAAGTATGCATTGTATATAAAATTAAGCTTAAGTGTCTAAATTCTAACGTGCCAATTAAAATATTGAACAAATCCATCTTATCCTGAGACATTTTAAATTAGGGAAAACAGAGTCCTGGGTAGAATTCCCCCAGATTGTTTATAATGCCTCACTTCTTGCCTGTTTCTTTGTTTGGTTTCACAAATTAATCTCCACAAATCCAGACCCTATTGTGTAGCTTTGCAGATGGGAGAGAAATTGTTCTGAGGCTTTGTTTTAAACACTAAAACACGTGATGCCTTTTCATATGGCGGAAACGGGATGGAGTAGTGGTGTTGTTGTATTGGTCTCAGAGGTTGGGAATAGTGCTCTGAAAACTGTTAGTACATAAAAAGAAGAGACTAAAAGACAACCCACGTGCTATCCACGACTCCCCCAAAAGAAATGACACTTTCTGACCCTCCCATAATGCCTTAAATGTTTGATTGCCCACCCTTCTCTCTTCCCCAGAAAGTGATCTTTAATTTGTCATTCCAAATTACCTGCAAGAATCATTCTATACCCTACAACATAGAAGAATCCCGGTTTGGACTTAGGTGGACTTTTCACAAGACTCCCTAAGATATGTTTGTCATCAAAGCAGTTTTATCTGCACTCTGAAGACAGGAATCAACTAAAGGAAAGTCTTTCATCTTCTTCCACTCTGGAGATCTGGCTTTTTACTTACAAATTTTAGTGGGAAAGTTATTCGTTTCTGAGTTTGGGAGAAAGACTATCATTCTCTGTTAAAAGCACTATAGAAATACGCAGAAAGGGGGTGCTGAGGAAGAAAAAAAATCTTTCTCGCTCCTGTACATTATATCCTAAAAGATAATCTTCCCTATGTCAAATTTCTGAAAACTTTTGGTGTTCATAACTGAATTCCCAGAATTCACCTCCTCTATATTATAGGCCTCAATGTGTAACTTCTCTTTCTATAAAAATTCCAAACACAGCACCTTGGCGAAAGTGATGGAGATGGAGTGAACTAGCGCCTCTCTCTCCTTCAGCCCTGCCCCTCTTTCCTCCCTATACACCCTCCCACTTTCCCCTCCCATCAGACTCTTCTTACCTGAACGTCTTCCATTCCTGGGTGTCCGATGCCATGCAAGGAGAGACTGTCCCCCATGCCGGAGTCCAGTCCGTGGTGGGCCGAGTGTAACAGCACATCAGGCCGCCTGACTGAGTGGTAGTCCCTTCTAGGGTCCAGTCCCGAGAGTTGAGGCAAGGCGGCCCGAGGCTGTGGCAGGAGAGAGCCGGCTTCTGACCCCACTTCTTGCCTCTGCCTCTGACCCCAAGGATGCTGCTGGGGTTGGTGCAAGGGATTCAGGGAGTAGGGATCATTAACGTGGGAGTAAGGGTCCTGGCTCTGGTGATAGGGAAGCGGCTGGTAGGGGGGTGGGAAATAGGGCGGCTGAAAATCCGAGGACGGAGTGTGAGACAACGGAGGGGCGCTTGAGTAGGGTCCCTGGGACACTGAACCCAACTGGGACAGCCTAGAACTGTGGCTGGGGACTCCATCATGCCGGTCCTGAAAGTAAAACAAACAAACAAAAATACAGAAAACAAACGGAGAAAACCTGATTAAATTTACTAATCACAAAAGAGAAGGACTGAAAGAAAATAAATCAAAGCCAGAAACTTAGACCCAAAGTTCACTCATATTGCACAGACTTGTTCAAAATTTCCTAAAGGCTGAGGGAGAGAAAAGAAAAAATGAGAAGGAAAAGGGAGTGAAGAGGGAGGATGTGGAGATGGTGGTGGAAAAAGGACCATAACAAAACCCAACATGTGAACCTCGGAGTAGCAAACTAAAGAAGGAGGGTGAGAAGGAGTGGTGGTAGGGGTGGAGAAGGGGAAGCTACTAAATGCCATAATTAAAAATGTAGGAGTGCTATATATGGTATGTGCTCTCTGCAAGGTTTTGAATCATTTCTCCTAACTGTTCAAGGAGCTCAAAGCATGACAAAATAGAATATGAGAAGTATATACATTCCGGCTCACCTTCTGTTTAAAATCTCCAACTTATTCCCTCATTGGAAGTTCAGTCCTAATGACAAGTCACTTTTAACAGAACACAATAACGCTATATTCGCATACTAAAAAGGATCTGATCCGATTCTCCACTCTCCCCTCCCCCGATGGAATTAAACAACTTAAACAGTGTCTGATTTAAATTGATTCCCTTTGAAATAATATCCTCAACCAGTGTTAAATTAAGTTGAACTGTGGTTTCTAAGAGTTATTCCTAAGACCGCTTTCCCATTTCAAACACCATTATACTCTAGGGTGTGAAAATGGAGGACTTGGAGTTGGGAAGGGGTGGGGGTTGGGGAGGGGGGGGTGCAGTTCAACACAGCTTACTGTGGGTCATAAACTAAACAGAAAGACCAAGGAAAAGAGAGAATAAGTAAATCTAACTTTCTTTTGTAAATATGCTGTGCTAAAGTAAACCAGTTCTCCTTTGTAGAAACAGTAGTTCGAATCTCTGACAGCAAGGGCAAAAAAGTTTTTTCTCCCCTGCCCCCCACCCCAGCTGACTTGTCCAGCTCAAACCAAGAACACACAATGCGAAAGAGAGAAGCAGCTGCAGCCTCCTCCAATTATTGTGCTAAATTACCAAGCCAAAGGCGAGAGAGAGAGAGAGAGAGAGAGAGAGAGAGAGAGAGAGAGAGAGAATAAGAGAGAGAGAGAGGAGAGCATGCAATTCTTGTACAACGTGGATCCGAACTCACCATGGCTGAATAGGTGTGGACTAACATCTGGAAAAAAAAGTCTGGTTACTGCTAAAAATAAAACAATGATAAAAAAAAAATCAAGGAGAACGGCAGAGAAACGTTCTAGACACAGGAGCAAAGCTTGAGGTATTTCCAAGACTATCCATCAAAAAATCATCCCCGAAATCAGATTGGCAGTGTATAGCACACACAGAGAGATCTGCTCATCTATCTTTCTTTCAATTTTTCTCTTTTTTTCCTCCTTCTTTGGGTTTCCAGATACAATCCTCTTCCACCCAAAGCTAGGCTCAGACTGCTTCGGTGCCCCTTCCTCCCTCCGCTTGCCTACACCGCCTCATAATAATTGATATTCATGACTATTAATATTACACGACTACTTTAAAGGGAGAATGGAGGACAAATGGAGCGTGAAGCTGCAGCTAGCTCGAGAGCTCCCCTACTATTGTAAATGACGTTCATTCAGTGGAGAATTACTAGATGTAATCAGACGAGGGGGGCTGGCAAAAGCAGAGTTGGGGAAAAAGTTTAGCAGGGAAGAAGCATAACTTTAATTAACTGAGCCGAGGAGATGTGTAAACCAGACACTGCTTATTTGGAACAAGGAAGTCGGAGAGAGCAGCGCTAGAGGCCAAAAACAAAAACAAAAAACATATTTCCTTCTTTTACATTTAATTATACATGCCTAATACCAGAAATTGATTGCCCTTGGTGCTTTGTAATGATTTAAAAAAATAAAATGCCCTTCCCGATCCTTTCTAAGAAAAAAATTAACCGCTTTAATTTATCTGTTTACGTTGAATATTAAAGACTTTTACTAAACGTTGGACATTACATTTATTTGCTAAATTTAAGAGGAGAAGAGAAAAGTGTGTAGTTGTCTTTCATTTCATTCCCGTGTTCTTGAAGGCTGAGAAAGTCCCACATTTTTACCCAGATTTAAAATTTATGCAATGATTTTGAAAGGATACTAAATTTATCCTTTCGAGGCAAAGCCAGGGGCAACATAAAACCTTTTTGGATGTTTCAGGAACCCGTTCAACTGGCCTGACTGCCATTTCTGTTAAAGTTCAACCTTCCTCCCTTCTTAAATAGGCTCATTCCAGAACTGAGGTTGTTCTCTTGTTTTCTGAGCAGAGAATTTAGACACAGACCTAGGAATACCTGTATCTCTCCTCTCTCTCTCTCTCTCTCTCTCTCTCTCTCTCTCTCTCTCTCTCTCTCATCTGTCTGTCTCTCTCTCACACACACAGTACAGGCATAGTACTTATCCATTCCTGCCTTATATTCGAAGGAAAGATAATTAAATTTCTATTTTTAAAACTCATAGAGACGTTTATTTTGAGGTTTACACAAAGGTATTTACACTAAAGCAACCCCTTGCTATAACACACACACACACATATACATATATATTTGTATGTGTGCATATATTCGTTCATGTATAAAGTTGTTGTTGTTGTTGTTGTTTTTACTATTCGGCTCTCAGCTTTCTAAAGACCAAAAAAAAGAGGTACATTTGACAGAAACACAACTCTTGAAGAGCCATTGCTGTTAGTCATGCTAGCTACATGACCAGAAAAAAAACGAAAAAAAAAAAAGCAAACTGGGAACAACATTCTAGAAAAACCTCGGCAATATTCTCCACAGTTCTCTGTCCTTCGCTTTTTACCTCTTTCGTTCCCCCGTTCCCCCTCCCTTTCACTCTTAAAAATTTAGGAGCTAGTTGCCTATGAGCTGGAGCAGGGCTAGGTATTTTTCAACTTCTTCACCAGGGAGAGACTAGGACTCAGCCTATGGGACATGGGCAAAAGAAAATGTTGCTTGTCAGGACCTACCCTTCCACTCTTAGGAACGGAACAGAGAAATGGTCAAAGGCGGGCAAAGCTCGGTTAGCTCCATCAATACTAATTCTGCCTCTGTCGGATTTTGCCCGTGTTCAGTTGATAATTAGCTTGACGGGAGCTTTTGTGAGTTGAATC
This sequence comes from Potorous gilbertii, assembly GCA_028658325.1. Lineage (NCBI taxonomy): Eukaryota > Metazoa > Chordata > Mammalia > Diprotodontia > Potoroidae > Potorous > Potorous gilbertii. Next base: position 334,210,745 of record CM053770.1, on the reverse strand, counting down.
ATTCCTAGTATCTGGAAGGCGGCTTCCCGCCGGGCTTACAGAAGTCGTCCCAGGGCTGGCAGATTCGTATTTTCTTTCCGTCCCCCACCCTCCACCCCTCTCTGCTTATGGGAAGCTTTGATGGTCTTTGTACTTTTTAGATCACGATCACTTAATTTTATTAAAAGCTTCCTGAGGATCAGACGGGCTCGTCAAATAGATCTTTACTCTTCTCTTTGCCTTCTAACTTTCCCGCTTTGCTTCTATTCTCGCCTTTTATGCCTCCCGTCCTTGTTATCAATCTCTTCAGTGTCCCCTTTTCTCTTCTATCTCAATCTTTCTTTTTCTCCTATATACTTGATTCTTCTCCCTTTCTCCAAGGGCTTTCCAAACGAGAAAATTCTTAGCGGATTCTTAGCGGATCACTAGAATCAACTTCTGACATTACCCTTGTGCGGTTCAGAGAGCAGCAATTGCCCTCCGTTCACCTCCCGGATTCGATCCTTCCTCTTCCCTTCAAAGATCCTCAATCGCCTATTCCGGGTTTCGCACTAGCTCCACAACCGATAATAAATATATTCTGTTGGGTCAGGAATTAAGTGATCTGAGATTTCAGCTGAACTCCACCGCTCCTATCCTAGACGGTTGGTTGGATAGAGTTTCCCTGAAAAATGCTCTTTAAGTGAAAACTCAACACTCTGGTGGGGTAGGAGTGGGGAAGATGAAGGCATCACTTTTTATTTTGCCCCTCTTCCTTTTTGTTATTTTGTTTCTCAACTTTTTCGTTCCGATGAAAGGTTGTTGGCTTCAGTTACGGGGGAAAAGCATTACGTATGGGAAGAAAATATGATTCCCACAAAGGGAAAATAAAAGAGTAAGTTCTTTTTGTTGGCGATGCAACACGTAAAGCCTGGGGAAAACACCGAAGAAGAAATTGACTTCTATAGAAACTTGCTTTGCTGCCTGATCTATTTCTTTCTTTATCTATTTCTATCTATCTACCTATCCATCCATCTACCTACCTATCCACCAATCTATCTTCTTCGATCTATCTCTATCTCATTATAAAATGTCTTTCCTCTACATCCATGTCTTTCAGAAATACTTTTAAAAATAAAAATTAAAAATATCATTGCCAGTCGAATGAGGCTCAAAATTCAAATAATTTCCATCATTCTCTGGCACAAAGCATAAAGAGCCTTCTTTTCCCAGCGTTCTCTGACATTCTGTCTATATTCAGTCACACTAGATTCCATTCTAGAGTCCCAAAATGTTTGGGTTTTTTAAACAAGAAGAAAATGAAAAGAAGTCTCTTACACTTAATCTTTCCCATTCCAACATTACAAGTCTCTCCTCCGACAGTTAAAGTCTCCCCAAGCAAGCGTTCTCAAAAGTTTCGGGACTTGGAGAAAACCAAACAGATATCTACAAGTAAATCTCTGTTTAAATTTATCTATTTGACTTCCAAGAATTTCTAATTCTATATCCATAGATATAAGATGTATATAAGGATGTCTACTTACCTCATAGATATCTTCGTACTTGACATTTTCAACCAGTTTCCAGAGCATGATGGCAGCCTGTTCTCTAGGAGGTGAGTGCATTCATGTGAGGAGCAGATGTCTGGATTCTCAGTACTTCTCTGTCTGAAATGATCCATCTATAATTGGAAATGGGGGATAGACACCAAATCCGGCGCTCCTCTCCCATCGCAACTTATATCTGTTGTCTGAAACAATAGGCTGGAGAAGTGAACCTCAGTCGGATAGTAAAACATTATCTGTTACATACAGAGGACTTATATGCAACATATATATTTTAAATGTGATATACATGCATTTTCACCCATACACACATACTCTTAGCTATATTAGCACTTCTGGGTCATGCATAGCATAGAACCTCTAAATGTTAATTTAATGAATAGATATCTACTCCAGGTGACAAATATTTTTAAAAACCTCCGTATTCAAAATGATGAATCATCCAAGACTGTGTCTGGTTTCCCCATTTATAATGAGGAAAGAGGGGGTCATTAGTCCCCTATTTCTATGTAGATTTTGGGGGAAAGGGACCCTCACCAGGGTATTTAAACACAAAAGCTTCTATTCACAGGGAGGGGAAAACTGGTTTTTGTAAGATGGATCTTGGGGTTTTTAAAGACGATCTCTCTATATTTATGGCTCCCACTTATGTAACTTGGCTCCCCTTTCATTGCAAAACACACAAAAAAAGCTCACCAAGGAAGCCAGTTTTAATGCTTCCTGGCCATCTTTCTAAAGACATTTGGAAACTTAAACATTGTATTGAGCCCTTGGAGCTGTATTACTTGTATCTTTTTTTGATATGTGTAATTTCAACAGACGACTCCTCATTCATGTCTTTGGATTCTCCATTTTATGAAACTTTATCATAAGATTGGGGTATTAAATTTTATTTTATTTTGCAGTCTTCAAAATGCTTGCCAAGACACAAGACAATATACCGACATATGCTCATAATAGATACTTAATAAATGTTTGTTGAATTAAATTGTTTATCATCTGAAAGCTTCATAACTCCAGATCAGGGTTCTAAAATACTTACATTTCTGGAAGCTTTTAGTGGAGGAACTATATAAAAAGAACTATAAATATTCTCCCTCCCCCCACTCATTTTATCCCACAATGAAGCAAGTAGTTGCTTTTCAAATTGAACAAAACCACAGAAATGGGAATCTTTAGGAAATAGAATCTCTCACTTTGGCACCCCAAAATTAATGAGTGGAATTTCACCCCCTTTGCTCCCATCCTCCCGCCCATATCCCTCCCCCACTTCTTTCAGAGAATGCAAATGACACAGCAGCCAGTGGGTGAGCCCATAGGGGGCTCTTCACCCTTGGGGAAGAAAATAAATGACAGGCAGGAATCATAAGGGAAGCAGGGCAATTTGGGGTGGAAGTTATTAAAACTGATAAGAGGGAATCGCTGCAAAGGCGGATTGCCTTTATATCCATTGCTGCTGTGTGGTGTTGTCAGTGAGGAGGGTTATAAAGATCTTCAGCAGGCGGAAAGAGCTTCTTGTAACTGGGGGTGTGGTGTGACGGGGGTGTGGTGGTGGTTATCGATTCAATTGAAAAAGGCGACAGAGGAGGGGAGGGCTTTAGTGGTGGAGTAAAATAAGTGGCAGGACAGATTTCTTTCTTTTTGTTTTGTTTTGCTTTTTCTTAGTAGATCAGTCAAATGAAACACACACACACACACACACACACACACACACACACACACACACACACACACACGGGCAACATTATTGAAGGAAATCTAGAAATAAATACTTCCTTCACAAGCAAGCCTTTTGATTTTATGACTTCCTTAACTTTTCCCGTGAAACACAGGGGCCTTATACAGGTTTACAAGCCTTAGTTCTCTGCAGATTTTTCCTTCCTCATGAGAAGGCTTTTTTTTTTCTTTTTGCTCCCAGAAGATAGCTTAAGAAAGGATGAGGGCTTAGTATTTCTTTTTCCTAATCTTATTGTGATGTAGGCACTGGATATCAGTTCCCCCAGGAAAAGTAAAATCAGTGCCTCATCAATTTTTCGCTAGATAAATATTTTAAGGTCATAAATTCGGATTCACCAGCCCCATATTTATTCATGGGATTTGGGTCTTCTTGCCTCGTTCAAATCAATACTTCTATATCCCTCTTTGTTTGCAGTTAATTCCAAACAAATGTAGGAGACACTGGACATTTTAAAAAATGCTTTTCACAGTTTTCAAATATATCTTTATGATATCATCACATTGATAATTTAACATATCTCTACAGCAAATCATATCTAAAGATTGTTGAAGGCAAAGATATGAGATTGAATAGTGTGTGAACTGCACATTTCTCTCTAGAACCATTAACAAAAACTTCCGTGTATCTATTTTTAAAAACGTAACCGTACATAATATTTAAAACCTTATAGAAGACCCACAATTAAGTTTAGTTCATTTTAATGTTCATTTTTTTTCAAAATTCCAAACTTTTTGAGATTTCTTACAGTTGATTTCAATCTGAATACTTAAATCTGGTTTTGTTAAAAACAGACGAGATTAAAAATTCAAGTATGCATAGCTTCTCAGAAACATAAATATACATATTGTGATAATTAAAATCTAAGTAATTATCGTTGCCTCTATGTTGAAGATTTTAGAAACCTTTAAGGTAAAAAAAAAAACTTTTGAAATTATCCTTTGAATGTCATTGAACAGAACAATAGCGCCCTCTGTTGGGCTTTCGTTTAAGCTATTTTGCACCACTAGGATTATATACTCCTAAAACGTTTTGGGGTTTCAGAAAATCAGTTAAGACTTATTGGAGCTTCTAAGTTTGAAGTGTGCCTTTCCTCCTTATCTTAGCACAGGTGTTTCTATACGTATAGAGCATGGTTTAAAAACGTCAAAACCAAACAAATCAAATTAAAATGTGTTGAATAATTTTCACAACTTCATTTGCTCTTTTAAAAATTTTTTTAGCTATGATTATTTTCAATTTTTATTTCCCCACTATTCTGCATAAAAGGGTCTTTCTGAAAGAACATACTCAAAACAAAGTAAAATAATAGTTTTTGACTTCACCAAGAAAGTAGGAAACAATTTCCAATGTCTATTTGATTCATTATTTAGCAGTACTTTCAGGTTCCACAGAAGTAACTTTGTATCAAGATATAGCTTCTTACATGTATATTTATACTAACAGATTATATCTTTACAGGTTTTTTTTTTGTTTGTTTGTCTTTTTGCTTGTTTTTGTTTTTGGCATAGAGACATCTTTAGGTTTATAAACCCATCTAAAGAGGAGCCCTCTGCTGGTGGTTATTAGCTTAGTAGAAACCAATGAGTTTGTGTTGTTTTACTTTGTTTTATTTTACAAGCTTCCTTAAAATTAAAAAGGAAAGAAAAATTGAAAAAAAAATTAACCCTAAAATTTGCCTGCCTGTTTCTCTTTTGTCTTTGGTCTGAGCTAAGAAGTGTGCCCTTTAGACATTCCTTCAGTCTTCCCTTGTTACTGGAAAAAAATTTAAAAAAAATTTTGCTTCTCCCATCTCAGCCCTAGCCCTCAGGCTTTAAGGATCCTTTAAGTGAAGAAGATCTGAGGTGTATCCATCCTGCTTTTTTTCTGTCTTTTCTAGTCAGAGACTACTCATTCTCTTAGTTTTTCTTTCCTTTGCGAAGAAGAGAAAATTCTCTTTCTAAAATAAGAAAACTAGAGTTCTGAGATGTTGTCAACTCTCTTTGTCTCCTTGAACACATTATAGCATTATCTTTGCTCTAAAAACTCTTACAGATTGAATTTTTTTAACTTATCACCTAACCATGACTTCCCTTTCTTCTTTGAGCTTAAAATTGGCACCCAAGATGCTAACAGTGGCACAATAGATGAGTGTCGTACTATGGTTAGAAGTCTTTTCTCGATTTTTAACTTAAATATATTATAAGGGCATCCTGGAGCTAGCCCCCATCAGTTCCTGACAGCCAATTCAAACCAGGGTTTCCTTTATTATTGTTACCATTTTATTTCTAGACTTGAGAAAATGATGAAGAAAATGTTAATAATTCAGATTAAACTTAAAAATGGGTCATATGTATATTCTTGGGGGAGGCGGGGTAGAATGAGAGCTGATTGCTATTCCTGGGATGAGGGGGGTAGAGTAAGAGCTGATTATTAAACATTTGCCAGTACACTCCTGAATATATATATTTCTCATTCACATGTATGCATCCACTATTTTGATACTAATTAGATACTTAGGAAGGCTGTAGCTCACTGGAGTTTCTGTGACAGAATCATAGACTCCATCCAAAATATGTAATAAAGAGCCATTAATCAGTGTTAAGAGGTTACTATATCAAATACGTACAACTTTTGCCTGTGATCACAAATGACATTATCTTGAATTAACTTGAAAAAAATGGCAATTAACTTGAATTGAAGAAAAATCTTCCTGGAGTCCTCATTTTTCAATAAAAAGAATTATCCTGCTATCTTCTTTTGCTAGAATGAATTCAATCAATCAGTCAACACATGTTCATTAAGCACTGTCAGGTACTGAGAAGAATGATACAGTCCTTTTCCCCTAGAAGTCGATTCAAGTTCTTTATGCATTTTGCCTTATTTTGTCTGTGTAAGAAGATTAGCTAAAATCTGAAGCAGTGATAACATACTTGTACTATGCTTGCAATGGGAGAATAAAGGAGGGGAATAAGCGTTTATACAGTATCTACTATTTACCAGGCATTGTGCTAAGTGCTTTTACAAAAATTATCTCACAACACATCTGGAAGTAGATATTATTCTTGTCCCCTTTTTGCATCTGAGGAAATGGAGTCAGACAAAGTTTAAATGACTTGTCTAGGGTTATACAGCTAGCAAGCATAAAAGGCTAAATTTGAACTCTGGCCTTTCTGACTCTAGGACCTTATTTGCTCTGTCCCCTGCACCACCATCCTCTGTCTCTAGTGTTGATAGGAGTGTACATTTATATAAATTATTTACAACACATTTCCAACATAAATTAATGTTCTCCATATCATAAAAACAAAAACTGCATTTCTTAGAATATGATAGGGCATGTCTTTATGAATAGGATTCATTAGAAGAGAATAAATATATATTTTAATAGAATTATGACTATATTAAAGTACTGCTTTTCTTTGGGGGATAATGTGGGGGAAGGAGAGTAAAGGAAACAGAAATAGAGATAGAGAATATCTGTAGATAGAGACAGAAACAGGCAGAGGAAGAAAAGAAAGAAAAAGAAAGAGAAAAGAAATGGAAAAGAAGGTACAGTTACAGAATTTGAGAATTAGACCATAAGATCCAACCTGTAAGCTGAACAAGAATCTTCCATATAATATACTTATTAAGTTAGAGTTGGATAGAACTTTCAAAGGGATTTAATTCTACTGCTTCTATTTTTAAGTGAGAAAACTGAAGCCCAAAGAAATGAAGCCCAAATATGTAGTAAATTGCAAAGACAGGAATTGAACCCATGTCATTTGCTTCTAAATCCAAGCCTTTTTTGAAGACTTCTGGGAAAGGAGTTTCCAGTACCTGCAAGGACAGAATATTCCACTTTTAGATAGCTCTAGTTTCTAGTAAGTTTTCCTGGACATCAAACTTACCTGCTTCTTTGCCACTTCCATCAAATACTCCTAACTCTGGTCTTTCTAAATTCTCTTCTACATAGAAGGTGTTCAAATACTTGAATATGGCTATCAGAGACTTCCTAGGTCTTCTCCAGGCTAACAATCCTCAATTCTTTCAACTGATCCTCGTGTCATGAAAATCTTTACTATCTTGGTCATTCTCCCTTGAACATACTCCAGTTTATCAATATGTTTCCTAAAATGTGACCCAAGGTCCGTGGACCCAGAAGCAAAGGTAAATAACTTCTGTAAGCACAATACCTAGGAAACTCCAAGGAAAAACATGTTGTGCATAACTTTTCAATAAATGTGCATGTTTTTAAGACCAGTTATTTTCTGATTGACATATAGATGCTTCTGAGATAGTGGGAAAGATTTTGTTTGTAGCACCTGAGCTCAAACCCTGGTTTGATGAGTTACTATTTGTGTGAATTTGGGCAAATCATTTAATCTTTTTGGGACTCAGTTTATTCAACTGTTAAATGAAAGGATTAGATTCAAGGAGGTCTAAAGTGACTCTTAACCTATGATCCTAAATTACACATAGTTGTGGTAGATAGTAATCCACAGTGAACAAAATTTTCAAACCTTGCCTGGAATCTGTAAATGCTTTGGTTTAGCTTTGGATTTGATAGGTTCATTGTAAAGCAAACTCATACTGAGAACTTCTATTAGCCATTGCTTTAAGGGGGCAAAATCTGAAAATAGCAAGATTGGATCCAAAATATAGCATAGAAAATATTGTATGAGAAAACAGGACACTGATTCTGGAGTCAGAGGATCTGAGTTTGTATCTTGTCTCTAATACCTGAGTGAAGTTAAGCAATTAATTTATTTTCCTAGGCTTCAATTTTCTTCTTTCTTAAATGAAGAGATTGGGAATTTGCTGGTTTTTGAGTTCTCTGACAGCACTTGGTCTATGATTCTATTAATAGACAAAAAAAAACCTTCAAACAACAATAACAAAAGGGAAGTAAACTCTTAAAAGGATGTAGGGCTGAAATATAACTTTTAAAGTATGATTAAACATATATGATATATCCATAATCAAAATAGAATTTCTTAATTGATTCTTTGAGAAAATTGTGAGTTTACATGGAATGTGTAGTATATAGAAAATGATCTAAGATATAGATAATTCATTCATATTCATTGTATGTGCATTCTCACATTAATAACTCTCATACTTTGATGTTGTCATTTAAATGGGCACTGCCTCTGGTAATAATTGAAACCCACCCATGCTTCTTCATCTTAGACAATTTTTGTCCACATCCTCTTTAAATTCCTCTACAGGCTGTCACCCAATATGTTGATGGCCTTCCCCTATATCTCTTGGCATGACTGGGTACCACTGGGGTATTAATGCTATCCACCCATCATTCCTTGCTCTTACTACCTGATCAGCCCATGCTTCCTTTGTGTCTCCTTGGTCTATTTCAGCTGCTCTTCCCATCTTTATTTTTGTGTGCGTGTGAGACACTTATTCTTCCTCATGTAGCAGGCTGGGGGAAATGATGCAGTGATGGCTACGCTATTGGTGGAGGTTAATTTGTTAGAGAAATCTTGACTTTTTTTTTCATTTTTTGTCATCTTCCATTTATTTTCAACCTTAAATGTTCACAGGATGATATAGTTTAATTGGTTCTCTTTCCAAATTTTCCCTAAATTTATTTTTCTGTCTACCATTTCTCATCAACTTATGAGATAATACAGCTCATCATCTCCATATTTTAGGAACAAATTAATTCTATAAATAAATATTCCTGGTTGCCATATATTTTTGGTCTGAAAGGAGGTCAAGTGTTTACTGGTTTAGGGGGACCCTGGACTCTTGTTTTCTTCATCATAGTGATTAAGTTATATCAGTTGCACTTCATGATGTCATTGATGTTCTCTGAAAACAAAACAATAGCACCAACTTATCTCCCTCTTTCCCTTACCCATCCTGCATCAGTGATTAGTAGGGCATGTTAGAGTTCTCTCCACTATATTTCTATCTTCTTTTAACATATTCTTTTTTTATAATTTAGAATTGATTTTTGTGCTAGCATCTGAGGTTTTACTACCCATGTAAAATCTTCATAAGTCACTTATTTTTCCTAGATCTTAACTTTTTCATTTTAAAAATGAGAGGGTTGGACCAGATGGTTTCTGAGGTTAATTCCAGATTGAAATATACTATTCTATGTTGATTATATGACTGACCACTGATTTGGAAATGAATCCCATATTTTCTTTCAGAATATAATGAATTTCATTTTTTTGTGGTGATATTTGAACTCACCATGTCCAATGCCTTCTTTTCTTAAAGAAAGTATTTATGAGATATAGTCATGAGTTTTATAGTCTACAGGCTTTTGGCATCTCTCATTTTTTTTTTACTTCTGAACAATGTTTGGGAAGATATTTTTACTTTAATGATATCCACCTTTCTATTAAAGTCCCTGAGCAGAAAAGTATACACTGATTTAGTCTGGGGGGAGTGGTTGTCTCAAGGCACTCTTCATCAGATTTTTCTGTCTTCTCATCCTTTGAGACAGATGTTGTAGCATAAGTTGTAATTATCTTCAAAGTGGTCTTCTTACAAATGCATATCATGAACACTGTAAAAACAAGATGAATAAAGTATCCTATGAAACCATGCTTCTCATTGCCTTTCATGACAAAACCAACACTGCCAGCCCATTCATTTGCTCCTCCAGGGAGAAACTTTGAGTCGTCCTTTCATTCAGCTGCAATTTCTTTTGTTTCTCTTTTGGTCTTATTGATAGGGAGAACATCAAGATCACTATGATTTATTTCTCATTATGTCCACTCATTGGCTGCTTGCCAAGATTTCACTTTTAGAATGACAACAATTGAGTTAACAATTAGAGATGATCTAAAACTGTGCAATTCTCAGCAACCTCTGCTTTTGCACCACTCTATCACAATATAGGACTGAGAGCCAATTTGTCTTTACTAGTGTTTTGTATCATTGATTTTTATAGCCAACGCCTTAATCACCAAGTCGATAGCCTATAGGGGATGAACCTTTCCATACTCACCTAGGCTGGTCTCCAGAAATTGGACATAAGTGTGAATACATTTGTTGAACTGTACTCAAACTTTTTCAACATGGCAGTATCACCCAGAGCTTGTCCTCTATTGACATAGCCTTCAAGAACTCAGGATCTCCTTTATGGCATAATGAGGAATCAGAATGACTTTTTGGAAACATTTTAATGAAAGTAGAAAAAAATAATTTTTATGGTGAAAATGTTCTTAATAATATAACATGCTCATTAGTAGCTAATTCATGGAAGATTAAAAATGAATTATTTCAGTTTTCCCACAGTGGTTCATGCTAACTTAAATACAGTTTTGAATATATACTCCAAGAAAAATCTCAGTTAATGAAGAATCTCTTGTCAATAAATCATTTTGACTGAGTTTAGACATTTGTTTAAAAACGCTTAAGACATCAAAATGGTCTTTTAATCTAGTTCTGTGAAGGAAGGACAGAATGATACCACAACTGAGAAAAGATGGTGCAATACTGACAAATACTAAGAGATACTTAGCCATTTAAAATTTCCATAACCAGTTGTTTTGTACCTAGCCACACAGGATGATTCACCATTTCTTGAAACACTCCCTTTACTTTTCTCTATGCTTTTGCTTCTTCTCTTCCTTCAACCTGGAATACCTTTTTCTGTATATGCACTCATCCTTCAATGCCCAGTGCAAAAGATAACTCCTTCTCGAAGTCTTTTAAGACTGACCAGATGAACTCTGTCTATCCTGTGAATTACTGTAACACTTGTATACTGTTATTGTGCTTATTTTATCCTTCCTTAAGTTCAGCTTACAGATATTCTCTAGTTGACAGTATTTTTGACTTATTTCCACCCCACAATAGAAATAAGTTTTCTGTGAGCACTGACCAGATTCCAGACTTTTTCTAACTTTTTCTTTCTTGTAGCACTAAAGACAATAACATTTACAAAATAGCCAACCAGTAGTTGTTGAACTGGATTGAACCCCAGATTTCCTAAATAAATTATTAATACAATTACGGAAAGACTATTGGTGATCTGGGAGAAATAGTGGAGAATGGGAGGAGTGCCAAAGATGGGAACCAGACAAATACTGTGCTTCTTTTCAAAAAGGAAGTTAAAGGTGGATTCTGGTATTTACAGATGGGAATTTTCCCCCTAATTTTAATTTTGAATTTGACATCCAGATAGAATGCCAATGTGTATATACGTTATAGGAAATTCAATAAAAAGGATTGTACATGAATGTGCATCTCTATTACATAGGAATTTTCTTTTTAAGTATATAAATCTAGTCCTCTTAGAAGTCTCCCTCTCTTCTCTCATACCCTTGAATGTAACATAACGTGATATCTTCATCAATTTCTTTTCTATTTAGCTTTTATTTATTTGTTTTTGCATTAAAAGTTTAATTCAATAAATATTATGAATCAATGGATGTCAACTTTGAATTTCAAGATGTATAGAAATTTGTCTCATTGAAACTGGTAATTGCATTTTGCTTTGAGAGAATTGGCAATATGAATTTTGCCAGCAACAAATTATGTTCCTAAGGTGGGAGAAATGGAACTCTTAGGGAACTACCTGGAGGCAATGAGAAATTTGTCTACTTGGCCCGTCTCACAGAGCTAACGTATCAGAACCCAGGTCTTCCTGAGGATGGCTCTTTCCTCATTTTACCATGCTGCCTCTTGAACAATTGTCTACAATGGACGCAACAAAAACTAGTGAGTTCCCTATTAATTGAGGCAATCAGGAAGTAGATGAAGACCCGTTTCTCAGGATAACTGTAAGGAGGATTTATGCTTTATGTTGGGAAGATAACCTCTAGGATCCCCCTTCCAACTTCTCAATCTTAAGATTCTCTTGTCATTGCTCTTCTTGATTTTAATTATTTGGATTGATTCCACACTACTAATTTAACAGCTCAATCATTAAATAGTGTTGCCATTTTTATAGCTGCATGGAAGAATACAACACTTTAAAGCACTATAGACACTAACACTTTTATATTTAGAAAATTTAATATAGTTACTATGCTTACAGTTTCACAGTAAGCATAATTTATCTACCTATAGAAAGCAATTTGCAAAAGTATTATGGTCAATATTTTAATAGATAAATATTAGTATCCCAACTTGTCTCTGTTCTATTTTTGCCATTACCAATTTATTTTTACTATTGAATTAATAGAAATAATATGGTAGGATAGTGGCACAGTTGATAAAGCACTGGGTCTGGAGTCAGGAATACCTGAGTTCAATCTCAGATACTTACCAACTATATGACCCTGGACAAGTCACTTCTTTCACCATCTATCTCAGTTTTCTCAACTGTAAAATGTGAATAATAATAGCATCTATCTCCTGGGGTTGTTGTGAGGATTGATTGTGAGGAAATATTTGTAATAGTGTTTAACATAGTACCTGGTATACAGTAGGCACTAAATAAATTTATTTATTTATTTATTTGGTTATTACTTATTGCAACTAGTACTTTAATTTATTTAGTTTTATTTAATTAATTTTAACTGTTGTCATGGGTGACTTTAAAGAATGACTTTAGTCATTGACTGCATGACTAGAGCGTCTTACAAGCCTTTTAACCACTTGAGAGATACATTTATTTCAATGACAAGAGAAATATAGAGAATTTATATAATGACTGAGCTCAAAGCAAGGCTATTTTTGGAGAACTCATCAGAATCCTTTAACAGTTGAAAGGGGATCCAACTCATGCATCCCAAAACCACCTTTAATGGCTAAGGGATGTTCTTATTCTTTGCAAAACTTTCATGGATATTGATAAAGTAATTATAAAACATACTTTTGCATAGAATTTTATATTAATTGCATGAATTTAAACTTAACTTTATGGTCTAGACATTATAGAAAAATCAGTATTTCAATGACAAAATAATGAATGGGTCAATTTTACCTATCACTTCTCATCCATTTGGTTAGGAATTTTTTCATTAACACATTTAAAATTTTGAGATTTTAGTCTCACAATTTTCTCTTATTCAAAGTCATCCTTAATCTTTGTGTTTCCTAAAGTGAAACAACATTTTGTATTATTTTAAATTTTATTAATGGAATCACTTACATTTAATTATAAATAATCCAATACATTCAACCCAGTTGTCAGGAGTAATGTTATTACATTTAGCCACAGGGTCAATTTCTCTTATGTGTTTTCTTTTTCTTCTTAACCAGAGAGTGAGAGGGTAAGTGAGGGTGGGAAAAAAAAGGATTGTATGGTGGTTCCCAGATTTTATCATTCCAGATTCTGTTTCCATCCAAAGTCTCTGTTCTTAAACTTCCCAAGGTAGAGACTTTTTAGCTCTTGTCTCAGAACTCTTGGATTTTTTTCACATATAGAAAGAAACCAAAAAGTCCCCCACAGTTTTGAAGTGGAGAGACACCAGACTGGTCAGGTTAGGGGACAACAGGTGAATTTTATCCCTGAAGATCAACTGGTAGCAGGATAATTTATAAACTACAAACAACAGTGTAAAAATAGCTTTTAAAGAATTAAGAACACATCAGTGCAATGACCAGCCATGATTTCAGATTCAGTGATAATGAAGCATGCCACTCACCCATTGACAGAGAGGTAATGAACTCAAAAGGCAGAATAAGATATACATTTTTACATATGGTCAATGTGAGAATTCATTTTTGCTTGGTTGTACATAGTTGTTACATGGAATTTCCCTTCTCTTTTTTGTTTGAGGGGAAGAGGAGGTAAAAAGAATTTGTTGACTAGAGATAGAGTTCCCTTCCCACAAAATGTGAAGATAACAGAAAGAAAGCCAGAGGGAATTACAAACAAATAAGACATTTGAGAAATTCCTAGGTAGTTCTGCAAGACTATTTTCCTACCAAATAGTCCTCAATCTCTTTTGGTAGAGGAAATTTCCTCACTGAGAGCTCCCTACGCCCATGAAATCACAGGTCCAAGTCCAGCCCCATCTCAGTATGGCTGTCTCTAAATATATGGTATTTTGAGAAAGGAGAAAGGAATAAAAAGTAGGGAAATCAGAAAAGGCTTTCCTTTGAATATGTACATAAACTAAGATTTGAAGGAACCTAAAAACTGCAAAAAAAAAAAAAATGAAGGTGAATACATTTCAGGCATAGGGTACTGTTGAGCAAACTGATAGAGGCAAAGATGCATTTCTGAGTTAATAAATAGCTAATAGACAAATTTATCTGGAACATAGAACATGTAAATAATCCTGTGAAAGTAGGTTAGAGTCAGATTGGGAGAGAATTTAAATATTGTTCTAAAGAACTTGTATTTTATCCTAGAAGAAATTGGGAGCCACTAAAGGTTCTTGAGAAGGGGAGAGACATGCTCATATTTGTGCTTTAGAAAGAATATATTGGAAGCTGTGTGGATGGTGGATTTGCTAGCAGAGGGACTGGAATCTGGAAGTTTGCGCAATAAGAATTAATAAAAGGCCTGAATTATACTGGTGGTCATGAGAATAGAAAGGTTATGGGCAGTAAAATTCTGTATATGTAGAATCCATAAGATTTACCCCTTGCCTGGATAGGAGGTTAAGACAAAGGGAGAAGAAAGGTCAAATTTGAAACCAAAGTTGCGAACCACTTTAATTAGAAGGATGATTGACTCCTCAATAAAAATAAGGATGTTTGTAGGAGGGATGAGTTTAAGAAGGAAAGATAATGAGTCTTATTGTGGATATGTTGAAATGCCTACAGAACACCCAAAAGAGCTCAGGAGAGGTTAGTATAAGAGCAGGGAGAGAAAGAGAGATACAGAGAGAGAGAGATCAGGAGTCATCTAGACAGAAATAATTGAATCCATGAGATTTGAGGAAATGAGAGAAAAAGGGAAGGAAAGAGAGAGGAGGAGTGAAGAGGGATGAAGGGACAGAAGAGAAGAGAAGAGAAGACAAGAGAAGAGAAGAGAGCCCAGAACACAATGTTGAAGGATACCTTTTGATCATGAGGCAAGGCACAGGTAATGATCCAGCAAGAGGGGCTGAGAAATATTCAAAAAAGAAAAGCAAGGGAGCACAGTCCTACAAAAGCCCAAGGAAAGAATATCCAGAAGGAACGTAGGAGATCATCAATAATGTCCAAAGCTTTGGAGAAGTCAAGAAAGCTGAGGACTGAGAAAAGATCTTTGGATTTTGCAATTAAGATATTCTTGATAACCTTATAGTAAAGAATTTAAATTGAATAGTGATATCTGAAGACAGATGACAGGGGGTTGAGAAGTGAATGGGAGAAGAGGAAGTAGAGACAAAAAATGCATATAACTTTTTTTTTTTCTCCAGGATTTATCTTTTACAAGAAGATGATATCAAGTCTGATAGCTTAGTACTTTGAATATCCTTTCCAATAAGGTCCTAGTTAGGCAATTCCAGGGACTGGGCTTTTAAGGGGTGAATCTTTTCTATTCACTCATCATTTCCTTTTATCATCATTGAATCTGGGCACAAACTTGAGCTACCATTACTTTTCTTTGTGCTGAGGGTGGTCAAGGTCTGGGTCCAGAAAGAAAAAAAAAAGGGGCCTAGGGATAGAAAACTGCCAGATTTGTGTTTATGACTTGGATTTTGTGCCTCTTGACTCTCTTTCTACCTGTCTATCCCCTACTTCTAGTCTCATTTGTTTCACTATGTCAAGCACCATAACTATGAATGTACTCAAAGACTCAGTCCTGAGCTATTCTTGCTGGATTCATTCAGGTCCCCATTATCTTTCAGAATCAAAATTAAAAATAAAATCCCTATCAGAATCAAAGGTTATGATCTCTCCCCTCTCAAATTCACCTTTCACATGCCTCTGAATATAGCTTTTGGTTTTTTTTTGTTTTTTAATTTTATTTCTTTGATTCAGATTCAATCCAGCTCAAACTCTGTCTAGCTGAGATTCTATCTGGGCAGCTTGTGAATACAAACCTTAAAAATGGTTAGTCTTCTTAAGAGTCAACCCAATATGATGAATCTTGAATAAAGTTTGTCTTTCTTTGGCTTTAAGAAAGCTTGAGTCAAATTCATTCGAGAAGGACCCAGCGTGTTGGTATTTTAGGGTCCCCCAGCACCCCTAAACTTCAATATTTATGGTTCCCTGACTGGGAATAACTGCTAATCTAAAGTTCTTCTTCCAAGACTGGAAGGTTTGTCTTCTCCACTGTACAAGCCATCCACTTCCAGATGACTACTCAGGCTATATACCCCTTGAACAGGATCCACCAAGGCAAGGACAGCTCTACACCCTTTACCAGCAGGAAGCAGTTTCAGAAACTGAGACCTTAGCCTTTTACTCCAAAAGAATTTGGGTCTAATCTGTTTGAGCGGAAATAATGAGGTTCAGACTCTGGGAACCTCCGAACTCCCCTTGAGTCCTCCCACTTAATCTGGCCTTTCATATTCAAATCTGTGTCCTTGGCCTAGCCTGACCTTCCATTGTCTGTTACCTCTGGATTGCCCCACCTTCTTCTCACCCAAACCCTCCACTGTCTGATATCTCCTGATTGCCTCTAGCTGTTTCCAACCCTTGACCAGTCACCCTCCTCCTTGGACTCCTCCTCAAGACCCTCCCTAAACCCCTCCTCCCATCATCCTAGACTACCAGACCACTCCCAGATCCCTCCTACAGTCTTTTCTGTATTTAACTCCATGGGACAGGAAACTCCAGGAAGGTGCTCAGATTCAATCCAGCTCAGACTAAGTCTAGCTGAGATTCTATCTGGTCCGTTTGTGAATACAAGCATTACAAATGCTTAGACTCCTTAAAAGTCAACCCAAAATGACGAATGTCTAATAAACTTTGTCTTTATTTGGCTTTAAAAAAAATTATCTTTTCAATTAATAAGTTTTTTCCTCTTCCTCCTGTCCATCCCCAAATCAAAAGAAAAACAAAATTGATATAATAAATATCTATTGTCAAGCAAAACAAATTCCTACATGTCCAAAAATATGTTTAAGCATAATCTTTCCAAAACACGTCTGACCATGTCACTGTTCTTTTCAAGTACCTTCAATGCCCACTCCCACCCCCCATTCATCTAGAATAAAATACAAATTCCTTTATTTGGCATTTAAAGCTCTTCACAATTTGACCACAACTTACAGACACCCCTGCCCCTCCCAACTTTATGTACTTAGTTTTCTATTTAAAGGGGTTATCCCCTGACTACTTTTTAGAGACCAATTCATTGAATGGGCATTACCTCACTTTAAGTGAGCACCTGAAAAGGCCTTAGCCTAAAAGGCCAAGGTCTCCCATTGCATCCTGGGCCGTCTCCAGTCATCCTAATGAATATTTGATCACTGCATCCAGATGGTTCAGGAGGAGAAAGTGAGACTGGTGACCTTGCACAGCCCTCCCTCATTCAAAACAAAGCCAAGTATAAGTCATATCATCATTTCTCTGATGTTATGGTCCTCTTTGAAAATGAAGGATGAACACAATACAACAGTTTACCATTCCAGGCATATTTCATATTGTTCACTCTCACATTATATTCCACATAAACTCTTTTACTTCCTATGCCCTAAACTCAATATTCCATTTTCTATCTCTCATCTCCATGCCTTTGCACAGATGGTGTCCATCCCTAGAATGTCCTCTTACCCTTCACTTTTTTAGAATCACTAGCTCATATGCCATCTCCCACAAGAAGCTTCTCTCTATCCTCCTAGTTGATATTTTCGCCCTGCTCTAATAGTCCCATATAGATTATTTAGATGCTATCTTGGAAAGAGGTCACCCAACTTGGAATATGGAGGTGCCAGAAATACAGTTACAATTCAGTGGATTATATCAGGAATCTGCCATTTGGCCTATATTATCTAATTTTTAATAAGCTATTTGAATAAAGGAATACATGGCATAGTTTTCAAAGTTGTAGATATCACAAATGAGGGAGATGACATTACAGTTCACAGAATTAGAATTCAAAAAAGATTTTGACAGTTTACGAGCACGTGGGCCAAATCTAATATGATATCATATAAAGTCTTAGGCTTAGGTTCAAAAACTCAACTTCACAAGTCCAAGAAAGGGAAGATGCAAAAAAGTTGCTTTAGTTCTACAGTTCCTCTGAAGAAGATCTGGGGCTTTTGTGGATCACAAACTAAGTATGAAGCAACCATGGGGCTACGGGAGTTAACAAAACTAATGTGATCTCAGACTGTGTTGAGAAGGATACGTCAAGAATAAGGAGGTGGATTTTCTATACTTTGCCCTGGTAAGGCCACACCAGGGGTATTGTACTCACTAGTCTGGCTACAACAACTTAGGAAAGAAATTGATAATCTAAAGAAAAACCAGGAAGCAAAGGACCTCGTATACACACCATATGAGTATCAATTAGAACCACAAAATAGCATTATCTATGTTGTATTGTATTTTTATTTATTTTGTTAAATATTTCCCAATTACATTTTCATATGGTTTGCTGCGCAAGGGAGTTTTGCCGTCTCATATCCAATAGGTGGTGATTTAGACACTTTTGGACTTGATGACTTCTAAGTTTCTGTCAATTCCAAAGTCATGATATTGTGACTTGTTATCATTATTGTGACAAAGAAGAAGATTTAGGATTGATGCCAAGAAAAACTTTCTAACAATTAAAACCATCCCATGGCGGAATTGGGCTGCCTCAATAAATAATAGTCACACTAATTACTAACATTTTCAAATTACTTAAAGGTTTTCAGAATGTGCTAATTATGTTATCTTGTTTGAGCCTTCATAATTCTGTGAGGTAGATGCTATTATTCAGATTAAGAAATCGAGGGTCAGAGATGTTAAATGATTTGACCAGGGTCTCTTAATTAATAAGTGTCTGTGAGAGGATCGTAATCCTAACTCCCTGTTCAATTCTCTATCCATTCTACCAGCCTTTGAGTAGCTGGTGCTCCCATGATTGGACAAAGGCTGGATGACTAAGTGTTGGGCACATCATATAGGAAGTTCTCTTCATGTATGTGTTGGATGAGATTTGCCACCTGGCTTTGATTCTTCTCAATTCTAAAATTTTGTGATTCAGTGAGTTGAGGCACCATGTTATTGATCCTGTTATATATGTTTCTGCATTTGAATTTTTATTTAATTATGTTAGAAGCTCTATTTCTGAAGCCAACTCGGCAATAAGGGGAGAATTTAATTAGTTCTGCTTACTTTTCTTTTATGAATTACCCTTTACCCCCCACAACCCTGCATCTGGTACATATGACCTCTGTCTTATCTAAAATATCCCTCTGTGTAAAATCCATAATGGAATATGGCCAAGATTGAAGCTAGACATGGCTGCCAAGAATGAAACTGCTAGATTCATCCAACCACAAGAAAATAGACTTTTATTGAAATGAATGCATCCTCCCATTCACCTGCTGGATGCTTAGGGAGTAAATGATTTGCTCCCTGACTGTAGTGACTTATCCTTTTGTTTAGGCATGATCCTGGAGAGAGGCAAGATTCACAAGCACGATGTAAAACAGTTTAACTCTTTGAAGTGCTAGGGTGATATATAGGATTATGTAATTAATAATCAGGTGATAGGTTTTTGCATATAAAGAGTCACCATGGGTTAGCAGGAAAATCACTAAAACTAATGCCGAGAGCCCTGGGTTCTAGTTTGATTAGTCTTTCAGGGTATAGCACATTTACTGTAGTCCTTGGGCATGTTACTTAATCTCTCTGAGGTTGTTTCTTGATCTGTAAAATGGTTATGGTAACACTAGTTATAACTGTGTAGCAGGTTTTGGTAATAAAGGTATTTACAAATCACCATTATTATGTGTGTGTGAGGGTATAACATGTGTTCAAGACAAGCATAATGGCACACACCTGTAATTTCAGCTACCAGAAAGCCTGAGGTTGGGATATCTTTTGAGTTTGGGAATTTTGAGCTGCAATGAGCTACGCAATCAGATGTGTGCACTAACTTGGACATTAATATGGTGAGCCCCTGAAGTGGAGTGCACTAGGTTGCCTAAAGAAGGGTCAACTGGCTCAGGTCAGAAGAAGAGAAGGTCAAAGCTCTCATGCTGATCAGCGGTGGATGATGAGCACTAGTTACCAGGGGTGTGCTAGAGCCAGCTCCCCATTGTTGGAGAGCACTGGTCATCACATTTTTAGTGTGAGCATTTATTCACACCTCAGAAGTTGGCCAACACTATAGATCATGGCTTTATTTATTGTGGTATTGATTATATATACTTAAGAAATTAAGGAGGAAAATGTTAATAGCACAGCTTAAACTTAAAAACACGTCAAGTGCATATTTTTGTTTTTCAGAGAACTAGTTGTTCAACATTACCAACTATCTGAATGAGGCTGTTAAATATCCTCTGTACTTCCAGCCAGTTTATTTAAATAAATTAACAAATGGATGAATGAATGAATAAAATATATTCAAGTTGTATAGGAACCTATATAATAGGGGAAAAGAATAATAACACCACCTTCATTTTTAATAACATTTTATTTATTTTTTATACTAACACTTCAAATTGAGGATGAATATGCAACAAAAACTTTACAAGCATTTGCAAAGCAATAATTCTCATTTTAGTTTTAAAGTCTATAGCAATTCTGATCACTACAATGAGCAATCATCATTCCAAAGGACTCACAATGAAGCATGTTGCCCACTTTCTGAGAAAGAAGTGATAGGCTCAGAGTCTATATTGAGATGTATGTATATATGTATTTTGGATATAACCAATGTGGGAATTTGTTTGGCTTGTCTGTAAATATAATAGGAATTTTCTTTTTGTTTCCTTCTTAATATGGGGAGAGAAGAAAGAGAGTGAAGACATTTTTTCATTTAGTAGAAAAAGAAAAAATAAGAAGTTATTATAAAGTCTAAGTGAAGTATGTGGTGTCCATTATACATACGAATAATATATGTATATATTATATATGTGTGTGTATGTATGTATGTATGTATGTATATATATATACATATATAAAGTCCCCTGTTTTATTTATTTTCCCTGCATCTATGTGAAACAATTAGGTGAACTATTATTAAACTCACTTTTTCCCCATAGGGAGAAGGTGAGACACAATGAGTAACTGATCCAATGTCACGTATTAAGTCAATTGCAAAATTGACTTAATATATAATTTATTCCATTAGATGGTAGATGCTCCTGTCTTAAAAGTGTTCCTTTTATATGAGTATGTTCCTACTTGAACTTACTGATTCACTGATTGCTTGTTCTACTTTCTTTAACTTTTTCCTGTTTCACTTGCCTTGTTTACTCATTCACTATTCTTGTAATAAGACCATAGATTTAGAGTTAGGCAGGAGCTCAAGGTCACCTAATCCAAGTCTCTCATTTAAATATGAGGAAACTGAGACTCAGGAGACTAAATGAACCCATCTGACTCCAAGAACAATTTAATCACACTGTCTCTTAATCATTAAAAGGAAATTGTTGGACTCAGTTGACATTTCTTGTCTATGGACTGGAGACCTTGCTAATTTGAAGAAAAAATCATAATGAGCCTAATATAGTGCAAATGAGATTTATAATTTAAAGCACATATTCCAGATTAAACCATGATATATCAATAAAATTTAATGTATAAGTATGATAAAGAAAAGTTATAAATATGTATATATTCATATTCATGTATATACATACATATGTGTGTATGTGTGTATGTATGTCATGTATATATTTAGCCTGAATTTCACCAGGAAATGGTAGTTCACATAATTTAAATTTTGGCCTAGATTACTCTCAGACAATTAAAAAACCAAAATTCCACAGAATAGAAAGAGCAAATCTATAGATATAAGACTATAATCGTAATACAGAAAAAAATTCAGTAACAAATAGTATCAATAGCATATTTTGGATACTCAGAGGGAAAGAAAAAAATATGATGTATCTCTTTAAATATTGATCACTAATAACTTTTTTCTGTTTGGTTTGATTGAAGCATTAACTTATATTAATAATCACAAACAGTGATCTTAGCTCTCTCTTTTGAGATTAAGTAGACACTCACTTACATACCCTTTGATGCGGAGAGAAGCCAAATCCTCTCTTAGAGAGGAATTTCTTCCTTGCAGTAGTTGTTCTGGAGGATTTAATAAAATACTTGTCACACATATTCCAAGGAGGCATAACAACTTATGAGACCTATGAATAAGATGGATGAAGATGTATAGATTTTCATGTACTCTCTGTTTCCAGTAGAATATATAGATATTTAAGACAACAGAAGAAATATGTTATTGCATTTAATATTTATAGTAACTTTCTAGGTGTTTTATTATTATTTAGCAAAAACAAATGGATGCCGGAAGAATGGGGGTAAAGGCTATTCTGTTTGAATCATTTAAACATATTATAAAAGAAAGAAAATCTGATTTACGCAAGTTTCAGAAATGAGGTTGCAAAAGTCAAGACCTTATTTCAGTATTTGGTTCCTTCTTTGATTTCTTGTGTAATGTTAAATGCTTTAATATAATTTACTTTTCTCCACAATATATTCCAAGCAAAGCATGACTGATCATTTACATTCTTTCCAGTCACAAATATTCTATATGTGAATGTCTAGGATGATTATTTGAGAAGCTCAGATCTTTTACTAGTTATTTAGCTGACTTAGTGGTTAGAACAGTGGATTTGGAGTTGAGCAGACCTGGATTTAAATCCTTCTTAAGCTATTCTCTAGTTGTACAATCTTGGACAAAGTCCTTATTCCTTCTGAAATTTTTTTTCCTCCTCTATAAAAAAGAGGGTATTAGACTAGCTAGCCTTTCAGGTACCTTCCACTTCTAAATCTATGAACCTGTAACTTGTAGTGAACATGTATAAAAGGCACGTCAGGTAGCAGTTAATCAAGAACAAGTGTAATTTTGAGTAAATTATTTGGGGTACTTGGTGACTTGATAAATCAACAATGTAATAATTGCATTTTCCCCTTCATTTAAATTTTATATGATTTTGGATCTCTTATAAAAATCCTTCTCTGATATCTCATCAAGGTGTGGAGGTAGCATTAGGTTTGTATCTGAACCATTAGTAAATATAGCATTTTCAAGAATAACTCCCACATAACTACATCTCCCTTTTCAAAGAAAAGCAAGTATTTTTTAAAATTTTTTAACATTCACTATTTTAATTTTGAGTTCCAAATTTCATTCCTTCCTTCAGCTCTTCCTTTACCCATTGAGAAGGCAAGTAATATTATACATATTATATATGTGAACTTATGCAAAAGATTTTTCTGTATTACTCATGTTGTCAAAAAATAAAGAAATATGAAAAAAATATGCTTCAATCTGCACTCAATCAGTTCTGTCTCTGGACATGGATAACATATTTCATCATAAGTGTTTTGGAATTGTGCATCATTTTATTTATCAGAGTAGTTAAGTGTTTCAGAGTTGATCCTAGTTCTTCTCATTTCCCTTAGCATCTGTGTTTACAAGTCTTCCTAAGTTTTTTTAAACCACTATCTTCATCATTTCTTATAGCACAACAGTATTCCATCACAACTGATGGAACTTTTTCAACCATTCCCCAACTGATGGTATCCCCTCAATTTTAAATTCTTTGTCACCACAAAAGGAGCTGAAAATGAAGTACATTTTACAAGAATTGAGATTTTTAAAATAATACTTGAAATTCAAAATATTGAAGTGATTGGAGAAAGTGTAAAAACTCAAAAAAACTCCCCCAAACCATCCACTACTGGGAATACCAAATGATAAAAATAAGGCATAGATAAAGTACCTCAAAATAAATAAGAATAACACTAACACAGCAAATCCATTCTAACTGACCCTGAAGGTAGGACAGTCATCATGTAATAAGGTTATGTGTATATGACCTTGGGTTCATACTTGAATCAATTGTGTAAGACCCTCCTCACTAAGGGAGAAAATGAAGACTTCACATTCAGGATGGGATTACTGCCAGAACTTGAGAGAAGCAAAACCTTGTTTCCTGCTTCAAAAGAAACTTCTGATTCCAGACTCTCTTTGGGGAGAAACCTGGAGAGAGATATAAAAAAGAAAATATGTTGGGAAGCTACAGAAATGTAGAGGAGTCAATAACACAGCATGTCTCTGATTTCCAGCTTGTCTCCCTAGAAATTTTAAGGAATTTCCTCTTGGTTAAGTTAGAAAATTCTGTTTTTGTCTTTATCTCAATCTCTCTCTCTCTCTCTCTCTCTCTCTCTCTCTCTCTCTCTCTCTCTCTCTTTCTCTCTCTCAATATCTGTCTCAATATCTCTCTTATTGATTGAAATATTCTAATCTAATTTGTACAACTTCTCTGTTTTCTATTTGCCATCAGCTTACATAAGTGGGTTTGTTTATTACATAGTATTTGTGATGGTATTTTTGTAGCTAGCATTTGATAGGAAGGAGCAAATACTTTGGATATAAACTACACTTTCTGTTTCAGAGATAGTGGGCTGGAATGCAAAAATAATCTCTGTAGCTAATAATATTCAGGAGGCAGAATAATTCTAATTTGCTATCCCTCTCTCTGAGGAGTGCAGAATAGATATATTTGAGCCTCTCTTTTTCCCCTGAATTGAGGAACATACACAGTAGAGTGGGAGGGGAAGCAAGGTAGGAAAAGGAAAGATACAGGTGAGAAAAGACCAGCCATGCTTGGGGCATATACTATCTTAACAGGAAGTTGAAATGGAAAAGTAGAAGATAACTTAAAAAATTTTTTTATTACGAACTTAAACACCAAAAAAAGAAGGGGGTATTTCCAATACACAGCAGAATGCCAAAAAAGATAAATAAAATAAATAAAATTCTGAACAAAATTCAAATCTTAATTGATTAATATTTGTTATTTTTAATTAATTTTTAGTTTTAAACATACATTTCCACAATTTTGAGTTCCAAATTTTTTTGAGTTCCAAATTTTCTCCCCAGCTCTCCTCTCTGCCCACCCCATGCATTCTGATAACCACTTCCCCCAATCTGCCCTCCCTTCTATCACACCCCTCCCTTTTCTTATCCTCATCCCCTCTATTTTCTTGTAGGGCAAGATAGATCTGTACACCCCATTGAATACCCCAATAAGATATACATCTTATTTCCCAGTTGCATGTAAAAACAATTTTTGACATTCATTTTTAAAACTTTGAGTTCCAGGTTCTCTTCCTTCATCCCTTCCCATCCATCCCCACTGGGAAGGCAAGCAATCTGAAATATGTATTACATGGGTAGTTATGCAAAAGACTTCCATAAAAGTCATGTTGTGAAAGACTAACTATATTTCCCTCCATTCTATCTTGCTCCCCATTTATTCTATTCTGTCTTTTGACACTACCCCTCCTCAAAAGTGTTTACTTTTAATTGCCCCCTACTCCCATTGGCCCTCCCTTCTATCATCCACCCACACCTCACTTATTCAACTCACCCTGTGCCCTCTGTCTATGTGTATATAATCCCTTCAACTACTCTAGTACTGAGAAAAGTCTCAAGAGTTGCAAATATTATCTTTCCATATAGGAATGTAAATAGTTCAATGTTAGTAAGTTCCTTACGATTTTTGTTTCCTGTTTATCTTTTCATGCTTCTCTTTATTCTTGTGTTTGAAAGTCAAATTTTCTATTTAGCTCTGGTATTAAATGACCATTTTCTCCTGAAATATTATACTCAATTTTGCTGGGTAGGTGATTCTTGGTTTTAATCCTAGCTCTTTCACCTCTGGAATATTCTAAGCCCGCACTGTGATCCCTTAAGGTAGAAGTTGATTGTATTCTGATGGTATTTCCACAATATTCTAATTGTTTCTTTCTAGCTGCTTGCAATATTTTCTCCTTAACCTGTGAGCTCTGGAATTTGACTACCATATTCCTAGGAGTTTTCCTTTTGAAATCTTTTTCAGGAGGTGATAAGTAGATTTTTTTCAATATTTATTTTACCCTCTGGTTTTAGAATATGAGAGCAGTTTTCTTTGATAATTTCTTGAAAGATGATGTCTAGGCTCTTTTCTTGATCCTGGCTTTCAGGTAGTCCCATAATTTTAAAATTATCTCTCCTAGATCTATTTTCCAGCTCAGTTATTTTTCCAGTGAGTTATTTCACAGTCTGCTATTATTTCATTCCTTTGGTTTTGCTTTAAAATTTCTTGATTTTTCATAGTCATTAGCTTCCATCTGATCCATTCTAATCTTATATTTTTATTTTTTTATTAAATAAATTTATTTATTTAACTTTTTACATTCACTTTCACAAAATTTTGGTTCCAAATTTTCTCCCCATTTGTCCCCTCCTGCCTCCCCAATACACTGAGCATTCTAATTACCCTTATCACGAATCTGTCCTCTCTTCTATCATCCCTCCCTTCCCTTACCCCATCTTCTCTTTTGTCCTGTAGGGCCAGAAAACTTTCTATTCCCCATTACCTGTATTTCCTTTTTCCTAGTAGCAGGAACAATACTCGACGGTTGTTCCTTAAACTTTGAGTTTCAACTTCTCCCCACTCCTCCCTCCCCACCCATTCCCTTGGGAAGGCAGGCAATTCAATATAGGCCATATCTGTGTAGTTTTGCAAATGACTTCCATAATAGTCGTTTTGTGCAAGACTGACTATATTTCCCTCCATTCTATCCTGCCCCCCATTGCTTCTGTTCTCTCTTTTGATCCTGTCCCTCCCCAAGAATGTTGACTTTAAATTGCTCCCTCCTCCCATTGCCTAGCCTTCCATCATCCCCCCAACCCTGCTTATCCCCATCTCCCCCACTTTCCTGTATTGTAAGATAGGTTTTCATACCAAAATGAGTGTGCATTTTATTCCTT
>CM053770.1:334022635-334183262 GCA_028658325.1 Potorous gilbertii | reverse complement strand
TGATTTTCAAAATCCTTTTTGAACTCTTCCATGGCCTGAGCCCATTGGATATCTATTTCAGATGTTTGGGATACAGAGGCCTTTACTCTTATGTCTTTATCTGATGGTAAGCAGTTTTTTTCCTCCTCAGAGAGGAAGGGCGGAATCATCTGTTCCCCAAGAAAATAACCTTCTATGGTCTTATTTTTTTCCCTTTTCAGGGCATTTTCCCAGCCAGTTACTTGACTTCTGAGATTCCTCTCCACCCCGCCCAGTTCTGCCCAGCTAGTGCTTGAGGTCTGAGATTCAAATGCTGCTCCCCAGCCTCAGGGCTTTCAGGGGTGGGCCCAGCTGCTATTCAGGGCAAGATTAAATCAGGTTCTCAGGTGGGGGCAGGGCTGCCTCTCAGGCTCAGTTCCCTCAGGGGTTTTATGCAGAGACCTTCAGCAGTGGATCTGAGGTCCTGCCTGCTCTGGGAGCCCTTGGCCACCACTGCCTCCATGGCTGCCTCCCAAGGGGGCCCGAGTTCTGGAGACATCCTGCTCCCCTCTTGGCCAGCCCAGAAGTCTCTCTCACTGACCTCCAGCGCCTGTGGGTGGAGGGACCCCCACGGCTGCCTGAAGCCTGCTCAGATCTGCTCCTCCTGGGGCTGTGTGGCCAAGGTCGGGCTGGGTTCCCTCTGGTTCCATGTGCAACAGACCTTTGGTGAGGGTTTTTCAGGTCTTTCTGGAACAGAAATCTCCTCCACTCTGTTGTTCTGTGGCTTCCACCACTCCAGAATTTGTTAGGAGTTCTTCTTTACAGATATTTTATAGGCTGTAATTTCATAGCTAGCATAAGTGTGTCTTTCTATTCTGCCATCTTGGCTCCTCCCCCACATTCTAATCTTTATGAAATTATTTTCTTCAGTGAGCTTTTGGACCTCCTTTTCCATCTGACCAATTCTTCTTGTTGGGCATTCTTCTCCTCATTGACTCTTTGGATATCTTTTGTCATTTGGGTTAGTTTATTTTTTAAAATGTTATTTTCTTCAGCAGTTTTTGGATCTCCTTTAGCAACTAGTTGACTCATTTTTCATGATTGTCTTCCATACTCTCATTTCTCCTCCCAATTTTTGCTCTACTTCTTTTACTTGATTTTCAAAATCATTTTTGAACTTCTTCACAGTCTGAGACCAACTCGTATTTTTTTCTTGGATGCCTTGCATTGAGGAGTTTTGACATTGTCATCTTCTGTTGGCATGTTTTGGTCTTCCTTGTCACCAAAGTAAGATTCTATAGTCTGATTCTTTTTCTGGTTTTTGCTCATTTCTCCTGCCATTTACTTGACTTTAGAGCTCTTTGTCAAGGTGTTCTCTGCTTCTGATGGGGATGGGAGGGTGCATTGTCATCCAGTGGATCTCCCACAATCTGTGGGCCTAGAGCACCAGAAACAGTAGCTGCAGCTGCTCCTGCTACTGCTGTGGATGTCCTGGATTCCTTCACCCCCTCCCTTGACCTGGGGCTAGAGCTAAGGTTGGACCACTCTACTGTCTCACACCTGTCCTACAGGTTTTTTTTCCACTGATCTTCCAACTTGTCCTCAGCATTTTGGGATCATAAGTCTGGAAACATCTGCAGGTGTGAGAGATTCAGTCCTTACAAGGCCTACTCAGGTCCCCTCTATATTGGCCCACACTGATGTGTGCTGTACTCCCAGTTCAGGGCAATAGATACTTCCCAGTGACCTTCCAGGCTGTCTTGGGCTGGAGATTAGCTTAACTCCATCATTCTGTAGGTTCTACAGCTCCAGAATTTGTTTAGATCCATTTCTTACAGGTATTTGATTGGGCTTGGGGGGAGTTCTCTAGAAAGTCTGTGCTGTTACTCCTCCATCTTGGCTCCACCTCTTCCCAATATTTGTTATTTTTTAAGTATATATTCTACATGTTAAGTTCAAAGCCTTGCATGTACTTCTTTCTGAACTTCCTTCTCTTATCATCCATGCCTTAAAAAATGTTCAAAGACCTCCTCCTTTTTTTGGCATCACTGTTACTAACTCCTTCTCCTTTCTGAATGGCCTGTTCCCAGTTACTATAGAGAAGGGGGGAAGGCTAATAACATCAACAATTTTACAACAAATAAGCATAGTTAAACCAAATAAACCCACAGAGTAGGCAAGTCCATTTTGGGTTCCAAATTCTCTCCCCTCCTTGAGAAGATGAGGGATTTGATATAGATTATACATGTATAGCTATGCAAAACATTTCTATATCAGCCATGTTGCAGAAGGAGATGCAGACCAGGAAAATAAGAATAACATAAAAAATAAAAAATTATGCTTCAATTTTCATTCATATACTATCAGCTCAGTCTCTGGAGATAGATAGCATTTTTCATAAGTCCTTTGAAACTGTCTTGGATTACTGGATTGCAGAGAAAAGCTAAGTCATTCTCCATTGATCATGGTATAGTATTGCTGTTACTATGTACAATGTTCCTCTGGTTCTTCTCATTTCCCTTTGCATCAGTTCATATGTATCTTCCCAGATTTTTCTGAAAGCATCCTGTTTAGGAGTTCTTATAGCACAAAAATATTCCCTCATAATCTTAAGACATAGCATGTTTGGTTATTCTTCAATTGATAAGCATCCCCTCAATTTTCATTTCTTTGCCTCCACAAAAATAGTTGCTATAAATATTTTTGTACATATAGGTATTTTTTCCTTCTTTTTGATCTCCTTGGGTTGTAGATCTAGCAGTGGTATTACTGGGTCAAAAGGGTTATAGCTCTTGGGCATAGTTCCAAATTGCTCTCCAGAATGGTTGAATCAGTTCACAACTCCACCAATAATGCATTATTGTCCCAGTTTTCCCACATCCCCTCCTACATTATTCATTTTCCCTTTCTGTCATATTAGCCAAACTGAAGCATATAGAGTGGTATCTCAGAGTTGTTTTAATTTGCATTTCTCTAATTAGTAGTAACTTAGAGCCTTTTTTATATGACTGTAGATAGCTTTGATTTCTTCTTCCGAGAACTGCCTGCTCATGTCCTTTGACCATTTGTCCATTGGGGGAACAACTTATTCAGGCTTAATTCTCATTAGTTCTCCAAATGTTCACTCTACTTCAACCTCCAAATGAGGAAGTTTAATTCTGTGTTTGCTGAGTTTCTTTCTAGCCCTGATCTTCTATAAATCTGTACATGTGTTTTATCACTATCCCCAAGTCATTGCCCTTTCTGACCCCCTGAATACTAATCCCTATTTCCAGGGCTTTGCTGAAATGTTCTTCTTCCTGTTTTCCAAAATCCTACCCACCATTCAAGGCTTAACTTAAATTCTATTTTCTCCTTGAATCTTTGCCTGACTAATCTGGCCCTCTTCACTGTACTCCTATTACATTTATAGTAGGTACTGTAGGTTTAGTTCTTAATTGTTCTCTAATTATTTCCTGTATTCTACATGTGATATTTATCTCCTGAAAAAAGTTGTAATCTCCATGAGGATTAGAACTTCTTATATTCTTTTCGATATTGTCCTACAGCACTTAATGAATGACATGGAACAGAGTGAGTAGTCACTTAATAATATTTATTGATTAATTCTTCCCATTATCATTCTGAAACAAGTACCTTCTATCTCAAAATGTAAAATGAAGGAGTTGGACTAACTGGTCTATAATAATTCTTTCATATTTAAACCTAAGATCTTATGATCCTAGATGTTCTCTAAGGTCCTTTCTAATAGTGAAAATTTATTGAATCTTTGATTACCATTTGTAAGCTTCTAGGAGACCATTCTCTAACTTTCATATTAGAGAAATAGGCTAATTAACTTTAGGGTTATGTCATACCTTTATTCTAAGGACATGAGAGCTTTCATGTATTGCTGATATGTCATCAATTTAAAACTTATAACTAAAGTGAGAAAGGACAAGATTTATGAATACTTGTTTGAGCAAATGACAATTGAGGAGCACAGATTAAATGAAATGACTTGGCTGTGTACAATCAGGCATTGAATATTTGGTAGGAATAGAGTTTAAGTTTTCTGGTTCCTTTACCAATTTCCTTTTTGATTTCAATTCAGTAAGCATTTATTGGGTACCTACTATGTTCCAGCTACTGGGAATACAAAGACAAAATGAAACAAACCTGCCCATAAGGAGTTTACATTGTGTTAATTTAGAGAAAGACAGGATAGTGACAACACATAAACAGAGAAGTAAATAGAAAAATATTATGCACACACACACACACACACACACACACATATATATATAATGTAGATATATATGTGTGAATATATGCATATATATGTACTATCTATACACACACACACACACACACACACACACACACACATATATACTTAGATACATATGGAGAGGGAGAGAGATAAAGCTTTATGCACACACACATATCCCTATCTCTTATGCCTGTCTTTTGCCTCTCTTTCTCTATATCAGTGTATATGGACCTATAATTTCATCAGTCTAAAACAAAGGTTCTTGAGCTTTTGTTAGTCATAGACTCCTATGGCAATTTGATGAAGCCTAGGTATTCTTTCTCAGAATAATGTTTTTAGTGTCTAAAATATATAGACATACAAAGGAAACTGATTATATTGTAGTTTAATCTATCTATCTATCTTTGTTTCATTCTTTCTTTCTCTCTGTCTAATTTAAAAATTGTTCTATGGTCTCTAGGTCAATAACCCTTGATATAAAGGTCATTCATTCTTATCATGCAGATTGGCAGTTGATAGTCTTAGGGACCTGCCTAGTGTACCAAGAAGTTAGTGACTTGTATATTTTCTGTAGCTAGAATGTATTAGATGTAGAACTTGAACCCTGACATTGAGGGTGGTCTTTATTTATTCACAGAGACAAAGACAGAGAAAGCACTTTGTAAACCAAGCAGTTTGTCATTTCCTTCTCCAGCTCATTTTACAGATGAGGGAACTGAGGCAAACAGAGTTAAGTGACTTTCACAGGATCACATAGCTTGTAATGTTCTGAGACTAGATTTGAACCTGAGGAAGATGAGTTTTCCTGACTGGAGACCAAGCACTCTATCCACTGTATCACTTAGCTGCAGACACACAAAAAAAGGCAGTCCTTGCCACATAAGGGCCTTACATTCCAGTGAAAGAAGACCACATATAAAAGGAAGCTGGAAAATGAGAAAAGTATGCATATAGCATCATGGTTTGGGACTGGTGCCTGAGAATTAAGGCAGCAGCCTGGTTCTGGTAAAATAAGAACGTTATCTATGGGGAAGAAGGAGAAATCCACAAGCAGAATTCAAGGTTGTGGTGGCCCATGGTTGGAGAAAAATGAAGATTATGGCTGGAGAACAGGCATTATGATTAGTAAATGATTGTAAAGTGATTTGGAAAGCAGATGGATTGAACCAAATACTTAAAGAGGATGTAAACTATTATGTATAGCAGCACAATTGTAAGCATTTTAAGAAACAGATTTATAGGGACATCTGAAGGAGTAGAAGATGCCAAAGGTGGGGAAACATCTCACTCCACATTAATACTAAAAAGGTCAACGGAAATAACATCTACAGTTACATATCTACTTTCTGATCTACACAAAATATTTATATACATTGGGGACATGCTTAATGCAAGATAGGGGACAGATTTTTACAAATCAAACTTTACAACAGGGAACATATTTACCATTATGCAATTTGCTAAAAGATGAAGAGAAGATAAAATCACAATGTGCTTATTCTTTGTTGATTGATTTTAAAATATTGAACAAATAACATTCAAAGAATTTAAAAATAATATCACACAAAAGACAATAAAATATGGTGAATACATGTAGGCTGTAGAACATAAATAATGAGGAACTTCTAAGAACAAGAGTAAAAGTATTTATCAGGGAAATGTATGATAGAAAAAAAGATGGACTGGTCAATTTGGAATAAATTTTTAGGCACAAACATCTAATTAACTGTTTTTCCTTTTCTTTTACCCTATTTTTGTTTTTTATAATAGGCAGTACCATATAAAATTAGAATGTCAAGCTGAATAATATAAGTCTTTCCATGGAAATTGGGACAAAGTTTATAGGATTATAGATTTCAAGGTGAAAGGAAATTCTCTTATATTTCTATTTAGTTTTGTAAATGATTGAGTCACCAGAGAATTCAAACATGTACCATGAAATTTTATAGCTCACAAATATTCCTATGAATGCTGGGGATTTTTTTGGAGATGGGAGGGAGGCTGGCTTTTGCTCAGACAGCTTGGATCAAACATTCAGAGAGAAACAGTTAAAGAAAAAAATTATTCTTTTGTAGGGCTGCATTAAATGGTGGCTACAACCAAGAATGCAGACATTTTGTAGAAGAAAGATATTTGGTAAAAATATTAGAACAGAAAACTCAGAAGTAGTAGAAATGGCTGAAACTGAATGGAAGATTATCTGTAGCAAAAAGTACTATTTAAATTTCTTCTCTTTCTCCCCACCTCCAGTTGAAGTGGGGAGAGAGGGTTCATATTTTGCATGTCCTGAGCCTCCAACTATAAATCTGAGAAATTTTTAGGTTACATATCCCAGAAAGTGGCTATCAACCACTTTTTTGCAAATAGTAGTTAATCATAAGTTTAAAATTGTGATAAATTTTCTTGAATGAATAAAAAAGAAGGAAGGAAGGAAGGAAGAGAGAGAGATAGATAAATAGACAGAGAGAGAGAGAGAGAGAGAGAGAGAGAGAGAGAGAGAGAGAGAAGTAGTTAAGTTCCAAAGACTGCATATTATATAAAAAATTTTCTGCAAGAATGCTGTAACTAGAGTCTCATTTGTGGTCCTTCTCAAATTTCAATTTCCCTTCGGGTTTCTGCTGGCCTGACTCCTTGTTTTGCATCTGTTTTAGTCCTTCTCTATACATTGAAGATTTGCGGAAAGTCTGCTGACTGTAGTTTTCTGTTGAAGCATCAAGGAATAGAAAGGATTGAGAGAGAGGACCTGGAAGTCAGGCAGTAGCACTGTGCCTTTTTGGATTTCCTTTCCTTTTCTTCAGATCAGATTATATTATGTGAGGAATAGGAGTGGAGATGAGTGTGTGAAAGACACTTCTCATTAGCTTCCTCTCCTGTTCCTCTGTGCTTGCGGATTCCTCCAAGATTACATCTGATCACCTCAAACACTGTCCACAACTTGGTACAATAGTCAGAAAGGAGTAAAGAATGGGGAAAGCAATGAGATGGAGTAATTCCAGTTCAGTTTAATGAATATTGTACTGCAGAACTGTCAAATATGTGACCCAGAACCATGCATTTCATACCACTCCAGAATGCTTCTCCAACCAGATTAAAATGTAATCAGGAAATATGTAACAAAAAATTAAAAATACAGTAAAACATAGATGATACTAAATGTGGTTTTCTAAGTCAATATGCAGCCTGCAAGAATTCCTATGTATGGTCTAATGGTCCCCATTTTTGAGCTTGATACCATTGCTGTAGTGGATTTGGAGTTAGGAAAATCAGGGTTTCAATATCCTCTTAGATGCCTGCTAATTTTGTGACCCTGGGCAATGCTAATGTATGCCTCTTTCCTGATCTGTGAAATGAGGATAGTAACGCTTGTGGAATCTACTTCATAGAGTTATGAAATTTAAATGAATCACATGAAACATTTGGAAAACTTTATTATGGAAGGCTCGGTGGAAAGGACCCTGAATTTGGAGACAAAGGACATAGACTCAAATCTCATCCCTGATGCTTAGTACCTGAGTAAGCTTGGGCAAGTTGCTTAACTTCTCTAGGTCTCAGTTTCCTCATCTGGGAGATGAAGTAACTGAGTTCAGCGACCTTAAATGCCCCTTTCAGTTCCAGAGATATGATCCTAGTCCTTCAAACTGCTGAGAAAACCAGGAGGCAGTTACTTTCTGAGAGTGTTCCATGAGTCAGCTATAAACATTTCCAACTGAATAAAATAGCTTCCCCCCCTTTTTATGTTTAAAGGTTTCTATTTATTCTGAAATTCAGCAGTGAAATAAAAAGCAATGAGAACTGTGGCAAACAAGCGAAACAACATAATACACACTTCAGTTATCACTGAGACTCTCCAGGGATAGATTACATTTTTAAAAATTCTGAACTTATCAAACATCAAATATAATGAACATTTCTATGTACAAAAAGCATAGAAAAAGAGGATTTTACATGAAACCATGAATCATAATTATATATCTTGTTTTTCCTTGTTAGTGTGTGGAAAATTATCCAACTATGCCACCACCAGTACACCCCAAAGACAGCAAAGAAAGAGGAATTGTAGAACAGTATTCATAGCAGTTCTTTTCATAGTAGTCCAAATTGGAAACGTAAGGAGTACCTTTATTTCTCACCACCTTTAGAGAGGACTGGCTAGACAATTAGTGTGTATGAATGTAATAGAATATTATTATGCCAAAAGAAATGACAAAATGTACAGTGTCAAAGGAAATTGGAAAGACTTCTAAAAACTAATGAGTGAACCAAGCCCAGCTAGAACAATGTGTGTTATGACAGTGTCCAAGTCTGAAAGACTTTAAACTTCTGCTCAATGCAAATGATGGAAGTTGAACGATGCCGCTCACCTCTTGCCAGAGAGAATGCAAGATGAGGCACAGATTTTTGGATCTGGATGATGAGGCAATTTGTCTTGCTGAATTATTTATATTTATTTTGAGGGTTTTTATTGTTTAACAGGGGATAGATGCAGTGGGAAGATATAATAAATGCTTATAAAATAAATAAATAAAGCATATAGTAAATATGTAACTTTCAAAATCATCTTACTTCTCTTTTTCCTTCTGATATTCCTCTCTTCTTGTTTATGATTTTAAAATATGTGTCAATGACCCTCTTTTATTTTATTTCATTTTTGATGGGTTTTCTCGTATCACTAAGACCCAACTCTCTACCCTCCCCTCTCTTAAAAAGAATAAGAAAAACTAAGTCTTGTGTAATGGGAGACATACCAATGAGGGTTAATCCTGGAAGCAAATGGGTATTTGATGATCACCTGCTTCCAGGCATGCCTAATGGAGGGTCTTACTCATTAATCTCCTTGTACCTCGGGTTCTTTATTTGTAAAATGAATAGGATGGACCAGATTGTCTCTGTGGTCACTTCTACTTCTATGTTAAGGTCCTATGTGTTACTTCATTTAGGGGCACTAGTTAACACATTGGATAGAACACTGGACCTGGAGTCAGAAAGACCTGAGCTCAAATCCAGCCTCCAACACTCACTAACTGTGTGATTTTGGGAAGATCACTTAACTCTGTTTGCCTCAGTTTTCTCATTCGTAAAATGAGCTATAAAAGGAAATTCCAGTAACTTTGCCAAGAAAACCTCACATGAGGTCATGAAGAGTCTGAAACAACTGAAAAATACTGAACAATAATTACATTTCTTAGTTTAATGAGAGTATTAATTCTTTCCTAAGGTAATATCCAGATAAAGGCTAATCCTTACTGAAGGATTAGCCGCATCAAGCAGAAATGTTCCATCCTTGCCGTTTCACTGAGGTATTAGCTACTTCCTTAATTTTCTTTAAAGAGAATCACACAGGGTGACATTCACACACTCCAGGCCTCTTCAGAAAGGGAGGACATAAGCATGAACTAGTGGGGTAAAAGTATTGTACTGGAGGTTGGTATACTTGGATCTGATTCTGCCCTGACTAAGGCATGACATCTCTCTCAGCATCAGTTTTTTTTCACTAAACTGTCAATAGTTTATTAACAATAATAGTAGTAATAGTAAATTAGTCAGTAGTCAATACATATAATAGTCAATAAACATTTATTAAGTGCCTACTATGTACCAAACATTGTGCTAAGTGCTAAGGATATAAATAAGAAAAAAAGACAATCTTTGCCTTCAAGGAGTTTACAACCTAATGGGGGAAGAGAATACACAAAAAGAAGCAGAAAAATATGTGTGTAGCGATAGGTGGGGGGAGCGGGGGAGACTGTCAGAGGGTATTCAGTAGGAGGGCATGATATTTGTGGAGCTGAAACCAAGTTGGGCAGCTGATGAAAAATGATGAAAATTCTTCCCCTTCTATAAAGTGAGACTTTGGAAGGAACTTATTTCCCCACTCTCCAGCCCTCCAATCAGAGGGGAGAGGCTGCTGAGGCCATGATAAATTAAGCTCCAGTATGATGACATTTTAGGCAATGAGCTTATACTGAGGGACTCTGATGTCTTCCTGGGGTAGACATCAAATGGGGAGGTGGGGGCAGATAAGAGGAACTGAAATAGATGAAATAAGGTATGGATTGCAAAGCAGCTGAACTTCTCGGAGTTATCAAATCTATGTGAGGAAGGACCGATGATACTATGACTGAGTCAACACAATTATCTTTTAATCATATATTTAAATCTAAAAGGGACCTTAGAAAACATATATTTTATAGTTGAGAACACGAGATCCAGAAAGATGAAGTGATTTGTCCAGATCTTATAAACAGTAGTCAGCAGAGTCGGCATTTGAACTCAGAGCTTCAGATTCCAAATTCAGTGCTCTTCTCCTGGTCTCATAAATAGAAAAGCACTATGAAAGTCTAGCTCTTAGCGCAGTGCACATGGTTTACTTATTAAGTTTGTTTGTAGTAAATTTAAATGTTTATTGAATTGGAAGCAGGGGAAAGGTGGTATAAAATTGATTTTCTTGTTTTTTCTCTAGGCTGCCACTGAAATTTGTTTATGTGTGACCATAGGTTTTCCCCTTCTAAGATTCAGGTTAATCATCTGTAAAATGAGATTAGTTTACATCTTCATTAGGGTTGCTTCTAGCTTGAAATTATTAAATTCTTTGCTGCATTTTGGAAGGAAGAGAATCTTAATGCAACTACTTTGCCTACAATTTCAACCAGGGGTTTGGAAAGGAAGACTTCTTGAGGATCCACCTAATCACTTTGTCATAGAGAGGGTGAAATATTGGGAAATGTAGCAGCTGTAAGAACCTAGGGCAGGGTTGGGGAACCTGCAGCCTCAAGGCCCCAGGTAGCCCTGTAGCTCCTCAAGTGTGGCCCTTTGATGCAAGTTCCCCATGCCTGTTGAAGAGTACCATTCATTCCTCTTCTTTCTCTTTTCTCCCCTTACTCCTCCCCCTCTCCCTCTCATGGGGCCCCATTGCTCAGCTATATTGCCTACTCTACTTACCTCTTGCCTCCAGGCCCTGCTCACCCTGAAGCAATCTTTGAGGCTGGGATTTCCATCTTTCCTTGCTTTTCCCTCTCATCATTTTTAAAGAGCATTGGCTAGAGGTAGGGTGCTTTTTTGGAAGACCTTGCAAAGTCTCTTATTGCCTTTACCTTTTTTCACTGATGCTATGTGTTTGTTTACTTAAATCTTCTAAGGATAGGTCCTTTGAGAGTTGCAGTCCTAAAAACAAATTAGAGTTCTCAAGTTGAAATAGAGCTTCGTGGTCATATAACTCAGTTGGTTTTATAGGAGGGGAAACAGAGGCCCAGAATGGTTGAAGACTTGGTCCAAGATCACATAGCTAATAAGCATAAGTCATATCTGATCCCAGATTCTCTGACTGTAGACCCGTTTGTCTTTCCAGTATAGCATATTATGTTGTATTTAGTTTGGTCCTTGAACAAGAAACAATCAGGTCATCCTTGGCCTATATTTGAAGCCTTTCCAGTTTGATAGTACCTGCCAGGGCTTCTGCTCAGCTGGCAAAACCTCCAAGAGTCCAGGGCATGAGACATTTTAGAAGGATGTTAGTAGAGGAAATGAGTGTTACTAATCAGAAAAAACCCTGATGTTTCCATAGAGATTTCTTTACTACCAGTCCAGACTGGAGTTAAAACTGGGACTCTAAAATGTCATGTCTCAAATTAAGGAAGCTGAATGAGTCACTCTTCCATAAAAAATTACATGGTAGTGTAATAAACATAAACACTCTGAATTATTGCCACAAAATAGAGGTAAGAGCTATACTGAAAGAAATGAAGGAGAGAAAAAAAGGGGAAAGGAGAGACAGAGAGAGAGAGAGAGAGAGAGAGAGAGAGAGAGAGAGAGAGAGAGAGAGAGAGAGAGAGAGAGAGAGAGAGGAGAGAGAGAGAGAGAGAGAGAGAGAGAGAGAGAGAGAGAGAGAGAGAGATATCAGAGAAGGAACTGGGGGGAGATACAGATAGGGGTATCATGGATATAGAATTGCCCTTTGCTGCCCTCTATCCACCTTTGCTCTGAGTTTCAGGGTAGTTTTCTTCCAAAAAAAAAATCACAAGAGAAGGAAAACTGGAATTAACTCCTTCTAGAAAGAGGAAGCCAAGGAATGTTCAAGGTAATTGAATGAAGAAAGGGAATAGGAAATCTGCCTGTGCTTACCTGACCTTGAGGTACAATAAAATTATAAGATCACAGTTGTCTTGATCACCACTCAGATTTGTTGGAAACCAGGATAGGTTTTTGTTTCATCTGTTTTTTCTCTTCTTAGATTTTGTTATTGTTGTTGTGTGAGAATGAATTATCTTGATTGGGGAATGGGAATTTACTAAACAGTGAATGAAGTTATTCAAAATTTGACCCACAAACTGGAGTGGAATCAAGTACTGTTGAGAAAGGCCATCTCCAGAACAGGGGCATTTTGCAAAGATTCATTTGGAAGCATAATGGCTTTCCCTTCATTTCTAAAGTGGAGGGACTATGGGTGTAAGGATCCTTTCAGATTTAGTTGATGAATGTCATAATTTTGCAGAACTAATTCTCTTTGTTTCTCTCTCTCTCTCTCTCTCTGCTTTTGTTTTGTTTAGCAAGATTGCTTGGTGAATAAGGATGTAGAGAGAAATATATTTGGAAATAAAGATGATACAAAAAATAAATATCAGTAAAAAAATTGAAGACCAAAATCACAAGGTTAACCAATAGTGGACATGGGCTAAACAGAGCAGTCTCAGTTTTTAAGCCATTCACATTTTATAGTAAACATTCACAAACTTGAGGCTAAATCCATCATCTAAATAAGATAATGTAAAATCATACAGAGATCCTACACATTAAGAAACTCCAGTTACATTTATTTATTCCCCCATTTTTTTTGCCAAGAATTTCTTTCTAGAGAGAAAGGAATTTTCACTTTATCAGCTGTAAAACTGAGGTACAGATACAAGAAATTATTTGCTCAAGATTATATCCAGGAACTAACGACCAGTTCACTTATCTTCTTATCTAATACTCTAAATCTAAACTGTGGGGCTTCCATTTTTCTGTGTAGTGAGAGAGAGAGAGAAAGAGAGAGGGAGAGATTTTGGGGAAGTGGGGTGGGGTGGGTGGGGGTGGGCTACAGGAAAGGAAAGAATACATTACTGTTTATTCTAGTTCTGGGTTCATCTCCAGGAAAATCTAAGTTAGCTTTGAACTAAGTTCTTACTTTGGTACTGAATATACGAGCTACATTTCAGACACCTTTACAACATGTAAAAATGCAGCATCGCATCGTGATTTAAACTGAAGATACTGAACTCCACAAATGAAAGGCTTGTACTTATTATACAGTCACTTCTTTGCAGAGGATCCGTAATAGCATTTTTTAAAACTTGTTCTTGCAGAATTTCTTAGACAAGTTGGGATGACGTTCATAATATTCCAGTAGAGGGCAGTAGAATACACATTGTCATTGATCAACTTGCTACAAACACAAATCTCACATCTTGAAAGGAAATCTCTCTGAGGTTTCTGAGCAAGGCATATAGAATGTTGGAGCCTTAGATTTTAATGGTAAGTGAAGAATGAATTTCCCTTACAATATGGAAGAAAGAAAGAATGAAAAGCATTAATAAATGCTACCTAATAAGATACTATGTGCCAAGCACCATAAGAAATGTTGACCTAAATAAATTCTGCTTAAAGATCTCCAGTGTTGGGGACCTCGCTATGCCTTGAGAAAATTCAATATTCTTTGGTATCACTCTAATTATTTGGATTTTTCTCACATGGAATTGAAATATTTTTACTTATAGTTACAATTTTCTGGCCCAGTTTTTGCGTCTGGGACCAAACAGGCTAAATCTAACTGCTCTTCCAAATGACAACACTTCACATATTTGAAAATAAGGGTGTGTTATGCCATTCTCACTTTCTCTGATTTCCCTCCATTTCTCTAGCCACACTTTTTCAAAGCCCTTCATTCTCAGGCCCTTCAACATATCCTTGTCCATTAAATGATGACATAGCTTGGAGTAGTTAAGTGGTCTTTTTTTTTTTTTTTAAGGATAAATCTTTCTATTTAGATTCTGCTTTATTTTGGTTGGCAAAATTTTACATTTTAGGGTTTCCTCCCTCAGGGAAATGAATACTTTGAAAGAAAGAAGGAAGGAAAAAAAGAAATAAAAAAAGAAAGAAGGAAAGAAAACAGGAAAGAAAGCGTGATTATTATATAATTATTTTTACTTTTCGTGTATCCAAGTGCAAAACTTCACCTAGTAAATGCTTAATAAATGCCTGATGGATTGAATTTTCCTGAGCCTTAACATTTGTCAGATGAGAGAAGGGGCAAAGAGATTTCCTGTTTGCTTGGCTAGGAGTGGAATGGTAGGGCTAAGATTGGGTCTACTGTTGGTAAAGCACTGTTTCACAATACCCCCAATAATATGATATCTTCGTAGACTCATCAGGACATCTAAGGAGTTATTTCAACTCCTTATTCTTCCAACCAGCTATTTAATTCAAGGAAGATTCATTAAAGACTAAGTACTAAAAGTTTTGCTTGGAGGCTCCATTGATTGGTCCACCTATTTAAAAGATGCCTACCTTTGCTAGGTAAGAATATATTCTACATTGATTGAATTCATCAAAACCAAGTGTGAATGGGGTCTGTAGACCTCCTTGGATGAATGAAAATGCTTCAGTGAGAGACTTGCTCATGCTGTAAGAAATTTGTATAAAATGCAGGAGCTATCTCAGAACCAGATAGAGTTTCTAAGGGTCAGGAAGTGAGCTAAATGAAAGAGCTGAGGAACAACTATGAAAAGGAGGAAGAGAAGGAAGGACTGAGCTGTGTTAGAGAAAGGAGATCTCAAGAAGGGCTCTATAAACTTCTCAGAAAAGAATACCAGGCTGTTGCCACTAACTTGGGACAAATTAGAGTTGTAGAGTGTTCAATTTCAATTTTTTTTTTAAATTGCTGTTTCCTTCCATTTTCACTCGTGTAGTCTTTGTATATAAAGTTTGTCTGTTTATATAGTTTAATTTCATTTTGTA
The DNA here is from genome assembly GCA_028658325.1 of Potorous gilbertii. Classification (NCBI taxonomy): domain Eukaryota; kingdom Metazoa; phylum Chordata; class Mammalia; order Diprotodontia; family Potoroidae; genus Potorous; species Potorous gilbertii. The sequence goes on along the minus strand of CM053770.1, from coordinate 334,168,063 downwards.
TCATCAGATCATGCCTCCTTGAATTATTCATTTTATTTTTAACCTAATTTTAATGAACACTAAAAAAGAATATTCTCATATGTAAAGGATATAAAGGAGACCAAGAAAATTAGATTATATGTGAGAATTTGAATGTTACCTCCAACTTGCTTTTAAAAATATTATACATATAATATATTCAGCATATTTTTTCTTTAAAGCTTATTTGTTTTTAGTTTTCAACATTCACTTCTATAAGATTTTGAGTTCTGAATTTTCTCCCCTTCTCTCTACTCCCCCCTCCCCAAGATGGCATACAATCTGATATAGGCTATACATGTACAATCATATTAAACATATTTCCATATTAGTCACATTGTAAAGAAAAATTAGAACCAAAGGGAAAAATCACAAGAAAGAAGAAACGAGAGAGAGAGAGAGAGAAAGAGAGAGAAAGAGAGGGAGAGGGAGAGAGAGAGAGAGAGAGAGAGAGAGAGAGAGAGAGAGAGAGAGAGAGAGAGAGAGAGAAAGGGAGAGAGAGAAAATAGTATGCTTTGATCTGCATTCAGATTCCATAGTTTTTTCTCTGGATGTGGATAACATTTTCTATCATGAGTCTTTTGGAATTGTCTTAGATCCTTGTATTGCTGAGAAGAGTTAAGTCTATGAAAGTTGGTCATCAAACGATGTTATTGTTGCTGTGTACAGTGTTTGCCTGGTTCTGCTCACTTTGCTCAGCATCAGTTCATATAAGTCCAGGTTTTTCTGAAGTCCACCTACTCATCATTTCTTATGGAACAATAGCATTTCATTCCATTCATACGCTGGAACTTGGTCAGTTATTCCCCAACTGATGGACATCCCCTCAATTTCCAATTCTTGGCCACTAAAAAAAGAGCTGCTAAAAATATTTGTGTATATGTGGATCCTTTTCCCATTTTTATTATCTCTTTGGGATACAGACCAAGTGAGTAGGGGTATTATTGGGTCAAAAGATATGCACAGTTTTATAGCCCTTTGGGCATAGTTCTAAATTGCTCTCCAGAATGTTTGGATCAGTTCAAAACTCCACTAACAGTGTGTGTTACTGTTCCAATTTTCCCACTTCTCCAACATTTATCATTTTCCTGTTTTGATATATTAACCAATCTGATAGGTATGATGTGATACCTCAGAGTTATTTTAATTTGCATTTCCCTGATCAGTAGTGATTTATAACATTTCTTCATGTGTCTATAGATAGCTTTAATTTCTTCATCTGAAAATTGCCTATTCATATCTCTTGACAATTTGTCAATTGGGGAATGGCTTGTATTTTTATAAATTTGACATAATTCTCTATATATTTTTGAAATAAGGCCTTTATCAGGGACACATTGTTTCCCAACTTTCTGCTTCCATTCTAATCTTGGTCGCATTGGTTTCATTGGTACAAAAACTTTTTATCTTAAGGTAAGCAAAATTATCTATTTCCATTTCATAATGTCTTTTATCTCTTGTTTCGTCATAAATTCTTCCATTCTCTGTAGATCTGACAAATAAACTATTCCTTATTTTCCTAATTTGCTTACAGTCTCACTCTTTATGTCTAAATCACGTACCCATTTTGACCTCTTCTTGTATCATCTTGTAAGATATTGGTCCACACCTAATTTCTCCCATGGTATTTTCCAGTTTTCCCAACAATTTTTGTTAAATAATGAGTTCTTGTCCCAGAAATTGGAGTTTTTGGACTTATCAAACAATAGATTACTATAGTCATTGACTACTGTGTCTTATGTCCCTAACCTATTCCATTGATCTACCACTCTTTTTCTTATCTATTACCAAGTAATTTTGATGATTGCTGCTTTATAATACAATTTTAGATGTATTATGGCTAGGCCACCTTCCCCTGCATTTCTTTTCATTGTTTATCTTGACCTTCTGAACTTTTTGTTCCTCCACATGAATTTTGTTATTATTATTTTTTTAGTTCTATAAAATAATAAATTTGTGTTTTGATTCCCTGGCCACATAATAATTTTGTTTCCTTCTTTATCTCTTTTAATTAGATCTACTTTTTGCTTTGTCTGAAATCAGGATTGTTACCTTTGCTTTTTTTACATCAGCTGAAGCATAACATATTCCACTCTAGCCTCTTACCTTTACTCTGTGTATATCTCTCTGCTTGAAATGTGTTTCTTGTAAACAACATATTGTAGCATTATAGGTTTTAATCCATTCTGCTATCTACTTCCATTTTATGGGAGAGTTCATCCTATTCACATTCACAGTTATAATTACTGATTGTGCCTTTCTCACTATCATATCCGCCCCCCCATTCTGTTTATGCTTTTTCCCTCTCCTTTCTTCCCTTTTCCTCCTCACAAATGTTTTGCTTCTGACCAACGCAATCTGTCCTCCCTTCTATCAGCCCCTCTCCCTTTTCTTTCCTTTTTTGCTGGATACTTCTTCCCTCCCTTCTATCTACCCCTTCCTTTTCTTTTCACCTCCTGCTTCCTATAGAGTAAGATAGATTTCTATACCCAAGTGAGTGTGTATGTTATTCCCTCTTTGAGCTAAATACAATGAGAATAAGGTTCAACCAACGCTCCCCTCCCTCCCTTCTTTCCCTCTAGTGTAATAGATCTTTCCCCCTCTTCATGTGATGTACTTTACTTTTCTCTATCTCCTCCTTTCCTCTGCTGCCTGGACAATTCTTTTTTCCCCATAATTAATTTTTTACCATCACATCAAAGTCAAGTTATACCATACCCTTTGTCTATGTATACCCCTTCTAAATATCCTAATAAGGATACAGTCCACAAGAGTTACAAGTATCATCTTATGTGATGATGTAAATAATTTACCCTTATTCAATAGCATGTTTTTTTTTTCTTTCCAGTTTAACTTTTTATGCCTCTCTTAAGTTTTATATTTGAAGATCAAATTTTCTGTTGGCTCTGGTATTTTTATCAGGAAGTTTTGGAAGTCCCCTCTTTCACTGAATATCTGTCTCCTCCCCTGAAAGATTATGCTCAATTTTGCTAGGTAGTTGATCCTTGGTTGTACTCCAAGCTCCTTTGCCTTCTGGAATATCATATTTCAAATCTTCTAATCCTTTAATGTAAAAGCTGCTAAGTCCTGAATAATCCTGACTGTAGTTCCATGATATTTAAATTGTTTCTTTCTAACTGCTTGCAGCATTTTCTCCAAGCTGTTGACTCTCTCTTGTATATCTCTCATTTCTTTTCCCACTTTTTCTTCTTCTTCTTCTTCTCTTATTTGACTGAAAATCCTTCTTACACTCTTTCAAGAAGGCATTTTGGTCTTGAGACTAATTCATATTTCCCTTTGAGGTTTCAGATATAGGTATATTAGCAATGTTGTCCTCTCCTGAGTTTGTGTTTTGATCTTCCTTGTCACTATATAATTCTCTTTGGTTAGTGTTTTTTTCTGCTTCTTACTCATGATTTACTATTTTCTGACCTTTAAAGCTGAAATATCTTGCTTGAACACAGGGGGCACTCTCCCAAGCTTCTTGTGCTGGGGGTCAGGGGCCTGGTCACTGGCTTTATGTGCTGGTGCCTCAGGTGCTGGCAGCTGGATACTGTAGGGATCTAGCAACTTATCTGGTATGAGAGTCCTAGTCATGGTGTCTGGCATGTGCTGAGGTGAGGTGGGGTTTTTCTACATTTCCCCGGAGCTGCACTGAAGCACAAGGAGTTTTGGCTACTGGAAGACATCTGCTTGCCTGGGGCCATGCTGAAATAGGGGGAGGTCTGCTACTGGAGGATGCCTGCCCATCCAGGCTTGCATCAGAACAGAAGGAGATCTGGCCACTGAAGGACATTTACCCACCTGGGACTGTGCTGAATACATGGAAGTCAGCTGCTGGGGGATGCCTGTCTCCCCTGGGTTGTGTGCATGTGGTGGTTCTCTGAGCAGGAGTCTTCTGGTTCCCCTGGATATGCTAAGGTATGTGCATGTGGGAGGTCCTGTTTTATTTATTTTTTTAAATTTCTGTTCGATTTGCTTTTGCTTGCACTGTCACCCTGGGATTCAGGAATTCCTGCTACTTTGCTGAGGTGGGCCTTGCCCCTGGCTTGCTGGGACACTTCTTGTTCTGGAATGTATTCTTTTACCTTAGTGAAATGGACCTTCCTTGTCTATTCTTCAAGTTTTCCAGGCTAAGAGACTGCTCCACTCCATCTTTCTGCTGGATCAACTATTCCAGGATTTTTCTGGGGTGCTATTTTCTGTTTTTTTAAGAAGCAAAAAAGGGAGAGTGATAATGACCTACTACTTAATCTACCATCTTGGCTCCTGGAACCTGGCATGTTATTTTCAAAGATGTCCTATTTACTGCTTTTCCTTACAAACTTCCTTCTATTATGTTCTATGAGTTTTCCCAGTCACTCTCATGCTTTAAAGGATGTTGTTTTCATCAGTGTTGTCAGACACTTTCAGTGAGGATTAACACAGCATCAAGGTGAGCTACCACACTGATGGTAAATTATTTAATTTAAAAAGGCTACAAGACAAAACTAAAGTGGAGGGAGAGTTAGTGCTTGATTTTTTTGTTTGCAAATGCTTGTTCACTCAGTGTAGCCTCTGAAGCTGAGATGCAACAAAGTATGCTGCTTGTGCTAAACCTTGGCCCAACAATTAGTACCAAGAAAACACAGGTGCTCCATCAGTCAGTGCCACACCATCCATGTGCTTATCAAAGAAGGAGCTGTGGTCTATAGGAAAAGCAGAATTGAAGTAGTTTGAAAGAAACTTGAGATGTGCCAATTTAGAGAATCCATCCCCCACATATCTTCATAGATTATTTGTGCTCAACTTGTGGTACAGCATTATGAGCTTGTACTGGTCTAATCAGTCACAGTCAGATACACTGTAACATGACTTTGAACACAATGATGTCATTTTGGTCCTCTTTGAGAATGAAGTATGACAACCAACAAGCCATAAGTTTAAAAAATGCTTTTATGACCTTTTCTTCCTTCCTTCCTTCTTTCTTCTTTCTTTCTTCTGTATTTCTCTTTCCTCCATTCTCCCTTCCCTCCTTCTTCCTTCCTATCTCCTCTTCCTCCTTCTTCCTCTTCTCCTCTCTCTCCTCCTCCCCTTCCTCTTTTCCTCTTCCTCTTTCTCCAAAAGAAATTAGAAATGGAAAGCAGTAGGGACTCACAGAAGATTTAGGAAATTATTGCAGTAGTACAGGAAAGAGGTAATGTAAGCTCAAATAACTGGTGGCAGTGAGAGTGAAAAGGGGATAGTAGAGATATGACAGGAGAACAACTGTTAAGACTTCCATTAATTCTATATATCTCCCTGGGGTAATTAGCATTTAGGTAATTACTAAGGTTTCAAAGTGTCTTCATAAGCAATTCACCCACTAAGTGGCATTTGATTCAATGTAATTGGGAGAAGAGGATGGGATGAAGAGTCAAAGACCACTAATGTTTTGAGCCTAAGTAACTGAGAGAATGGTAGTAATAAATGTTGGTTGAACTTGATGACATTGATGTCTTCCCAGAAATGGAGAATTAGGGGAGAAAGGGCAGGTGGGGAAAGAAGGCAATGAATTCAGTTTGAAATATGTTGTCCTTGATGCACTAGCAAGTCCTCTCAGTAGAGATGATCAGCTGGTATTGGAAATATGGTAATGGAACTCAGGACTGTGGTCAGGGCTGGAGATTTAAATTCCACCATTATCTTCAAAAAGCTGATAACAGAATCTTTGAAAATGAATAATACACCAAGGGAAGAGAATATAGAAACCAGGAAAAAAAAGAAAAGCCAAAAGCAAAGATTGGCTTAGGGATGAAGAGAGACAAAGATTCCTTTTTCAATAGATAAGAGAAGTTGGAGCCAAGGAAGAAGATGGAAAAGGAGCAAAAAAGAGGTAAGAGCAAAATCTGGAGAAGGAAGTTTCATTGAATTCAAAGGATCAAAGAGTATCAAGAAATAAGAAGTGATCAATAGGGTCAAAGACCACTAGTGACTTTGGTAAAAAGTTTTTGTAGCATGTTGGGCAGGAAAGTCATACTGAAGGAGTTGAAAATTGTATTTAAGAGACTGAGTGTGAAACTCTTCCTAAGGAATTTTAGGAGGAAGAGAGAAGACAACAGGATAAAGTGAAGAGATATGTAGAGTAAATCTGAACATACAGATAAAAGTAAAGGAGATGAAAGAGAGAACGTTATTGGAGAAAAGAGAAAGGTCCTATGGTAGGAAGAGACTGGTTGAAGAAAAGAAGACTGTATGTATCACAGATCCAAGTGTTAACTTTTGCAAAGAGGAGAAGAATCTCATACTTATTCTCATGTTTTGGGGATCACAGATTTGTAAAACGTTAAGACTTGCAAGAGATCTTTGAGATTGTTTATCCCAGCTTTCTAACTTTACATATGAAAAAATACGGAGGAAAGAAGCAAGGACCAGTTCTCAAATAGACAACCCCACTGATGCAAGTCTTTCCTCCAATACTCATGCAAATATCATGCATCTATACCTACACACACATACACCACACTATAGATATAAAAATCTTTACCTTGAACTTTATTAATTAGATTAGGAAGATCTTAAAGATCCAGGATTTACGTGTTACCCACCAGAGTCTCTCTTTGATATGGTCAGGAAGCAGTCTGTCAGACAGGCAATACTAGCTGTCAGTAGTTACTCAGGAACTTCTGGGTGATGTTGGGGGATGGGGAGGGTGGGAGAGAAATGGTTGACAGAAAGACCTGAAAAGGACAGGAACTCAGTATGAGTCCAGATTTGAAATACGTATTAATACATTCTCTGAAAAAGATTTTAATATAAGATATTCATCTGGCTTGAGATTTAATATGATATTACATAGCCCTTTTCCTTCAAAGAAGTAAAAGAATTTCAAGTGTTTGGATTGTTTAGCCTACAAAGAAGGACACTCCTAGAAAGTCTTCCATATGGATTGTAATTCTGTAGTCCATCTTTATTTTTTAATTTTGAGGAATGGTATCCAAGCAGGGATCTTCTTTCCAGATAGATACTGTGTATAAATTTCCCAGGGGCCATTTTAAATTTGAATTCTTAATGCTACTAGGTAGAATTGTAACAAGAGTGGAATGATCAAGGTTTGATTCCAGAGTGCAGAAATTGAGTTATTGCTGAAACATTTGTACTCCTCAGTGCTCTAAGCAATTTTCTAAACTATGAGTTGTGGAAGATCTGAATTAGTAGAGGCAATTAGCTCAAAAGGAATATCCTATAATCAATGATAACAGTGAGAGAGAAAGAAGGGAGGAGGGGAGTGATAGAGAGAGAGGAAGGAAAGAAAGGAAGGAGGAGGGAGAAAGGGAAAGAATTGCTACTAGTTTTTGGCATTATGCTTAAAAAGTGCTGACTTTTGACTATGTTTATGAATAGAATACAAAGGAAGAAATATGAACAGTAAGCAAAGTACAGTTCCACTCATTTCAGTGTTCTAGTTAGCCCATTTACAGATTTAGTTATCTATATCTTATTGAATTGTAGAAAATATAATGGATATTCATCTTGTCTTGCAGTTAGGGAGAGCTGGTTTCACATCCTCCCACTGTCATATGCTGGTCTTGTATGTGACCAGATGCAAGTCATTCAAGCCTCTCATGTCAGGACCTTGGTCTAAAGGCAATTGTCTAAGTTGCAGAGAATTGACAATCTGTAACTGTCAAGTGAGTGGAGACACTTGAGGCTCCCTGTGATGAAATCACCAACTTGAATGGAGAAAAAACTTGTTTGACAGAATCTATAAAGATGAATTCTAGTTTATAGACTAGGAGGTCCACAATCTTTTTTATTTTTCAATTGTGTGTGTGTGTGTGGAGGGGGTGTTAAGGAAAGACTTTGAAGCTTGCCAAACCCTTTTCAGGGCTGCTTATCCACTTTTGATGCCCAACCTTTTATTCAGCTCTCACCTGTGGATTCAAGAAGCTGTAGAATGCACAGAGGCCACACTCTGAGACAGTAAAATGTCTCAGCAAATGGGCTAAACCAGGTTGAGGGTGACCAATAGATCTTAAACTCATCAGTGGGTTAGGGGGATATGCATGTAAAACATGTGAAAACTTCTCCCAGCCTAATGGGCAGATGAGAACTACTTGTTCCAGAAGCCATGAAGGGGTTGGAAGCAGATGCTATTGAGTGCTTGAAGTTTGGTTAACTATCAAAGATGATAAGGTCATCCACTGTATCCCAGACCATTGCCAGTCATCCTGACTTTTGTCTTGCCAATGAACTTTGATGACTCTGAAAAGAATGAGGCTGATGACTTTGTGTGACTCTGCCTCACTTAACATTCAAGTCAAGACCACCACTCTTGGTGGCCCTCTTTGAAAAGAAAGGATGAATACCATTACATATATAGAGATATAAATATATGGATACACATATACATATATGAACATATACATTTTTCTACATTGACATAGAAAACCTTTAATTAATTTTTAATTGATTAATAACAAACATTCACACATATATACATATAAAAATACTATTGTTTAGCAATTTATTCAAAGGACTTACACACTGGGAATCAAGCTTCTAAAGGTTTTCTATGTCAACGTAGGAAATTCATCCTGCTCCTTCTTACTTTCTCACAATAAGCCTTAAAAAGCACTCACCAAATTTCTAATAAAGCATAGGACTTTTAATTTGCAAGAGATAGTCCCAAGAAAGTCAGGATAGTAATGCTAACAAGTCTGGAACATGAAATGACCTGACTCTGATTTGAAATAAGCATTATCTGGCAATAAAAGTGTTATTTCAATAATCTCTACTTTTTTCATTTTGTTCTGTTACTATCTGATTTTCATTAATATCTTGGTCTTGTGAATTTCACTTTGTATTCAGGGGTAAGAGGTTGAGATACAATCAAAATATTTTCTGTTCAAGAGAAGAGAAATTACTGAAAAAGTCAAGAAGTGATTTCTAGATAGAAGTAGTTTGCCTAAGTTTTCAGAAAGCCCTGAAATTCTCTATATTTGGCCAGATCAAATTATTAAGCATCAATCATAAGACTGATTTTAAAAAAATAGTCATACTAGTCAGAATGGGGAGGCACATGCCTGAGACTGAAGTTAGGGATATATTGAGCTTGGTAGTTCTAAGAAGCACTGGGCTCAACTTATTGGGGTATCCATACTAAGTTTAGTATCAATATGATAAGACTCTGGGGACGGGAGAGGGGTGGAGAAGGGGTGTTACCAGGCTGCCTAAGGAGTACTAAATTGGTCCACGTCAGAAATGGAGCAGGTCAGAACTTCTGTTCCAATCAGCAATGGGATTCGCCCTATGACTAAGTCCTGCACTTCATTTTGGGTGATCTAAGGAGATCTAGTCTTAAACATATCTACATGAATATAGACATAGATATAGATATGTGTTATGGATAACATATATACGTGTATATATACACAGATCTATATGTATATATGTGTAGTTTTTTTCTCTGTGGAGGAGATATCTAGATCATCTAGAGGTGAACTTGATAGTAAAAATGGCACCTTGAGGGTTTCAGGAATTAATTTTATCAATCAAAAATTGAAACAAGTACAAAGGAAAGACAAATGGCAAATGTTGAATCTGTTGAACATATTTCAGGAAATTTTTATCTCAGAAGATTGTTAAGAGTCAATAAATAGGAGGAAAGAATTTGGGGAAACATTATTTTATTAATTTAGTTATTCATAATTGTGATTATTTTTGATACAAATGTACATGACCATTTGACCTTCATATATCCAGGTGACAAACAGTCAATTTCAAACCCTGAGCAGAAATCTTACTGCTGCTAATGAGACAAAAGCCCCTGCCCAGGCTGGTGAAGAAAACCTATTCCTAAAGGAGAAGAGAAGAGGAAAAGGAATCAGGATGCCAGGCAAAATTGTCTTTATTTTTTTTTTAAGGCATTTGAAAGGAAGGAAGGTGTATAGACTGGTTCTCTTCTAGAACCCTGTTTTTTCCTAACCAAGAGCAAATAAATACTTAGCAATTTAAAAGTCTGGGCTTGCTTTTCTTTCACCAAACATGTCAAAATGTATCAATGCAGAGTAGCTGGGACAGTGATTTCTAAAAGGAGTACTGAAATATTCTCAGCATAAGCCACCACCATAGATATTGCTACATACAGGCATGAATATTTCTTGACCTTGGAAATAAGGAATTTAAATAAAGTGATATTCATTTTTCTATATTAAGTTCATGTAAATACGATTAGACATCTTTTTGATGGGCAAAGGATAACTGACATTGGGAAATTTTTCTTAACATTTATGTTACTTATTAAAATATTTTTAAAATTGTACAGTGTAACTACAAGTAGAACTTCAATTTGTGTTTTTAAATCATCTTCCTTTTCTATTAAATATGCATTTGTAGCCTAGTGCCAGAGTCTGTTCCTTTACCTCTGCTGCTGTGTGTATATTTGTATTTGTGTGTATTTATTTTTGTAGGTCTACCTGTCTATTCACAATCAGTGTGCTATAATATTTCCTTACTGAAGAAAAATTTTAAAAATATAATAGAATAAGCAGGTCAGAAATATCAAACTCATAAGAAAAACTTAGAGAAGTAGGTTGTAGTAGGTTAAGAATGTAATAAAAATGATTACTAAAATATGATAAAAAATGAATGACTGTAAACATTATGGCCCCAATTCATCAAACATGTTCTGCTGCTTTGTGTAGGTGATTGACAACTCCTGTCCCCATTAGGGACTTTCAGTAAAAATATCTGGCAGATAGAACTGTATTTATATTTACTCTTTTGTACCCAAGGCTAATACTTTTTTAGTCCTTTGATATGCTAAGCTATGATAATAGCAGCAACCTATAGGTTCACTAAAGCAAACATTAGACTAAAAACAGATATGCCAACACAAGTATAATCTATTAATTTGTTATCTGTTAATTTATAATTGGTGGAATTTTGACAGAAGATATATTAATCAGACATTTGCTTTGTATTTATCATACCAAATGCATATGAAATGTAATATAAAATTTTAACAGAGTTAGCAGGAGGGGAAATTAAAGTATATAGCAATACTTAGAAATCTACATTATACATGCATTTTATAGTCATTTATTACACTGAGTCATTTATCATTTTTGCTTCATGTGGGAATTGTAAATTCCTGGAATAACTTTTCAACATGGGAAAAATGACAGTCTTTATTTACCCTTGCATTGAAATTTGGAGCTGCAGCAGAATTTATTTGCTTTTTCCCATTGAATTGGAAAAAAATAATCAATTATTTTTAAAGCCATAACTTTTTTTGTAAGCCATAAAATTAAACAAAAAGGTGAGAGTGAGGATGTGGAAAGAACACGGTAGAATCACACACAGTGGAGCCACACAAATGTTTGTTTTAGCATTTCTATATTTCAAACTCTCTCCTTTGTGTGGCCCTTTGGGTAACTGGGAAATAATATAGTTTCATTTGGTTGTGCGGCCCATTTTCAATGCAAGACAAATTGTAAAGGAGTAAATGGCTTTAAGAAATATTAGTGTGTGGCCCTGATGCTAATGATGCTGTGCCGTTTCTTCCTAGATTATATCAAGAACCCTGGGTGTAGTAACAGAGCATGAACTTTTGAAGGGAGCATGGGATGTGGACATAGTGGAGTGGAAAGGACTCTGACCTTGAAATCATAAACCCTAATATTTGTGACTCAGCACACTGCTTGGCACATAGTCGGTGCTTGATGGAATGCTTATTCCCCTCTCCCAAATTTGAGCCTTGCCTGCGTCACTAACTAGCTATCTGGCCTTGGTAAAATGATTCCCTCTGGATCTCACAGTTGATTAATTTATGTTTCTAAGTCTTCTTTCTTTTCTATTAAGTATACATTTGTCTTCTGGTGAATGAGTCTATTCTTTATTTTTGGCTAAGATCAAATGTTCCCTTTGTAAGCTCACCTTAATTAAATAGCAGGGGCAAGTCACTTCACCTCTTTGACTGTTTCTTCATCTTTAAGATGGGTGTAATGCTTTTATTATCTACTTGATAGGATTGTTGAGAAAATCAAGTGCTTTGTAACCTTAAAGTGCTATTTTAATGTAAGCTATTATTATATCACTTATAAGATGTCTTTAAGGGAAGTGAGTGTTCAGGCTAAACTATTGTTTATATATATATATGTATATAGTCTGGATGCACCGAAACTGATACATGTATTCTCTGACATGAAGAATGTCTTCCATTCTCATTACATTGGAAGTCTACAAAATGTTTACATCAGAAGAGCTAATATATTATCAATTAGATATTTCTAAAAGCCTAGGCTTATCTAGGCCAGATGTTCTTTCTATTAGCTGACAGATCTGGACACTGCCTTTTGGTATAGAGCTGGTTGAGGAATGTGTTCTGAGTTTTTGTTTTGTTTTGTTTTTGGCTTTTTCTTTGTTTATTTTAACTAAAGGCCAATGAAGATTTAGGAGCAAGCTACAAAAAAAGGAAGCATCTTAAAAGCATAAGGTCTCTCTAATCATTGTGTTATTGACTTTTCTGAACACAGACCTGAATGTTTTTGTTGGCTATGAAGGCTTTGCTGCAATGTTGGAACTCAGATAATAGGATGGCCGTAGAAGGGAGAAGGTTAGAGAGGGATGAGCTCTCATCTTCACTGTATGATCTTAAGTTACTAGGCTCCAAGGGATGTCCAGAGAACACCTTCTTTCACGTGCATTCCCATATCTCTTACCAATTGTCTCTACATGTTTCTTTATTGCCTATCACATTCCTGAATACTTCTAGGGAAGGGAATACTACAACTTTCTACTTCATTGTATATTAACTCTTGGGTATGAAGAGTTTGCCTTATCCTTAACCTTTACTCCAATCCTACTAATTGTGGGGCATTTTCTTGACTTGTTAGGTAGTGATTTGAATAGTGGGGTAGAGAGGTTCCTTCGTACTTCAGTGTTATGTTGTGTGGTTCTCATCTTAAGCTATTGGAATCTCAACCTGGCTTTGGGGTAAGAGGTAAAAGGGGCCTAGATCTCTGGAATTTTAAAAATACCACCAAGGCACTGATTGCTGGAGGTGACCACACTTTCCGAAGATGTGCTATTATTACACAGGACAGAAAACGTCATGACTTTTCTTTTTCAGGTTTCCAAAACATTTATTGATGGATTGATTGCTGGCTTGATTTGTTTCATGGAAAGAGGCACTCTATTGTTACAAGGTTAAAGTCAAGAGAACTGCTGGAGCCATAAAAGCTGGTGGTGGTTCCCATTTTGGACATGCTTCCTGATCCCTAACTACACGTTTGGTTGAGAAAGTGCATCAGTTAGCTTCTGAAAAAGCACGTGTTGCCTCTCCAAAGTCCAGAAGTGCTTAAAACTGTGATGAGGATAATTTGGAACAATAAAATACGTGCACAAAAGGAGTCTATCGCAACATAAAATTAAAAAAAGGTGACAATTCATCACACGATTACACTGCTGTTTTCCATTTTTTGTTTTTTGTTTTTTTTTTTTGTTTTGTTTTGTCCTTTTTTTGTTTCATTTCCTTTTTTTTTTTTCAGAGGGGTAAGGGAGGGAAGAGATTTGGTCCACTGAAGATTAGTCACCCTCAATGATATATATATATTAGAAAAAAATATTCAGCAGCAAGACTCTCTGGAAATAGATTCTGTTTGATGTAGCTAGTCTGTCTTTTCTGTTTTGCCCTCTTTCACGGCAGCCTCTGAAGTTTTCCGCAGGGGGGCTTTCTCCGAGTTGGCATGTCCTTGGCCAGAATCCGCTGCTCCACCGTTTTTGTGTGCCGTGTGTTTTTCCAAGTAGTTCAGCATTTCACTAAGGACAGTTTGGAAAGTGCTTAGGGCTGCACATATTGCTGGAGTCCCAAAGCCATGAGTGATCAAGCTAGAAAGGAAAAGAAGGGAAGAGGGGTTAAGGTGGAAGGATTTTGCCTTAGTGTCCCCCTTTTCCACTGAACAAGTCCAAATCAATAAGTATTTATTGACCATTTTTCTTGCTTTTGTTTAGCACTGTGTGAGGGATTGTAGTAAATAGAAAAGGCCTGTTCTTGAGAAGTTTGTGATCTATTTAGAAAACAGGAGGCTAGATGTATTTATAATTATTTGGAGACATATTTATCTTTTTTTCATTTGAGAAGAAACTAAAAAAATTCTCAGATGTGGAAAAAGTGAAAACACTTAAATTTGGACAGCATCTTGAGCTCTTCTATACGAATAATGTTTATATACTTATAATAATACTTACAAGTAAGAATAATACTTATATACAATGCACACGTAATAGTTACAAAATACCCAAACTATTAGTGGATATTTTATGGGAGATTTACGGAAGCATAAGACAAAAAATCATGGTGGTTAAGGTATGGATACATTGTAATCTGCCATGCTGAAGGAATACCCACATCGAGAAAAGCATAGATTCATTGAAGTATATGAATGCAGATATAGTTATGTGTGTGTGTATACAAACACATACATATATCAATATAAATGTGTTTTATATAGATATAGATATCTCAACCTATGTAGATATACACATATATGCTCATATGCATATATACACATACATATATACACATACACATGTGTACACATAGGCACATACATATATACATGTACACATATACACATGTATATCTATACCTTTCTTTATATCTCTTTATATCTATCAATCTATATTATATATACATACACACATATATACATACATATATACGTATATACATGTACACATATACGCATGTATATCTATACCTATCTCTATATCTCTTTATATCTATCTATATATATATATATATACACATATACACACATATATACATATACAGCAACTAGGTGAAGTAGTGAATATATCACTAAACCTGGAGTCAGGAAGACTCCTCTTCCTCTTTCTGCCTCAGACACTTATTAACTGCGTGACCCTGGGCAAGTAATTTAAGCCTATTTGTCTCATTTCCCCATCTGTAAAAATGAGCTGGAAATGGAAATGGTAAACCCCTCCAGTATCTTTGCTAAGAAAACCCCAAATGGGACCATGAAGAGTCAGATAGGAATGAAAACAAACAGTATATATGCATGTGTACATTTGTATCTATGTATGCATGTGTGAGTTCATGGTAGGGAGCCTATTCCTCACTTCTGTTGTATAGCTTTTTCAATTTAGAAAGCTGAAATATGAAGGCATTGCATATTCTGATCTACTTTCATGTAGTAGATAGTAGAGCTGAAGGGCTAGTCTACTTCCATAACTGATTCTCATTTTGGTTATTTGGACTCTAAGCCAAATTGTAAAATAGCTAACTTTAATCTTTGATTCTTTTTCTTTGTTCATTTGGCTATTTTTTTTCTGGTCATTTCTCTCCTTCAACTCCTACTGCCCTCTCTTTGGCTGCTTCCATCTTTCTGCTGTAATATCTTACCAGCTCTCCATTAGAATGTTGAGGTCCTTGAGGACAGAGGCCCTGTTTCTGCCTTTTTTTATATCCCTGATGCATAGCCACACTGGCTAAATGCTAATTAAATACTTGTTGAACACTGAGGAAGCAAGTTGATATATAGGCTAAAGAAATGGGCCCAGAGGCAGAAAGACCTAAGTTCAATTAAGACCTCAGACACTTGCTAGTTTTGTGACCCTGGGCAAGTCACATAAGCTATGCCTGCCTCATTTTCTTTGAATGTCAAATAAGCCTAATAACATACCTTCCAGGGAAGTTGTGAAGATTAAGCAAGATAATATTTGTAAAGCTCTTAGCCCAGTATCGAATATATAATGTACATAATAAATGAATGAATAAATAAATGAACGAATGAATGAATAAATAAATGGATAAATAAATGGATAGATAAATAAAGTATATAATGCTTAATAAATTCTTGAACAGCTAGGTGGTACAGTGGATAGACTGCCAGACTTGGAGTCAGGAAGACTTCTTTTCCTGATTTTGAATCTGTGTGAACCTGGGCAAGGCACTTAACCCTGTTTGCCTTAGTTTCTTAATCTCTAAAAAAGGAGCTGGAGAAAGAAATGACAAACCACTCTAGTATCTTCACCAAGAAAATCCCAAAAGGGATCACAAAAAGTTGGACATGACTGTGCAACTATAACCAAATAAATTCTTGTTCTCCCTTTCCCCTGATTGCTATTTCCCTGTCTTGTGCTCTAGAGCATGATTTATCTATTAAGTCACAGTGAATCATAGTAGTTTTAATGAGATAGTGTAGCCCTTTTCTAGTATGTTAGCTAGCTAACATGTTACTATTTTCTGCTTAAATAATTTTAAAACAATTCTTTAAGGAGCAACCCTTAAGCTAGGAATTTTAAGTGTGATAGATAAGGTATTTTTAGTTAGGACACCTTTTGAAATACTTTTGGAATCATCTCCAAGACCCACATGGGTGGCATGGCCTTCTCTGAATCAACTATGGAACATGCTTATTCCACACATACCTACCTACCTGCATAATCTCCCATTATTAGAGAGCAAAAATGTCATAACTGTGTTATTTTCATTTTTGCAGAAAACAAGATGGTCATATACTTGGGGTTGCACTGAACTGATGTTAGTGAAATACTAACTAGTTGGACTACATCCATGACTTTGTCCCGCAGGGGTCATTCAGAGCAGAACGGACACTCTCTTCAGAATGTGGGAGAACTGACCACGATCACATTTCTAATTTGGGATGGTGATTGAAGGATCTCTAATATAGTAAGTGGTGAATCTAGGTACCAAATAGATTAGACAGATGTCATGAGCTTTAAAGGAAGAAACTTCATGATATGCTGTCTAATTCCACCTTAAGGTTTAGATCTGGT
This sequence comes from Potorous gilbertii, assembly GCA_028658325.1. NCBI lineage: Eukaryota > Metazoa > Chordata > Mammalia > Diprotodontia > Potoroidae > Potorous > Potorous gilbertii. The sequence continues at coordinate 334,151,260 of CM053770.1, read as the reverse complement.
TCTCAACATCTAATTCAACTCAGAATAAAATGCTGCTTTCTAGACAAGGGTTTCTTAAACTTTTCCCATTTGCGACTCCTTTTCCTGTTTCAGCAGTGTTAGTTGGCATTGCATAGTCTGAGTGTATGAGCAACGCAAAGGGTGCATACTTTGTGTTCAGAACCAAGGCTGCTATCAAGTTGTGTAATGCAACACTGGCAAGCACTCCCAGAAACACCTTGGATTCTTTACACAATTGATTTTTAATTAATTTTTGGTCATTGTAAGTTCAGAAACCTTTTACTGTTAAATTTTTCAAGACCCCATATGAGGTCATGACCCCCAGTTTAAGAAGCATTGCTCTAGACATTTTTATTTCCTTTCCTCCTCCTCCTCCTCCTTCACATTCCTTTCTTCTTCTGGCTGTGGAACAGTAATCAATTAATACCATCACTACTGGGAAGTACAAGTAAGTTAATTGTTCTATGGCTCTACTTCACCAGCTCTGGGATTTCTCAGACCAAAACACCCCTCCCTGACCATAACTCTTCTATATGTGTTGTCTTGCTCAATTACAGGTTTTCAGCCTTTTATGTTGGCAATGTGATAAGAAAGAGATTCTTCTTTAAATAATTAAAGCCAATGCTATGTTAAAGTAAAAGATTTGGTTATTTTCCTCTCCAAATTCACTGGGCCCTCTGAAATCTTTCCACAGATTCCTTGGAAGTCCATGGACCCCAATTAAAGAACCCTTGAGGACAGAGACTGTTTTGATTTTCTGTTTATAACCCCAGTGCCTAGCAAAGGGTCTGGCACGCTGTGTTTAACAAACGTTTTTCATTCATTTATTCATTCATTCATTCAAGAGAGGATGGTGGATGATGGTGGCATATAGCTAGCACTACAAGGGTGGCAAAGCCCTTTTACATATGTTGTCTCATCTGAAACTCCCAACGACCTTCTGAGCTATGTGTTATTAATATCCCTGTTTTACAAATGACGCAGAGTGAGTTTAAATGACTTGGCCAGGGCTATGCAGCTCATTACATGTCTGAAGCAGACTTTGAAATCAGGTGTTCCTCTCTCCAATTTCAGCACACTAGTCAGGGCATCTTCACGCTTGCTCTTTTGCCGTTACGATGAATTTTACTTCCCTCTAGGTGGCATGATGCATATAACACCAGACCTGCAGTCAGGAAACTCTGAATTCAAATCCAGCCTCAGATCTTGATTAGCTGTGTGACCCTGGGCAAGTCAACTTAACCTCTGTCTGAATCTGTTTCTGGCATCATACTGGACTTATTGTTGACTCTCATTGATATCCTGGGATCTAGGATCTAAGACAAGAGCAGGGTTTGTAATCAAGAGTTTGTACGACTGTGGCCCATTCCTCCAATTCGTTTTAATATTCTGGGTATGACTTTAAAATAAAACTTTGCCTCTGAGTCGGGCAAATCTTGCCAAGTGGAAGTTACAATTACTGATAGATCTATAGTTCCATATTAATGATATATGCTAGTCTATATTTGTCACTATCAGAATAGCTTGTAAGTTGACTTTTATTCTCTATACTGCTGCTGACTGAAGAGGTCCAATCCATTTCACACACTTAGGCCTCAATCAACTCCTCTGTACAATGAAACTCCTACTAACCTGCTCCTTTTCAACAAGATAAAACCTTCTTTTGTCATACTCCACTGATGAATGTCATACTACCAAGTTAGAGATTATATTTACTTTTCTTGTATTAAGATTTCAGATTGACACTCTTAACTATACTCTCTGATTCTATTAGAAACAAGGTGGGATATTGGATAGACAAGTATCATCATAGTCAGGTCAACCTGGGTTCAAGTCCCACTTCTGATATATATTGATTGTATGAACCTGGGCAGGTTCATACACTTTTCAGTGCTTTAAGTTAGGGCTTCTTAAACTTTTCCACTCAATATCCCATTTGCATTTTAGCAATATTTGTTGGCATTCCATGGCCTGAGAGCATGTGCCTTACAAAGTACACATTCTTGGTGTTCAGAACCAAGGCTGCAGTGAAGTTGGGCAATTTAACATGGGCAAGTGCTTCCACAGACAATTTGGATTCACTATGCATTTGATTTTTAATTAATTTTTCATCATTGCGTGTTTAGAAGCCTTTTACTGTTCTAAAGATTTTTTTTTTTACCCCAGATGAGGTTTAAGTTTAAGAAGTGTTACTTTCCTCGCTAAAACTTTATGTTGCAGAGCAGTTGCTGATGTCTCTTGTTAGGGGGAGTTGCCACAAACTGGGAGTTAACCTTACCAATGAAATCATTGGCCTGAAAAGATAAATAAATGAAAGGAAATAACATTTTTGCTGAAAAATCAGCCAATCTGAATTTATATGCTTCCAGTGAATGGGGCAGCTAGGTGGTGCAGTGGATAGAGCACCAATTCAGGAATCAGGAGGACCTGAGTTCAAATCTCACCTCAGACACTTGACACTCACTAGCTGTGTGACCTTGGGCAAGTCACTTAACCCCAATTGCCTCATCCTGGGTCGTTTCCAGTCATCCTCATGAATATCTGGTCACTGGATTCAGATGACTCTGGAGGAGAAGTGAGGCTGGTGACCTGCATAGCCTTCCCTCACTCAAAACAAAGTCAAGTGCAAGTCATATCATCATTTCTCTGATGGCATGGTCTTCTTTGGCAAAGAAGGATGAACATACGCTTCCAGTGACTGGAAACTTCACTATCTACAAAAGAAACTCATTCCATTGTTACATAACTAAAATTATTAGACTCTTCTTAAATTGAACTGAAATCTACTTCTCTATAACTTCCATGTAGTTCAAATTTTCCTCTCTGGAGCCATGGGGGGAAAAATCTCATTCTTGACAACTTTCTAGATACTTGAAGATGGTAGTCTTGTGTCCCTACTTTGATACTTCCTAACCATGTGACTCTGGGAAAATCAGTAGATCTCTCTGACCTGTTTCCTTACTTATAAAGTAAGAGAAGGTGGCAACAATTGTATTTACAATTTTATTTATTTATTTATATTTTACAGGGCTTTTGAGAACAGAATCTTTTATGGGTCTTAAATATTTTAGAAATATAGGCTTGTGTTGTGATTATAAGCTATTATTATATATCCCCACTAAATCTTCTCTTTTGCAAGCTAAAGATAACCAGGTGTTTTTTTTTAGCTGCTTCTCATATAATATGGCTTTGAGTCTCCTCAGTATTCCTAATCTCCATTTTCTTAACACATTTCAGTCTGTCAATGTCCCTACTAAAATGTGGCACCCAGAATTGATCACAATACTCTAAGAGAATTCTAAGAAGTCTAAGAAGAAGAATAGGACTATTTTTCTTTTGTTTTCGACATTTTGTTTCTATTAAGAGAGCTCAAGAATGCAGCATAAAGTGAATGGAGTCAAGAGAACGATTTATACCAGAATAACATTTAAAGATAACCCACTTTTAAAGAACTCTAACCAATGCAATAACTGCCCATGATTCCAGAAGACCAGTTCAGAAGCTACCCTCCTCCTAGAAGAGAGGTGATGGACTCAAGATGTAAAACGAGACTCTCATTTTTAGACAGGCACAATTTGCTGTACTTGAATATTATGCACATTTTTCTTTTTCTCCATCTCAATGAGAAAGATGGTGAGAGAAATTTTAAAAAAATAGTTTTTAACTTTCAAAAGCTCAGAAGAAAACAAAAATGAAAGCAAAAGTTTGCCTTTGCTTCTTTTGATTGCTACAGCACATTGTTGTGCCTATATTGACTTTATAGACAATTAAAATAGTTAAAGGAAGAGCCATATGGCTCTTCCACATGAACTGTTTACTGGTTGTGACTCCCTGATGTTATACTTCTTCAGCTGAGGATATTTTTTAAACCTGAGCATAGAACTTTACATTCAGCTGCTTTGGATTTTATCTTGTTAGATTTATTCCATAATTTCAATTCAGATATCTTAGGACTGTCATTCTGTCATCCAATGTCTCCTTCCCAGTTTTCTCTCATCCACAGATTTGTTAAGCCTGCTAAAGTTTCTGACTTTTTAAAAAAGTTGAAAAGTTAGGCTAAAAGAGAGAAATCTAATCAGGGAAAGTAGTATAGTATATGGAAGAAGAAAACAAGCAAACAATAGATTCATTGCTAAAGGCTGGTTTCAATCCAGGCTCTGTCTATCTGACTTTGTTGGACATTGGGAAGCTTCCTTAGCCTCCTTGGTAGGCACCAACTTCCTTATGTGAACAATCAAGGGATGGATTTAGATCGTCTTTGAGCTCCTTTCAATGTTAAAACATTGAAATACCTATTTTAATAAAGACTTTTTTTTGCAGGTTGATATCAATCCATTAATCTTTGTATCTGTCTTCTTATTTTATCAGTAGCAAATCTGTGTGTGTACGTATGTGTATGTGTAGCTCTGTATGTATATATCTATATTGTTGTTATTGAGTCATTTCAGTCATTTTCAGCTCTTTCTGACCTCACTGAGATTTTCTTGGCAAAGATACTGGAGTGGTTTGTCATTTCCTTCTCCAGCTCATTTTTACAGGTAAGAGACTGAGGCAAATAGGGCTAAGTGACTTGCTCAGGGTCACACAGCAAGTATGTGTCTGAGGCTGGATTTGAGCTGAGGTCTTCTTGATTCCAGGCCCAGCAAGTTACCATGCTACATACACATACATGTACATACGTATATATACACACATAACTCTACAAAATTACTATAAACCTTGGTGAAGCTCAGACATATGATGTCAATAACATTTCTCTGATCTACTAATCTAGTAGTATTATAAAAAAAAGGACTATAAGACAGTTTGACATGATGTTTTTAGTCAATCAGTGTTGTGTCCTGGAATGATCACTTTTTTTTCTTTCATTACTCACAAGTTTTAATAATAGAGAATATTTAATAATAGAGTATATATGTATATACATACATATCAAGCTTATAAACCCCATATTAATCAATACATTTGCCTGTCTTCAGTCTTCTAGCACTTCTATTCCTCAAAGAATATTAACAATTTCATTAATCATATCAGTGTGTTTTTTGATCCATTGGAATGTAATCCACCCAAGTCAGGGGAGGGACTCATTTTTAGTTGCTAAATTTTCACTTTCTTTTTCCTCACACACCATAGATTTCATTTCCTTCTTAATTGTGTTTATTCTACTCTTTTAAGCCTGAGTGTTATTAGCTTTGACAAAGGAATTGAATTTTGCATGTCTTCATATTCCTAGCACTTAGCACAGAGAGGCTCATAGTGGGTGCTAAATAAATATTTATTGACTGATTGATCAAGAAGACAGAAGCAAGGTATGAATTGAACCAGATCAACTATCAAGGTCCCAGCACTAAGATTCTATGAAATATAAATGGGCTTGAAAAGATGTTTTTCAAAATATTGTGGACATGGAACATGGACACAAATACTATGGATTTTCAAACACAATATATCTCTATAAAGAGAATTTATCTTGGACTTATTAACCAGCTAAGCAGTAGCATGAGGTTACATACAGAGAAGTTGATCTGACCTTGGAGTGAGGAAGACCTGAATTTGTATTCTGACCCAATACATACCAGGAATGTCACTGCAAGCAAACCTCTTGTAGTGCCTTAAGAATTTAAACAATCTAATTCCTAAGAATTTAAATTGCAAAAAAAGTTGCTGATCTTAATGATAGGGGGAACTTGCTTACATTAAAGAAATTATATGTCTAGACCAAGGAAAGTTCAGCAGACCATGGACTATCCTACACAGGATTCACATTAAGTAGTATTATCTTTGAGTCTAAAGGTAAAAGGACTGGGCCTGTGATTTTACTGATACAGGAAATTCTCATGATGAAATTCCCTCTACCAATCTTATAGAGCTTCCTGGTGCACTGAAAGGTTATGTGATTTGCCCAAGGTCACACAGGAAGGATGTTCCAGGAACAGGGATTGAAGGCAGGTCATCCTGGCTTGATGCCAGCCCTTTATCCTTTATGCCACACTGCCTCATTCTTACAGGGCAGTTGATTTTGAAATACAATGTTACATGAATTCAGCTAATTTAGTTTTCTTAGCTACTAATGTCATCTACTCGTTGTGGCCTGAAGGTAATTCTGATTTCTGCAAGACTGTGTTAGCAGAGTGTGCTAGCTCTGGAAGAACTTTTCGGCTTCAAGTCCAGGTTCAATGAAAGTTTCAGTTTCCGTTAGGTGATTTCTCTTGATAATGTGGGAAATCGTCACATTTCTGAAACCATTTGGAAATCCTCATCATCAGAAAGTTATCCAAGAGGAAGTGAATTACTTTGTTTATATTGCTTTGCTCAGAGAGGTTTTGTGGGACGATGACATGCAATGGTGGAGAGATAGGATGTAGTGGATAGAGCACCATACCTGGAGTCAAGATCACAGATCTCAAGCTGGAAAGGACCTTAGAAATCATAAGCTCTCTTTATTTTACAGGAGGAAAAATCACATATGAGCTCATTGGATATGTAAGATCTTTTCTGTCATCTCTGTCATTAAACAAAACTAAATATATTAAAACAAGGCAGGAGAACTGGAGTCTTAAACACAGGATAACTTGGATAGGTATTTTCTAACTTTCATAATAAAACCAACTCTCAAATATTTACATGGATTGAAGTGAATATTAGCATAAGTAATCTCATTCCCAACTCCAGTATTTACTACCTCAGAGACTTTAAGCAAGTTATTTAAACATCCATATCTCTGGAATTCCGTTTTCTCATCTGTAAAAAAAAAGATGGCCTCCTCCCTTCCATAACTTTCCCTGTCCCTCTCTTTTCTCTGTGTCTCTGTCTCTCTATCTCTTTGTCTCTCTCTGTCTCTGTCTGTCTGTCTTTCTGTCCAGTTTTCACTTCATGTAAGTGGACTGTTCTACAGACCTCTACTTAAAACAACTTTTACCAAATGCAAATTTGCCCTCAGACATGGGGGAAGAGAAAGAGGGAGAGAGGAAGGAGAGTGGCACATGGTTCAAGGACCCATGAGGATCATGTACAGAGAATAAAAAAGCGGGAAGAGGAACACATTGGGGCTGGGGAAACAAGTATTCAGACTCAGCCTGAGGGAAGACAGATCCACAGGGGCCTGACAGGTAGCCAAGTGGGCACAGTGGGGCAAAGGTCTCCTCTCTCAGAGTCCCCAACCCTGGAAGACACAATCTTTTCCTTGGTCTGGTCTTCCGTTTTCACTTGTAGGGAGTTTGTTAAATTTTTTTTTTTGGTTGTGTAGGGTGAGAAGTTGCAGAGGACCTAGTTGAAGGGCAGAAGCAGGGGGAGAGAGAGAGAGAGAGAGAGAGAGAGAGAGAGAGAGAGAGAGAGAGAGCACAGTAAAGTAAAGATAGGGATGTTTTCAAAATTTGGATTTTTTTCAGAATTCTTTATATAAAGTCAAATTTTCAAAATATGAATTTACATAAAGCAAGAATCATCTATATATGTATGTGCTTATAAATATATCTATATGTACCTATTCAAATATATATCACAAATGATCCTATTAAGCAGTAGAAAATTCCCAGATAATTTTAATACGGTTGGTTTGCCTTACTAGAATCAAGTAGATTCTTACTAGATTTAGAGGTAGAAAGGACCTCAGAGACTAGCCACAGTCCTTTAATTGTATAGATTAATAATAAAAAGAGTTTTGTGCCTTGATTTTTTTGGAGTGGCAAGGCCTGGAGAACAACCTGGGATGTAGTGTTTGACATAGAAATCTACAAAATACTTAGAACTAAACAGATTACTGTCCTTCTCAACCCAGGTTAAGAGCTGAGGTTCAGAAAAGTGAATAGACTGAATCAAAGACACATCAGTAGCACAGAGAAGACACTATTTTGTTTGTAGCTCTGGTGAAAGATGAGACTGATAAAAATAGTTATAGAACAAGGTATACATATGGGCAGGCAGGTGGCACAATGAGTAGAGTGGGCCTGGAGTCAGGAAGACTCATCTTACTGAGTTCCAATCTAACCTCAGACACTTACTAGCTATGTATCCCTGGGCAAGTCATTAATGTTAGCCTATGTTTCCTCATCTGTAAGATGACCTAGCAAAGGAAATAGCAAACTACTCCATTATATTTGTCAAGAAAACCCCAAATGACGTCATGAAGAGTTGGGTACACCTGAACACCACCAGACCAAGGTGTATAGACAGAAAAACTCACAATTCTACATTGAAAAAATTGTGAAATTTGGTTAAACTTAACAAAGTTTAAGGTTAGTCAAGTCTAGAAGGCAAATTTGCTTTTTGCTTTTAATACAAAAAATCATTGCCCCTAATTTTCCTTTCTGTTCTCTCTCTGTGCCTCTGAATTCCAGTTCATTGATTTCATTTTCTTATTATTAATGTCACACTAAGGAGTAGGAAAACTCTGAGAAATTATGGAAAGCAATAAAATCACCTGCTGAGAAATTTCAGATGAACCATACATACTTTATGACATTTGATGATTTTTATAGAAAATATGATTTACATTTAACATTAGTCTTTTTTTCTTTAGTGATTACTTTTATAACTATTATGGTACTTATCCATTTAATTTTGATTCCCTAAACACGCTTTGTCTGTGCTTCATTGATAGTCTAGAATCAAAGATGTACCTCCTAATTTCTGCGTGGTTGCAGGAAGACAGAGTACACCTTTTCCTAAGTTGTCAGTGAGAAAGATGTCAGAGAAAGGTGACTGAACCAGGAATTTCTATCTAAATTACTATACAACTATCTTTCTTTTTTTTACCCTTAAGACATTTCTCTTTTGTGTGTGAAATGAATCTCTAACTCCTTTTGGACCAGTTAAATTTATTAAAGTCATAGTTAAAAGACTGGCCTTTTTTTAAAGGGAAAGTATCATAGTGGTACAAAGTACATAAAGTATATTCAGTTTCAGAACGTCTTTCATCAGCAGGTATTACATATAGGTAAATAGACACACAGAAATTTAAGTCACTAAGAACCTATGACTATACTTCCTGGAGTAAAAAAGTCTTTGGTTTTGTAGTCAGCATATCCAGCTACTTTATCTTCATCTATAAGGTACTTTGAAACTGTACAAGTGCTATATTGGGTAATATCCAATTTGAATGATTAATGTAATATTCATCACACAACAATACTTTTGATTTTTACTTTGGATTGAAAGAAAGCAAGTCTATTTCTAAAATATTTGAAAAAGAACCTTTAAAAAAGTGATTCCTTGAAGGCTAACTTGTGAAGTTGTAGTTTTTTGAGAGGCTGGAAATAGCTGTCTCTTCTATATATGTCTATACATGGATGTTACATTGGTAAGCCCAATGAAACAAGCAACTTGGTCACTCTGATGACTGATTCTCATCTTTAAGAATAAATCAAGTGACAAGTGATGAACCTTGTCACCTGTTTAGATGGATTGGCCAAAGTGAATTCATAGAATCATAGTTCTAAAGCTGGTAGAGACACAAGACATCTAGTTCAGTCTCCTTATTTTATGGAAAAGCAAACAGGTCCAGAGGGAGGAAGAACTTTGTTTATATAGGTATCAAGTTTATACAGGAGGCCAGTAACAGCTGGGATTTGAACTTAGTCCTTCCACTGCAAATTGAACATGCTTTCTGCCAGCTGTAACAGGCTGCTTCCTTGAATTTGTGTTGGAGTGAGGAGAGCTGTTTTGACACTTAGTACATTATCTTCATGGACACAGGGCTTTGAAAATTGTTAAAGCATTCTACATATGTGTGCTACGTGAATTTATACACAATTTGAATAATTGGTGTATTAGCCATCTGATAAGGTACTTTTGACTTTTACTTCACATTCAAGGAAAATAAACCTATTCTTAAAAATGTTTTTAACCATATTGTTTATGCAACTACAACTGCCACCTCAGTGGAATTAGAAAAGAATGGAAAGAGGAAGACTTCAGGAGAAGAAAACTAATATAAGGATATATAAGGATGCCATAGACTGTGAAGAGGCTGTGCCCTGCTATGCGAACAAATCCTGGGGAGAACATTACTATTCCCTTGAAGGGAAGATGGATGTGCTGGGCTTTGAAGGAATGGTTTTCTCATCCATAAGATGAAGAGGTTAGCTACATGATGTTTGAGGTCCCTTTCAGCTCCAAATCTATAATTCTGTGAGCCTTAATTAGGCATCATTTTTATCACAAGGCAATAGCACAACTTTAGAACAGTTAGTTAAAATGCTCCACATAAAATAAGATGTCCTGAGCTTTTTTGGATGACATGAAGTCTAGGACCCCCACTCCTTCTCAGATTGTTGCTTACATGCACAATTGAAAGAAGTATCAAATTTCAATGAGAAGTTATTGAAAGTAAAGATGCAATTTTTCTACCAAACTTATGGACCCTCTGAAATCTATCCATGAACCCCTTGGGGTTCCATGTACCTAAGGTTAAGAATCCCTGAAATGGCCGAACTTTCCATCAAAGCAGAGAAAGGGCAAATGGTGATGCTCACCTCCAGAGAATGCTGGCTTATCTGATCCTCTCTCTATACACACCCATGAATGTGAGTCCCTTTCCTCTCTTACCTATAAGTTCTTACAACTAAGAGTTCTGTAATTTTGTTCTTTAAATTCAACACTAGGTATAAGCAAGCACCTATGCCTTTATAGCCTACCTTCAACTTATCCCATCACATTATCAAACTTCCACTTAAAAACAACTTATAATTTTAGACACTGTAGTTTTCAGTTTAGGGCTTCTGGGAGCTTTTATTATTTTAATCAACCCAGGACTAAAGAGTCTGTGATCCAGAACTTGTGTTTAAATATAAACCCCAAACCTACTATTCAGCACATAATTCATCTTATATAATGAAAGGGTCTTCCCTTTGGCAGAAGAGGCCAAAATTATTATTCCTTTTTCCTATTCTATACTTTTTTTTGGATATTTAATGAGCTTTGTTAAAGGATCATGGTATGATTCTATAAAGTTGTTTCAAGCATACTGATGATTTTCCTTGTTGGTAAGTTTTGTTATCTACCCAAGTGAATTGTCTAGTAGCTCTTTAAATTAAATCATTAAAACTATTAAATTAACTTTCTGCAACATGTCAGCCAACAAATTCCTGTGGTTCCTCAGCATACCTGAATTTCTTTCATACTGGTCTGACAGAGTTACTTTGTCCCTTTGCCATGTGTTAAAGAATACATTAATAATTTAATATCTGTTAAAAAGGAAATTAAAGTTCTACCAAGGCTCTCCATTGGATATTGTGTCACACAGCAATCTTGGTCAAATTTGGTTGAATTTTTTAGATTTTTTTTGGAGGTGGTAGTGTTATTGGGCTAAGAAAAATGTCTACAAAATTGAGAAAAATTAAGAGCATGTGGTTCATTTTTTTTATATTTAAAACAATTTATCTTGTAAAAGTGTCTACTTGCTGTTGGCAATTGATTTTTTTAATCTCCCTTTTTTGTAAATGAAACTGACATACACTATTAACATCCTCATATAGTATTCTGATTATTTTTGCATCAGTCTAATGAGTTTTTGTCACTGGCCATCTTTCACTTTCAAGTACTACACAATAGTACAATACCAGGAGAGTCATTCTCTACTTCTCCAGTGGATCAGCTAGTCTTATGTCCAGCTGAAGCTAGAGACTCAAACCACACAACTTTAAGGGATTATCAGCAAAATTGTTACTATAAAATATAAGGGAAAGAAAAAAGAAAAATACAAACAAACCAACAATGCAGTGGTGCAAAGAAAGGACTCTTTGGCAGGTGCCCTGGGAATGTCAGTGAGGAAGCACATAGAAGCTCCTATGAGACCATGCTCTTTTAGAACCAATGGCACAGGGATTTATTTAGGCCTCTCATCACTGAGAAGATGCACAATACTTAGGTATAAGTCAGCATGACATGTTCTCTATCCTGTGGAAAAGAGTTAAAAAACAATCTTCCCTCTTTTCTTGCTGCTCTCTTAGCCTTATCATAATCTATGCTGGTATACTGGGTAGGGGAAGGGAGAAAAGCAGGGCAAAGAGCAAATGGGTTAAGTAATGCTTACAAATTTCTATGAAGTCAGCTAGGTAGAGTAGTGGATAGAATGTCAGGCCTGGATTCAGGAAGACTCCTCTTCATGAGTTCAAATCCAGCCTTAGACCCTTACTGGCTGTGTAACCCTGGGCAAGACACATAACTCTCTCTTTCCTCATCAGCAAAATGATCTGGAGAAGGAAATGGCGAACCACTCCAGTGTCTCTGCCAAGAAAACCCCAAATGGGGTCATGACGAATCAGACCTGAATAAAAATGACTACAAAATGGATTTCATAACTCCAAAGTTGCAACAATGGCTTATTATAAATAATAGTGACTAATTAAGTTGACACAGCCAAAGATTTAGAGCTCAAAGAGGACCTCAGAGGCCATTTAGTGAAATCCAACCTTTTCATTTTACAGACTTGGAAACAGTTCCTTCAAGACCCAGTACCTACTCCTTCCCCCAAGACGAAGGGCCAGTGGTAATGCTCACTCAAGATTGAGTATACTCTAGGCACACTTAAAGCTACATAATTAGTTCCCCTCCCCCATAGGGGCAGTTTTTTCTTTCCTTTCCATTCCTTTATAAACCCACCAAGAAACGGAAGTTGCATATATGTAAAATGATTAGACATGCCCATAGCCGATGCAAGGAGGCAACATGGTGTAGCTAGCAGAAAACATACTGGATTGGAAGTTAGAGTACCTGGGTTCAAATTCCAGTTCACTTGCTTCATCCATCTAGTCCAGGGGTGGTGAACTTCTGGCCTCAAGGATACATGTGGCCCTCTAGGTCCTCAAGTGCTACCCTTTGACTAAATCCAAACTTCATAGAATAAATCCCCTTAATAGAAGGATTTATTCTGTAAAACTTGGACTCAGTCAAAAGGCTGCACCCAAGGACATAGAAGGCCACATGTGGCCTCAGGGCTGTAGGTTCCTTATTTCTGATTTGGTCTAATTATACAGATAGGAAGCTGAGAGCCAGAGACATTAACTGACTTGATCAAGGATGTAATATCAATGGTGGGATTTGAACCAAATATACTAACTCTGTACTCTGTCCACTCTACACATGTTCATATCATTTACATATGGGGTTTTATTGATCAAAGTCAAAATGACAGCTAATAAATCTGTTTTCAACTATGCCAATTTAAGCCAGGTTTCCAACCCATTCTTCCTCTTTACCAGTGCTTTTTCCTCTAAGGCACTCTTTCCCTTCCCCCTGACCCCCAAAGAGCCCAGAATCTAAGATCCTATGAAGTCCTTTCTTATTGAATTAGGTGATTAAAACAATTATTTTATTAAATCGGGGAAGATAATGGTTAATTTACTCAAAACTCCTTTCCAGTTACTGATCTACTATCCCTGACCTGTAAGTCCTGATTTTACAATAAAGAAATGGAGCCTTAAGAATTAATAGGACTCAAATTTTGGTCCCATACACAGAATCTATTCTCTGACCCAATCTGATTCTGTTAGGATCATTTTTTAACCAGATACCCCAGTGATCTTCTACTTGCCATATCAAATGGCCTTTTCTCAATTCTTGTCCTCTTGGGCTTTCTGAAGAAAGTGACCTACTGTTGACTACTCTGACCTCTATGATAATCTCTACTCCCTTAGCTTCCATGATAGTAGGATTTTCTCCCTCTTCTCCTATCTCAATGACCACTTATCCTCTGTGACTCTTTTCACTACTTAAATCTTCCTCCTCTTGCCTGCCAAGTGAAGTTATTTACTGAAGCTTTGTCCTTGGCTTACTCCTTAACTATATATACCCTCTTTTGGTGATCTCATCTACTCCCTCAGCTTCAATTATTTTCTCTATGCACTTGACTCACAATCTAGTCATTTTGACTATTATAAATACACAAATTAAAAATAGAGGATGTATGAGAAAAGACTCTATCTGCATCCAGAGAAAGAATTGATAAAGGAGTACGTATAGAATAATTTTACATATATATACATACATGCATATATGTGTGTATGTATATATATATATATATATATATATATATATATATATATATATATATATATATATATATGTATGTATACCTATTTGTGTCTAATGGTAGCCATCTCTAGGGTAGAGAGGAGGGGAGGGGAGAAGAAAAGGAAAAAAAATACATGGTAACTTCGTTGTATATTTGGAGGGAATATCAAGTTGCATGTGGTAGATTTGCAGTTTCACATGCAATCATCTAATCTATTGTACTATGTTATGGAAATGCTTGTTTTGTTCTGTGAATTGAAAACAGAATAATGTTTTTAGAAAACACCCTATAGGTCTTCCCCTAATCACTCTCCAGAGCTCCTTTACTCTCTCCTGCCTGTTTGTTGGATATTCCCCTCTACAAACTCAAGTTCAATATGTTTCAAATGGAGCTCATCATTTTTTCTATGAAGGCCTTCTTCTTCTACTAGAATTCCTTATTTTTTGATGACACTCCTATAGTCAGTCACCTAGTCTTAAATCTTTGGAGTCATCTCTGACTCTTCTGTCTTCCTGTAACCACCCCATCAGCTGCCAAGTTTTATTTATTCCATCTCCAAAATACTGTTATCTCTTCTACATTGAGACTTTTCCCACTGCAGTTTTTATATATTGTGGGTTGGCATAAGAAATTAAATGGGAATTTGGGAGGAGTTTTGCGGAGGTCATAGATGACACATAATGGCCAGCAGATGACACAGAGCCTATGACCAAAAGCTTAACCGAAATTTTACAATAAGGTATTGTAAACATCCCTAAAAAGAAAAAGAAAAACAATCACACTTCTCAGGTATGAAGGGAGGACCCAAAAATTTTACTTAGATTTTTCAACTGGTGGGGGCACTGCGCTCCTACTCTGTGATGTGGAAGGGATAACCATGTAGCTTGTAGTTATCACCTGCCCTCTTCCTACACTACTAACACACTAATTCAGTTCCCCATCACCATTTGCTTGGACTGTAACACTAGTTTCTTCACTGACCTTTCTGCTTCTAGTTTTTACCTCTCTACTCCATCTGTGACAAAGCTAATAAAGCAATCTTCCTAATCCCTAGGTGTCACTGGATTACCAGTCAACTCAAAAACTTTCCTCAGCTGTCCATTGCCTACAGTATCAAATGGAAATTCCTTAGCTTAACTTTCAAGGACTTCTAAAATCTGTCTCTAACTTCTGCTTTTATTTCATTCTGTTTTCCTTCATGTTCTCTCTTTCAGTGAAAATAGACTACTACCTCTTCTCTAACCTCATTCTGTCCTCTACCATCCCTGTGCATTTGACTAGGACAGATTCAATCCAAATTTTCCCCCTTGAAATTATCCTGTTCCTTAAAGGTCTAGTACCTCTTTGAAACCTTCCAAGTTCCTTAAAGCTGAAAGTAATCTTGTCATTCTCATTTTTCATATCAAACTTTGTCTCGACCTCTTTCCACTTTACCATTTTCACATTCTGTCCTGTACTATTCTTATTTCTTAACTACATTTTATTACCCCAGTAGATTTTAAACTACCTGACAGCTAGGTCATTTTTTCATCTCTTTATTCTCATAAATACAAAATACAAATGAATTCATTGATAAAGACAACAGTCTAAGACTAAACATTCAGAAAAGATGCCAACTTGCATTGGTAAAGAGAGTTTCCTCATGTGCAACTTCTCTATGTCAATGAAATCATAAATCTAGTTCCTATTTCTGTGCCTAATAAATGCTTGTTCATTTGAATTCAAGGACATTTTTTTACTTTATAGATTTAATCTTAATGTTTATTTCGCATATTTATGGAAAGAAATACTCCCTCATTTTGAGGGGAGTGGTGAGCAATTTATCAGATAATTTATACAATTTGTAAACTCCAAATCACCATGTAATTGCTAAATGGTGTTAATGCTGATGACCACAATAGTGATGAGGATGATGATGATTACTTCCTTCTGCAGCAGGAACAGTGCAAAAAAATTTCAATCCTTATTGACACTTGCAGAATGCTCAAATGCAATTAAAAAAAAAAAAGAAAACCTGTATTTTAATATGATAACCTAGATGATAGGAGTGGAGAACCTGCAGCCTCGAGGTCACATGTGACCCTCTAGGTCCTCAGGTGCAGGCCTTTGACTGAGTCCAAAAAGGGCCGCACTTGAGGATCTAGAGTCACATGTGGCCTTGAGGCTGCAGGTTTTCCATCTCTGAGCATCTCTGTTTCGATGTTCTGTTTCTGGTTATCACTTTTAGAAGGTTTTGTCTCCTTAAAATGAAAATATTGATGGTCACAAAGGTAAGAAAGACACAGATGAGACACTTTCAAAATGCTTTCATAAATGAAGAAATAGGAGAGTTTAATCACTTCTAAGGATTGTCTGCTCCAACCTACTCATTTTCCAGAGGGAAAAATTGATGAAAGGGGAGAATTATGATACGAACTCAGGTCTTTTGACTCAAGAGTCAGTGCTATTTCCCCTAATTCACATTATTTTTCCTGATAGAATGTAGGCTTTCTGAAAGCTGAAATGATTTAATTTTTGTTTTATCCCCAGAATTTAGCACAGAGTCTGGTCCATAATAGACACTTAATAAATGTTTGTAGAGTGATTAAGCCTGGCTTTCCAGACTTTCAGGCAGTATTTGTCTCTCCATACTATACTGCTCCTCAAAGTACCCTTACTTGTGGAGGTGGAGGAAACATGAAAATTATGTAAAAGAATTATTAGTCAACTCTGTGCCTACTTTATACATTTCATAAAATAAAAATTTCATATGTCTAGTTATAACAAGGTGTGAAGTATGGCAACATTTTACAAGTTTAGGTTTGCAGCCTGGAACTGGGTAAAGCTACCATCAGGTTTAGGTCTTTTGAGTTGAAAGAGGCTCTTGAGAGTTGATCTCACAAATCAAAACCAATAAATGGGGGTTACATTTAGGGGATATTTTATTTCAGTTGTATTTCCCCCAGTTATTCCTTCATTTTATGAATGCAGTAGTCACTCAGTATTCTTGACTTACTGCCATGCATTCTTTCTCATCATATTCTTTAATGATATTAAGATGTCATTTAAAGGTGGGGGAGGTTTTCCTTATTCTTTTTTTTAATCATTCAATAAACATTTATTGAGCATCTACTTTGCTCACTCAGAGATCCCAGAGAAAGAGTTAGAATGAGGGGCTTAGTCCTGTCTTGGTGAAGAGATATCATTTAACATGGTCCTTTCATTTTTCCTTCTAAAACATGACCAATGGATTAAATATATTTTTTGGAAACAACATTTATTATTGTTAGAACAATGTCACTAGCCGTTGGTGTGCTGGAAAGTTGTCTGCTCCAGTGGGTTCTATTTCCCCTTTCTACCCCATGATTTCTCTTTCCTTCTTTGTAATAAAGGAAAGAAGTTCTATCTTACACAGCAACGTTCACTCCACTCATCAAAATAAGAGTAGCTTTCATCTAGAAAGTGTTTTAAATCATTGCTCTTACAACAATTCTAAGAGTTGGGTAGTGAAAGTGTCAACCTCATTTTACAAACAAATGATCGACTCCAAGCCCACAAATCACACAGCTGGTCAGTAGTCTAGTCAGGCATTGGAGTCTTCTATTTCCAAGTCCACTTCTCTATGCACTGTATCACATCACTTTCCTAGGGCTTATACCTGTAGCCTGGCCTTATCCCAGTCATTTCCCAGAGAGCAATTCGGTCTTATGATAGGCTTACTATTTTATTTCCTAAAGCAGTTCTACTTAAATTTCCTATCCGTAGTTTGTTGTAAATTCAATTGTTTCAGTTGTGTCTGACTCCTCAGGATTCCATTTGGAGTTTTCTTGGCAAAGATACTAGAGTGGTTTGTCCTTTCCTTCTCCAATGGTTTAAGGCAAACTGAAGATAAGTAACTTGTTCAGGGTCACACATTCGTTAAGTGTCTGAAATGGATTTGAACTCAGGTCTTTCTGACTTCAGGTCTAGCACTCTTTCCACCAAGTCACCTAGCTCAGTTACTTGTTTCTAACTTTGAGCTGTTGAGATTCTCTCTCTGCTGACCTGTTAATAATTACCTTCCATGGTTGTTGTCAGCATCAAATCAGATAGTATTTGTAAAGTGTTTTAGTTTTTTTTCCTTCTCTCTCTTCCTCCCTTTAAAATTAGATCATTCTTTTAAATGTTGTGTGTGGTCTGGGGCTAAGAACCAGAAATCAGTTTTTCTTATTCTTATTGACAAAATATTCCTGTCTCAGATGGCCCTTGGCTATAAGCCTGAATGAAGACAGTTATATTTTTTTACTTCATTTTGGGAGGCAAAATGATCTTATTTTTCTATTTGGATAGAATGATCACTTTTAGGTCTTTAAAAAAAAACAAGAAAAGTGTTTTCTCATGAGGCCTAAGTTAGGGAGCTTTTCATGACATTTAATAATTTATTTTCCTTTCCCAAAGTACAAGTGTACTTTATTTTGGAGGTCTAGGCTTGTACTGGACACTCATGATGTGAAAATTCCCTCTACTGGTAAAACTCATCAGTTCATTTTTAACTTATTATCTTAGAGTTCTTGACTTCTTTCTTGATTTTCTTAGTATTCTGATGAAGCCTCTGGATCCCTTCTCAGCCTAATGTTCCTCAGGGTAGGCTAGAATCTAGTAATGCCCTGCCCAATTCAATACTGACAAAGATTGATCATTCAATATGGTTAAGACCTGAGTCAGAACTTAGAAAGCACTTAATACAGGTGCTAAGCCATTAGCCTATTTCTGTTTTGGGGGGCACTGGGTCGTTGTAAAGATGCTGTTCCTTCTGACACTATAGTCTTCTGATTATATCACCCTAAAAGGGATTACCAGGAATAGTGATAGGCCTTTTTTTCCCTGTTCAATCAACTAACAAGACTATAAGTACCTAATATGTACCAGGCAAAATATTGGATGCTAGGGATAGTCAGTCTTCTCAAGGAGCTTTTGTTGTTCATTCATTTAATAAATATCAAGCATCTTGTGCTAGACACTAGGCTAAGCACTGAAGGGTTTTTTTGTGGGGGAAGAGGAGAAAGAAGAGGTGTTTATCTGGATCAGTGATTTCATCCACAAAGGCACCCTCCAAGCATAGAAATCCTCTTTATTGATGCTAATGGTGGTCTTTAACAGAGAGACAGAGAGTTTCCTAGGAGTATGAAACTTTTCCTGATCCCTACAAATCCCAGCGCTCTAGCACCCAAACTACTTTGTATTTATTAACTTTCTATGTATGCGTTCCATATTTCATACATACTTGCTATCTCCTCCATTTCAACATAAGCTCATTGTGAGCAGGTATTATTTATTTATTTTTCTGCTTTTATGCAGAGTGTGGCCAGCACATAGTAGGTGCTTAATAAAGACTTGCTGCATGATTGATTGATGTGTCCATTCTGTAGTCTCACAACTAGTACATGTCAGAGATAAGACATGAGCCATTGTCTTCCTACTTTAAATCCAGTTCTGTATTTGATATAACCCATAGGCATTAGAGAAAGGGATTGGGACTGGAGCTATGATTTCAATTGTATAAGGAATTCCCAGGTAGAGTAACAACCTCTTTCAATATGTTACCAGTTTTTCTACAACAGAAAGAAAGATCTGCCAGGAGCTCTGAGAAGTTAAATGAGTTGTCTAGGGTCACAGCCTGCCTGAATCAGAGGCAGAACTTTAACCCAGACTTCCTAACAATCTATCCATACGTGAGTCAAGTTGCTTAGAGATTCAGATAAAATGGAGACACCATCTCTAACCCTAAAAAACCTACAAGCTAATAAGAGTAATAATACATACAAATAACTAAAATATAAATGAGAGAGTGAGAAATGTATAAGGAAGGCATAAAGCAAATTTCTTAGAAAGGTACAACTACCCTCACTTTTACGTGGGAATGGTAGATACAGCTTCCTTTTTTGGTAGCCAGTCAAGCTGTTGGGGATAGTAAGTATTCTCTGGTCCTGAAAGATGACTTAGTTAAAGGGAAGTCTTTTCCCTTTCTAGATGATGAAAGTATAGAACCAATAACTTCCTTTATTTAAAAAAGAAGAATTAAGCACTTCAACTCCTTTTACTTTACTCTTTTACTTATTTTCCTTTACTCCTCCCCTATTAAGCCCCAGAAGTTAGTACAGATGTGGGGACTAGAAGGGCAGAAAGGCTACAGAGTACAGCCATTCCACCTAAAGTGAAGAAAGGAAGGCATGTCTTCACGGATTTCTCCTAGTCTATTCTAGTATGAAGCAGGCATAGAAGATTCACTACTGGTCCTTGATCCCAGAAGACTTGGGTGCAATCTCCATCTCTGTTACTAGCTGAGTGACCTTGGCAAGCTGTTCATCAATACTGAACCTCCATTTCTTACCTGTAGAATGGGAATAACATTGCCTATCACCTG
Organism: Potorous gilbertii; assembly: GCA_028658325.1. NCBI lineage: Eukaryota > Metazoa > Chordata > Mammalia > Diprotodontia > Potoroidae > Potorous > Potorous gilbertii. Next base: position 334,130,867 of record CM053770.1, on the reverse strand, counting down.
GAACTTCTAGGATTGCTTGTGGCAAATAAATGGTTTAATGTACGTAAAGTGCTTCACAAACATTTTGTTGCGGTTGTTGTTCAATTGTTTCAGTCCTATCTGACTCTTCATGACCCCATTTTGGAGTTTTCTTAGCAGAGATACTGGAGTGGCTTGAAATTTCCTTCTCCAACTCATTACACAGACAAGGAATTGAGGCAGTTAAGTGACTTGCCCAGAGTCATACAGCTTGTAAGTATTTCAGGCCAGTTTTGAACCCATAAGTCTTCCTGATTCCAAGCCCAGTGCTCTATCCATTGTACCACCTAGCTGCCATGCATTCTGCCTTAAAGTGCTATTAAAGAGGAGCCAAAATTTTTAGTGTTGTTTTAATCTCTAGAAGCTTAAAACTAGCTTTAAAAATGGTTTTGCTCCACTATAAGTAGTTTTATAGTAGTTTATGTAAAAGTTTAGTAGTTATTTAGTCTCTAAGTGTCTTGACACTGTATGCACTAAGACTTTTTGGGACACTGTATAAACACTAATTTTAATATTCTTTCTGTAAAATCTAAACTAAGTTTCAAATTCCCAGCTCTTTTCCTAAGACTACTTTAACTCATCTTACTAGATAGTTCTGAACATATATTTGGAAGTAATCTCAGAAACCATTGGATCTAAATCCTTCATTGTACAGAGGAGAAAACTGAGACCTGTGAAAGTCTGGAGACTTTCAAAAGACCACCGTTGATGTCAGAGAAAGAATTTGAACTCAGGTCATCTGACTCCAGAGCCAATGTGCTTTTCTTTATCCCACACTGCCTTCTACCTAGCTTTATTCGTTCTGTGTCTCAAAGAGAAAAGAGACAGCACGAGTCATCACAATAATGGGTCACATGTATATAGAACTCGAAAATTTGCAAAGCACTTGACCCATATCATTTTATCTGATCTTTAAAACAATCCTGTGCGGTTGAATGCTATCATTATCCTCATTTTTCAGATGGGGAAACTGAGGGTCAGGAAGATCAAGTAATCTGCTCAATTCACACAGCTAGCCAGGATCTAAGGCATCATTCCAACCCAGACTTTCCAGGATCTCAGTGCAGCACTGTTCTCTTCAGTATGGAGTTTCTCAGTCAACTCCTCTGCAGGAGACGGGAGAGAGAATGGAGGGGCTGGTGATATAATAATTGTGATGATTTTATGGAATTTTCAAAAGCTATATCTAGAAAAAAAGGCCGCATGTTCCCTCTGTGTGCCTGTTTTGATGTTCCAGTATTCTCTCCATCTAATACGTACCATTGTTTTTGTAATTTAGGAACCTGTGACATTTTCTGCATATTTCAATCCAGTCAATTTTTCTTTTTGGGTCGATGTGATCTGATGCATTTTGGAGAGCAATATGTTTTTTTTTTTTTTACTGTGCTCAGCAACATATAAATAATGAATATCTGTTTCTTGTCATTTTGATGGAGATGAGCACCTTTTGGGTTATCTATGGATCATCAGGGTGTGATACATGTTATTTCTGTTAGCACCCTGTGATGGCAACTGGCAAACCCTACCGGAAATAATATTGGTGGCTTGTCAGACCCAATCATTCTTAAGCTGTGAAACCACAGGGTGTAGTATTCTAAGCTCTGGATTTAGGATTAGAACATCTGGGTGGTTATATATGTAGCACCATTTACTAGTTTCACGAAGGAGTAACAAAAGGAAACAAGCATTTATTAAGCTCTTATTATGCACCAGGCACTGCGTTAAATGCTTTACAAATACTATTGCATTTGATCCTTACAAAAATCCGATCGTTATCCATATTTTCTGATTGAGGAAACTGAGGCACTCGGAGGTGTGCCTAGCATCCCACAGCTAATAATTGTCAATATTTAAACTCAGGTCTGCCTTACTCCAGATCCAGTGCCCTATTCTTTGTACCTAGTTGTATGGTTTTGGGTAAATAAAAGCTCAATTTCCTAGTTGTATGGTTTTGGGTAAATAAAATCTCAATTTCCTAGTTGTATGGTTTTAGGTAAATAAAATCTCAATTTCCTCATTTGTAAAATTGGAATAATGATAGTTATTCCTGGTATAGTGGAAAAGACCTCAAGTTATAGAAGCAGAGAAACTGGATTCAAATCTCGGATCTGCTACTTTATAGCTACATGACTTTGGGGAACTCTCTGGACCTCAGTTTCCTTAGATATGAAAAGAGAGAGAAAGTTGGACTAAAGGACTGCTGAGATTCCTTCTACCTCTAAGTCTATGATATTATGAGCCTGCCTCCCAGGATGGTTGTGATGATCAAGTGAGATAATTTGTGTAAAGTAATTTACAAACATTACAGTTCTATATAAATGCTATTAAGTCCTATCTAAATGTCACCTATTATCATATCAAAATCATTAATATTGCACCTACTATGTACTATTACATTGAAGCAGCCTGGTGTATTGGGTAGAGAGTCAGTTTCAAAGCTGGGAAGACAAAGGTTCAGGCCCTGTTTCTAACACCTACTGTGTGACCCTGGCCAAGACACTTCTCAGTGACCCAGTCAACTCTATAAGATTGTAAGTTGTAGAATAGCTGCCAACCTGCTTGGGCAGAAGGACTTTTCTCTGGAAAGTCTGGGAGTCCTCTATAGCAATGGATTCAAAATCCAGTCCCTATCCTCTATAATATTATGTTATATAAATATCACCTCTTACTATATTAATGTAAATCTGGGATATGGTGTGTGCATGTGCATGTATGCTTGCATGTATGTGTGTATGTTTGCAGTATAGAGCCTCAGACATGGATAGTATGTATTTAATAAATGCTTATTGATAGAAATTTAAACTGTGCTAAGACTTTTGGGATTGTGTGTGTGTGAGTGAGTGACAGAGAGGGAGAGAGAGAGAGAGAATTGGCAAAACAGAATGCCACAGTGAATAATGAATTAGCTTTGGAGTAGGAAAGCCTGGGTTCAAGTCCTGCCTATGACCCTGGGTAAATCACTTAAAACTTCTCAGTCTCATTTTCCTCATCAGTACAGTTAGGGGGTTGGACCTGGACCCAATGTCCACTCAAGTCCCTTCAAGCTCTAGATCTATGATCCTATGAGTACTTATCAATGCATGTTGATTACTGCTCTGCAGCTTACAGTTGGAAGAGGTTTCTTTGTCTGAAACTTCTTTACACTAATAAAGTCACAAGTCCGTTCATTCCCTACCTCTTTCCCTATTCCCATTGCAATATCGCTACTACTACTAAACACTTTCTTCCTTAGTCATTCGAAATACTCAACTAGGTAAACAAATCTAGGGCAGCTGGGTGATCCAGTGGCTAGAGCACTGGACCTGGAGTAAGGAAGATGACTTCAAATCTGGCCTCAGACACTTACCAGCTAAGTGACCTTGGAAAAGTCACTTCACCCTGTTTGCCTTAGTTTCCTCATCTGTAAAATGAGCTGGAGAGGGGAATGACAAATCACTTCTGTATCTTTGCCAAGAAAACCCCAAGTGAGGTCATAAAGAGATGGATATAAATGAAAAACAACTGAACAACCACAAAAAATATCCAGATGAAGACAGTGTGGTCTTGCAGAAAGTGATTTGCTCTTCTTGGGTTCTAATCCTGGCTCTGTCACTATGTATGTGATCTTGGGTAGGTCACATCCTCTCTGAGTCTCATTTTACTTATCTGTAAGATGGGACTGTTGGACTTGATCTCTAAAGATCCTTTCAACTCTAAATCTATAATCTTATCACCTACTTCTAGACCTCAACAATCAAAATGAAGAAGCAGTTACTGGAAAGTTGATCTGAGTGCTTAAATAAAGGACAAGCTCAGATTCATTTTGTTTTAGACCTCTTTCCACTGAGTTTTCTATTCTATTTTTTTCCCTATATCCTAAAGAAATCAACAGAATAGTCTCTGAAAAATGAGATAATACTTATTATTGAGGTTATTGAGCTGAGACACAATGATAAAAATGCTTCTAACTCAATTCTCATGAACTTATTTTATTAAAAAAAAAACTTGTGGCCAGCATCACCTGTGATATCATTCAGTCATGTCTCACTCATTTGGGATTTTCTTGGCAAAAATACTGGAGTATTTTGCCATTTACTTCACCAGCTTATTTTACAGATGAGGAAACTGAGGCAAATAGGTGAAGTAACTTGCCCAGGGTCACACAGTTGGTAAGTATTTCAGATCATATTTGAACTCAGGAAGTTCAGTCTTCCTGACTCCAGATCTGGCACTGTATTCACTGTCTCACCGAGCTGCTCTCTTTACCTAAATTATTAGACACATATGAGCTCCAGAACATTTCCTTTTTATCCTGTCCAAAATAAAATTTCAGTGCTAAAGTTTTTTAAAGCATAAAATTGTTCCTTAAAACATTGATATTTGTTCATCTGGAAATTTCATAGCTGCTAGGGGTGAGATGGGGAATGGGACCTGACTTGTGATTTCATTGGTAGAGAGGACTCCCAAATGAAATGACTCCTGTTATTTAACAGCATTAGTGCCAGGGAGCTGAGGCCCAAATCTATAATTCCTACTACCAGGGAGACTGACATTGGTAGACATCTTGAGGCCAAGAGTTCTGAGCTGCAGAGTACTATGCCAACTGAATATTTGGCACTAAGTTTGGTATTAATATAATGAGCCCCTCAGAGGGCTAGGGGCAAGCTGGTAGAGGAGGGTGGGAGAGAACATGTAGCCTAAGAAGAGGTAAATTGGCTCAGGTCATAAATAGGGCAAGTCAAAACTTCTCTACTGATCAGCGGGGGTCTGTACTTAGGAATAACCTCTGCACTTCCAATCCAAATGATAAAAGGAGACCAAACCATTAAAGGAATTAAATGAAAAGGAGGATGCTTAGTACCTGCTTTGTCACATGGAGTGTTAGAGAGTGGCCTAGTGGGGCTGATTAGGTGAATTGCTTAGATTCAAATGGTTAGAATGTGTCAAAGACAGGACTTGACCAGCTCTCTAGCTTGTCTACCACATGCCTCTTTATTGGAGAATTTTTTCAGGAGGCCTATAATAATACATAAGGACAAGAATAAAATGTCCATTTCTTGTAACAGTTCTGAACAAACCTATACTGAACAAGGTGCTGTTGTGTTTTACTAATCAGTTATTCTTTCCAAGACCTCCCTAATTCAGTCTGACGAAATGTTGTTCATTGTCTAATGATAGCATTATAGCGCATATGATTGAAGGAACTGTGTTCTGGCTGGCAGCAGCGGGTACAAACATAGCTTCCAAATTCTGCAATGCTCAGCAAAGTCATGTTGTATGCATGACTCCACAACTTAATTTCAAAATTCCTCCAGTACACTTTCGAACTGAAATTTGTCAATTATAATTTGTGTAAAATGTCTTTCACAAATGTAAAAGCAAAATGCATGTCCAGATTGAATTTCAAGTACCTAAATATAGTCTGGCAGTGGATTTTAGTCAATGGCTATTTGTGATTCCATCAGCTATCTCAAACCCAACATGATGGCTTTATACTCAGAGACCATGGGTTCAAATCTTGGCTTTGCCTCTGATCAAAAATGTGTTACCTACACCAGATATTTAATCCATCTGGGTTGCAGTTTTCTTATTTCTAGAATGTGGAAACTGGACTTTCTAATCTCTAAGCTTCCTTCAAGCACTTTATCTATAATTTTATGAGTGTTGTCACTGGTGTTTATCTTATTAGCTATCAGAATCAATATTCAGTGTTTAGAGTTTCTCTTGAATTCTTGACAGAATTTTAAAAATTAATTTCCATCCCCAGGGCTAAATTTCATAATCTAATGAATATCACAAAAAGCATTATCAACCATGTGGCACATTAGAAAATGACAACAAAAACTACAATGCTTTGATTTGTTTATATAATACTTTAAAGCATACAAAATATTCCCTTCACAACTCTGGTAGTTAGTGAAAGCACCATTACCTCCATTTTATAAATGAGGAAAGTGAAACTCAGAGAAGGTAAGTGAATTATACTAGGTCACAGAGCTAGTAAATGGTAGAACTGAGCTTGAACTCAGGTCTCCTGAAACCAGATCTGGTACTCTTTCCTTTAAATAGCATCATCTCTTATGTAAGATTTTAACTTATTTTTGCATAACACTGTCTGGCTTGGGGAAATTAAAGTCTAGTATCTTTCTCATTTTACAAAATGGAATTTATTTTCACCTACTTCATAGGTTACTACACAGGATGGAAAGCTTCTTTGATAAAACATGTCACAAGTCTTCACCACTAATCTTATCAAAAGACAATTATAAAATTAATGTCTTGATGGAGCAGCTCTTTCTTCAGTTGATAACAGTCATTATAATATTAAGTTTGTTAACTTTGGTAATGACCTGGAGAATTAAAAATCACCCACTGTCTATGAAACTAGAACTCACCCAAATTGACAAATGGGGGAGGGAAAGAGAATTCTATTTTATTTTTCAATATAAATCTTAACTCAAAGAATTTAAACATTTCCCAATAAACCATATTAAGGTTTATATAGTCTAGTTCCCAGAAAATTCTTTTTGGTGACTAATTTGATATCCTCTGACACATCCATTGCCTCTGATGCATAATGCATAAAATACATTATGGTTTTTTGTGACCGTATCATTGGGTGACAATGAGATTATTCTTGGAGTGTTGGGGTCTTAAATATCTGGTAAGACTGTGACTTAACTGAAGTCAGTGTTGCTTTTTCTCATCATTCTTCAACAACAACAACAAAATAGAGAGTTTGTTAAATGATCTTTGAACATTAATAGAAAGGTGTTATATGCTCTTTGAAATTTTCACATTAGTTTTCATGAATATCATCATTATCAGTTAGGCTAAAGACTAAAATGGAGTGATTTTCACTTTTCCATCTAAAATGTATTATCTTATTAGATATGCTCCCAATTCAATCTGGGATGAATAGAATTTTTAAAATGTAGCCATCGTGTCAATAAACAGGTGACATACTCAGTGAAATAAGATTACCTGATTTTATCATCAATAGCAGAATACAATTTGATGGGTTAGTAAAAAGCAATGAATAATGTAGAAAGACACTGGTAGAATATCTAAGTGCATCAACACTGTCACTCCAATGGAAAAGAAAATAAGATCATACCTGAAGTGTGTTAAATGTCTCTGGATATCGAGGTCTAATATTGGAGTAGGTCTGGATGATCCAAGTGGTGATCTATCTTGACTCAAAAGGTCCTGGAATTCTTTACAAATCTGTCTAAAATAAAAGAAAGCAAGAAATGGAAATTAGACCCCAGTGAAAAGGCTTTGATTTACCTGTCTCAGTCCAAATGAATTAGATGCTTACGTAGACATCACATTAATTCTATGAATTCTTTGATTTTCATATTTGTGCTATCACAACTTGCTCAATGGAATATTAAGTATGAAGTCTGGCCTCTGTAGTATGTAAAATACTAATTCTATTTAAAAAAATCATTGCTGTACTGACATTCAACCTACAACAAATCTAAGTTGTGTCTATGAACTAAATCTTGTTCTCTGGTCTCATGGCTAATTTGATTTATGACTATGGTATTCACTGGTCTAGAACACTACTAGACTCTATCACCAATACACTTGAAGAATACCAAAATATATGGATTTGTAAACTGTGATACAATTAACAGTATTGACAGCTGTGGCCAATACTGTACAGCATGAAAGGCAATTGAAAAACAGGGCAAGTCACTGTAAGCAAGTGCTGCTGTGTACATCTGGATATTTCTGTAAATTAAACTCACCATTTTAAAGTTAAACAATATTTTTATTTATATATTAAAGAACTAACCAGTAATTGAGCATCATAAAATGCAAATATTTTCTTGTGAGGTTAAAAAAATAGACCTAGTCCCTTATTACATTTTTTAAAACTAACATTCCCTTAAAGGACATCTGTGATGTACTTTACAGACAAAGAACCTGGGTATAATCAAAACCCTTGCACACTATAGACAGTAATAGCATTTAGATTTGGGGCGGTCTCACAGAATCTTCACTCCAGTTCTCTTGGGGAGCAGTTGTGGTGGTGGTAAATAAAGAGAGAAGAAATGGGGAAAATTAGTCCTTATTCACTGTAAAGGAAATGAGATCTTGTTTTTTAAAATGTTTTCCCTTGCCAAATGTCTCCTTAGCATGCTACATTTGCATTTGTAAATTCATGTTTCCTGGAAATGGAGATAGTTATTTTTCCCTGGTAGGTCCTAGTTGTAAATTAACTCCCTACTTTGTTCTTATTGACAAGGTAGAATTTTCACTTCTTAGAGTATTATAAAGATTTAAAAATTTTTCTAGTTGTTTTATACCTGTTGATTCATCCAGTTAAATGATTATTGCATGCTTCCAAACCCAAGGCCAAAAAGAAATTGGCCTCTGAGCAATAGAGAACTTCTGTGGAAATGAAAAACCTGACCCTGAAAACTTATACTATCATCTTTCAGGCTACTAATGGAAATTGCCAGAAAGCAACAATGCCCCACTCCTAACATCGATCAGTGCCAGAAAGGCAAGTGGACATTTTGTAGCCTAGTAATACAAATCTTCATCTTCAAGCTTTCTTTTAAGTTCAGATTTTATTGCCTTCAGATATCAAGATATTTTATGAAGGAAATATTTTGGAAAAACCACATAGAGAAATTACCCGTGATACACAAGAAGCTTGAGTGGGCTAGTTGTTCAGTTATTTTCAGTCATGTCTGACTCTGACCCCATTTGAGGTTTTCTTGGCAAAGATACTGAAATGGTTTGCCATTTCCTTCTTGGACTCATTTTTGCAGATGAGGAAACTGAGGCAAATAGAATTAAATGACTTGCCCAGGTTCACAAAGCTAGTCAATGTCTAGGGTTAAATTTGAGCTCCTGTCTTCCAGTCCATAAGCCCAGCACTCTATCCATTACACCACCTTGAATGCCACTTTTGAAGTCCTATTTTGATACTCAAACCATTGAACTGTCCTTTTCTTTTCTTGACTGCACAATTAACTTAGGAAGTTAATGTGACCTTCCTATAGTATTTAAAGAATCATTGCTAATTATGACAATTTATAATGCTGCCAGATTTATTTTTACATCTCTCTATTTTTGTTAGATGAAATACTGTGGATAAAAATGATCTTTGAGGAACTACAAATTTAAATGTTACTGTTTGTAAATTTGTCTTTATGGATAAAAACATTCCAGGCAAAGTCTTAAGGATTACATAACAAACACATCTTTGAACTGCTTCCTACCTGACGTTTGAATTGAAAATCTGATCTGTTGATTTGGTCCTCGATACCATACTATCATTTAATGAAGGACCACGAGTAGATTTACTTACTTCGCTTGGCTTTGCTCAAAGTGCAAAATCACAGTGCCCTAAATGGAGAAGAGGCCATGCCTGCTCTTCACACATTTTGTGTCTTCACACAGCTCCCATGCAACTTGGTATACAAATGCTTTCTTAGGAGCAGTTTTAGAATTAAGAAAAAAACAACTCAGCTTCTATTTCCCTCCTAAAAATGTGTTTTAATTACACCAAAATATTTATCTCATCAACAACATACTGGAAACAAAATGGAAATACAAGACTAACTGCCCAGATCGATGGGCCTTAAATACAATCATTTACTTGGCAATATAACTGTATAAAACTGAATCTGCTATTTGCTGAGGTGAAAAATAAATATGCGATCCAATCTGCTACCAATGCAAATCAGAAGCTGAATCTGCAAGCCAATGAATTTGGGAGATGATGCTTTAGATTCAAATGCCCCAGTCTTACAAACACAGGTGAGGTAAGTGCTGGATTTCAAAAACCCTTGAGTTCAACTTTGAGTATGTGAATTGGTAAAATATTCAGCATTTCTGCCTTTTGAAGGACTTTGAAAACTACTCATAACAGAGTGTTTCAGAGAACACATGCTGGGTCTACGAATGTTATGCATTCATATGTTGCAAAAACTGCATGTTACTTTTACACATTCATAATTTTATTATGTATTTATATTGATTATATTATGTAATGTATGCTGATCATAGATATTGAGTGGACGACCTATGACTATTTCCCTTCTCCTGTAGAATGTGAACATTAAACACATGTTTAATTCCTGGGAGAAACTGAGACTTGGCTTGTAATAGTTTCTTTAAATAAGAGACCTGGGGTTATGTAAAAATGAGACAAGGAAGGAACTTGGATAAAGTCGGGGGACAAAGATAAACCATTCAATGGATCTTTACTGAGGAATAGTTTTAGGTCCTTTCTTGCAGCAATATTCAGAAACTTTGGCAGTGTCAATTTTATCTCAACAATACAGGCTCAGATCTTATATGTGGACCTTCATACCTTCTTTTTTTATCACTGTGATCTACAGGAATTTGTGTGTACCTTCCTAAAGGGATAATAAAGGAACTTGTAAAGCCTTCTTCAAACTCTAAGATATGATGTCCAAATCAAAATTTCATCTTAAGAAAAAATCAGACCTGGGTTGTGATTGAAGACTATAAAATTATATACTTTTGTTCATTTAATTAAACCAGAATTTACTCTACTATATTTGGAAACTGAAGGTCATTTACTATGACCCAAGAAGATATAAATATATATATGCATATGTATTTACATACATATGTGTATATGTGAATATGTGTGTAAATAAATACTTATGCATATGTGGATATATTTATAAATATATGTGTGTATCTATGTATCCATCTATCTATCATCTATCTATCTTTCTACTATTAGACATCTCTATATTGAGTGAGCTCACCCTGAATATCCTTGCCAATTTCTTAAGAACAACTTCCCTTATCATCTTCAACATCTACCTGTCCTATAATGATCTTATTAACCTGAATGAACTCAATGACTCTTTATCATCAAGTTGTCATGACTCCCCCTTCTTCCCATATATAAACACTTGGCACTCACTAGCTGTGTGACCTTGGGCAAGTCAATTAACCCCAGTTGCCTCATCCTGGGTCATCTCCAGTCATCCTGATGAATATCTGGTCACTGGCTTCAGATGACTCAGGAGGAGAAGTGAGGTTGGTGATCTGTACAGCCCTTCCTCACTCAAAACAAGGTCAAATGTAAGTCATGTCATTATTTCTCTGATTGCATGGTCTTCTTCGACAATGAAGGAAAACACACACATGAAGAAATCCATGCATATATAAAGTGATTCATCTTTCCTAAACTGATTAGAGGGCTTGGAATAGAATGACTATTTCCATAGTAGAGATTGAGCCAAATAAAATTACAGAAATCCTCTGGGAAACTGTGGATCACAACTATGCTGCACTCATTTCAGATGTTCAACTCAAGTAGAATTAAGCCTTGCTCTCCTCTTCAGCCCTTTGCTCTGCTCTGAGTCATACATGTTGAGGGGATTATGACTGATGGACCATCCTCCTTTCCTTTAGCACACATTGCAGGAACTAAGTATATGGAGGTTATTTGCACAAGAGGAGGAAGGCTAGCTGTGTAATTTTTTTAGCCTTGATTATTCAGATTCTTTAATTTTGTGTGTTGGGAATTAAAGGACCAGGCATAGTACAGATACAGTAGTATCCAAGAGTCATGGATTATAGTCCCAGAACCAGAGTTCAAATCATATCTTTGCCCCTCCTCCATATGTGACTTTGAAGAAATCATTTTACTTGACTGGGCATTAGTTTCTCAATTTGTAAAGTACAGATGGACTAAATAACCTCTGAGTTCACTTCCAGCTCTGAATCTCTGCTTTTGATCTTTAAAATGTCTGGGTATTTCTAAATTTTGGGCAGGGCTGTGTAAATATCACATTCTCCAACACTTTATTGACCCTAAAGAAATGATAAATAATCATCGCAAAGAAAATTCATTGGCTATGGAGTTGTTTCCTTGACTAGTTAGAGATAACTATCTCTATCTTATCTCTATCTTAATATATAATCAACTATAAAATATAAATCAAATACTACATATATACATACATATTTATATCTATGTATATGTATGCCTATGTGTACACACAGAGACACACTACCTTGTGTGTATTTTACTTTAAATAGGCCATACACATGGTACCTAATAATTTAATATTACCACCTACCCTCTCTTTATGGCTTTTAGTACAAATAAGTTTCCTTGTATCCTAATATCACCGAATAATTACTTGCATAATTTCAGATACACTTTTGTAATGATGTGACTAGTCATGATGCTAAAAATCCAATATTCAATGATCATGAAAGTTCACCTAGAAATTAAAATCTGAAAAAAAAGTAACCAATGACTTATGAAAGAAGTCAGAGAATTCTTAGGACTAGGAAAATTCACAGAGGGGCTTTACAGTAAGAAAATGCTATTGTTTAAAGTTTTGTATTTTTAGTTCAATTCAGCTGTTGGAATGGGATATCTAATGCCCACCAGTGTAATGATGAAACCTGGCATCCAGTCAATTGGCTGCACTCCAAGTCCCTCCAAGCCATTTGGATACAGAACAACCCTAAGTAGGTATTGTATTGCAGGCTTGTACCTGTGAACTCTTGGGTTCTGGGACTATCCCATGATGGCACTAAATGTAAAATCAGTAGAGTTTCTTTCAATTTGGGATCATCATAATGCTTTCATTATTTTATCTGGTTAACCTTGAGATTTTAAGCAATTCTAGGTAATAAATCACCTTTAAGTTCCTCTTAGAAGTTCTAATCAACTTCAAGGTGATGCAGAGAATCACATTGAGAAGGAAAGAATTCAAATAGATCATCAAAGTACTCATAACAACTCTTCCCCACCAAATGTTTTTTTTTAGAATTAGAACTTCTTGTGGGAGAAAATGAGATATAAAGTCACCCCTCATCCTTCCACAGGGGTCCTGTGGGTTGATAATAGTCCAGAGAATACTTCCTGATGATACCCCTGGAATGAGACTAGCAGGCATAATACTTCATATGCCATATTACTACTGGGTGACTTGAATTCTGCTCCAGATTATTTTTTAAAATTCTATTGGGAGGAAAGTTAGTATAGTGGATTTCACTGAGAGTGGGTTTTGAATCTATATTTTTCCTGTAGCTTGATCAGTGATTTCCTTTTAGGATCTTTAGTAAACCATCACTATGCCCCTTCTCTTGAATGTAGAATAACAGTATCTGTTATTTCTTTTTTGGTAATATTATATACATTCAAATCACTTGCTTCCATGCTTAATTCCTAAAGGAAGATGACATATAGTCTGTAATGATTCCTCCAAGTAGAATACCAGAAGGATTGTTTCAAAATGACAGAAAACCAGGTATGGTGGTAGACTATGTAGTGGCACATACCTGTAAAACCTAGCTACTAGAGAGACTGAGAATGATAGATTGCTTGAGTTTGGGAATTCTGAGCTTTCACTAAGTATTGCATTAATATGGGAAACTCCTGGGAGTCAGTTGAGGGGAGTACCAGGTTGCCTATAGAAGGGTAAATCAGGTTAGGTAGAAATGGAACAAGTCAAAGCTGCCAAACTGATCAGTAGATCGGCCCTTGAATAGCTTTTGTCTTTCCAGTCTGGGAAAGTTAGGAAGATATAGATTTCTTTTTAATGAGAAAAGGAATGAAGTAGAAGAAAAGTCAGGGGTGGTGGAGTTACCCAATATTCAAATCATTTCATGGATCTTTGCTAAGGAATAGTTTAGGTCCTTTCCTTTAGCACAGTTTTCAGAAGCTTCAACAACAATAATTTTGTGCCAACAATATAAGCTCAAATATTCTATCTCCCTTCTTCCTTTCTGTTTCTTTTTGTCTCTTCTTTTTTTCCCCCAATATCTATCAACCTCTTCCTATTTCCCTTTGTCCCTGTGATGTTTAAAAAGTTTGGGAGACATAATTTCTGGATAATTTATCATTTTATTTATTATTAATGTATCACCAATAAAAAAGTCAGTGACACTGTTGAATGTCAAAGAGCCCTTAACAGAACCCTCTCAAAGCTTCTATGTCCGTGGAAGAGTGGGTGTTCCTGAGGGCAGCAATCAACTCTGATTGGTGAGAAAGAAGTAATATTACAAAGAGGTGAACTATTCTAATGAGGGTTTGGGAGATGTAATTCTGATCATGTTCTTTACTGCCAAATAACCCCCAACCTGGAGAACTCTAGGCAAAGGATCTTTATCCCCCATCCAAGCCTGACCAGAAGACAATGGACTGGAGTTTTACCTTAGATTAAATTTCTTATAAAGTTGGACGTGTTAGTAATATCTAGACTGAGGAAAATGTTAATCTCATATGTTATCATCAATCCTGTCCCTCAGAGGCTGAGTCTTGAAATGAGGACTTTAGAAAAAGGGGAACTCTAGATCTCCCCAAATCGTAGGTTATTACTAATCATTTCTTTCACCCCCATTCCTCATGGTCCTTGTTTTGTCTTTGCTTCTCTCTGAGATGAGATGGCAGTTTGGTTAGATGAAAATTTTCTTCCATTGACCTAACCTGTATGATACAATCAACAACAGATACTTCACCCAAACAGCACCATGTAGAAAAAAGTACAGTTTGAATGCAAGAGACCTTGGCTCAGTTGTTGCTTTGTTCCTTACCAGTTGTGTGAATTTACACAATCTATTTAAACTCTCTGGACCTCTCTTTTCTCATCAATAAAATGAGGAGACTAGACCAGGTGATTTTAACAAGTATATCTTTTAAAGTGATTTTGAGTTTCTTTTCTTTTATGTGCAATGATCAAATCTTCAGGGTCACCCTTATAACTGTTTTTATAGCTATTTAAAATATTATTTGGAGAAGAACTGTAATTCTATTTAAGGGCCAACATTTTCATCTACATCACAGATCCAAACTATTTTAAATGAGTGATAGTATCCATATTCAAGAGCACATTAAAGCTTAATATAGACCAAATATGAGTACACATTAGGAGCTATTAAGCAGCCCATATTCCTTTTTATGTTTTTTCTTTCATTTTAAACTAGAGAAACTCATTTGTAAATCCTAATTTAGTCATGGTGAGGCACATGTAAAGTAGGACATTTGTTTGAATGTTATGGAATACTTATAAAAGGCACCATCATATTTCAAAATGACAAGAGGAGGGCCTGAACCTGAAAGGCTTATCTTTACACCTTATTCTCTACTTATCAGTCACATTCTTGACTCTCTCAGGCCAATGTCATCCACTGATTAGAACATTTACTTTCATAATATTTTTCATTCTAAATTGGAAAGGGGGAATCAAAGTATAATATCTTACCTTCATAGAACACATTTTCATCCAAGTGTTTTCACATTTCTTGAGACTGATAAAATAGTTTTTATCAGCCCTATTTTGCAGGTGAAGAAATAGAGATCTATAGCAATTATGCTATAGATAATTTGTCCCAAATTAGTGGCAAAACTACTCATCCTGTTCCCTCTGTTGATTATCTCCAATTTGCCCTAACTGCATCTTGCTAATGATAATGGCAGCTGGTGTATAATGTTTTAAGGTTTGCAAGGAGCTTTACAAATGTCATCTCATTTTATCCTTAAAATAATCCTGGGAAATTGATGATGATCTCCATTTTGTCGATGAAACACTAAGGCAGAAGAAAGTTAAGTGACTTGCCCATGGTCACATAGACTAGTAAGCCTACAGCTTACACAGATGGTAAGTGCCTTGAAGCAGGATTCAAGTTAAGATTTTCCTGAATTCAGGTCTACTGCTCTATTCAACGTCACACCTAGCCACCTAGTTGTTTGCATGTTATCTCTCCCATGAGATTGTGAGCTCCTTGAAAGCAATATAATTTTTGCCTTTTTTTATATCTCCAGTATTTACTACTGCAACTAGCACATAGAAGGTGCTTCATAAATGCTTGTTGACTTCAACCTCCTGCGGTGCTCTTTCTATTTTACTGCAATGCCTCTGACTTCGGACCACCTTTAAAAATCTTTGAGAATCACATCAGTATTTATTAAGGAACAACTGACTGAATCAGTGGCATAGCTATCAGAATTCAGCTCTTCTAAAATCCCTTTCTTCAACACTTCCTGCTTGCTTAGGAACCGTCTTTCCTGAAACTCTCATCAATGGTAAGGGTAGTTCCACAGCTCACTGAAAGCAGTTAATAACGCTGTTATATTGTCTGTGTTGTCAAGGGGACACTTCCCCTTTTATGTTTCTTGTCTTTTATGCTTGAATACTGCTTTTCAGCCTCCACTTGATCCCACAAAGATCTCTTTCAAAATAGTTGATGCATCCCTAGCGTGTTTTCCCTCATTCAAATACACTAAAATACTGACTATGAAAATGCCAGGTGTCTCCCCCCCATTTGACTTACTTTGTAGCGAGAATCATCTTTTTCCTTGCTGTCTGTTCTTTCTGTTCCATATGCTGTCTGGCAAGATGTTCTCCTACTGCCTTGGCTGGAAACTCTGTTTCACAAGTGTAGCCAAAATCCCGAGCCAAATGTAAAGCTTCTCCTGTTAACAGAAAAAAAAAATCAATCCTCATATAAATTCTCAACAGAAGTATCTTACATATATTTTAAAAAATATTATGCATCTTGAGGTATACCCAGGTGGGCATTCTCCCATTCATTTTCATAAATTCTTTATGGGAAGAGGTTGAGATATTATATTCTAATATAATAATAGTAATTGCTAACATTTACACCACACTTGCTATGTGCTAAGCACTTTACATTTCTTACCCCGTTTATCCTCCCAGCAATTCTGTAAAATAGATGTTATTAACTTCACTTTACAAATGAGAAAACTAAAGTTAAGTGATTTGACCAGGGTCACATAGCTACAAGTGGTCTGAGGTTGGATTTGAACTCAGATCTTTCTGCTTCAGGGCCCAGAGTTCTATCCCCCACATTGTCTAGTTGTCTCATCTACCTAATTACTCAGGAAACTGGTAAAAGAGTCAGGAACAGAAGCCAAAATTCTCAATTTTTCATCAAAGTTTCTAGTCACTGGACCAATTACTTTCCTGATGTACTCATCAGAAGTTTACCATGTGAATACCCTGGGAAGAGGACCTACAGATTTGTTACTTTACTTGCATTCCATTTAAGTCCATGCTGAACCTCACCTTCCCCCTAGACTTCCAAACAGTTAATATTTCCAAGTGAAATCAACACATAGTCTATTAATGATGTTTACATAGTCTATTAATAATGTTTGATAAATGTACCAGAGGACTTTTGGAATGTCATGTACTGTGGAAAGGATAATAAATGAAATTACTTTCAACATGATGATAACACATTATTAAAGGAAGAACATGGCTTAATTATAATATATATTTATTTATGCATATAATTGTCTTCCTTTCAAGAAAGCTTCAATGAATTATGAAATTTATGAAAGCTTTTATAGAGCTCACTATAAACCTTCTAAAGTAATAAAAATATAAAATTCTTCTTTTTAAAAATCAAGTAAGAGTGAAATGTCAAAAAGATACGATCAAATGAATCTTTTTATGGTAATGTAAGCTGAATAATAAATAACCAGTATCTGCTATGTATAAAGAACAGTACTTGCCACTATGGGTAACATCATCCTTGACCATATGAAGCTTAGTGTCTACAAATGCTTGTTGGTGATGGACAATCACATGAAAAGATAACTAACCATAGAAC
The DNA here is from genome assembly GCA_028658325.1 of Potorous gilbertii. Lineage (NCBI taxonomy): Eukaryota > Metazoa > Chordata > Mammalia > Diprotodontia > Potoroidae > Potorous > Potorous gilbertii. Next base: position 334,113,263 of record CM053770.1, on the reverse strand, counting down.
AAGAAAAAATAATACAGATAGTTTAGGTTAAAGAGTTAGGAAAGAAGACATTATTACTAAGGGTTATTAAGAAAAGCAAATAACTGTAATCAAATGTAACCAGTCACATGGAAACAAGTCAAGTGTAGGGTGACCATCTCACACAATAGATTTTTTAAAAATTACTACTTCTTGCCATAAAGACAAATTGAAATAGAGAGTGATTTCAGGGATGAAGTAGAGGACATCTAATAATACAAATAGAAAAGAGAAGAGGTATAGGATAGGACAGGTGAGAGACATTACAGAAGAGTGAATGTTTAAAAATAAATTTTGGAACAAACTTCATAAACAAATGAACAACCAAACCCAAATCTCACAGTTTCAGACCGAGATGAGTAGTATTTGATAAATTTCTATGCAGAATGATGAAGTTAATTACAGAAAACACCAAATGAGAAAACAACTTAGGATCCAAGAAAAGATAATTTGGAAGTAGATTTTTCCCTTTAAATGTCCTTGATTATCTCATTTCCTTTTCTACAGCTCAACTCTTAACATTTTGAAAATAATTTCCTTGTGATTTTAGCTCAATTTGAATGTTTTTTGGCTGTGCACTCAAAATAGCTGTAAGAAATATCAGCATTTAAGCTGAGTCCTTTATTCATTCATGTGGAAATTGAACTGGATTTAGAAGATGTGGATTCAAGACTTGCCTTTAAAACTATCTTGCGAGACTGTGATCACTTCGCCTTCCTGAATCTTGGTTTCCCCATATGTAAAATGGAAATAATACCTCACAACCCTCTTGTGAGGAAAAATCTTGTAAATTAGTATTATTTCTACAATCATATTTGTACCTTTTAGGAATAATGCTTACAGAAAAAAAGCAAAAGTTTTGAATTTACATTCTCTTTATCATTGTACCAAGAACAACGATCATTCCAGCTTAAACAATATTTTATTCTATTCTTAAGATTTGATGTTTAAGTGTGTGAAACTGCTAACTGAAACTGACTCCCTGGGGCAAAACTTGAGGACAAAATTTAAGTCTATTTATACAAATCACACAAGTTATCATTTACTGACATACTGTGACTTCTATGTGGCAAGAAAAAAAATGGAATATAAGCAAATAAATGGAAATAAGGATAGTGAATAGACTCTAATTTGTGGATTCACTAATTGTTCTTTCATATAGGGAATAGGCAGAAGGTGTTAAGAGATAATAAATAGCATGCATATTATGCGAAATGCTCCTCTCCCCAACAATTTTACCTAAAAGGGTGATATGGTGAAGGGAAATTACCTACAATAAATTAATTTGAGATGTTTAAGCTTGGTGATAAAGCTGCTATTTTCATAAATTGATATAAAAAGAAATTATTCTTCCTAGAGTCTTGTAACATGGTTTTGGAATTAAAATATATTAGAGTATACCTGGCAGAAGAAATAATACAAGGTCACTATTAAGCATGATGCACACAATCTGTGTGTAAGTACCCATCGATGCTATGCAGTGACTGTGTGGGGCCATTGGAAAGAGGTTAGTTTAATGTGAGCCAAGATGACTGGCAGCTTTCAAAGAAAAGAGGAAGAGACATAAATGGCAAGATCATAAAAGCCACAGTCACTGACAAAAAAACCTTTCTTAGGCTCTCCATAGTTATAAGATATTCAGTCCTTTACTGAGCATTCTCCATTCACCTGTCAAACGGATCTTCCTAAAGCGAAGATCTGACCGTACTATCCTCTCCCTTATTCAACAAACTCCAGTGGCTGCCTTGACTTCCAATTTCAAATAGAAAAATCCTCTGCTTGGCTTTTAAATCTCTTCATAATGCAGAATGAAGCAGAATATTTTCTCTTGTGTTATATTTTGTTTTGTTTGGGTTTTCTCATGGTTTTTCCCATTCTTTTAATTCTACTATGCAACATGACTAATGTGAAAATGTGTTTAATAGGAATGCATGTGTAGAACCTATTTAAGATTGTGTGTCATCTCAGGGAGGGAGGAGAAAGGAAGGGGAGAGTAATCCAAGGCTTATGGAAGTGATTGTAGGAAACTGAAAACAAATAAATTAATAATAATAAAAAAATCTCTTCATAGCCTTGGCCTTTCCTACCTTTGCGGTTTTCTTATACTTTACTCTCTTCTTTGATCCAGTTACATGGTTCTTCAAGTAAGTCACTCTGTCTCCTGACTCCAGGAATTTTCAGTAGTTTTCCCCAATGCCTTATGTACTCTTTCCTCATTTCTGCCTCAACTTCCTTAAAATCCCAGCTAAAATCTCTCCTTCTACAAAAAGCTTTCTCCATCTCCCTTAATGCTAATGCCTTCCCTCTGAGTTTATTTCCAATCATTCTATATAGAGCTTGTTTATATGGAGTTCTTAGCTTGCTGTCTTTCCCCATTAGACAATAAATTCCTTGATTGTAGAAAAGGTATTTTTTTTTGCCTTTTTTTGTCTGCTCAGCATTTAGCACTGCACCTGAAACATAATGTTGTTGTCGTGCAGTCATTTTTGCTGTGTCCAACTCTTTGTGACCCCATTCAGAGTTTTCTTGGCAGAAATATGACAGTGGTTTGCCAATTCTTTCTCCAGCACATTTTGCAGATGAGGAAACTGAGGCAAAAAAGGGTGAAGTGACTTGTCCAGAGTCACACAGCTAGTAAGTCTCTGAGGATAGATTTAAAGTCGGGTCTTCCTAACTCCAGGCTTAGCACTCTATCCACTGTGCCACTTTGTGCTGTTCAGACTCCTCATGACCCCCATTTGGGGTTTTCTTGGCAAAGATACTGAACTAGTTCACCATTTCTTTTTCCAGCTCATTTGACAGATGAGGAAACTGAGGCAAAAAATTAAATGATTTGCCCAGGGTCACAGTCAGTAAGTATCTGAGGCCAGATTTGAGCTCAGGAAGAGAAGTTTTCTTGCCTCCAGACCTACCACATTATCTACTGTGCCACCTAGCTGCCTTAACCTAGCAGGCACTTACTTTTAACAGACCACATGACAAAGAGTAGAAAGGGAGTGAGAGACTCTGGATTCAAATTCAGATTCTGCCATTTAGTTTCTTTGTGACTTAATATCTAAAGGTGTTTTTTCCTTATCTATAAGATGAGGGGGTTCGACTACATAATGTGGGTCCCAACCATCTCTAAAATGACAATCTTATTTAACCTAGAAGGCAGATTATCTTTGTAATGTAGACTTCAAGTCCCACATTGATCTTTTGGATCGACTGATAGCTCTATTACTATTGTATTATTATACTAATATCTCAATAATAAGTTCAATTATTCTCATATGCATAGCTACATATTGTATTAGTTACATGAGAACGAAAACTTAAAGGTGTTTGGGGGGGGAGGGGAGTGCAGGAGGGCTTTTAGATTTTTCTCTGTTGTTTGTCCCTATTCTGATCTGTTCAATAGTGGTGCAAACAGGAGGAGAGCAGCATTTTTATTAAATTTCATGCTAAAATCTGCTTCCTGGAGATCTGGTCTATTTTATGCAACAATCTCACCGTGCGGTGTCTCTTAAAACAGTTTGAACAGAACAGCTGCTATTTACATTTACACTGACAGCCAGATCCTTCCCTCCCCCAATTATGTTTACTGCTTTCTGTGCTTGTGAGATAACATTGTTATAGGATGTTCAGCAATGCTGCATCAAATGGAATGGCAAGTGAAGACACACTGATATGTAGTTAGAATGTGTATATCAAGCCACATAAGCTTTGGGTATAAGGACTCAGGAATGAATGGAGGGAGGGAGGGGAAAAAAAGAGGAAAGGAGGGGTAGATGGATGAATGAATGAATGAATGGATGGATGAATGAATGAATGAATGAATGAAAATCACCCATGATATTCAAGATAAAGATATGATTAAACCATTGCTGTCAATTTTTAAAGACTGACTCAAAGATTTAGAAAACTGTCCTTCCAACAGAAGCAAAATGAACAAGAGTTGACTTGCATGATAATGTGGAGAACCTATATCTTAATTATTTCATACTCTTATACCATGGGACAAAATGAACTGGGTAAATAATAAATAGTAATAAAGGAGGAATGAAAGAAACAGGTATTTATTAAGTGCCTACAATGTGCAAAGCACCGGTGTAAGCTACTTGCGAATACTATTTCATGTAATCCTCAAAACAACCCTGAGATTTAGGTGTTACTACTATTCCCATTTTACAGTTTAGAAAACCGAGGCAGGCAGATTAAATGACTTGTCCTAGGTAACACAGCTAGTGTTTGAAGCTGGATATGTACTTAGGTTTTCTTGATTCTAGACCTAGCACTCTATTTACTGTGCTTTCTAGCTTTCTCCTGCAAAGGAAAATCTGCATATTTGCAAAGAGAGGAGACAATGCTTCCCTTTATATACGCACAAGGAAATAAGTTTGAATGTGTAGACTTGTGTTTGTCCTTTGTTCTGAAAGAGGACCATGGCATCACGGAGACAATGACATGACTTGCAGTTGACTTTGATTTGAGGGAGAGGGGGCTGTGCAAGGTCACCAGCCTCACTTACTCCTCCGGAGTCATTTGGGTTCAGTAGCCAGATATTCATCAGGATGATTGGAGATGACCTAGGATGCCATGGGAGAACCTGGCCCTTTCAGGTAAGACCTTTTCAGGTTCTCATTTTGAGTGAGGTAGTGCTCATTCAGCGAATAGGTCTCTTTAGGAAGTGAGTCAAGGGATGGTCCCTTTAATAAAAAAAAAAAAATCAAACTGGGAGGAAAAGATCCTCAGGGTGGCTGGCCAAAGGAGAAACAATTACTATTTACATTCACTCTGAGCCAGGAGGGCCCCCAAAATATCCCGTAAGTGGTACTTGGGCAGTAACCTATTTTTGTCCAAGAGTGAAATGGGTTTAAGTCTTGGTCTTTGAGAAAGATTTAGTCAGTAAACCCAAGTTAATTAGTCAGCTTTGGGTCATCAAAATTCACCTTCCTTTGGAGAGGATAGGCATAGGCAGAAGCGGAGGCAGAGGCAGAAGCAGAGGCGATGAGCTGAGTTAGCTGATTGGGCCCCCATCCAGGCAGCTTAGTCTACTCACAAGTTGTGTTTGTCCTTCATTCTTGAAGAGGACCATGACATCAAAGGAGATGATGACATGACTAGTAGTTGACTTTGATTTGAGTGGATAATGCATAGATTAGTTTGGAAAGAGTGAGATGATGTGTCACTCCCACTTATTAGGAGAGGCTAAGGGTACGTGTTGCTGAAAAAAAGCTCTGCCTGATAATAAGCCATCTCATTTTTTAATATCATCCACTCATGCAATACACAACTCATTTCCTTTTTTACTCATTCAAATACTAGCATTTGGGAGGCAGAATGAATGAATGCAACAATACTTATTTTTTTGGTCATATCACTGTTAGTTCAAGTCTTTCCTAAATGACAACAGGTAGTTTAGGGAAAAGTTTTCAACAGCTACAGATATCAGCGATTTTAGGTGATTAATATTTTGTAAGCACTCTAATCTTTGCATGAAGGACAGGTAGGTGGTATAAGTGGCTAGAGCTCTGGGCCTGGAAGCAAGAAGACCCTTCTTCCTGAGTTCAATTCTGGTCTCAGACATTTAGTAGCTGTATCTTGGGCAAATCACTTAACTCAATTTCCTTATCTGGAGAAGGAAATGGCAGACCACTCCAGTATTTTTACCCAAATGGGGTCATAAAGAATAAGACATAACTGAAACAACTGAACAAGTTTTGCGAGAATTTTCCTCAAAACCTGTGAGGCAGGTGGTAGAAATATAATTTATCCCCCTTGTATTGATGAAGAATCAATCTCTTAGAGATTAAGGGTCTTGGTTTTAGGGCTGGTAAGTGACTAAGAGGTGATTCCAACTCATGTCTTTTGGGTACAGTTCTAAGACTCTTTGCTGTTCAGTCATGTCTGACTCTTCCAGCCCCTATTTGGAGTTTTCTTGGCACAGAATGGTTTGTCATGTCCTTCTCCAGATGAGGAAACTGAGGCAAACAGTTTGCCCAGGGTCACACAGCTGGTAAGTGTCTGAGTCCAGATATGAACTCAGGAAGAGGAGTCTTCCTGACTCCAGGCCAGTACTCTATCCACTGTACCTGGCTGTCCGTTCTAGTACTCTAAATACTATAATATGCTGCCTTTCAATAACAGCTGACATTAAAGATTTTCAAAGGGCATTATAAAAATTATCTAACTGGATTCTGGGTACAAGTTGGGTAGAATTCCAGTCAATGTAAACTATTCGAAAAGGTATAAAACAGAAAGTTTTGTCCCCTTTCTAGAGCTACAGGCTTTCTTATTGTATATCCTAAAATCCAATGTGAAGAATTTGGGTAAATGATAGCATGTAGAAACCAAGATTTCTCATTTTAATTAGAAATTAAGATACTATAGTAAGATAAACAAGATAGTAGTAAGATATCTAAGATACTATAATTAGATTGAATGGAAGGAATTAAAGCAAGGAAATGGAGCTAATGATAAGTGTTCTGAGATCATAGATGTTCACATGCTTTCACAGACTAAATTATAATAATTTTATTTCATTGCCAAAATTTTAGTCATTTAGTTTGTTTTTTTTAAGAGGAGGTGTTGTTTTTATACTTCATTCTAAGTACTGGGAGAAAAGACTTGGAAGGCTTCCTAACCAAACTTAGCATATACATTGGAGGGCCCCATTAATTGCTATCTGTATGACCCTGGACAAATCATTTAACCAAATCAGTCTTTAGTTTCTTCATCTGTAAAAAGAGGGAGTTTGACTAGATGATTCCAGTTCTATAATCCCATGACCCTGTGAGAATGTCTCTATAGCAACAATGATAGGATATTTAACAATTGTCATGGTAGTGATGTTACTTCATAAGGACAATTTTAGCAATTTTCCATTGCTACCAAAGAGAATTAGTACAAATTAATACGTGCTTAAAATCAACAGAGTTCATTTAAATGTTTGTTCTAAAAATCATATGTTCGTGATCTTGATTTTTCAAGGATATAGATGGGAAATAACAATTCATATCTATGTAACCAATTGTTCCTGAAGTGTGCAATCAGAAACCAGAATTGTAAGTAAATTCTTGTCATCTTGAATGAGTTATACAAAAATGACATTACTTAGAATGTGGAAAAATCTTACTTTGACATTGATGTTGTGGACATAAGGCCAGTATATCTCTAAACCAGAAAGCTTACATATAAGATTATATCACTATATAGCAGAATTAATATAATCAAATCTGTTACAGTGAAGTGTTTTACAGCACTATATTTATCTAAGCTAAATTAATGTATTATTTATCAAAAAAAAGCTATCCATGCTTCCAAGCATTAAAAATATATTTTAGTAGTTAATCTGAATAGTCTTGTTGACAGAAACCTAGTCTAATAGTCAGAAGGGACCTCTAAGACCATTTATTCCAACTCATCCCCTAACAAAAATTGTCTCTTCAAGTGGTCATTCAGCTTTTGCCTGAAGGCACCTAATGGGGACTGACTCCTGAGAGATCCCACTCCATATGTATGTATATATATGTGTATGCATATACATACATATGTACATATACACATGCTATATATATACATATACACACATATAAAGTATATACTATACTAGGTAAAGTGAAACCATTATCTCCCTCATTCTGGACACTCCTCCCCTCCTAAATTAAACTAAGATTGTATTATTTTATTTGGTTGTTTTCTTCAAAATACGTCAATGTCATAGAGAATATTCAACACAGAGTCCAAACTGGTTCCCTATGCATAGTTAAGGCTTCTTTCAGACGCTCCTGATAGCAAATGACTTTGTGAGGATTGCATTAAGCTCTAGAAGACCACAGAGACTTCTAAAAAAAGATTCATAACCACCCCAGAATCCAGACTATGACATATAATTGGATAGATAGTCCATTGAGTTGATTCATCAATACATAGATAGACATTAGAGATAGATGTGTCCAGAATTAAATAGAAGGAATGAGAGAAACAGATCTCATTTGGGGAATCAGGCAATGCTTTCAATAATCCCAAGCTTCCCCTTGAAAGCAAACTTCATTTTATTAACACTGAACTTCTCCTGGGAATGCTTTATGACTATCTATCATGAAATTAATCTTCTAAATATTCAAAATTGTGAATCACCCAAAGGGCAATGAATAAAGATGTGCTGTGGTTGTAAATACTCTATAGCAAGTTACCAATGACAGTTTATGCTCATTAAGTGGCATAAAAGATGTCATCAAAGAAAAGGAGGTAGACTTGTCATATATCAACGGACAAACAAAATATTATGCTGGTACCATTCAATATCAACAGATGTAGAGGAAGCCTTTTTGTAAACTCCTTATGAAAATTTATGGAAGGACATGGATAAGACTCAAGTTGGATCAGAAGATGAGGGAGAATTGTTACCTGCAACAATAGCAGGTTTACCTCCATTAATATATCGTATCTTTTGATTCAAGATCATGTTTGTGATTATATTGAACTTGCAGTCTGCTAAGACTCCCAGACCTTTTTTTAGACTAACTCTTATTTACGCATCTAACTCCTCCATTTTGTATTGATCAAGTTGATTTGTAACACAAATGTAAGATTTACATTCTGCTGTGGATAGAGCACTGGGCATGGAGTCAGAAAGACTCCTCTTTCTGAGTTCAAATCAGGCTTCAGAGACTTACTATGTGACCCTGAGCAAGTTACTTAACTCTCTTTGCCCCACTTTCTTCACTGGTAAAAAGAGCTGGATGAGGAAATGGCAAACCACTCCAATATGCCAAGAAAACTGCACATGGGGTCACAAAGAAGTAGTACTGACTGAACAACTACAACAATGAGATTTATATTTGTCCCAATTAAATTTAAACTTATTTAATTTTGCCTAATACTTGAGCCTTTTGAGACCTTTTTTGATCTTTCTGTGATATCCACTGCGTTAACTATTCTTTTCAACTTTGTGTTATTCGCTAATTTGGTAGGAACATCATCTATGCCTCTGTCCAAGTCATCAACAAAAATGTTAACTGGCATAGTTAACAAGTTAACAGCTTCCTGGGAGACTCCTTGATTCTCTGGTCTTCTGATAAAACTATATCAAATCTACCCCAGGCATATGAGAATGGATCCTACTTTATTAAATGAATTTAGTGAAGGGAGTCCTCCAATCTTCTTGAATTTACCATTGTAGTATTTTTCAATTTTGAAGATCATTTCAATCTCATTATTACTCAGTCCTTCCTAAGTGGTAAAGAGGGTTTTTAATTTTTTTTATTTGATTCTCATCACCTTTAGATGACCTATCATGACCTCTACCTTTGATTAATACAAAGTTAAGAAATCTAGTTTTAGAACTAGAATTTAGGAACTGCTGTTCTGCTATTCTTTGCTTAATATGCTATGTTTCTGGGGTCCAAAAGAAGAGTAAAAAATTAGAAAAATTTAGAAAGGGACTGACAGACATGGAATGTGAAAAGAAATGGCAAAAAAGCAATATAAACACATTTTTCCCTTCTGATTATAATCTTACATCCTTGATGTAAGCATAAGAATGTGAAATTGACTGATTTCCATTGTTGTTTAGCTAAAGATAAGAACAAATAATAACAATAGCAGCTAGCATTTATGTCATATTTTAAGATTTTGCAAAGCACCTCTCTCACAATACTGGGAGGCAGGTGCTATATTATATTTATTTTAATACTATAAAAATAAATTATATTTATTTTTGTTATGCAAATAAAGTATTATATTTGTTTCATATTTATAAAGATAATTATATTATCCTCATTTTTACAGAAAAGAAAAATGAAGTTGAGACAGGTTGAGTGATTTACAGGATCATACACCTAAGCAAGTGCCTGAGACAAGATTTGAACTAAGGTCTTCCTAGGCTTTATACATGTATACACATACACATATAAACACTGTATATATGTATTTTGATGCTAGATTGATAGGTCCAGCATGCTATCCATCATGCTACCTTTTAGACATGAGAAATTAAAATACTTTTGTCTACAATTTCTCTGGAAAATCTAAACATTTCAAAAATTGAGAAAAGTTGTGCTAAATCTGTTTAAGCAGCTAGATGACACACTGGATGGAAGGTTGGGTGTGGAGTCAGAAAGACACATCTTTCTGAGTGCAGATCTAGCCTCAGACACTTATTAGCTATGTGACCCTGGGCAAGTCATTTAACCCTGCTTGCCTCAGTTTCCTCATCTGTAAAATGAATTGGGGAAGAAAATGACAAACCACTCCAGTATCTTTTTGCCAAGAAAACCCCAAATGCACTCACAAAGAGTCACATATGACTGAAAATGATTGAATAGCAACAGCAAGTGTGTTTAGGGAGTGGATTTGTTGAAGCTTAAGTTGTAAATGAAGAAAATTAAGGAAAATGTAAATCATCTTTGTCCCCGGGAGAGTAAAGAAAATATATGTTTTGTTAAGTATTTTATAGTAAAGAATTTGATGGTAGACAATAGTCTAGGAACAGTAATACTAATTGCATTAGCTCTTGGTCTGTTACTCACATGACCTTATATACATTTATCTTTGTGATTCAGGTATTCTGGTGCTCATAAGCAGGATTTTAAAGATATTCATTCAGGGGCAGCTAGAAGATGAAATGGATAGAGCACAGACCCAGGAGTCAGGAGGACTTGAGTTCAAATGTGGCCTCAGACACTTACTCAATAGACCCTGGGCAAGTCATTTAACCCCAATTGTCTCAAAAAAAGAAAAGATTCATTCATTCACTGCTCTGTTCCCTCAGCGTGGCACAATGGAAAGAGCACTGACTCTGGAGTCAGAGAACCTGGGTTCAAGTAGCATCTTTGATACCATCTATGAGACTTCAGACAAGTGATTTAACCTTCCTTGATCTCAATTTTGAGGAAGTGAGACTAGAGAGCTTCTCGAATTCCTTCTAGCTCTAGGTCAATGATCTTATTGACACTGATTTTTTTGGGAGAAATTAAGGATTATCCATCATTCTCAGTCTATGCCCTATGTATTATTAGTAGCACTAAAATGCTACAAAGCTTTTATCCCACTTTCCTCTCCCTAGATGAAATGAATCAGTCAAATAAAGTATTATGTCGTAGGATGGATGGAGAAAGGTTTTGGAGCCAGTATCATCTATAAATCCCACCTCAGACATCTAGGTGAAATAGCAAAACTTGAATGCATTAAAACCTGAGTTAAATTCCTTTCTCAGACATTCACTAGTTATATTATCATGTCATAGCATAACCACTTTAATAGTCATACTTTCTGATTGACTAATCCTGAGTGATTGAACTTAAGTCTCATCATCTGAAAAATGGGATAAAGGTAGCAAACTCCTTCATAAAGTTGTTGTGAAGATAAAATGAGATAATACAGTTAAGATGCTTAGCAAACATTAAAAGACTTTATAAATACTAGCTGTTTAAAATTAGTTATATATTAATAGCAACTGTGTGATCATGGGGAGATCACTTAATTTCTTAATGCCCCAGACAACTTGCTACGACTATAAATCTTATTTCAGTAGCTGATTTATAGTAATGAGAGTTTTTTCAAAGGTAACATCCTGTATCAGTGAAATTGTAAAACTGGTTCCCCCCCAAAAAGAGTAAAGTAATTTGTGGAGGTAAGATGTCAGATGATGATAAGCTCATGAATTGATAATGAGCTAAAACATGGAAACAGAAAATGAAGGCAGCAGTATATTGATGGAACCAAATGCTGTCCTTGTACTCAAGGAATGTTGAAAGGCCCAGAGGAATACCCCCAATTTTGTGGGGGTTCCTTATGAAGAATTTGTGGAATGTCATGGACAAGAGTTATGCTAAATAAGAAGATGCAGGAGAGTTGCAGTCTGCAACTGGGTTTGACTGGAAAGTATAAGACTGAAAATCAAAGTTAGGATCTGATTTTTGAAGCCTTTCTCCCTGTCATGTATTCATGACCTTTTACCCCTTAATCTATAAGGAGAAACAAAACATTGAAGAGATCATATTGACAGTCGTGGTGGAAAAGAGGGAGGAAAGCAAATAAAGAGGGTATTTATAGGACGCTACAAAATAGCATCTATTTATGTCCATAATAAAATGGACATAAACCATCTTTTGAGAGCACTGTGAAGATACATTTTATGATAATATTAGTAAAGCATTTTACTGATCATGGAGTCAGATTCACTAAATTTTCACGCTGGTCAAAAGGCCTTTAGACTCCAGTGAATGAAGGGTAAATAAGGAGTCAGAAGACCTAGGTTTCAGTCTTGATTCTTGTACATGCAAGGTGTATGAGCTTGAGTGTATCTCCTAATACCTCTAAGTTGTTTTCTTATGATGCAATAAAGAAATATTCAGAATTTCATTTTGTGGGTGTTCAGTATTTTTAATTCTTTGTGATGCCATTTTGGAGTTTCCTTGACAAAGATACTGGAGTGGTTTCCCATTTCTTTCTCCAGCTCATTTTATAGATGAGGAAACTGAGGCAAACAGGTTTAAGTAATTAGCCCAGGGTCACACACCTAGTAAGTGTTGGAGGCTGGATTTGAACTCAGGAAAAGAAGTTTTCCTGACTCCAAGCCCAGGACTCTGTGCACTATGGAGCCACCTAGCTACATATTTTCACTACCTGCCTCAAGACTGAGCAATTGTTTTATAAATGGTAAATTGTTTTCTTTCTGTTAATATTATTAGGATTACTATTGATGATAAAAAACATTTCCTTTTTTAGTCTGGAGCTGAACACAGGCCCTCTTACTGCAGAGTCCATGCTGCTCTTGTGACTCCACACCTTGAACTCAGTCTTGGAACAAAGAGTAGATGTTCCCTGAAGCCAAGAAGGGACGTAACCACCTTATTTTGCACTAAATACAGAGGTATAGTAAGACTCAAATGATAGAATGGAAACTAGGCATTTTGCCAACCTTAGATAGCTATGTAAATGTGAGTTGCAGTTGTTGTAATTCAGCCTACGTTCACTAGGTCTCCAGTTTGGTGATGACTTCACTTCTTGATTTTCTATCCTGTACCTGGCCAATTCAAACAAAATTTATAGAGCAATAGAGGAATGAGCTGGGAAAGGTTTAAACATCAATCTCTACCAGGTACGGTGGGGTGAGGGCAGGAGTTGTTCTCAAATCCCACTTCTGATGCTTATGACCTGTGTGACCTTGGACAAGTCTCTTCACTCCAGCCCACAGTCTTTCCCTCTTGCATAAAATGAGGTTCTCTGGATGACTTCCAAGGTCCCTTTCAGCTTTAGTGCTATGATCCTAAGCAGCCTTTAATCAAAGCAAAGAGGAGTGAATGGGAGTGTTTAAACAGTGATTGTGCCAAGTTCCTGTGTACTCCAGAGAAGATCAGTACCTAGGCCTACTCTTAAGTAAGCACAGGTAGAGCTGTCTCCTAGGAAACAAACAAGGTAGTCCCTGATCAAAAAGATTCCTAGTAGGAGAATTAGAGGAGGCTAGCTCTTTTCCCCTAGGCAAGGCTGGCACTAGGCAATTTAAATAAAGTTCATCCTCCTCCTATCTAAGTCCCTCAAGTGTTTCTCCGAGAGCTCCTACCCATAACTAAGTACATCATTCAAGTCTCTCATCCTGTGCAGTATACTTTCTAACTCCCAATAAATAATTATCAACTCATTCCTTTCTGTCAGAGCCCACCAAGAAAACCTGCTAAAATGGAAAACTAACTACAATTATCCCTTCCACGTCGAAGATATTAGGGGCATGCATAATGCCCCTCAATCTAGAAAATGCATAAAATTTTTTGGCTTTCCCTTTGCACCATAGAAGTCTGAATTATGGTATTAAAAGATAAAAATATGTTGATATTTTACAATGCTATACATATATTTTATGCATTTCTGAGTTTCTAAACTTTTTCTATGTCATCTACTGGCCTTTACAGGCTTCTGAGAAACTCCCCTGAGATTTCCATTTAATTTCTTATGCACATTTGAGATGTATATTGAAACCATGATGAGGCAAGTCTCAGTGCAGAAGGAATAACTCTGCACTGAAGGTGTTAATGATGACTATGGTCCTCTGTTTTACTCTCCCCCAAAACACTTTCATTTTAATATGTTAACTCAATTAAGGTAGGAACTTCAGAAACTGGAGGATGGGAGTGAGGGGAGTTGAGATTTTTGGACAGTAGGATTTGTAGCATGCTTAAAATCTCTTTAATCTTAATAGCTAACATTCATGTAATGCATTGCTTTACAAATATCTCATTTTATCCTTACAAACATTCTCAGTGGTAGGTATTAATCCCATTTTACTAATGAGAAAAATGAAGCCAACAGAAGTTGATTATCCAGGGTCAAGTAGGAAGTACTTGAAGACAGATTTTAATTCAGGTTTTCCTGAAGGCAGGTAACAAAGCTCTCTATCCTAGTATACACCACTTAGATGCCTCACTTGCTGCCAAGTTATCCTAAGTGCAGCCCTGGAGTATTTAAAGTCCTTTACAATCTGGCTACTTTCTACCTTTCTAGTCTTTGCATACTTTTTCTATATCACTTACTCTACTGTCCAGTCACACTGGCCTGCTTCCTGTTCCTTACCTATCATGCTCTCTGTCCCTTTGCATTGGCTATCCCCTTTTCCTGAAATGTACTTCCTCCTCATCTCCACTACTTAGAATCCTTGGTTGTCTTATTAGACCAGCTCAAGCATTACCTTCTATGGAAAGCTTCCCTCCCCTTTCCTTAAATACTAATGCTTTCTTCATAAAGTCTACCTCGTAGTCATTCCTTTAAAAGATATGTGATCTTTCCCATTAAACTCTTTGTAAGTTCCTTGAGGAAATGCTCTGTTTCATTGCTGATCTTGTACCTGTAGCATCTACCATGGTTCTAGTCATGTAGTGGACATAACACTTGTTGACTGATTGCAGCACCAGAAAGGATGCACTCATCAGTGCAAATTTGGAATACTAGTTGCACATAGCAAGGTGTCAAACACTAGGCCCTTGGGCCTCATCATGGTGCATAGCACTAAGGTGTGCTCTAGAATGAAATGTAATTGGGAACTACTTAACAAATAAAAAATAAAATAGAACATAGGTGATGAGGTCTCATAAGCCATTATTTGACCTGAAGAATTCTCATGTATTGGTCAGTGGTCCTCATTTCTATTTGAGTTTATAGGCTATTAATATTATATATTTTTCCTCTTATTATTGATAGCTGTGATATTTTCAACATAAAACTTATCTGAGAGGAAAGAGAGGCCTACTAGAAAATAATCTTAATTTTATGTAAAACAACTTTTTTAAATCTGTTAATAGTTATCCTTTGTAAAGGAAATTTTTATGGAAATAAAGAGGCCACATCCAATCAATGAGTGACATTTAGAGGGGTAGCCTGGTGGGGAGTAGATAAAATGCCGAAGCTGGAATAGGAAGATCTCAGTTAAAAGTCTGATGCCTTTTTAAACTGAATCACTTAACCTTTCTGTGTTTTAATTTCTTCATCTGTAAAATGGGAATAGTGATTATCTGTTATACTTCTCTCACAGAATTATTGTGAGACTCAAATGAAATAGTTTTTAAAATAATAATCATTTAAAAATAATTTTAAGATAATTTTATAATAATCATTTTTAAATTTTAAAGTGCTATATGACATATCAGTTATTGTTATTAAAATGTTCAGAAGAAAGACACCTATTAATTTGCATAAACATAAATTTCCTGCCTCATTTAATTCAGAATCGATCTAATCTCTGATTTGGAGGAGAGAGAAAAGGTTTGAAGGCATTTCCTTTTCTCTTTTTATAACCCTAAACTCAGCTTAACGGATAAGGCTTCTAAAACGGAGAAAACAGGGATGAATGACAGCTCTTCCTCCGATGGATGTCTACAAATTGACTGAGACACTTTTCTTGATTGAAAAGGAAAATGACTGGGACTGACTGACTGGATGCAGACCTGGAGAGGCCCACTGAACAAAGCAGCCTGCTTACCTACACAGCCTTTTTCTTTCTGCTGAGCAAAAAGCCATTTAAGGCTCTACTGGGTTTCCTGATGATAAATGTGATCCAGAATAAAGGCAGAGATTACATTTCAAGCACTAGCCTCTTCCTCTCTCCCTAGTTTTTCCCTTGATCAAATTCTGCAACCCAGAAATGCTAATATGCTGTCATCTAGAAATGCTATTTTAAAGTAAATAATGGTAATGCCTGTCAGTTACTACTTCCTCCAAGAAGCTCTCCCGGATCACCCTTCCACCCCCATCCTAGATGAAAAATGACCTCTTCTTTCTCAAGCTCAGTTCATGTGCCCAATAGGAGACCTTCCTTAACCCTTCCCCCAGCCCCTACTATGCTTGTGCCCTCAAATTACCATTCATTTATTTTGTATATATTCGACATATTTATGTGAACACATGTTCTTTTCCCCAATAGAATACAAACTCCGTATGAACTACCTCATGTTTGTCATTGTATACTCAATACTTAACTCAGTGCCCAACTCAGAATAGGCACTTAATAAATTCATGTTGATTGGCTCTCCATTTTTTCTTATAGAACTTTTGGACATCTCCTTCGTCCTTTTTTATCTTAAGTGATACTAATTTGGACATGTGTCTATTTCTTCCTTTTGACTTTTATTTTCCAAAGGGCAAGTACCCACTAACTTTTAATTTTTTCATCTCCAGTATTTAGCATAATTATTTGTACATAATAGGCACTTCATAATGGCTTCTATTGCACTGGAGTAATCCAGAAGTGGGGCAGCTAGGTGGTGCAGTGGTAAAATGTCAGGCCTAGAGTCAGGAGAATCTAAGTTCAAATTGGAGTTCAGACACTTCCTAGATGTGTGACCTTGGGCAAGTCACTTCACACTTTTTGTCTCAGTTTCCTTATCTGTAAAATGAGCTGGAGAAGAAAACGACAAACCACTCCAATATCTTTGTCTAGAAAAACTTAAATGGAGTCATGAAAACTCAGAACTGAAAACTGAGTGAACAGAAGAAGATGCTGTGTTTGTCTGAGAAAAGGATTATAGCCCGTAGAATTTTATGCTTCAAAAACTGAGACTGGGGGTGTGGGTGTGGCAATTCATTGAAGTGTATACTTTCAGATCCTAGGACTGGGAGAGTTAGCTTAAGGAATTTGAGGAGTTTGGTCTTTAGTATAAGGAATCACTCAATTGACCCATGTGTCTGACCTCTGATTAAAAAAAAAGTCATTCTAAATACTGACATATCCTTCCAGAGATGTTTTGGTAAATGTTTAACAATGGGCTCTCAGGGGAAAATATATTTGTATCCTATTTAAAAATTTAATCTGCATTATTAACATTTTCTCCTTCATTTGTGTAAGTCTGTACAGTCAACAAAGCAACAAATCGTGCCCTAATCCGTAGCATTTGTTACTTTTCCAGGTATACATCCTCACACTTGCAATTTAACAATGGTCTGTACAGCTAGTTAGAGCTGACTCCAGTATACTCTTGGATATTTCCCAGGGGGCTGGGACTCAGGAAGAGGATTCTTTTTCAAACATTCTTTTACAATTCACGCATCTTAGTGATGTGTATATATGTGTGTGTGTGTGTGTGTGTGTGTGTGTGTGTGTGTGCGCACATGCATGCGTGTGTATGTGTATATATATATATATATATATATATATATATATATATATATATATAACACACACACACACACACACACACACACACACACACACGCACATATATATATATGTAAACAAAGGTATTTAGAAAGGGAGAGTTACAGATAGAATGCCTGGTCATGAACTCACATTTCTAAAAACCACCAACTCAGAAGAAGGAAATCATATTAAAGTTGAAAGGGATCTCAGAAGTCATCTAGTTTAATCCTGTTTTCTTTTTTTAAACAAATAAGAAAACTGAAAACCAAAGATGTTAAGTGAGTTGCTTAAGGTCACACTGGTAAGAGGAAGAATGGGAAATTGAATGCAAATCCCCTGAATGTAAATTCGGATGCTTTTTCTACTATACCAAGTCAGAGATGGCAATTGCAGAGACTGACAGAGCAGAAATATAGTACATGGACACTGTTATGCTATCACCAGAACCCAGATGTCATCAATGCTTTGAATGTTGGGGATGGAGAAGAGTCACAAGTTTTCTGGATTGGGAGAGGTTGCTGAGTAGAGGAATTCAGGCTAAAGACCCTGATCAGTTCTGTTCAAGTGAGAGAATCAAGTACTTCTTTTCTCTTCTCTATTCCCTTAAAAAATTAATTAGAATAAAAAATTAAATGAAAAGTTAAAAGTTCAAAATTTGAATTTAAAAACTTAAAAATTAAACTTCTCCCAAGGTTTCAATTTTGAACTCTGTCAATATCTCAGCTCTCTCTGTGTGACCTCTATCTCTTTTGCAATTACTCTCTGGCCTTACTTTTGAGTCTGGCACTATTTTCTGATACTTCAGTCTCTGGTTTGGAAAGGGTGAATCAGTGGAATAAGAAGGAGGAGGAAAGAAGTCAAATGACTGAAGTTTCAGGGTTACAGAAGGACAATTATTAAAAGTACTCTCTGCTCTATTCCAGTAGCTAAAAGTATTTAAGTACTATTTGCAAGATAGAATCAGTTTATCAACAAGGGAGGACATGCTGTAGGACATAATATTAGAAGAGGATCTCAGATGATTGTAGATATTAGGACCCAGTGTCAGGCAATAGCTACTTAATAAGTGCCTTTTAATTTATTGATTGATTATTCTCTCTATTTTGACTCATTAATGTTCTCTATGAAGCTAACTAGTCTATTTCATCAATACAGTTAAGTAACTTGATAATTTCATGAAATAAGTAAGTTAAACTAAAAATCCTATTACCAAAATCTACAAAGCAGTTTTTACAGATTT
Source organism: Potorous gilbertii (assembly GCA_028658325.1). Classification (NCBI taxonomy): domain Eukaryota; kingdom Metazoa; phylum Chordata; class Mammalia; order Diprotodontia; family Potoroidae; genus Potorous; species Potorous gilbertii. The sequence continues at coordinate 334,094,397 of CM053770.1, read as the reverse complement.
TTCCTCCTTTTTAACTCCATGTTTGGGCAGCCAGGTGGTACAGTGAATAGTGCAAATAAGAAAGTTGAATAGTGCAAATAAGAAAGTACTGAGTTCAAATCCTACTTCAGGTACATATTAGTAGTGTGACCCTGGCTAAGTTACAACCTCTATCAGTCTCAGGTTCCTTCTCTGTAAAATAAGTAAAATAATAGCTAACTAAGAAGGCTGTGGCAAGGATCCAATAAAATATATGTAAAGCACTTGCAAATCTTAAACACATACGCCATCAGTATTGTTAATTATATATGTAGATTGTTAGGGTATATGTACAGATTTAAGCTAAGTGAGGATTCAATTAAACCCCAAATTCAAATTAATTTAACAAACTCAGATATTGAATTTAATCCGATAAAAATGTTTGTTGATCACTGTACCAAGTATTAGGTAGATATAAAAGACACAGCCTTTGGACTCAGTGTTTATTATGGCTTAGGAAGGGCTGTAATATACAGAATGTCCCAAAAATCTTAATGCAGTTTAATCTACCAAAATTTAAAACTGCACTAATATTTTGGGGGCTCCCTATTTTACAGAGATATTGTGAATTATTTTAATGCACTCCAAAAATGATTTAAAAGAACTTTCCGGGCACTTAAAAGTACCTTAGGAAACAATTACTACTGGAAAATATATTACTACTTGATAAAAATACCAATACAGTAGAACTTAGTAATAAAGAATCCCATTTAGTAGACATTAAAAGTATGTTTACTTATCTGACAGAAATTTTACAGCAAATGTGAAAGCTGAAAAACATTAAATTAAGCTAATTATTGTCTCAGCAACTAGAAAGGTTTTTAGGAACATTTGACATCACAGGGAAATGGGGATCTATCATGCTTGGTACCAGTTTACAATTAAGTGATGCTTCCACACACTTGTCAGTCTATCTATCTACCTGCCTATCTATCTATCTATCTATCTCAGGAAATTGCTCTTCCAACAATAGATTTCCTAAGTGAATCAGTGATGCTCTAATGAATTAGGACCAAGTTCATATGAATTGAGTTTTGGGTGGGGGGGGAGAGAAGGATTTGGACAGATGTATGATTTCATTTGTGCAGGGTCCTGCAATAAGATAATCCTCTTCGTCAATGCAGATTAACATCTTCTCTCTAATTTTTATTCTTAAAGAGTTTTCTGGGCAATAAGAAGTTAAGTGACTTGCCCAGATCACATAGTCATTGTACGGCAGAGATGGGGCTTGAACCCAGCTCTTTCGTACTCTCTCCACCATGCTACTCTGCTTCTGTAAAGTAATAGTAAAGTGATAAAAGAGTGATAAACTGAGTAAAGTGATAAAAAATTGATTATTAATGAATTTTTTTCATTATTAATTGAATTTATTATTAATGCATTAGCATTACTACAGTGCTTTGCTATTCTCTGGATTTAGTTTAATTACATCGAATAGGGCCTCTTGCACACACATGAGCTCTTCCACTTTACCATATAAAGTCTACTTTCTATTATCCATGCGCAAGTATTATAATGCAATTCTTCCACAATAGCAAGGATAATTAAAAATGTAGCAAATTTTGACCTAGGCAAGGGGGGTGATGAGTTCACAATAAGCTTATGACAGGACAAAAATATAATGCTAATTATGGGGGCCAGGGAACAAGCCCAAAATAAGTACTTAACAACTCTTCTCTATAAATTATAATAGAACCATCCAGGTCTTAAAAAATAATATTCTTAGATCTTGAATTTTGGCATCTTTCTAAATTTGGACATGTGTGGATCCTGGTCATGAACAGAGAAATATTCAAGCAGTGCCAGTCTCATTACTGATCTCTCCATTCCCTTGAATTTTTTAGATACTATGATTTTAAGGAGATATAATCATAGGCCAGTCTAGATAATTTCAATAGCTATCTCTACAAATTATGTCCTTGGATGTCTTTAGCACTCAAATGATTTATCTGAGAATAGGTAATAATTATGAAAGTTTTAAATGGATGGAAATCAAACAGATACAATTTAAAAACATCTAATTTAGGTACCTCAGAAAGGACCTAGGTCTCAATGACATAACAGGGGAAGGAGGACAATTCTGACTCTCTAGAAGATCAATAAATCATATCCATTCTACTGCTATCCTGTATATATCCAAAGTCATATACAGGAATTTAAATTCTGTAAGTATAAAGTTAGATAGCTAGATGTTATAATGAACAGAGCACTGGGGCTGAAAAAGGAAAGATTTGAGTTTAAATCCAGTCTTAGGCACCTACTAGCTGTGTGATCCTGAACAAGTCACTTAAACCTGTTTGCTTTAGTTTCCTCATCCGTAAAAGGAGCTGGAGAAGGAAATGGCAACCTAGAAAACCAGTGGTTTTCTTTGCCACAGAAACCCCAAATGACTGAAAAACAGCAAGAAACCTAAGGTAGAAGATGGGGCAGCTTCTTTGTCTGGAAAGAAGCAACACCCTGTCACTATTAACTGAACCCCAAGCCAGGTCATAAAAGACTCCAAAAGAACAGTCAACAAAAGTGAAGGAGGTTTTTTCTCTTAATCTGTTATCAAATTTTAGCCTATTTTACTTGTCAACTCCTTGCTCTTCAAATGTTAGAGTATTTTCATTTTCCTAAAATGGCCCACAGAAAATATAAAGTGCGACCTTAAAAATAGGTGAATGCTTGTGGGGTATGATAGGAACAATAATTAAAAAAAGATCCCCTTGTCATCAGATATCTCCTTCACAGTCTTGGTATACATGGTGAACGACGGCCTACTGTCATATATTTACCTCTTTGCATCATGAAAATTTTCATTTGAATGGTGCCCCCTGAAGAGTACCCCCCTCAGCTTTAACACCTAAGACTTATTTGATAAGTAACTAAGAACAAATTTACCGCAGGACACGAAATAGGAATCAAAGTATGAAACCTGAAGTACCTTGAAATGGTGAAAGTGTGACAAAGGCAAAGGTTTGAATGTTAATTTTGTTTGGGATGCAGGTTGATATTTCATAAATACAGCCTTAAAGAATATTTTTGTGCACATCTATATAAATATTTGTATGTATATATACATATATTTGTATGCATGCATCTATACATCTATACAGAGAGTGTGTATATAGACATACACACACAATTATAAGAATAACTATGGAATATCCCTTTGATGTCTAAGAGTAGCTGGGAGGGAGGGGTCTGTCATAGACAACAACAAGAAGAAGGCCTGTTTCTGCTTCTCCTTTAATTTCGACCCTAGCTCCTCTTGCATAGCAGTAACCTTTACCATTTCAGTGTCAGTACATATACACATACACAAAACATCATCTCTGAACATACCAGTGTGTATTTTCTTGATAGCAAAATATCCTAATGGTTAAATCATCAAAGAAATGTGAAACATGGTTGTTCTCCAAGAGTTTCTTTTTACAAAATATGATCACCATTGCTCATTGACATTCCAAATAAGCCAAGGTGCCTTTTCAAAAGTGAATTTCGCATGCTAACAATTAAAAAAATGTAAACAAGTGATTTGGGTGTTTTCCTCATCTACTCATTCCAATAGGAAAACTCAATAGCTACTTAACGTATAAATAAAGAAAAAAAAAAGACCTCATTAGGTTTTGGGAAAAGACCTGTGCCACTATTGTATCTTATACATTTTTGGTAATCTTTCTAGAATGCAACATAGACCAAGAGTAGTTCTTTCAAACTCCAAAGCAGCACCAAGAGTAAGACACTTTTTTGTTTGTTTCTAATAGTCTCAATGATTTTTATGAGAAGGGAATAGATTATGATAATTGAATATAAAATAAGTTTTCTTTCTGCCCCATAGGAAGATGATAGAAGATAACAGATTGCTGCTCAGAAGGACCAGGGTAGTTATTGGGTGATGAAATGTGGGCAAACTATTTGGTTGCTATTACTATTATTGCTTCTGCTTTCTCTGCCAAGAATGAAGATCTTTGGATTGGAAAAGAGAGAATAAAAGTAGTAGGTAATTGAAACCCAAGTAAAGGGATAGTAAGAAAGTTCCTAACTGCCTTCAATGACTGCAAGTCATCAGGCCTCAAAAAATTATATCTCAGGGCATTGAACGATTTGCCAGATGAGAGTCTATGACTCTGTTACTGAATTCTATTAATTTAACTTTTATTTTATTTTATTTTTAACTTTTTATTTCCTTTTCCATAATGCCATAAAATTCAACTATGCAGCAAGAGATGATTATTGAAATTTAAGAACAATCTTTCTACAATGTATCTGATAATCCTTTAGAAGGCATTACTTTAACCATGTGAATTGCTTACTTGTAATGAAAATAATTTAAAATTAGTTTTATCTGAGCTATCAAATAAACAGTGATAAATCTACAACCAAATGAATCATTTTGGGAGCTCAGTATACACTGACCTTTTAATGACTTCTCTCCTTCTCCCATTCCCTTTACTGACTGAAAGAAAACATTAGCCCTAAATGGGAAATCCAGCCCAATCACAGTTAAAGGACAATGGGATATAGAATTAAATGGCACTAAAAACTGACAGTAAAACAACCAAAAAGACACAAAAATGTATAATAACATGTTACCAAAAAATGTCAACCATTTTTCTCTCCAGAGAACACCATTAACTTTCAGGACCAAAAATCCTACCTTCTACTAAGGAGGTTAGGAGGGTGACATTAGCCGCTTTCCTTCTCCCTGCTGGCAGATTCAAGCCCAGCCTGTCCAGTTTTTCTCTCAAGCATCGTCCCCCATTCTTGGATTTTGCTCTGTCAGGAAACAAAATAAAACTAACATTTGGAAACTCACTTGAATTAATCCACAGAAAGAATAGATTACAAATAATTTCACCTGGGAAGGATTCTCACCCAGCAGGTGTTCATAAAGTAGAGGTGTAAAATGAGCAGATAGGACTGAAGACTCTGAATACCACAAAAATAGCTTTGTCTTACCTTCTCAAAATACCTCCCAGGAGGGAAGCATTTAGGCATTCAGGAGGTGATAGCCGCCTCTTGACCTCTGCTATGGTCACTTTGTATTTGGAAGTGGAACTCAGTAGTGACAAGCGACCAGGGACAGAACAAAACAAGTCTGTGGGGTTAACCACACAAGTGCCACCTTGGAAAGAAAGAGAGGGGGAAAAAGATATCCATATATTAGTAACGAAGTGAAGTACACATGAGTGACATGCAGATTTTTTTTAGTTACATTGGAGGTCATAGGTGCAAGTTAGAGTGTTCATTTTTAACATCCCAAGGAGAACTCAGTGGACCAGAAAAGACTCTTTTCTCTCATTCTACACTTGCACAACTTTCAAATTTTTAAAAATTAAAACCTCAACATGCCCCTAGTTGATCTTAGCTCTCTCTCTCTCTCTCTCTCTCTCTCTCTCTCTCTCTCTCTCTCTCTCTCTCTCTCTCTCTCTCTCTCTCTCCATATATATGTCAATGACTAGATAATGAGTAAGTGTACACCTTGTTGCCCTTCACCTTTGCTGTTCCTCCAATAGGGACATACCATCTCCCAATTCTGAGCATTTTCACCTTCATTGCTTCCTGGTTTCTTTGAGTTCCTTCAAATGTCAGCAAAAGTCCTATCTTAGTTAAAAAATCTTTCCCAGTCATTTTTAATCTTAGTGCCTTCCAGCCTTGACTATTCACCCTCCATATATCCTGTATTTACTTTGATTCTGAATTGTTTATTTCATGTTGTGTCCCCCTTTAGACTATATGTTTCCCTGAGATAGCTGATGGCTCAGTGGATTCTGGACCCGGAACAAGGAAGACGAGTTTTGTGACCCAGGGCAAGTCACCTAACCTCACTTTCCTCAGCTATAAAAGGGGATTAATAATAGCACCTACCTGAGAGGGTTGTTGTGAGACTCAAATGAAATAATATTCATTAAAAAGTCTGACATATAACGTGTGTTCATCCTTCATTGCTGAAGAAGACCACGCCATCAGAGAAATGGTGAAATGACTTGCCCTTGATTTGGTTTTGAGTGAGGGAGGGTTGTGCAGGTCACCAGCTTCACTTCTCCTCCAGAGCCATCTGAATCCAGTGACCAGATATTCATCAGGATGACTGGAGATGACCCAGGATGAGGCAGTTGGGGTTAAGTGACTTGCCCAAGGTCACACAGCTAGTGAATGTCAAGTGTCTGAGGGAAGATTTGAACTCAGGTTCTCCTGACTCCGGCATTGGTACTCTATCCATTGCACCACCTAGCTACTCCAACTTATCTTCTTCAGCAATGAAGGATGAGCACACACTGACACACAGTAGGCTTTACATAAATGTTTGTTGATTCCGCATTTTGTTTTGTTTTGTTTTTGCTTATTTTTTTTTTATTCCCAGCATTTAGTACATACCTCATACATAGTAGGAGCATAACAAATGCTAGTTGGGTCACTGACCTACCTCCCACCCTCTTCAGTTCTTTAAAGCTATAGTTCTCTTGAGGAACCAATTGCCCATTTTCAGGCACAACGCTCACGAAAATTTTGTAAATCTACTTGCAAGCTGGCACACACGCACATACTTGCGGTGGTAAGAATAAGAGAGAGACTGTAGTAACTCATTCTAAACACTGTCCAAGGAATCTCCTTGGATTTGAACCCCATTTCTTTCAAGGTTTACAAAACATGCTCTTTAGCTTAGCTTTTCTTTGGCCACAGGCAGCAATCCCTAGCCCCTGACAAATGTCCAGCAGACTGTGTGAGAGGGCAAAGCTTTGTGCCCTTACCATTATAACTCTGTCCTTATCATGCACCCGACATTGGAAGTAACCGTTAAGGTGAAGGTGGGACTAGCAAAGAAAAAAAATCCGAATGCTTGGACCATTTTTGGGATTCTTGGTTACTCTAATCACAAATTTACAAAGTGAAATGTTGTCACCTGAGATCAGAGCTTAGGGATTCCTTCTCGTATTCGAATTCTGCATTTAAGAGCCTGACGAAGTGTCTGGATTCAGGGATCAATGAGGTTCTTAACACACTACAACCCCTTTCTTCGATGGATAGGAGGAAGGATGGAGAAGTCAGATGAAAGAATAAATGAAGAAGAGAAGCATTGCAGCAGATAGTAAAAATAGCAGATTTATGACTGAAGGAGCCCTTAGCTGTCATTCAATCAAACTCCCTTCAATTTATGGAAGAATAAACTGAAGCCCAGAAAGTTTATGTGACTTGACTAAGGTCAGACATTATAAGTTTCTGGGCTGGCATTTGAAACAGAGTCCTCAAACTCCCCAAACTGGGTTCTTTTCACTACCCTGTTTCTCTCTTCCCAACCTTTCCCAATCATATGCATGAGTAAGTGAATGAGGATGTAAGGATTAGACTTGTAGGGGGTTGAGCACATGGAAAAGAGCATGAGAAGAGACTTGTAGACCAGTGAATCACCCCTACCTGGGGCAGAGAAATTGTATTAACAGGGAGGAATTAAATCCTGATGCTCTTAAAAACTGTATTTTCAGAGATTCAGACACAAGTATCCTGGACCCTGTTCTCCCTCTCAGTTTCCTTGAAAAGGATGGCGCTTAAAGAATCCTTAGGGACAAGGACTGGGAGAAGGGCAGAAGAGAGAGCTGGCTAGGTGCAGTGGAAAAGGAGAGGGTCTGTAGGTGCACCAGAGGGACCTACTGCAACATTCTCTTCAGGCCAAAAGAGCTGTGGTTTCCTCTTCAAAGAAATGAACCTACACATCCTGTTTCAGGATTATATATGGAGATCTGCCCTTAGTTTCCAAACTTATATTAGTCTTCGATTCAAAGACTAATTTAGAATCCAACCTTAGGAATAATGCAATGATTTTTCTATCTGCTTGCCTGACTTGAAAAAGTCTTCAGTCCTTTCTCTCTAATACATTCTTCCCTAAAAGGGAAGGAAATTGTTTCAAAATTCCTTGGAGAGAAGTTTGTTCTTTGAGTCTTTACTCTGCACTCTCACTCAGTCCTGTAGAATCCTATACACTTGTTTCTATAGAACAACAATAAATGCATTTTATGGACCTAATTTTTTAAGTGATACCAGAGACAAAGCAAAAAAAAAAAAAAGATTAAACTCATTCTATGGCATTGTCTTTATAATCATCCTTGGATATGAATACTTAATTATTAAATGAACCGGTGTTCCAGTTTTAAAAATCTAATAATCTTAAAACCACAAATATAATCTTCCTCTTGTCTTTCTCCAGTACCGTTTGCTACCTTTTTCTCCTCTTTTCTCTCTCACCCTAATCTCTTCCCTTTCTCTCCCCTAAACTTCCCTCTCCTCTCTTTTCCATCTTCTTTCTCCTTTCTCCTCTCTTCACTGACCATTATCTTGCTACTTTCTCTTTTTCGTTTCCTTTCCTTTCCTTTCTTTCCCTTTCCTCTCTTCTCCATACCATATTAATAAAAATACCTGTTAATTACATAATGCTTTACAATTTGTAAATCGATTTACATGCATCACACAATTTTACACATCAATAGAAACACAGCCCAAGTGCATATATACAGGAAAATATTATAGGAACACACTCTTCTTCATTCTCTTTCAAGCTTACATGTATGTGCAGAGATGTGAACTCCACTAATAATAAGACTGCTCCTGTTAAGTTTAATGTGGGTTGGGGGAGGATAAATTTCTATGAAATTTGCCCAGCTACCATCTAAAAAAGGAAATTTCAGTCTCAAGCGTTTCCTCCAAATTTCTTTGGGTTGTTAGTACAATTTTGGAAGAGTCAAATAGTTCTCATCTCTCCATTCAAATGAAAAAATTCGTGTGTGAGTGCGTGCGTGCGTGCGTGCGTGTGTGTGTGCGTGCGTGTGTGTGTGTGTAAGGAGTGCATATTTCTACTAGAAATTTGCTTTGTTGGGCATCCTGAATTCTGTTAAATAAAATCCTACCTGGCAAGTGTGTCGCTAGGTTTACAAAAGCTAACATTTCACAGATCTCTATAATATGTGTTTACCTATTCCCTAAAAAGGATACAGTAACCACTTCAGGTTGCCTACTATTAGTTCATTCAGCTTTAGCTCAGCAAGTATTTATTAAGTACTTGTTATGTTCTAGACCCTGTGTTAGGTCCTGGAGATGAAAGACAAAACTAATTCCATCCCTATAGAAGCTTACATTCTACTTCATTGCAAGCTAATACTTATTGGGCGGGCTGTATGGGCTATATATTTGTGTTAAGATTATGCTTTTATACACACATATATTGCCTGAGGATTTACTTTGTATTCAGGATTAGCATCAACTTGAATTTCTTTTATTTTATTTTTTTAATGTCTCAGCATCTTTAAAGGGAATTCCTGTTGCTTTGATACTTGGCACTCTTGCAGTCTTTGGGGATCTCTCCTACCCCCACTGAAGATTTGGCAACTTGTAGAGTTTGCAGCAACATAGAGAATCTGAAATCTCCCCTTCCAGCAATTTTTAGGGTGCTAGAAGAAAATAGCTTGTTGGTTTCCTTAAAAAAAAGAATACTTGTCTTAAGGCTTGTTACTATCCGGAATACCTGGGCTAGGAGGAGTCCTTTCTAAAAGGGAGTCTAAAGTAATGATTTGTAGACCAGTGCTTACACATCCAACACAATTCACAAATCCGGACTCACCAGCAGTATATGTCTGAGTTCCTTGATGGAAATAGGTATCCTCTGGGTGTATACAATAATTCCTTTCTTAAAGCATAATAAATAAGGACTAGACCTGTGAATTCATTAATATAGGGAACTCCAAGGTGAGGAATTCCCTCTACCACTTCATGTTGGCATTGGTATCTGCAGTTTACAGAGTACTGAGGGGTTAAGTCAATTGCCCAGGGTCAGGATCCAACATTTTAGCAGTAGGATCTGAAACAATGTTTTTCTGGCTTTGAGTCCTGCTGTCTATTCACTCCTCCACACTGTTTCTTCTAAAAAGACCATACATAGACATATAATGGATCTCATTGCATTCTCTAATACACAACAGTGCTAAACTATATAGTGAACTTGAACATAGGTAGGAACAGGAAATCATACATTTGTCGATGGAAAGGAACTTAGGGATCATATATTTCAACTGTCCCAATACATAGGAGAGGCAAAGTGGTATAGGACAGGGGAACGATCACTTGGACTTGTAATTAGAGGTTCTTTTAATTCTGGCTCTGCCGCATTTTAGCCAAGCATGTCATTTAAACTCTCGGAGACTCAGTTTCCTCATATGTAAAGCCGAAATAATAAGATTTGCATTACCTACTACACAGTCCCGGATTTGTTTCAGTGAAAGTATGGTCAACTGTGAAGTGATATGCAAATATAAGTTATCATACCTTTATAATAACTATTCACATTTATTTAGTGCTTTAATATTTTTAAATTGCTTTACTTGCAATCCTGTGAGACAATGTACTATTTGCATTTATAAGGAACCCAAAGAGACTAAGAGGGGCTGATTTCATACTGACGGGAGTCATAAAAAATAATCTCTTCCAACTCTCACTATTTCAGATGAGAAAACTGTGGCACAGAGATTATGAATTATCTACCAGTTTAGGGTCTCTCACAAATGGCGTTAAAGTTAAGTTTCTAACCCAAATCTCCTGACTCCAAGTCCAGTATTCTTTTCGCTGTGTACTTTGTAAGTAAGGATCAGCTCGACTGTTCACTGGATAATACTTGAATAATTAAAACTACATTATAGATTCTCAAGCACAGCTGTAAGGAAGCGCTAAGTATTCAAATCTTGCGGTGAGTCCCACCTGTTACACACCGTCTCACTTTCTCTTCCCCTGGACTAGTTCAAGTCTATTCTCCTTGACCTTCCTTGCTTGAAATACACAAACAGCAGCCTTTCCAACAGCTGAGGGAAAACCTGCGCTAAGGAATAAAGTTGCGAAGAAGCGACAACACCGCCAGAAGGAAGAGTCATAAGACCCCATTTAATACCCTGGAGTCTAGAAGAGGGTTTAGGGGAGATGGGGTCTGGCGTCTACAAGCGCTGTGCCTAAGTCTTTGAAATGGAAAAGCTAGAAATCTAGGACTATAAACTAGTAAACTGTGGAGTAGTGTAGATAAGGTTTATAGATGAGATCCCTTCAGAGTAGTGTGGGGAGTATAAATTGGGGCTAGGATTGGGCTGAATGTATTGCCAGATACATTCTATACTACAGTCTAGTTGTGGTACCCTACCTTCCTCAGTCTCTACCTCGGCCTCAGCCCCACCTTCTGCAGCTTTGGCCCCAGAGGATAGTTGATCCTGTCCTTTTATATTTCCTCTCCCCGCAGCAATTAGGGTTCAGGAAACTGCAGGCTTGACTTTCCTTCCGGGAATGGGATCCCAATTCTCCTGAAGCTGGCCCTGAGCTACAAGCGTCTCGGTTCTCTCTACCTCTAAGGAAAACTCCCCAACAAATAGCCCCGCTCCTCGCCCTTTCCAAGACAAGATCAATATTTCCTTGGAAGCTACAGCGAGCTTGGATCTCCGTGCAGCATTTGCAAAGAAAAATCGCCCTGCTCCCAACAGTCTGTGCCGCGGTGGCGTCGGTGTTGACATAATTAGAGAAAATCTTGAGAGCAAAATAAATGTTCTGTTCGCCTTACAGCCAAACAGATGTTTACAATTCAAATGAAAGAAATACAAACGGCAGGGATTTTCGCCCCCCCCCCCCAGCCCCCTTCATCTCCAGTGATCGCTCGTTTTCTCTGACACATTAAAAATGTGTAAGCGATTACTGGAGTTTCCTGTCCCTGTTTGTTATACAGTTGAATTTGCAGGAGGTTCAGCTGTATGAGCTGGGTCTCCAAATGAGGTTCTTCCCAGTTTCTCTTTCCCTCCAGCTCCGTACTTTCTCCCCCTCTCCCACTAACCCTCTAACCCTCCCTCCTCCTTATGCACGCGTGCGCGCGCGCGCGCGCGCAAACACACACACACACACACACACACACACACACACACACACACACACACACACACACACACACACACACACCCTCCCTTGAAACCGCAACAATTATTAATTGTAATTAAAAAGCAATGGGGGTGGGGTGGGTTAATAGGATTCCAACGGGCTCTTGATAAGGCGACAACGATTTTAATTGCGCTAAATTGTGACGGGTGCGCAAATGTAGGTATTACCGGATTAGGAGAGCTCTGTGTGTTTGCCCTCACTCCAGCTCCTCCTCATTAGAAAGGAAGGGTAAAAGCAGAACAAAAGGAGGGAAACAGAGATGGAAGGTTGTCTCCAACTCTACGGGGCGGGTGCGTAGCTGATGTTGAAATCTCCCCATCCGTTGGAAGCCACGCCACAATGGAGAGCATGTGGTCTACATTGCCATTGGTGTGAGCTGAAACCCGAACAGAGCTTGAGAGAATCAACGCTCCATAGCCTACCAAGGCCGTGCTCTATGCACACCTATGGATGTGAAGCTTTTTGTTGCACAGGAAAATTGAGAGGGAAGAGTCTGGCAAGAATTAGGCATAGAATTTCGGAGTGGGAAAGGAATTTAGGGATCATCTAATGCAACCTATTTAAATGGCGAGTGTGAAAACAGGCCCAGAGGAAGAAGTGAATGACTTAAGGTCATTTATCCATCCTCTGATAGAGACAGCAAACAGAGTCACGTATATTAGGCGCCTTAGAACAGAGCAACCATCCCTATGGATTTCTAACCTAGATAAAATTGTCTCTCGCTCCGATGTGTCCTTTATTCTGTGCTTGGAACTTAATGCAGAGATGCTTTTTGCGAAGTCTGATTTCTGGGGAACATATTGCAAAGGAAAAAGGAAGGAAAGATTTCCTCCCCTTCATTTTTCACTCTCCTCCCCAGCCGCTTCACAGAGTTTGTAAAAGCTTCGCCTCCCCCATTCCCCCAACCTCTGCCCAGCCTGGAGTTGCATAGAGCAAAACACACACACACACACACACACACACACACACACACACACACACACACACACACACTGCTTTTTCCAAGCACTCTTTCCAAGAGCAAAATTAGAAGGGTTTTAGAAAGTGGGAACCTATTCACCGTCCCTCCACCCGCTATATTCCCTAGTTCCACTAGTCAACACCCTAAAAAAGAGCCTAGGAGGCTAGCGGCCTGGGCCACAGGACGTTATTGTCAGACGTTTGGCGACTGATATTGAGCTGCTTTTAAGAAAGGATTTTTTTTTTTTAATTAAATAAGATCTGACAATGTTTGTACCGGAGCATTAACGCCTCAGCCTTGGCATGTCAGTCACCTCTAAGCGATTTGACAAACTCAAGAGCTCTTAAAACGTGAAGAGTTCAGATCATATTAATTCCCCAAAAATGTTTTGATTCAAAGTAGTTTGTATTTTATGTTGCCAAGGGCAATCGAGAAAGAGCAATTGCCGGTAGCCTGGGCCCTCTCTCTTCGTGGCCCAGAGGCTATAGCGGTATTTAAGCTTCTGAAATTAGCCTGGGGCAGGAAGGCAGAAGGATCACAAAGTGAAACAAGAGCTCTTTCCCCACCCCCATCTCTCTCTCTCTCTCTTTTTTTTTTTTTTTTTTTTTTTTGGATTTTACCAGCTGAGTTTTATAGAGATACATGGGCCAAATGTCACCGTGTTACCTTTAAAAATTCAAATATTTATAGATAAGACTACATTTCCCTTCCCCCCTCCCCCCAATACCTGCATTTTAGTCAATACCTCTCCAACTGAGGCCGATCCCTTACCCTACCATTCAAATGAAAGAACCCATCAAGATCACTACAGTTAGTGTTAGGATTATTACAGTTCCTTTATTATTAAATGCGTCTACTGGGGGATGAAAGGTGTGACTTTCTAACAAAGAAAAGAAAGGGAGAAACCGAGAAAATTCTTGGAGGAAAAAAAAGATTGAATTTTTTTTTTTTAATGATTAAAAACACAGACGATTCCTGTAAATAGGAGCCTCATTTCTTCAAGAGCTGTCTTTTGAAACTGGGAATCTGAATATTCAACTAAGGCAAAGCCCCACTCTGTATGTACAACATTAATATGATCTCTGCAGAGTTTGGTACTCAGAAATATTAACATATCAAAGCAGGCGCCCGAGGCTAGAGAAGCTATCGATACGAGAGCGCCCGGGTAAAGTAAAGATTATTGGTTGTGATGGTTAGAATGGCGGAGCTCCGGGCGAAATCTTGCACACCATTAACTGAAAGTGATAGCACAGGGATAGCTGCATCAGATTCGGTGGCAAATATTTTATCTAGATAGTAATTACCTCGCTACAGCCTCTGTCTCCTTGTACATTCTTTTACTTTCCGACCCTCATTAAAGGCAAACACAAACTAATTGCCCCGTGTATCAGCTAGACCCTGAAATGTCATTCTTTTCTTGGGGAATAGAGAGAGAGGGGGAGGGAGGGAAGGAAAGAGGGAGAGAGACAGAGAGAGACACAGGAAAACAGGCAGAGACAGAAAAAGACAGACGCAGACAGACAGAGGTAGAGACAGAGACAGAAAGACAGAGAGAAAGACACAGGCAGAGACAGACGGAGTCAGAGAGACAAAGACAGACAGAGACAGAGATAGACACAGAGAGACAAAGCCAGAGACGAACAGAGACAGAAAGAGGTAGAAAAAGACATTTAGAAATTGAGATAGAAATAAAATACACACAGAGGCAGAAGATAACAGACAAGGAAAGGAAAACTAAGTACAACGGCTAAACCTGGTGAGCAGAGAAATGACACTTTTAGAGGAACAATAAGTCCACGGTTAGAATCCGAGATGATATTTAGTGTCTTCTGAAAGAAATTTAGGCTTAAAAAAATTATTATTCCTCCAACTTAGAAAAGAAGAAGAGTGTCAGATGATCTGAGGGGACTTAATGGGCGACGAGGACGAATCAGGAAAAAGTTGCGCATTTTTACGCAGCCCGAATTTATGTCACCCTTGGATTACACGTGGAAAGTAACACGAAAGTATATGATGAAATAGTAAGAGCAATTTAAATATGAATTGTTCCCCCAATACTGGAGTGTCTCCCCCACCTTGTAGTTAGCATCTGTCACCTGATCTATGAGAAGAAAAAGAGTTAACCTAACACTTGACATAGGGCACTCCTGCAGCGCCTTAGTTACCGAAGGAAAGGGTTGTCTTTTCCCCCACAGAAAACAGGAAACATGTTCATATTTCCTCCCACATTTTAAATTTAAGGCTTTAAAGGACACATTACCATTACGGTTAAATTAGTGGTTGTAGCTGAATAAGGCAGGGAAAGTTTCTTAGTTTTGAGCGTATTTCTTTTGTGACCAATCTTTACATCCTCGAAAAACCTTGATCGCTCTTAAGGAAAACACGCTCACACGCACACACCCTGGTTACAATCGGTTATGACAGAAATCAGAAAGCCTTAATCAGAGCTTCAGAGATGAAATAAACTCTCTAGGAGTCAACCGAAAGCTCGGAATCCTCTCAAATGGGAGGTGAATTTTAGCCAGTACAGGAACCCCAACGTATTTCCTTCTCCTCCCTTTGTTAACGACTGAAGTGTTTCCTGGAGGGTCAAATTGGAGTTCATAATCTCAGATTTGACATCCTTTACCAGGTGTAATTAACAATACCATATTCTAACAGGAGAGACACAATTACACACCTATGAAAACCGTTTTCTCTACATACAGTTTTAGGAGCCAGCGCTCAGTTTCTCTGCTCCAAGCACTAAATTATCTAGTAAGAAGATGACGCTGGATCTCCTAAATCTGAATTTATTTAATCCAAACTAATGACATAACTTTCTCACATCCTTTCCTCTCATCCTTTCGAGTATTCCTAATTCCTTTCCTCACTCACTTTTTTCTTTTGAGTAACTTTTCCTAGCCATTACAGAAGTTGATCTCTCTCTCACCATAGCCCCATTTAAGGCATTTTGAAATAAATTTTAGAAAAAAAATGTAGAGAAAGAAACTAAAATACTATACTAGCAATGACAAAAAGTCCTCCAAGGAACAGAGTACAGGCGTCTAATTAGTGGCGCTGTCCTTCAGCACCATCTGCACCCTCTACAAGCCGGTTGTCTCTCTGAACTGCCTATCTTACCTTTAATGATTCAGTCCCCATTGGCTTTATTTGTAACATTTTACCTGTCACTAATTCCTAGTGCTTTTCCGTAAGTTCTACGGATGTATACATATGTCTTTGAATTGTCATTATCCTCAGGCATATTTCAGTTTTACGCACTACTTCATAGGTAAGCAATTGTGCCTAGCTGACAAATTAGTGTATAAATGCTGACATCCTGCTCCTTCTTCCTCTCATCCTCACACCTTCTTGGTGACCACTAAAAGTTTTAAAAGTAAGTTATCCGTGATAACGATGTGTAGGCCTATCTGAATCTCCAAATTTCTTACTTGACCTCAGCCCACTTGCGCTATGCTGCCTATAGTTCAAACTCTGAAGACCCAACTCATTTCTACCAATTCATTTCCCGTTCACAAAAAGTATCCGGTCTTTCAACGAGCATTAAAGGGTTAGTAAGTGACTTAAGTATATTTAATGACAGTTGGAGAAATGACTTAGTCTTTGGCACAGCCAGCACATAATAGCGATTCGGTTTACTAAAGAGAGCTGCAACACGAAGCGGAATTAGTCTTGGTGAATAGACTACGTCTTATTAATTCTTATGAAGTTGGGATAACAGCTGGTCCCCCTTCTCTGGTCTGTGGCTTGGGTTATTCAGATCATTGGAAGGATAAGCTCAGACCACTGGTACAGTCAGCTATGATCTTTGACTATCAAATCCTAAGGGTCTTAAGGAAACTCAGGTTTATATGACTCCTTTTTGTTGTGATGGAGAGATATGAACCCACAACAATGCATGAAGGGCACATTCAATTCTACACCTCCCTTTCTTTCCCCCTCCATCACCCCATTTCTTTTTGAGCTGAGTAACTCTAGATTCAGATGTTTTTGTTAACAGATGGGAACAAGAAAGCTTTATCCGGTACAGTTAACACCACCCCCTCCTCCTTTTCTCCCTCCTTTAACGAAAGAAATGTTCAGAACATTTAGGAAAATAGGGGTGGCTAAAATACTGGCATTTTATTACCCTCTTTGCAGCTTTCCTGGACACCTTTTGTACAAACCCTCAAAGCTTCAACTTAACACCATTGCTTGAAATCTTACAGGAGGTGGCTGGCACATTTGGGACTAAATGAAACCAGAAATTCTGCTTGGGGAGGTGGTATTCCAGAGGGGCGGAGGGTGTGAGAAGTTTTTTCGCCTTGAACTTCGATTTTTGTCATTGTGACATGCGTTATTGGCAAACCATTAGGACATCATGGTGGGTTTCTCTACCACCACCACCCCCCTTTCCAGTCTCACTTTTCATGTTTCTCCTGCAGATTGTATTTAGTCTGTTAGTTTCAGAGAGGGAGAACAGCTGAAATCCATGGGAGTGTCTTCACCTCTGCTAGTGAGGTGAAGGATTAAATGCAGAAAGAGACATACTTTGGGGGGGGGGGGAGATTTATGGCCAATGTGGAAATTATTTTTGCTTGATTATACATGTTGATAACAAGAGTTTTGTCTTATTTTCTTTCTCATGTTGGGTGGGAGAGAGAGAAGAGGGATTTTGTTTGAATAAAATAAAAATTTTCAAAGAAATATATAGAAGATTTTTAAAAAAAATATTAGTTCCTCTTGGTGGATAGGGGCTTCTGGTCTCAGAAACAATCAGAAACAGAGTGAGGTTCTTTTCTTAAAAAAAAAAATCATGTAATCTTATATAAAAGAGGCATTTAAAATAATTAAGTGGAGATCATGAAGGAGTGACTTATCCTTACCTCTTCTTATCACCCCACCTTGGCCATTGAGAACAAGCCCACACTGGGCATCCACTGATCCCTTAAAAAAGAAAGAAAAAAAGAAACAAAGAAAGAAATCAAATACAGACACAAATAGATATCACAAGTGGTTTGTCAGCCCCCACCAATCAGCGTTCTCCCCCCTCCTAGAGGAGGGGAGAACATTTAACAGCAACATTTAACAGTAGCAGCAAAAGAGTAGCAAAATCATGAGTGTCAGCAAACATGTTTCAAAAAAGGGGACCTGACAATTCTTTAAATCTCAAGGAATTCATTTTATGATTCTATGTAAGAGCAATGCCTCCTTTTATCTCAGCACTGAGGTCTCTTTTATTTGAATGTCCTAGCTATGCATACATCATGTACACAGACACCTACTAACTTGTATATTATGCACCTGCTGTATTCATCAAATGACACAGGCAATGCCAAGTCCTGATAATATGCACCCATATTGGGGGATTCAAAGGAAAATATCACATGCAGATCATTCAGAACATATTGGTTCTGTCGCCCCAGAGGCAGGAAAACCCTGAGAAGCAACAGAAGTGTGTCTCTGGAAGAAGGCACAGACACATGGTCCAGAGCTGCCCATTTGTCTGGGATCCCTTCCTGATTGAGAAACCTTTTGCTTTGGGAATAAGGAAAGGGTTCCCTCCCCCCTCATTTTAGGTTCAGAATAAAATAAAAACTTTTGCTCAATGGAAATGTGTTAAAAGCTCATTTTCCTTTACAAACAAACGAGGTATTGGACATGAAAGAGGCCTTGAAGGGTGTTAACCTACCCAACAGCCCGTGAAGAGTTAAGTAAATGCGGAGAGAGTCGGTGCATAATAAAAACCCACTTTACAAAACAACCTTTACAGTCCTGGCTCCCTCTTTGCCTTCCCATTTTCACCATATTGAAGCAAGCCTGTAAGACCCCCTTTTCAACCCACTGCCGAGTTCTTTCTTATTTTAAATGTTCTGCCTTAAAGTGATTATCAAATCAATATGAAAAAAAAAACTTGGAGACTGAGCATAAATTAAAGCGGTGATGGGAAAAGGTGTGACAGTTTCCTTTGTTGGCCATAGCAAATCTTTTTAGGGGACTCAAAGATGGAACTGAAGCCCCAAGACTGTTTGCATCTGTTAGGCAGACTTAAACCGCCCTGCAAACTATTGGACTTTCACTTAAAATTCTGTTCAGGGAAAAGTATATTTACATTTGTTGCATTTGAAATGAGGCATATGCTGATGAACGTTTTAAAAAGGAAGAATTAAAAAGAGAGAGAGTCTGGGTCTCCCCCCCCCCTTCTCTTTCTCTTTTTAAAAGTAGCTATGACTCTTTTTCTCCCTCTCTTTCTGTTCTGTCAACAAAGTCCAAGAGGGTGGAAGGAAGGAGACAGATTGCACAAACGTGCTTCCATGGGAACAGGGAAATATAGGTTATGCTTCTTTTAGTATCTTTGTGTTTGTCCCAGTTGGAGTAGAAATGAGTGAAGGAAGATTGAGGATATATACGTATCTATATATAAAGGTGGGGAGGGGGAAGAAGACAGGTCCAAGTGTACGAAATGTATAAGGTAATAGGGTATAGAAGGTCTCCAACAGAGTCTTTAAAGATGTTTATTTTCTTAGAAGAAACGAATCTGGATCTCTCAGCTTTACAAACTCCCCCCTCCCAGTAAAACATGTTGTTTGGTCGGATGACATTGCATAAATGACCAGTTGAATGGCACTAAGTCGAAAATTGGATAAACTACGGTGTCCTTTTGCACAGGATTCGCTCTTTGTCTGGTGCTTGCAAATGTTCTAATCCCCTCTTTTGAAAAATGCCAGGCTTTGTGCCTCTCACAGAAAAAAAATTTGTACAGATACAAAAAAATCAGCAGCAGACGTGGTTATAAAAAGAAGTAAATAGGTTTTAGTTGAGCTAAGCATTGAATGGCAGATTTTTTTTTCTCCCTGAGACATAAGGGGATCCTTGTGGAAAATGTAAAAAACGTCCTGAGCGTATAAAATTATTTAGTGAATTTAAATGTAGAAAGTCAAGGTTTATGAAGCCAAATCTTTTCTCCACCGTGCTGATCCTAGGGCTAACATTCTTTTGTTATGACAGCAAGGGCTTTTTCTTTAATTTTAAAATATTCCCATACTCGGAGGTAAATTAGGGGAAAAGCTATTCAGTGCGTAACAAGGGATCTCCTACGTCTCCAAAATTCTGTTCTTACACTTTCAGCCCATGGATTGGATGTGGAAACTTTGGAGAGCTTTGTGAGGATGAAAGAAACAAATCGAATGTTTAAAAACGAAAGAGCAGTTGCAACCATTAAAGGATGTTGAAACTGCAGAGTTTTTTTTTTTGTTGAGTGGTTTAATATGTTCATGTATTTTATCTATCTATCTATATGCATAGATAGATGACATGCGTTCCAATGGATATACAGTGTAATATCATGTGCCATATGTGTGAATAAAAGAAATAGGAGAAGAATGGTCGGGTGACATACAAAATTTAAAAAAATTATTTTTTCTTAATTAGAAATAGCAATATATCTGGATTGAAATCGACATCCATCTAGAAAAAAAAAGACAATAATTATGTATCTAGTCGAGATACAAAGTCCTTTCCCTGGTGTCTGGATAGAGAGAATGTTTATAGCTATACAAACTTGTGAAGGGTTCTGGTGTGATACTTTTTTTTAAAGTCATGTATCTTATAGTATCCTTTGTAAAATTTGAGTTTTTAGAGTAATTTATAATGTTTGACCAGAGTTTCAACAGAGTTGAAGGTTACACTAGAACATATATACTGTTTTCTGGCCTATATATTTTCAGAGAGTGCTAGTCTCCGATTTATTTCAGAGACTACTGTAAAACACATAGTCTTACACACACACACGCAGGTATTGGAGCTTGGATGACTGTCGATTAATCTAGCTTTACTTTGGGTATTGTTGGAGGAAAGCAGGTGAGACCTTTTCTTCCACTCTGCCCCTGCTTCAGAGTAAATGCAGGTTCACAAATTCATCCTACTGAAGAGAAGGCCAGGTTTAACTGGGCACAAATTCAGGTGAAATGTCTTGGTCCAATGAGGAGCAACGGAAGGGTTCATTTCTTTTAGAATTGTTTAGATAAAAGTTTCACTGAGTTTGTATGTGTTTTGTGTGTGTGTCTGTGTGTGTGTGTGTGGAGGGAGAGAGAGGAGAGAGAGAGAGGAGAGAGAGAGAGAGAGAGAGAGAGAGAGAGAGAGAGAGAGAGAGAGAGAGAGAGAGAACGAGATTCTAATGTTACTGAAGAGGCATCAATGGATGGGGGGGGGTAGGGAGAGGGTGGGAATAAGGGGGGAGGGGAAAGAAAAATCCGCTGCATGCGTATTTACCTGCAAATCGTCTGCTCCCGAGGCGGCCAGCCCCAGGCTGGGTCCTGGCAGGAGTCTTTGATCTGGATGCATCCCATACTGGGATCCATGGCTCATAAGAGACAGGTCGTGGCGGCGGTAAGCATCGAGGCAGCCCAGCTCTCTCCTCTGCTCGTCCAAGCAAGAGGATTTGAGCGCCCGAGCATTGTGCAGATTAATAAAATCGGTGGGCTCCCCGTGGTGGATCTGCTGATAGTACTGTTGCGAGTGGTGGAGAGAATTCAGAGAGTAGGCGTCGGGGTTCACAGCCGGGTGACTGTGCTGGAACTCGTAGTGAAAGGACTGGTGGTGGAGCGGGGTGTACTGGTGGTTAGTGGAGAAGTACGGGGAAGCGAACTCAGTGCCAGTGGTGGAGTAAGTTAGAGGAGAGGAGGAGGAATAGGCGACAGTGGAATTGGCTACGGACTCCAGACACCCGAGCTGCATCAAACGGTAGCTGTTTGATCCGTCGTGACGTATCTGGAAGGAAGAGGGGGAAAAAGGAGAGCAAAAAAACTTGAGGTTTGTCATTTTCAACCAAAGCGCAACTCTCCCTTAGCCCCGCTCTCGGTCCATCTAAATCTAGATGTAATTATGGAGCTAGAGAGAGATATCTATATAGCCACCTAGCCAACGATTAGAGGGAGAGCCAGGGCAAGGCGACTGTGCCATCGAACCCATGAAAGCTGGAGAACTAGGGGTGGGCGGCCACGTCCTCAGTTGAGAGGGAAAAAAAAAAACACATCACACACAGACACAGACACACACACATACACACACCCCACCCTATATAGGTGCGGGTGACACGCGCGCAGCCCCTTCTAAACGCGCTCCGCCTCAAGCGCAGCAAAGTCGGGAGTCTGGAACAAGTCCATTCCTCCTAAGTTTTATGGCCTCGGCAAGCGAGGTTGGCCCGCTCCAACAGACCTGATCTAGCCGGCACCTCACCTTCCCGGACCAGACTTAAAGACAAAAGCCCTCTCAGAGCCCTCCAAGGCCATTTGGCTAGTGGTACTCAAAAATCACCATTTATGTATAAGCCTTTTTTTAAAAAAAAAGATCTATGCAAAACGCTTAACTTTCTATGCCTTTTTGGGGGGGGGAGGGGGGAGAAAACCAGTCCCTCTGTTTCTGTCTCCCCCTACTTGAAAAACCCATTCCAAAGGGGATCGTTCTTCCCACCCCTTGTCCACCTACCGCCCCCTCCCCCCCACCAGTCCTTTTACTTTGCCTTCCTGGCTATCCGTTATCTCTCTCTATCTTGTTCTCCTCCACCCCTCCTCCCCATTCTTTTATTATTAGGATTATTTTTCCCCCTTCCTTCTCATTATGGCAACTGTTTCTTAACGTGTCCGTGAGTTGCCCTTCCTGGCGACAGATGTCATAACGAACTTTCTCCCCTTTCCTTCTTTAAGTCACCCCAAAGCCAGATTATAATTAAACTTAACGGTCCAATATAGATTAGAGACAGGGGAAGCTGCCACCACCGCTGCCACCGCCCGCCGCAGCCGCCACACACACGCGCGCAAAAGGAGGGGAAAAAAAAAGTAATAATACCTCGGCATCGTGGACTAGTCCCGGAAAGGTAGTTGACATGTTGGGTTTCTCCGAAAGCTTACGATGCAATTTCCCCCTCCAAAAATGAATCAGGAAAAAAATCCAAACTTCTTGTATTTTCCAATTTTTTTAAAGGAAAAAAATGATCTATAGATAGAGATCTAAATTGTAATGGCTTTGCCCGGATCAGATATCTCCTTGCCTTGTACCCACTTAAAAACCTGTAGGAACAAAATTTTCCCTCTGCACAAAAGCAGCTCCCTGGAACAGATTTTGTACTTGCTGAGTATTTCTTTGGCTGATGTCGTAGGTCCCTTGGTAATATAGAAGTTTTGAAAATTAAGCATCAGCACTGAGTACTGGGAGGACAATAGGCAGAAGAGATTTATCCCAGGAGACAAGGAATAAATATTGTATCTTCGCCTAATAAGGAACTGTAGGTTCTTTCAACATTTTTATCCATTTTTTCCAACCTTTATCATGCTTTTCTATACAGTCTATGGTGGGGACTCATCTCTGCGAAGAGAATTTGCACACATTTTATTGTGAAGATAGAGATCTAGCCCAGAGACGTGAATATTAGAGATAGAAGTATATATATATTAATTAAAGCGTCCTTTTACATAGGTAAGTGTTCGTTCCGATTGGTTATATTCTTTGGGAGCTGGAAAGCTCCCTTTTCCGGGCTGCACCCAAACCAATATTACACACTTTGGGGTGGCTGGCTCTGCCTAAGTGGAGACAATGTTGGTATTTCCTTATTTACATCGAATTTGGGTGGTTTCCCCCCTTTTGAAAGGCAACGTGGTACAGTGGCTTACACTTTGAGACAGCTTTTAAAATAAATAGCCCTGATGGACAGTCCTAAGTTCTCATCATAAAAAAATAGTGTAACCGGTGAGATCTATCTTTCTATATATATATTTAATACAATCAGAATAGAGACATATGACAAGAGCCTGAATTTAGGTAAAACGTTGTCTTCCACTCCCCACCCAAACCATTTTCTCCCTTTCTTTTGTGTTCTCCTGTTTTGCCTTTTTTGAAATATCGCTGAATTGGGGGGTTTGTAGAGACCATTTAGCGCTGACACACGGTGTGTGAACACCATTAACCAAAATAACCTTTAAGCTGCTGGGAGTCACATTTTTCAAAGAAGGGGCAAGGAGGAGAGAACACACGTCCACATCCATCTTATAGATGGATTTATCTATTTTCAAACAACACTGGAACTCGACTTCGTTCAAAACTCGACTTCTCTTCCCCCTAACTTCTCTTCCACTGAGTTATCCAGCACCCCTGAGGGGTGGGGGCTGGGGAAAGGGACGATC
The DNA here is from genome assembly GCA_028658325.1 of Potorous gilbertii. Taxonomy (NCBI): domain Eukaryota; kingdom Metazoa; phylum Chordata; class Mammalia; order Diprotodontia; family Potoroidae; genus Potorous; species Potorous gilbertii. The sequence goes on along the minus strand of CM053770.1, from coordinate 334,070,325 downwards.
ATACGGGAAATATATTTATGCTGTATACTGAGAACTAGTTCCCTTTGCATCTTCAACCCAAGTTTAACTGATAAAAGCTGTTTATCTCCAAATTCTGATCTGGTAGATATGAAAGGGTTTAGCACTCTCTTAATTGCCATTTAATTTGGTTTGCTTTTAACTGTTTAAGCTGTGAAGGTGTCTTAATAATAAGCCGCGGGCAAGCAGGCATGTGGCTTTTTTTTTTTTTTTAAGGTCCAGGTTGGGAGGGTTTATTGGTATCTGTTCATGCAGGCTAACCGGAGCTGTCACTCAGCACTCCTTTCTTTATACAGATGGACAAAGGCACACGGCAAGAATTGAAATGCATTGTCTGAAATGGAAAACTGCGATTATCCAGCCATGCACAGGGGTCAGCAGCAAACACTTGCTACCTCTTATCATGGCAGAGTTTCTACTTCCCTTCCCTCTCCTGGTCCCCACTCCGCTTCATTTTGGCTTAATAAAGACAGAGAACTGTGGGTGGGTGGGTGGGGGGGGGGGAATGGGAGGGGAAGAGGAAACTCTTATCTTTTTAAAAAAGGAATGAAGAGTGAAGAACATTTTTCAAAAGGGAAAGGGGAGACTGATTGGGGATGGTGGTGGTGAGGATTATGGGCTAGACAGTGATCAGATGATTTCTGAAATATTTGCAAAGGAGTCTTTGTTTGCCAGGGTCTGAATTGTACTCCAGAAGTGGTTCTGAGCTCCTCTGCTGATTACATTTGGTTGTCACATGGATACCTTACTCAAAGCCATCAAGGAAAGGAGTAAATAAATAACATCAGAGTCTGTGAAGACTCTTGTCCATTTACATCCAGGAGAATTCTGAGTCCATTGAAACCATCTAAAGGAGATGTTCTGATCAATTTATTCTCCTCTCCAAAGGTAGAAAAAACTATAACTAGACAAGAGATTTGATATCTTGGCTTTGAGTCTTTCCTAGGTGTATGAAGATAAATCTCCAGATAGTTAATGTCATATTCAACAAACACTTAGTAAGAGTCTATCTAATATGTGGTCAAGGCTGAAAAGTCAAAGTCTTTTTCTTTCTCAATATAATCTCTCCCCTCAGGGAACTTTCTAGGAGTCACCAGATTAAGCCAAAATATACCCTTTTCCTAGACCCACCTTCATTTTTATAGTCCCAACATAATTATACCTTGAATGTATAAATAATTTTATCCTCATTTATCTTTTCCAATTCTCATGACAAATCCTGAGTGACAGGTGGTATAAATGTTTCCATTAAATAGATGATGAAACTGAGATTCAGACAGGTTGACTCCAGAGTCATTTAGTTGGTACCAGGATGAATAGGTGATTCAAACCCAGGGTTTCTTGACCACAGACCCAACTACACTACATCAGCCTGCCCCTCAGACTTACTCCCACTGAAGGCCCCAGCAAACCATTTTGCTCTTAGCATACAGCACTTTAGTTTGGGAGAACCCTTAAAACAATCTTTACTCCAACACTCCTCATTTTGCAAAGGAGGAAATGAAGTGATTTAGCAATGATCACACACTAAGCAAAGGAATCAGTATTAGAACTCAAGTTTTCTGTTTCCCAGTCTTGTTCTACTTATACTACAATATAATCCTTTGGTATTGAAAGACTTCCAGGGATTATAACAAAGAAAAGGATGGAACTCTTTAGACTGCATTCAATTTATTTGATTAAATCAAATTCAATTTATTTCAAGAACTAATACATGTTAGTTCTACATGCTTATGTTCTCACATTGAATGCTTGTCTTCTGTTAAGGAACCAGACATTTTAGTGATACCTTTGTGAATTAGTTCTCATTTTCAAGACTTTTGTCTGGACCATGGGAAACACAAATAAAGTCGAATTCCCTCCATTGGCATAATTTGAAGTGAAAAAAAGAAACACCTTTTAGAGTGAGTGCTCAGATAGGAAGGCAATCTATCTCCATTAGCTTTTGACTTTTTCCTTAAGACACTTTTTCTATTTTGACTCAGTTTCTGAAACTCTTAGGTTTACAAAGGATGGTGGAGAATAACCTGTGGTCCTGGAGTACCTAAAGTAAATTAATATAAACAATGACTTGGATTCATGTTTTTAGAACAGGAAGCAGGGATGAAGGCTTGAAGGACAGGGAGATCATTGAAGTTATAACTGAAATTGGGGACACAGTTATATAAGTATTTCCTTTTGCTAGGTCACCCACAATTCATTTGCAGTTACACTTCACTTCCCTCTCCTGCCCCCGTCTTCCTGGCCAGCTCCAGAAGGATAAAAAGGATGTGGAAATTGAGAGGAAAGAGGATCTAATCACTAACAACTCCTCCCTCCCCATTCCACACTGATCAAAAAAAAAAAGCTGTTTCTGTCTGAAGCAAAGTTGAGGAAATCAGTCATGCCATATGTACATACTGGTCAGTTCTCCTTTCCATCTGTCGTTATGTTTGTTTAGGTCTCCCCCCAAAAAATGCATCTAGACAATTGTGTGTGTGTGTCTTTCAGATCCCCCCCCCTTCATTTAATAGCCTGAGTCAATCTGGGTTGCACTTATTAATTAATCCAAAGGCCTTTCTTTTCAGCAGTTAATTCCTATTTCTCTTCTTCACTCCCTGTGAGAGACTGGCCACACAGATGGGAGGGAACATGTGGAGTAATTGAATTCACTAGGTAAATCATTTGATAATCTTCCTGCCCCAAGGATAATATCCTCACCAGACACTCTCCTCTTCTTGGCTATCCTCTGGTTAATTCAAGAGCAATGGCTCCTGTGTGACTGGTGGTTTTTTTTAGTGGGGTGATAAGAGTTGGGCTGGAGATCTTCCTAGCCTGAGATGGTCTGTTACCAGTACCTCCCTAGAGAGGGCAGCTTCCATTAGACCTGGGGTTGCTCAGCTTATTGGAAGAACTTTCAGATCTCATAGTCAATGGAGCTGGTGGGTGACTGATTTTCATCACTTGGGAAATCATAAGATTTGATGCTAGAAGGTACCTTGGAGAAAGCTGGAAGGCTTCAGTTCTTTGCCCATTTCCACACTTCCTTCCAGGAAGGACCATAGCTAAACTATTTTAGATAGACATAATGATATCTTAAAGATACTCATATCTTCCTAATCAGAAAAAATGTCTGCCACCCTTATTCAGGAGTAGCTGTACAATCCACACCGATACATTTTTCTTCTTTCAAGTCACTTCCACTAGGCATGCTTTTTTTCTCCTTGCCCTCCTAGTTCCTGGAGGAACTTCTTCTCCAAATGTTTTTCATTTTGGTTAAAACTCACGTTTCATCCATACTGTGGTTATGTGAAGCATGCAAGATGAAATAGAGAAATGAGTTAATTATTTGGATAGTACAGGAAAATCAAATACCCTCCCTATATCAGTCTTTAACACCCTTCTCTGAAATATTCTGAAATGTGTCTCAGAATTCCTTTTGGAACTCTTGGAAGATATCTCCATGTGCCTTCACTTTACAAGAGTCTATGTCATTTGTGACAATTTAATGTATTTTGGTGAACATGGGATTACCTAGGCAGGCTTAAAAACATAAGTTTAAACAATAAGAGAAGAAAATTTTGCCAAAACCTTGTATTAGTGACATTTTGAGGAGACCAATGAGACCTTAAAAATATAAGCTTCAGAATATTAGCCCTAGATGTTTCATATTCACATAATCAACTGAGGAACAGGAATATCAAATAAGATTCAAAACACATTTCTCCAGCATCTTTTTTCTTCTTTCACATTATGTAAATAAATGTGTGTTCCAGTAGACTAATCTCATCAACCAGTGAATACGTGGAAGATATCTCACAATCCATTCAGGAATAGAAAAGTGAATACAAGCATACAAAATTAACAAATAGTTGAAGTAAATATTTTTGCTAAAACAGTTATACAGAAAGAACCATATTAATTCCAAAATTTGAGTATCTGGTAAGTGCAAGACCACTGTGGTAGGCACTGAGGCAGTTAAGAGGTGAATAAGCTGCACTCCCTGCCCTCAAGGGGTTTATGGTTTGGCGAGAGAGATCAGTCAATTGCTCAAATAAATACAAAGTCAGGTTGGACGACTAGAGTTCACAAACAAAACAGGAGATTAGAGGGGGAAATCTAAACCCGCTAGGAAATCCTTGGGGAGAAATGATCGTGAAGAAGCAGGAGTTTGTTTCTGGGACCAGTATGAGAGAAATGTTTCCCTCCCTCCTTGGCTACCATAATAACCAAGAATCTTGGATTCCTTCTTCCATTCTCTAAACTAGGCTTGATGTGTGTTCTCTAAAGCCCCCAAACAGTTCTCAGCACTCTTCCAAGAGTGGGAACTCACTGGCTCCGCTTTTTTAAGTCAACCCTCAGGAAACTAGGTAGGCATGCAGAGTCTTTTCCTCTCCCCGACCCCAACCCCAGGACGAACCTTTTTGATTGTACCTAAACCTGCTCCTTACGTCAGGATAGTTGTCAGGGTCGAATACACTAATATCTGAATCTTACTAAATATCGGAATTTTGTTATAAGTTCGAGAAGTCTGTCTGTAAATTTGGGCTAGAAATCCAGGTAACAGGGTTCCCTGGGCCAGGGCGATTGGAGTAGGAGAAAGTGTGGACGTTTATGTGCTCAGGGTGACTAGGGAAAGACGCGGCATTCTTCTAACAGACCGGGAACTTCAAGAAAAGGCTATTGATGTCCCTTTCGAAGAAGATCACCTTCACCTGGTATGAAGAGATATTAACGATCCATCTCCCACTGGTAATGTGACAGGCCCCATCTTCTTAGCCCTCATTCCGATTCTTCTGCAACAGACGGAGAACTTTTCGGGGAAACAGCATCCTCTAATTGCTAATAGAAGAACGTAGATGGTTTTTTTTTTTAAATAAGAGCTTTAAGGTATTTAGTGCAAATTAACATTTCTGACAGTCTTTCCAGTCATTTCTGTTTAAGAGTGGTCATTGATTTTTTTAAATTCCTCTTTCCTTTCTTTACCCACCGCCGTCCCCCCTTCAAAAAAGCATGCCTGTTCTGTCCAATGCTGCTTTCCAGTCTGACTGTGAGAAGCCTAACAGATCCGTGTTCCGCTTTAGCGCTGCAGCCGAACGGCAACACGGGTTCGGTAATGGTCCAAAGAAAATGCATTTGCAACCAATTAAAAAAGAGCTACGAATATATTAGTAGAAAATTAAATGGGGGCGGCAGGCTCGTGCCTGAAATAATTTCTTTGATAACTGTAGAACTTTTAGGCGCCGAGGCCCAGTCTAAGCCTGCTGTGCCAGAGCAAAGCTGGTTGGTAGTAAAGGGAGTCTGCAGGCCTAGCACAGAAGAGGGTCTGGTTCAGTGATGGGCCTGCGAGGGTGTTGGGAAAGCCCAGAGGACTGGTGTCCAACCTCCTTCACCTTTCAGCTAGCATGTGCATTCCCCACGCTTGCTTAAACGGGGAGAAGAGAAGAGAATAAAGACGTGGAATGTGAAGCTCTCATTACCATTTTCCCAGAAATTCAACCCCGTTGGGGTAACCTGATCTTGGGTGTTGGTTGTCCATGGGAAAATTCTGTAGATATCTTTCTGCAAATAGACACTGTCCTCACGATTCTCGTTCTCCTCCCTCTTCCTCTATACCTTCTTTAAGTAATTTGCCTTCCTGGGATATCCTTGGGTATAGGGAGGTCAGCTAAATTCATCCTCTGGTTTCTAGAAAACTGTACAAACGAGTTCTTTCTCCTCCACTTTCTGCCCCATGACCCCCTCCCCTCCTCCTCTCCCCCTTCCATATTAAGAGGCCTCCTCTGCTTTCTGGTGATTTCCACCTCAGGACAATCTCTTTTTCCCAAGCCTCTCTCTGAGAGCCATCTGGACTCCTTTCTCTTAATACTTATAGAAATCCAGCCTCCTTGGTCCATGCCTCCTCTCCTTTCTTGCTTCCAGAGCATGACTATAAAGAGGAAAGCAAGTAACTTTAGAGCTTTATCCCTGTGACCCTGCTTTCTTTCCTGGCCAGACTTGTATTTGATGCAGGCTTTAGTCAGTTTGAATTTAATTGCCTTAGTTCCAAAGGGATCTTCCTTTGACCCTCCTGGATGGTCCAGGTAAATTCACCGGGACAGAGACTTATTAAAAAGCCTACTATGTGCGAAACACAATGGTAGACACGGAGCGACACACAGGTGACTAAGGCATGATTTTTCCCATCCCCTTTACTTCTATATTAGGGAAAACCAGAATTCTTTGGAATACTAAGTGTGTGTGTGTGTGTGTGTGTGTGTGTGTGTGTAGACTTTGAGTTCAAATTCTAGCTTAGCTTCTCTCCTTAGGATTTTTGAGAAAGTCATTCATCATGGGGTCGTAGACCTTAGGATCATATGTAGACTTAGAACTGGAAAGGATCTCAGAGTCCATCTAATCCACTTTTTTTCCTCTCCTCTTTCCCATTTGCAGGAGAATGAACAGCTAGTAAATGCCTAGGACAGGATTTCAACCCTTGACTGGAAATCTGGGATTCTACTCTTCTGTTTCCTTATGTGTAAAAGGAAAAGTCTGGATTTGATTGATTTTTAATCTAAGGTCCCCTTCATCAAAAGGTGAGCTTTGAACTCACCCCAGTCAAGGTAATGGAGTAAATTAATTAAGACTGTGTGTATACATACATGCATGTATATATGAAAGTTGATGGAGTTAAGGGTGAAGTCTGTAGCTGGAGGTCCAGAAAGAAAATCACTGGTCCTTCTGGGGATGAAACTTGTGATCTTGATGTCGAAAACATGTGACTAATCTGACAAAACAATTGAAAGCCATGAGGTAACCTTTGTTTTGGAAAGTGATAAGTGATAAATCCTACCCTCCTCCTTTCATTAATAGAGGTCTGCTTTATTTTAAGTGGATTGAATACATTAGAATGATATTTGCAAGCCCCCATCCCATGCTTTGCATACACTCTAACTTCATTCTGTTTTTCTCAGCCTGTCTCGGGTATATAACTGGTTTCCCTTGTAACTTTCCATGCCCTCTGGTAACAGAGTTACTTCCTTATCTTGAACTGAACTTTAGATCAGATGGGCCAAATGATTTCCTCCCATACTCCCTCCATCTTTTTTATTATTATGATTTGCTTCAGGACATCTGGAAGCTTCTCAGGTAACCAGGAAGGGGACATGTGTGAATTTTGGCTGTCTTTAGAAACTTTTCTCTTTAGTTTACTCTTAGAACAGCTTGCCACTATGATTAGGGCCTTGATATACTTTTAAGAATTGTCCTGCCTCTAAATCTTTTTTGTTCTCTCTTTAGGGACGTGGGGGAGGGGTCAATCAATGTTTCAAATATATATATATATAAATAGATACTGATATTTAAAATGCTCTTCCTGACTTTCCAGTCAATTATCTCAGTAGCTTCTTAGAGGCTCCCTTTATTTTTTCCATTGACCTCTACTTCCTTGTGTACTGGTACGATAGCCTATTATTTTATTTATCTTAATCTCTGGTGCAATTGCCCTTTCATTCTTCAGCTTGGCTGTGCTTGTGTTCTCTTTTACACTTTCTTGACTTCATTATGTACTCCTGTCGAATCTTCACTCTCCGTGAATGCTGTTTAGACCTCACGTCTGTCTTTCTTACCCTTGAATGGTTGTGTTTTGAAATTTTTTGGCCCATCCATTTTAACCTTTTTCTTCAAGTCTCTCCTGCTATCTGCTACCCAGAATGCCTCTGAATATACTAGATCTTTCGGAAACCATTCTTTTTATATTGGTTTACCTAATGCCCCATCATATCTCACACTTCATTTCTTCCCCCTTCTCCTCTGCCAAAATATTCCCTACTTGGGCCCTACCATAGAATTATACAATGCTAGAAATGGAAGAGGTCTTAGACATTATCTAGTCAAATCTTGCTAGGCTTGTGAAAAAAAAAACAAGTCTCAAGTGAAATGACTTGACCAAGATCATGGAGTAGTGGCAGATTTAGGGCCAGAACCCAGTTTTTCAGATCCTAGTGCAGTTGTTTGTACTTCTCTGTCTCTTGTTTACATATCATCTAAAAGTGAGGGCCCTTTCAGCAGGTGATCAATTTGGTCCTAATTGTAGCCAATGGGGGGGGTCAACAATCTCTTCTCCAGATGAATATCACTATTATTATTTTATGAGATTTAATCTGGAGCCGCTGGCTTCCCTCTAATCAACATCAGCCTTAAGAATCAAAAAGAAAAGTGTTCTGTAGTGAGCATGGAGCTGCCACTTTATGCAGCTTTCTATTGCTACCTTGCTCCCTCTTTCTTTCCTTTGCAAATGTATTCCTGCAGATTCTCATGTCAAGAACCTCCAAACCCACTGTCTTTCCTCTTTAATTTGGGCTGGCTCTTTCTCTCATCTTATGTGTCCACTGTCTCCTATTTTGGTGTTACCCAAGCTTGGTGAGTGTATGACATACTATCCCCATTTTTCTTCCTCCTCAAAAAATGTCAAAAGGGATAGAATTTCAGAAACAGCTCCATTCCCCAATGCCTTCCCCCCATTCTGCAGCTCCATTACCCTTCAGGGGCATCGAGGTGACTCAGTTAATACAGCTGAACCTATAGTCAGAGAAAGACCTAGGTTCAAAGTCTACCTGACCCTTTGAAAGCTTTTTTATCTTGATCTGTCCATTTCCTCATCTACATAATGAGGTTGACAATAACATTTACTTCCCTGGGTGGTGGCTGAGAGCAAATGAAATAATATTTTTAAAGTGCTTTGCAAACCTTAAAACATAAATACTAGCTAGTGTAGTAATAATTATTATTTCTGTAAATTTCTTCTCAGTTTGCCAACTCCATGAAACAAATCTCTTTGTCTACTCACTAAGGAAGCACCTCAGCTGACAGATGGAGCTGAGAAATAAAGCAGTAACCCTCAAGAGAATCTCCACTTGCCTTTTAGACTCTTCAAATTGGGTTTACCTTAGAAACCTGTGGAGGTAAGAGAATGGACCCTACAGGGTCATTGTTTTAAGAAGAGAGGTGTGGAGATGTACCTCCCTCCCAGGCATTTCTTAGATGTGAAAAAAAAATAGATTTTCCCTGTCTCCATTGGATTTGAGACAGTATCTAGTGCTGAGACCTCTCTGGTACAGGAAACTGGAAACATCTGTAGGCTATGATGTATTAAAGATGTACCTTATATTAGAATTATCTATAATAAATGCAGACATTCCAATAAATAATACAGCATGATTGAACACAATCTACTCTTCATATATTTATGCACCAGCAGTTAGAAGGAGCAACTTCTTTCTCTAGTTAAATATAGGAGGCCCACCTTGAAGCAGCATTCAGATTGGATCTCTTACTGAAAATAATTGATTTACAATTTAGAAAGAGATAGAGCCCTGAATACAGCTTAGATGGATGTTTCCTGCCCAATACATTGAGTTTCTTTCCCCCAATTTTTATTTTGGAGGGGTGGGGAGGAGGATAACCTTTACTTGACTTATCCGGGGATCTGATGGATGAGGTAGGAAAGTGACTGTTTAAAAATTCTTTGCATTGACAAAACCAGTAGCATCTCAGGTAAGGGAACACCCATAAGTATCAAACAGAAAGGCAGGAATGAAATGCAAGAGAGGCAGCATGGTGTAATTGGAAGAACACTGGATTGGGAGTCAGTAATTTAATAACTTTAGAAAAAATTGTATGGGTAAGATATTTTGCCTCTTTGTGATTCAGTATTCTGTAAAATCAGAAGGCTAGACCAGGTGAATTTTAAAGATCCCTTACAACCTTGAGGAAATACTTGCTTCATGATCCTGCATAGATATAAGATGTTTAGTTACCCAAAGTTCAAAGAATGACCTGTGATTTCTTAATATTTGGTGGGGTCACATTTTCTCCTCCTTCTTTCTTTTAATTGATAGCATGAAAGTATGTCAAATATTCTTAGACAACATGGAATCAAGTCTCCTATACAGTCCTTATTAAGAAATAAACCTATTCTCTTATAAGGTTCAAGAGGAAGAATTCATTAAAATTATGGCATATAGTCTTTCATACTAAAATAGGTTGAATGCCATGCTTCACTTTTAGGATACAAAGATGCTAATTTGGTTTCAACCTATTTCAGTGATCTGCGGGAGGGCCAAGTGAAATAATAATTGGAGTATTATTAAATAATTGAATATCTGATGGAATCATAAAGTAGACATTATGATAACTTTCTATAGCTTGGTTAGGTATTTCACAGAACTAGTGCCTAAAGAGAAATGTTTACTAAATTAGGCATTAGAGAAAGAGAAAAAAAGTTAATGTATAAATAAAGTGAGTCACTGCTGGATTTCACCCATGTCCTCTGATGCCAGAATCTTGATGGTCCTTAATGAAATATCTAAAATTTCCAATTCTTACTCAAGTAGAGTTGTGCTAGGAAGTCATTGATTCAAATTGCAGTGAACAGATGTGGGAGAAAAGGAACACCTGTGTTTTATCACCTTTACTAATTTTTTTTCCTTGTCTAAGGTGAGAAACTGACCACTTAACTATGATCATTTTCAGATATTCTGCAGTGTCCTGAGTAAGGACAATAAATGGCAGTTCAGACCATCAGTAACTTGAGCTTTTCCTTACCAAGGGGACAATATCTAAATTTCCAACACTTTGCAAGGTGGGGAGTGGGGAAGAGGGGGATTACACATGTACTTCATTTAATATATGCCTCAAATTTTCCCTGAAAAAATATCCTGAAACAGATCAGTATTTAGGACTCAAGAGCAGTGTAGAAAATGCCCCAGTGAAACTGACATTTTCAAATCCCTAAAATAACTACTTAGCATTTGCATGCACTCTAAATAGAATATTTTAGGGCCAGGTGTCCAGTTATCCCTTATGCCTACTTTTTAGATTGAAACTAACTTTACAACTAAGTTACAATACTGGAAGGCCCTCTGTAATTGCATTAAATAGAAATGAAGCTTTTTAGAAGTTCACTGATACTTTTGTCTGTTTGATCAAGCAAAATGTATGTGCATATACATGCATGTGTATACATGCTTGCATGTGTATTCATATATACATATAGACACATCTATAGTGTCTATGTAACTACAGAATGAAAACAATTCATAACATTGAGAATAGCGTGGTCCTTAAGGTTTCATTAGTTTAGGATCCACTGATCTGCAGGAGGGATTCCTAAAATGTAGGCTTACATGCCTTTCTCATCTTCAAAGGTCTCCCCTCAGCATTAGGAAAGTTGTTTGTAGTAAGCCCAAGGGAGGGAGGGAGAATCTGACAAAATTTCTCCTCTTCTTCTGTGACTGAATTGAGTAGGCTGCTGGTTTGACTAATTCCCTCAATAAAGAACAGTAGGTTAATTTCTGGAGGAGGAAAACTGATAGCTGTGGGGGACCAAGGGAGGGGACACTTGTATCTCATTTTCTTTCTTACTCCTCACCCTTGTTCCCTTCCTCCTTGGTCGGATTTTGCCCCTGCAGCCTGCTCTCACCTAGCAAACAGTCCAAGCTGAAAGGAGCTGTCCATTCAGTACCAAGTAGCCACGTGTAACTGGCCCGCCAAAACACAAAGAACTGAAATATTAATTAAAAAAAGCCAATCTGCTCAATCCTCCGCCTGCAGGCAGGCTCTAACAGAAAACTGCATATGCTTTTCTTTTCTCCTCAATAAATCTTCATTTGGGCATTAAAATACCTAAAAGGATTAGTCATTAAATACTTGTACATTTCATTTAATTCACTTGAAACTGTATGTCACAGGGTTACATCAGAACTGCAGTTTAATCTAATTTGCAGTATTTACGTAAATGCCTTATTTCTTCTGCTGATTGTTACAGGGGATAATATTAATATCCCAAGTGTCCAGAGGGAGGTTAACATACACACATACACACACACACACACAGAGGATGATGGCTGCAGGTATAAAAATATCAAAGAATCTTTTAAGGTGAAAATAAAGAATGAATGAAAATCTAGATTTCCTTATTTCTGACTACACTTTTATTATTTTTAGGTTTTTTGATCCTGGAGTAATAAGGAAAGTGTTTTTTATAAAGGGTTGGTTTTATTTTGTTTTGTGTTTCACTAGGATATACTCTTTCAAATAGTTCAGTCAAAGACAGTATATATGAAGACCTATGATACAGTTTTTCAAAAGATTTAATTGCAGTATCATTCTTATTTCCTTTTGGTACTCTTCCTTTGTATCAACAGCATCTAGTTACATGACCCCCGAGCATTTCTCCCTTTCCTGAACACTAATTGTCTGACATATTCCTATGGTATTTACCATTTTTTTTTTTTGCTTTGTACTGTAATTGTTTATGTACATGTCATAAGAGCTAAAATTGGAAGAGCCTTTTAGAGATAATTTAGTCCATGCCTAACTAGATATGCATGTATGGTTGTCCTTCTTTCTTGAAGAGGATTAAAATGACATCACTATATTAGAGTCAAGTGACAGTGTGATGGACTGTGGCAGATGAGATCAATATGAGTTCAGAATGCTCTACCACAGGTCAGGCACAAATAGTACATATGAATATTTGGGGCGGATTCCCTAAATTTGAGCATCTCAAGTTTCTTTTGAACTATTTCAATTCTGCTTTGGTCATAAAGCACAGTGCTTTATCTGGTGAGGGTATGCCATGCTGGATGGTCCTGTGTCAGTGCCTCCCGTGTCATACAATCAATTCCAAAAGTTCTCAAGAGAGACCTTAAGAGTGTCTTTGTATCACTTTTTCTAATCACCATGTGAGTACTTGCTCTGTGTGAGTTCTCCATAAAATAGTCTTTAAGGCACACATACATTCTGCGTTCAACCAATGTGGCCAGCCCATCAGGGTTGTGCTCTCTGCAGTAGAGTTTGAATGCTTGGCAATTTATTTCAAGAAAGGACCTCAGTGTCTAATAGCTTATCCTACTAGGTGATTTTCAGAATCACATCTAACTAGATAGCAAACTTCCGAAAGGGAGGGATCTTGTTTGGTACTTTACTATATACTCCATGGTTTCTAGACTATTGCTTCGTGCATAATGAAAACTCAAGAAATAATGAATAGTTAAGTGATTCATTTCAAGAAGTATTTTTGAGGGGATTAGTTGGATAAATTTAAAAAATTGAGAAATAAACAAAGAAACAATTAAAGTTTCTTTAATTGGGATAATTGTTGCCATAATTTGTAACAATTATGATCTCGGTGGAATTCAGTGTATTTGTTTTTAAAATGTGTGTGGGAATTTGAAAGTGATGTTTTGGTTTTTATTTCTGTCATTCATTTCAGTGGAATTGACTATGGGAATCTATGAGGAATATTTTAACACAAAGCCAAGGAGTTACTTTCTAAGACTGGTAATTTCAGAAAGCAGGATTTCACCAAGTCCTATTATGAACTCTCCTTGTGGTATGGCTCTTGAAAGCTAAGATAATGGAATCTAGGCTGTTGCAGGTTTTATAATGTTGGAAAGGTTTCAAGTATGGTCATAGAAACTGATGGATTTTCTTTCTGAGGACCAAGTAAGATAATAGATATAGAGATGTTCATCACCCTATAAGATGGACACTTGGTTTTGTGTTATTTGGTCATCACAATCCATGAAACCCAAGAAAAATGCAAAATGGTCACCAGTTCTGTATTTATGATTCCTTCCAGTTTCTCTAGTGATGGCAGCAGAGTGGTAGAAAAGAAACCAAGGAGTGTTCAGAATCACAAAGTTTGAATGCCTGTTATATAATTAAATTGTTAGAATTTTAATTATGATATTGTTATCCAGTGACCAATGAGTAGACATGAAACTGGAGGAACTGAATCATATCACTATATTATAGACAGCTAGGTAGCATAGTGGATAGAGTATTAGACCTGAAGTCAGGAAGACTTATTTCAAATTCCACCTTAGACTCTTAGAAATGTGAACTTATGAAAACTGCTTAACCTGGATAAGCTTAGAGAAATTTGTCACCAGGTTGGTAAAAACTATTCTGGGGCAGTTTAGCAATTTCAGGTAGAAGGGTTAAATGTAATGAGGCATTCATTGATTATAAAATTCAATCAAAATCAACTTTAATAAGAGATTACCACAATAAATTTAAAAGTGTACAAGGTGACAAGAAAACACAAGTCCCCTCCTCCACTTCTTTTTGTTCCTCCTTCCTGCCTCTTCTTCTCCTTCCTCCTCCTCTAGAACAAGTTTTTTTTCCAAGGGATGCAAGAGTTCAGGTGAAATATCTGACTCTCATTTTCACTCATCTGGATATTTTATATCTCAAAACATTCAAATATCCTCCTTTAAAGAACCAATGTTCAGTCAGCTCCTCCTCATTTCTCAAGCCCTTTCTGATATGTGAAATTGGGTGGTGAAGGTGGGATTGCTGTTGAGACAGGAAAATAAGTAGACCAGAGGGAGGAGGAAAGACTCCAACAGGGCTGTTAGGAGGATTCTAGCACTGCAAATATGAAATGCACACCTGACATAGCCACCAAAAGCAATAACAAGATGAATGAAGTCACACATGTACCAAAAACTCACCTACCACAATGATATAATCCACTTTTCAGCAACAGCAACTCCTGAAGACCATCAATTAAGTTGCAAAGGAGTTATGGAGGTGAAAAAATCATAGACCCTTGAATTTTTGAAGCATTAAGCCAGAATTGTTCAGTAAAATAAAATTTCTCTAGGTCACACCTTGATGGGCTATTGGACTATGCAGTAACACTAAATGCAACTCTAGCTAGCTTGCACCACTAAATGAAGTTCTTAATAGGTATCTGAAAGGCTGAAGAGAATAATTACTAAAAAACAAAATGGCAGATCCTACCATTTCATGTTCCAGTATTAGGAATCATTTATACTAAGATTTAGTCTTTTCAGTCTTAGGAATTTGTTTGAGTTTTCTTTGATTTCTTAAAGTCCTTATTTTGTGCCCAACACTGTACTAGGTAATATGGAATGAGGGAGGGTTGTTTAAGATTATATCTATTTACCTCTGAGTAACTTGCAATCTAGTCAGAGAGGAAAGAATGATTTATAAAAAATAATTTGTGAATCAGATGTCAAAACTTATGGCAAAAACTTATTGGTAAGTCGAAATAAAAAGTTCTCCTTGTAAGCCAATGGAAACAGCTGGGGCAAAATTCATGCATTTATTTCCTTCTCCTTGTTCTTACTTTTGCCTATAATTCACAGTACATTCTTACTATCACCTCTTTCATGAAGCTTTTCCTGATCCTCTTAGTTTAATATTTAATAAGCTTCCCTCTTCAGGACTTACACGATTTTCTTCAGGCTTCTTCTATACATTTAACATGTTTTATATTGTCTAGTCTTTTGTATATGTGTCTTTTATCTCCTGCTGGACAATAACCACTACCAGAGTAGGGATTCTGTCTTATTCTTCTTTCTGTCCCTGGTGCTTTGCACATAATAATAGGTACTTAATAAATTTGTTGAGTTGAATTCAGTGTTGGGGTTGGGACTTTTGCTAGACCTTGAAGTGAAATAGGCTTTCATCAGTATTAATGAAAATAACATTCAACCAATTCTCCATTGATCTATCTCTCCTTTTACATATTTGTTTAATCATGCTTGTATTTTAGGTACCTTGAGCATGCATTGGATAGAGCACTGAGACTAGAGGCAGAAGAGACTTGAATTGAAATCTGATCTCAGACATGTAGTACTTGTGTGACCTTGGACAAGTTACTTAACTTTGCCTCAGTTTCATCAACTATAAAATGGGGACAATTATAGCATCTACATTTCAGGGTTGTTGTCAGGACTGAAAGAGATAATATTGGTTAAGTGCTTATCACAGTTCCTGGCACACAATAAGAGCTCATTAAATGACTGTTTCCTTTCTTTCTTCTTTTATTTTTGTATGAGAACACATAGCTATCACCTTGTCCCTTACACAGAGCCTTTTCCTTTCCAGGAAATCTTGTACTTTTTTTTTTGTTCTAAAGAAGGAAATGGTTCTCACATTCAAAGCAAAAACCTGAACTGCCCCTGGGACTGCTTGGATGATGACTAGATAAGAGAGTTACATTAGGGCAGAAATTCAGGTCATAGTATATCAAACCACAAGTACAAGGCCAAAGTCAAGTTTGGTGAATATTGTTTGTAACTGGTCATTTTCAAGTTAGCCTGACAATTTAGGAATCTCCTAAATAAAGAAGATTTTCCTTTCACCTTGTAGTGGTTACCATCTCTTATAGTCCTTTATAGGGATGATCGTAGACATCTATAGTCTCAGAAATAGGGAAATTAGATGTTGTTTAAAATAAATTAATCTTTGAGCAACCAATAAAGGGGAAAAGGATAAAAATATAACTTATAGCACACATTCAATTGGATTTTTAGGTTAAGGCTGTTTCTTGCCATCAGGTGTGTTACTCCTAAAACATTGGCAAATGTGGGCAGAGACATTTTGGGGGAAGTTATCTACAAGGCTGTTTAATATCATCTGTTGTATACAAAAATATGCTACATTTACATCTCATTTGTATTTTTAACAATTATTTTGAGAAAGTTCCTGATATGCTAAACACTTTTTGCTAATATATTCTGTCTGTTACATTTGAAACATATTTGCAAACTCTGAAAACAGAATTTAGGGCAAAGAATGACATTATTGTATAAAACAGATATATAGCATGTGCCATATAGTATCCTGGATGACTTTTTCAGCTATTCATCAGCATGCAAGTTGCTTAGTACTACTAACAAAGAAGAGATATAGATGAAGGCTTAAGTCTGAGTAAAACATACATTACTGTTTAGACATAACAGATACCAAAAAAGGCAGTTGATATCCTTGGTAATAAGATAATTTTTTTCTATAAGATACAGAAAAAAGAAAGAAAGTAACGCAGACTATAGTGTAAAATAATTTGTGGGGCATAACAAGTGTTAAACTGTTGCAGGTGAAAGATTTAACAGTCTATGGCAGATAAGAACTCTTACCTCTAAAGGTAAGACCTATAAAGCTAACATTGCACAGTTTTCTATTATAACATATCCTCTGGGTTATTTACCCATCCCACACATATTTCATTCCACTGAATTTATAATGAATTACTGATTATGGACAATAATCAGGAATATGAAACAACAAGATACTAAAAACACAAGATTAAAGGGGAGATTAGAGACCATCTAGTCCGAAGTCCTCACTTTACAAATGAGGAGAGGCAAGAGAGCATTGATAACTTGTGAAAGTATTATGCAAGAGAAGCATATTTTGAAAACAACTTCTGTGATTCCAGAGCTGGGGATATTTCCAATTGTATCACACTGATACCAGGTAGCAAACCCTAGAGTTCTCATCCCCATCACTTAGTCCTTGATATCACTTATTTTTCCAAACTTACACCTACTTACTCCTTACCATACCCCAAGAACTATTGTCAGTACTTTCCTGGGTCCCATTGCTTTTAAAACCTATACATTTTGCATGGTATAGGTCATGATATCAGTCTCAGTCTAGGATAATACTATTCTAAAGCATATAATAGCTGAAAAGAGTACTAAATAAAGGGAAGTTGGTGTTTGTAGATACAATTTTGATATAGTGAAAGTTATTGCTTGCTTCTCAAGTCTCGATGTACTTGATTCTGTGGTTGTTGTTTCCTTGTTCAACAATCTCCCTCAGATGTCTCATGACTTCACATTGCTCCCAAATGCCTATGGTTTCTCATTATGCTACTCCTCCATAGTTGTTTCTAGAGCAGAACTTTAAAATTTTTTGTGCCATGGATCCCTTTGGTGGTTTGGTGAAACTTAACAGAACTATGTTTTGATTTCATAAGATAAAATATGTAGAATTATAAAGTACAGCAGTATAATTTTGTAGTATAGTTTATTTCATAATCATATTTTTCTATACATGTGCCTAGTATACTTTTTAAAGTATCTACCTATATATAAAATGTTTTGCAAATGTTGAAACTCTCCATACATGTTAGTTATTATAAGTGTTATACTTCCAGACAAAATTATTGTCATTGTCATTGGCACTTCTTTTGCCCACTTCACTTTTTGTTCTTAAAGTTGTTTTAATTCCATGTCAATTCATTTGTCTAATCATTTTCTCCTCCCCCTCCTCTTCCTCTTCCTCCTTCGTCTCCTTCTTCCTCTTCTTCTTCTCCTCCTCTTCTTCCTTCTCTTCTCCTTCTTCCTCTTGTTCTTCTTCCTCTCCTCTCCTCCTCCTCCTTCTTCTTCCTCTCCTTCTCTTTCTTGTTCTTCTTCTTGTTCTTCTTTGTGTTCTTGTTCTTCTTTTTGTTCTGTTCTTCTGTCCACAGACTGCTGATTTAGAAATAACTCTAGAAATTTAACTAGTGCAAGCTAATTGCCAAAAGAGACCAAAAGTTCCTAGATAGTTCTTCAGAGAAAAAGTCTTACATTGACCAAATGGAAAGATCTGACTGCAAAAAGCAACAGTGGATTTGAACGTAAACTCATTTATAAAAGCTACTAAGACGAATGACACAAGATTATGAGAATTATTGTTTCATAAAACAGAGAGAAACCATGGAGGATAAAATTAGTTTAAAGAAAACTTGGCAAAATACCCAACTAAGGAAAATCATCCCAAGTACCTTGAAGGATGAAAAAAAGGATAAAAAGAAGATTACAAAATGAAGATTTGCAAAAAATTCATTACAACAAACTTCTCCATCAAGCCTAGTGGAACTATCACACTTGGACCATAATATTATAATCCTTGATTAATATATATTAATATATAATATGTGTGTATGTATGTACACACATGTGTGCTTGTGCATGTATATATATATATATATGTGTGTGTGTGTGTGTGTGTGTGTGTGTGTGTGTGTGTGAGAGAGAGAGAGAGAGTAAATGAGAGAGAGAGAGAGAGAGAGAGAGAGAGAGAGAGAGAGAGAGAGAACTCTAAAATTTTTAGTGTAGTAACATGGGGAAAGGGACATGATTGGAGGCTGGCCCCTCTACCTGTTAACTTCTTCCTAGAGTTCTGTTCCAGAGATCTTGTCCTGAAGAGAATTAAGAATCGTCTGTCTTATTTCTCAAAGCTAGAAGCCAGAAGATCAGGATTTCTCTCTTTTTTTTTTCCAAATTCTTCCCAAATTTGTTCTTGGTGCAAATTCAAGTAGTTAATCTCACTAATGAGGAGAATCTTATGCAAGTGGGTTTTGATTCCCTGATAACACTTAATAATATCAAAAGGGGATTGAGATCCCTTGAAATATGCAATAACAAAACAGTGACATGGATGCTCACCAAAAGTGTTTGATTAAGTTTAGTGAAGGAGATCCAGGGTAGAATCCATGTCAAAGTGAGATTCTTAGTGGGTAGTGAGATTCTCCGTGTTTTCTTGTTTGTAGATGACAATAAGTTTACTGTATTAAGCCCCAGGAAACTGCAGAACTAATGAAAAGATATCTGAAATCAATCAAAGAAATTTGGTATTTGGTATTTACCTACATAGGAAGGCTCAAAAGGACAATAATGTCTAATGTACAAATTTCAACATTCATTGAATGACGAACAGATAGAGCTTGAGTACTAGTTTGTATATCTGGAACAGAGATTTTTTGGTGTTCAGTCATTTCTTTGTGAACCCATTTGGGGTTTTCTTGGCAAAGATACTGGAGTGGTTTTCTATTTTATTCTCCCAGTTCATTTTATAGATAAGGAAACTTAGGCAAACAGGAGTAAGTGGTTTGCCCAAGGTCACACAGTCAATGTCTGAAGCCAGATTTGAACTCATGTCTTCCCAGTTCTCAGTCTGTTGTTCTATTCACTGAGCCACCTAGTCATTCATGGATCAGATACTACAGATGAACGATGATTTGTGCCCAAAATTGAACGGGAGGAGGAAGAGGAGGAAGGGTTGGATTTTCAAAGAATGAAAAATGACTATTGTATAGCAGACAGTAGAGTTGCATACAGTTTGGGTTGTAGCCTGATTATAGGCTAAAACATATGACTAATGAGGAAGTGAAGAAAACAATTAAAACACATCATCAAGGAATTTTATGATAAGAGAAGATGTGGCAAAAATAGAGTATGACATGGGGAGAGCCAAAGTGTTACATTGGCATTCTTATGTTAAAAAAAATAAGAAAAGCTTCCCATGCATTAGATGGACTCTCTATGGCTAATTCAAGAGAGGAAATGGAAAATGGTGACATAGATGAGCAGACATGGATGAGTTGCAATTTGTATTGTTGGAGGGAACTTCTAAATCAATGACTGTGATGCAGGACCATTTTAATATAACATACTTTGAGAAGCTTTCTGGATCTGCACTTTTGACAATGTGGACATACCCTCCACCTATATGGATGGCATCCCTTCTAATGACTTAGTTTGTTGGTAGTTGTCTTGGTTAAAGAAACAAACAGGATCCTGAAGTCAATTTGGTGATAAACTTCTCTCAACTTAGTCCTATTTTTGAACAGCAAACATATATAGTCAATCACCAGAGAAAATATTTTTTAAAATTAGCCTTAAAACATTTTCTTGGTCCTTATAGCTGTTAATACCCTCCACCAAGTTTACTTTTTACCTTCTTTATAGAATTTTTGTAATATACTATTATTGGAATGTAAGTTTCTTCAGGACATAGACTTTTGCTTTCATTTTATATCCACAGCACCCAGCAGAGCCCCTGGCATATATTAGGTATTTAATGTAGACTTCACTGAAAGTCCAAAGAAGTGTCTAATATAGGAATTTCAAGAATAACGACAGCATCCAAAACTTCACCATTTGTTGTAACCAATGGTTCCACGTATGGATGGTGTGGTGGCTGATGGAGAACCTGTGTTTTTTTGGAGTTAATCATTGGGTCAAAATTATCACAGGCAACAGAGAATTGATCCATACTTTGTTGCATCTCATCTTCAGAGGCTTCATTGAGTGCACAATCATCTGCAAACAGAAAATCATGCACCAACACTCCCTCTACTTTGGTCTTGGCTTGTAACCTTTTCAAATTGAAGAACTTACCATCAGTATGATAGTTGACTGTGTTCTTTTTCATTGAAAGCATTTGTCAACATGGCTGAAAATACCATGCTAAAAAGCATGGGAGGAAGCACACATCCCTGTTTCCCTCCATTGGTGATGGGAAAGCACAAGAGTTTTGTCCATTATCCAGAATCTGGGTAAACATGCCATCATGATGTATTGATGAACTTCTCCAGGCAATCAAATTTTGGCATAATTTTCCGTAAACCCTCAAGACTAAAAGTATCAAAGGTCTTGGTCAGATCCACAAATGTTGTGTACAGACCACTGTTCTGCTCCTGGCATTTTTCCTGGAGTTATTGGGCAGCAAATTCTATATCAACCTTTCTCAGCCCTTTCTGAATCCACACTGACTCTCAGGTATATACCCATCTTCCAGGTGAAGGCTCAGTCTATTAAGGAGGACTCTAGCAAGAATTTTGCCAGCAATGTCTAAGAGAGAGATTGCCCTGTGATCGTCACAGGACAATCTATTCCCTTTACCCTTATAGAGATGGACAATAGAGGCATCCTTGAACTCCTGGGGGATAACATCTTCTTGCCAAATAACATGGACAATTTCAGTCTGCTTTGTATGAACAATGGTCCTCCTACCTTTTAAATCTCAGCTGGAATAGAATCAGCACCAGGTGCTTTGCCACATGAAAGGAGACTAATGGTCCTCAAGATCTCTTCTTCAGTTGGAAGTTCAGCTAAGGAGAGATTGACTTCAACTTGAGGTAAACAGTCAATGGCCTCAGCATTGATTGATGATGGTCTATTGAGAACACTATGGAAGTGTTCAGCCCATCTCTCTAGGATTATGTCCTTATCACTAATCAATATGACTCTATCAGCACAGAGTAGTTGTGATGTATCATAAGTTTTTGGTCCATAAATAGTTTCAGGGAATCATAAAAGTGCTTTGGATTGTTACTATCAGCATAAACAGCATAAAACTGAATTTCATCTGCCTTCTTACTGAGCCAGGAATCCTGCATGTGTCTATGTTTTGCTTGTAATTTGCTTAGATGGAATTAAATGCTACCTTCTTAGAGGGGGATGAACTATCCTGCTGGTAAATCCTGTGGAGTTCACGTTTTTCATTTAGCAGCTTCTGAATTTCCCCATATTTTCATCAAACCAGTCTTGGTGTTTTTTTGAGTGTTCTGATCTAGATGAGCAAATGCAGTGCTGTACACCAAATCCCTGAGAGCTGCCCACTCCTTTTCTGCTCCTCTGTTGCCAGCTGTATTTTGGCTCAACTTTCCCTCCAAATCAGCAGTAAACTGTTCAAGCTCGGAGAAGAGCTCTAATTTGTCGACATTAATTCTTCTGGTAGTCCTTGGGGTCTGCACTTTTGATGAATGCTAATATTTAGCTTGGAAAGGATAAGTCTATGATCAGTCCAGCATTCTGCACCACACATTGCCTTTGTCACTCTCACATCTTGTCAGTCTCTTCTCCTTATAATCACATAATCTATTAGATGCCAGCATTTGCTGCAAGGGTGCATCCATGAAGTTTTATTGTGTTTAGGTAAATGGAAGTTTGGTGAGGAGAAGGTCAAGTGATGCACAGGTCTTCAGCAGCAAATGATCATTGCTGTTGCTGTTTCCAACTCCATTCCTTCCTAGGACTCCCTGCCAAGGCTGGTAGTCTGAGCCTACTCTAGCATTAAAGTCACCCAGAATTATAAGCTTGTCCTTTTTTGGCACATTGCGGATAAGGGCCTCTAGATCTTCAGAAAATTTTTCTTTGACTTCCTCAGGGTTTGTCATGGTGGGAGCATAGGCACTGATGATGGTGGCATGGCATTTTCCTGTGAGTGGTAATCACGTTGTCATGAGCCTGTCATTCACTCCTTTTGGCAGGTATACTAGCTTACTGATTAGATTAGTTTTGATTGCAAAACCCATGCCAGCTTCATGGTGCTCCCCTTCACTGTGCTCACTCCAGAAAAAGGTGTATCCAGCTTCAACTTCAGTAAGCTGACCTTCATTTGCCAACCTTGTTTCACTCAGGGTTGCTATTTGGATGCGATACCTGTTGAGTTCTCTTGCAATAAGAGCAGTTCTTCTTTCAGGTCTACTGAATTTTGTGTTGTCTATTACTGTGCACACGTTTCATGTGAGTGGAATCATCTTTGCAGATGCTCTCATACATTTTTTTGTGTTTTAACCACATAGTGGGATTCCCCATCTGCCACAGTAATCAGGCTAGGGTTGGGTAAGTAGGCAATGTTTAGGGCACCTTTCCTAGCCCCCTTCCTCACACCAGGAGGTGAGCAATGTGATCCTGAAAAGGCTGCTCAGACACCCAGGGGCTGATGAGTCCCACTGCTGCTTCCAGTGAGAAATGACCCTATGGCCTGGGCCACCTGTGTGCAGGGTAATGACTACAGCTCCCAGTGTATCTGTACCTGCTGCTTCATCACTTGTCTATCACCACAGGACTTTGAGGTATAATAGTGACATGGTAGGGGTGATGTCTTTTGATTTGTGTGTAAATTGGATTTAGGTGAGGAAGAATTCCAAGAAGTCATCAGCCTCACTCTCTCCTTCAGAGTCAACATAATCTAGTGGCAGGGGAGAGTCAAGATGACAGGCAATGGCTCAGGATACAGTGGATGACCTTGGTGTCTTCGGTGTCTAACCAAGCTCTGAACGCTCGGCATTGCCTGATTCATCTGCCTTCATGGCCACTGGAACAAATTGTTCTCATCCACCTATTCCACCAGATGAAGTCTTCACATGCTTGGGGTAGACACCCCCCTAACTTGCCAATGGGTTTGAGAACCCTTGGTTACCCTCAACCTGGTTTGGCCTGTCTTCTGAAACTGTTTTCCCGGGTGTGACCTTTGAGCATGCTGCAGCTTCTTGGAGCCACAGGTGAGAGTTGGACCAAACAGGTGGATACCAAAAGGGGAAAGAGCCCCAAAAATGAATCAGCAGCCATCACACCAGAGGTACTGGTCCCCCCTGAACACACCCTACACCCCAGGATATAAAATAGACTCACATAAATAATCCACATTTCCATATATCACCAACAAAAAAACAGCAGAGAAATTTAGAATAGGAAATTCATTTTAAAATAAATGTGATCACAATACTTGGGAGTCTAACTGCCAAGACAAACCAAGGGATTATTTGCTCTATTTTTAAATATATAATTTATTTATTCTTTAGTTCTTAACAATCACTTCCACAAGAATTTGAATTCAAAAATTTCTCCCCATCTCTCCCCACTCCCCACCTCAGGACAGGATATAGCCCATCCACTCCTTCCTCCAGTCTGTCTTTCCTTCTATTACACACCTTTCTGCCATCCCCCTTTCCCTTTATTTTCCTTTAGGGCAAAATAGATTTCTATATTTCATTGCCTGTACAGCTTAATTTCCAGGTGCATGCTAAAACAATTTTTAACATTCATTCTTAAAGCTTTGAGTTCCATATTCTCTCCCTCTCTCATGGAGAAAACAATCAATTCCGTATAGGGCATACATGTGTAACAATGCAAAGCACTTCCATAATAGTTATGTTGTAAAAGACTAACCACAATTCCCTCTGTCCTATTATGCCCTCCATTTATTCCATTCTCTCCCTTGACCTGTCCTCTCACAATAGTGTTTGCTTCTGATTATCCCTTTCCCCAATTTGCTGTCCCTTCTATTTTCTTCCCTCTCCTATCTACTTCTCCCTTATTTTCCTGCAGGATGAAATAGATTTCCATATCCAATGGAATGTGTGTTATTCCCTCCTTAAGCCAAATACCATGAGACTAAGGCT
This sequence comes from Potorous gilbertii, assembly GCA_028658325.1. NCBI lineage: Eukaryota > Metazoa > Chordata > Mammalia > Diprotodontia > Potoroidae > Potorous > Potorous gilbertii. Next base: position 334,045,568 of record CM053770.1, on the reverse strand, counting down.
CAATTATTTCCTTTCATCTCCTCCCTCTTCCCCTCCATTGTAAAAGCTCCTTCTTCCCTCTTTTCTGTGAGATGATTTGCTACATTCTGCCTCTTTTGTTGTCCTACTCCTAGTACATTCCACTCAACAGTAAATTTTATATTTTAGGCACTCTCCCTTTATATTCAGCTCACTCTGTGCCTTCTGTCTATGTGTGTGTGTATACACACACACACACACACACATAGACCCATGAACATATATATATATATATATACAAATACAATATATACAAGTATGTATATACCCATATATATCTATCTATAGATATATAGATATCTCTACCTTTATATATATGTATATATATATGCACATATATATATAATATATATATATATATATATATATATATATATATATATATATAGATATAGATAGATAGATGGATAGATAGATAGATAGACAGATATATTCCCTCTAACTACCTCTAACTACTCTAATACTGAAAAAAGGCTCATAAGTTACAAATATCATCTCTCCATGTAGGAATGTAAATAGTTCAATTTTAATGAGTTCATTAAGGCTTCTCTTTCCTATTTACTTGTTTGTGTTTCTCCTGATTCTTGTATTTGAAAGTAAAATTTTCTATTCAGCTCTGGTCTTTTTAACAAAAGTGCTTAGAAGTCCTCCATTTCATTGAAATTCCATTATTTTATCCTGCAGTATTATACTCAGTTTTGCTGGGTAGGTGATGCTTGGTTTTCATCCTATCCCCTTTGACCCCTGAATATAATTTTTCAAGCCTGTTGATCCCTTAGTGTAGAAGCCGTTGAATCCCATGTTATCCTGATTGTATTTCCACAATACTCAAATTGTTTCTTCTTGGCTGTTTGTAATATTTTCTCCTTGAGCTGGAAACTCTGGAATTCCCTCTCAGTAGCCACCACTAGCTTCTCCATGCCAGCACTTCTCCTCACCCCAGGACTACCACTCCAGACTGAGACTCAGATCATCCGCTCGATATCCCCAAGATCTTTAGACCAGGGCTCCAAAAGTGGAAAATGCTGCAGCAGTGGCTGCCAGCCTGTGGGCAGACCCATGGTCCCTTCTCACCCAAGTGAAAGAGCTTTTTTACTGACCTTTGGAATTGTCTTTGGCATTTGTGGGTTGAGAAATCTGTGAACCACAGCTGCTACCCATGATTTTGTGCCCAGAGGTCTGGTTGAGTCCTGTCTGTGCTGCATGACCCCTAAGGCTAGGCTGTACTCTGCTCTGAGCTGGTACAATAGACCTTTTCTGTCAGTCTTCCAGGCTGTCTTGGGCTGGAAATCTGTTTCATTCTGTCAATTTGTGGCTTTTGCTGTTCTAGAATTTGTTTAGAGCCATTTTTTACAGGTATCTTATGGGTTATGGTGGAGAGCTAGAGCTGGTCTATTCTTCTACTCTGCCATATTGGCTCCACCCCCAGGCATTATTTGAACACAATTATAAAACATTTTTCACACAAATAAACACAGATCTAAATAGCTGGAGAATTATTAATTGCTCATGGATAGTCTGAGGTATTATGAAATTTAAAAGAAGACTATTCTACCTAAATTAGTTTGCTTATTCACTACCAAACCAATCAAATACCAAATAAGTATTTTATGGAGACATAAAATAATAATGACAAAATTAATATGGAAGAACATAAGTTCAAGAATATCAAGGGACTCAATGAAAAAAGGTAAAGGAAGGTGGCTTAATTGTACTAGATTTCAAATTATGTTACAAAGTGGCAATCATCAAAACAAACTAGTACTTGCTAAGAAATAGAATGTTCAATCAGTGGAATAGATTAAGTATACACAGTGGTAAGTAACTACAGTAATCTAGTAATTAATGAACCAAATGATCCAAGCTTTGGAAACAAGGACTTACTATCTGACAGAAATTGACCAGAAAATTGGAAAACAGCTTGGCTGAAATTAGGTATAGACCAACATCTCACATTGTTAACCAAATAAAGTCAAAATGGGTAAATGATTTGGTCATAAACAGTGTAACTGTAAGTAAATTTTCCTGTCAAAGCCATTGGATATGGCAAAATTTTGTGACAAAAATGTGGTAGAGATGATCATGGGAAATAAAGTGGATAATTTTGATTACATGAAGTTAAAAAGATTTTGTACAAACAAAACAAATGCTGCCAATTAAAAGAAAAAACATTAAACTAGTAAAAATAAATTTACAGTAAGTTTTTTTCTGATAAAGGCTTCATTTTTCAAATATATAAGAAACTGTGTCAAATTTATAAAAATTAGAGCCATTTCCCAATCAACATATGATCAAAAGATATGAATTAGCAATTTTCAGAAGTCACATATTCACATGAAAAAATGCTCTAAATCACTATTAATTAGGGAAATGAAAAATAAAACAACTCTGAGGTATTACCTCATATCTATGGGACTGACTAATATGGATTGACAGAGAAAGAAAATGATAAATACTGGAGGGGATGTGGGAAAATACACTGTTGGTGGAGTGGTGAACTGGTCCAACCATTCTGGAGTACTATTTGGAATTATGCCCAAAGGGATATAAAGTTGTTTATATTCCTTGATTCAGCCATACCACTACTAGGTCTGCATCTCAAAGAGATAAATAAACGGGAAAAGGATCTATTTATAAAAAAAATTGTATCAGCAAATTATTGGAAATTGAGGGGATACCCATCAATTGAGGTATAGCTAAACAAGTTGTGGTATATGACTGTGATGAAATACTATTGCACTATAACATTGATGTGTAGTATAGTTTCAAAAAAGCCTAGTAGTACTTATATAAATTCATACAAAATGAAATGAGTAGAGCCAGGAGAACATTGGACATAGTAACCACAATACTGTAATGATGACCAACTGTGAACGACTTAGTTGTTCTGCTACAGACAACGATTGAAGACAATTCCAAAGGATCCACGATGAAAAATGGCATCATTCAGGGAGAGAATGGATGAACTAAGTATCGATAAAAGAATATTTTTTCACTGTCTCAGTTTTATTTCCCCAAAATGAACAACATGAGGATAGGTTTTGCATGACTACACATGTGTAACTGATCTCACATTGCTTACCTTCTCAGTAGATGGGGGAAAGGTAGGAGGGAGAGAGAGAATTTGAAATTCATATATTTTTTTAAAAAATGAATGTTAACAAGTCATTAAAAGGGCAGCTAGGTGGTATAGTGGATACAGCGCAGACCCTGGCGTCAGGAGGACCTGACTTCAAAATAAAGCCTCAGATACTTAATAGCTATGTGACCACGGGCAAATCACTTAACCCTAATTGCCTCAAAAAAATTGAGTAATTAAAGTGAGATTATACTAATAGATGATATACCAAGCAGCATTCTAAAATAATGTCCTGTCCTTTTTGGTGTAGTAGAAGGAACACTGAACTTGTAGACCCCAAACCTGTATTTGAGTCCTCCTTCTATCACTTATTGCCTGTTTGACTCTGGGTCACTTCATTTCTGAGTCCCACTTTCCTGATCAATACAGTGAGGGGTTTAGATTCCATCTCTGAGGTTCTTTCTAGCTGTGACATTCTGCTATTCATAAACATGTCACATATACATATAGTTTTAGAGTTACAAGGAGCATTAGAAGTCATCTAATCAAATTCCATTTTTACAATAAGAGGAAATAGTCTCAGATAGGTTAAGTGCCATGAGCAGGGTTACATAGATTGTAAGTGGCCCAACCTTACTTGGATTTGAACCCTACTTTGCCTCCTATCCAGTGTTCTTTTCCACTAGAGCTTCTGACCTCCAGCAGTAGGACATGAACGTGGCATTTGTTTTTCCAGTATCAAAGATAGCTTTGCCCTGAATTATTTGCTGTCTTCTGTGCAGTTCCCTCTGTGAGTAAAGCCAGCCTTTGTGAAATGGATAAGTTTAATGGGGCACTGTGTGGTTTGCAAAAGACTTTCTAAGTGAGAAACAAACTGATTCTTATGGACATCAAGCTTGTGACTTAGGTCTCATTAGCCCTATGTTTTAATTGAGCTAATTGGCAGTGACAATTTTTAAAGAATCTTGTAAGCCAAAACTATACAAATTCATTTGCTTCTGCCAGAAAATCATAAAACTTTTAGATTGCAATTTTTTGCTACAAATCTCATGTTATTACAGTACAGCTATGTAGTAGGTGATTAAAATACTTGATAAGTTTTGTTTTGAGTGCAAATATTTCCAGATTATCTCTGTGAGATGTCTCTTGTAATGAAGTAAAGCAATTATGCAAAGCTAATAATATAAAGACCTCATCTCAAAATGCATGCAACATTTCGTATTTGTAATATCCCCATCTCTCTATTGTTTAATTTTTTAATAAACAGAAATCTATTTTATCTCCCTCCCAACCCACGTCACATTGAAAAAAAGAAAAGTAAAACAAAATCTGTATAACAAATATTCATAGTAAGCAAGACAAATTCCCTCTTTGGCTTGATTAGGTATATAGTAAACCTTATACACACACACACATATGCAGACATACACACATATGTATATAGAGGCCTCATTTCATACCCTAAATTTATCACAACTGTCAAGAGGTAGATAGTAAATTTCATCAACATTTCTCTGGAATTATGAATATTTATTGCATTGATCATGATTTTTACTTATTTCAAAGTTATTTGTCTTTACAATGTTGCTGTTGGAAACTGAATCACTTTGATTTGAATTGTCTTAGGAAGATTCTGAAGATCGCCTGGTAGGATAAGATACCAGATACCAAGGTCCTTTCTCAAACTAAGTTGCCAAACATTCAAACTCTGCTTCAGAAAATGCAACTTTGATGGGCTGGCCATGTTGTTTAAATGCAAAATATGCTTGTCAAAAAGACTATTTTATGGAGAAGTAACACAGGGCAAGCTCTCACATGATGGTCAGAAGAAACAATACAAGAACACTCTCAGGGTCTGTCTTAAGAACTTTGGAATTCATTGTGTGACATGGGCGACATAGGCAAAGAACTATTCAGCATGGTGTGCCCATCTCAAAGAGGGATCTGTGCTCTATGAGCAAAGAAGAATTGAGGCAGCTCAAGAGAAATGCAAGATTCACAGACTTAAAGTATCCACATCGAATGTTCATAGAGACTCTTTGTGCCTGACCTGTGGTAGAACATTCTGAGTTCATATTGGTCTCATCAGCCAATTTTGTTTTTTTCTTGCACTGTGGTGAGTAAGGGATGTGTATACCATTTCTAAGTTTCTGCATTTGTTTATGGGGTTTATATATTCTAAGACATGATCAATTTTTATAAATATGTCATGCACAGCTGAATTATATACATGTATACATACATACATACATATATATATATACTCCTTTATCTCTCTATTCAAAAATCCTCAGAGATCTATAATAGCTTTTTAAAAAAAATATTTAGCTCCTTAACTTCTTTCTTGTTTATTTTTTAGTTATATTTATCTAGGGCTGATGGAGCAAATTGAGATCCCTCATAATTATAGTTTTGTTACCTACGTCTCACTTCTTGTAATTCACTTAGTTTTTCCTTTTAGTATCTACAACTTATGCTTTTCAGCAGATATGTGATTAAGCATTGAAATCATTAAAGCTAACATACCTTTCAGGAAAATGCAATTTCCGTCTTTATCTCTTTTAATTAAATCTATTTTTTTACATAGTAGGTGATTAAGAAGTGCTTGTTGTATTGGAGTCCAATTATATCATATATTAAGTCACTTAGATCAAGTATTATTTTGGAAGAAATCCTTAAAAATGATTCTCCCCTTTACTTCAATCATTGTACTACATTGTCCAAAAGTGCTTTTTTATCTTTCGTGGGATGATGATGGTGACTGAATCTGCGCTTTCATTGATACAGTGTTCTCCCAGGTAAGGAAACTCCCTCTATCAAATGCAACTTCTCCGTACCTCATGACTTTAGAGAATTGTTCAAAACACTAAATGGTTTACTGATTCATCCATGATTACAGAGTCACATAATTGCTTTATATAATCCTTTCCCCACAAAAAAATCTTTTGCAGAAGGTAAGAGATAAATATAATCAATATTTTCTTCTTCACTTATACTAAGAGTAAGATACAAGCTATGGAAGTCATGCTGAGAAAGGGATGGTGATTGGGCAGGGTAATCTAAACCATAGACATTCCCAGTGATTCAGAACAGTTATCTTGTAATATTTAGCTCTCAGTGTTCATTTTTCTGTACTAGGAAATACTTTCTGATCTATTTATTCATGCCAGCCAAGCAAGAGATGGGAACAGATGGAACTGCTATTAATGGTATAAGGGAGGGAACAAATTATGGATACAGTGGAGTAATATTGAATATCAGAAAGATATAATCATGTAAAGCTCTTTTGACACATGCAGACATACACACAATCAATTATGTAGAACTAAACATACTATCATTTCTGTCTTACAAATGACAAAACTATGATTTTGAGAGATAAAGTACCCAGAGGACCATCTAAGATGAGGCCTAGAAAGAGCCTGTTTGTCATCAAATGACTGGGTTCAAATTCAAGCCCTGTCAATCTTCAGCTATTGGGAGTTAATTCCCTTTTCAGGGTGGCAATTCCTCCATCAAAAAAATGGGGAGGTTAGGCTTAATGGACCACTTAAGTCCTTTATAGCTCTAAAAGTCCCATGACCTTCCCACTGTACTATAGTTCTTTAAGATTTACATATTTTTCCTCTTAACTTCTACCTGGAATACCCTAATTTCATCTGTCCTAGTTCTTAAGTCCAATTGTCCAATCCATCAAGGCACAGATCAACTTCCATTCCATTCATAAGGTTCTATTTTTTCATTGAACTAACACTTCATCTATACTTTTGTCTCTCCCTCTTTTTTTTTTTTACTTCTGCCAGGTACCATAGGTGTTTGCAAATGTTTTATTTTCCTTGTTGTTGTTGTTTAGCCTTTTCCAGTTGTGTCCAACTCTTCATGCCCCTTTTGAGGTTTCCTTGATGAAGATATTGGAGGCATTTTCCCATTCCTTCTCCAGTTCACTTTGTAGATGAGTAAACTGAGGCAAACAGGGTTAAATGACTTGCCCAGGGTTACATTGCTAGTAAGTATATGGGGCCAGATTTGAATGCAAGGTCTCCTGATGCCAGTCCTCAAATTCTATCTACCGTGTCACCTAACTGCCTTCTCAAAAGACCATACACTGGCTTTCAAAAATACAATTTATTGCACTTTCTCTCCTTTAAAAGCATCTAATCTGGAAGTTTAATGATATGAATAGGTTCAAATATGATTCCATTTTCTTTCTTTTTTAAGTTGTGTGTGTTTTTTAATAGTTTAAACAGATATAGGATTTCCATGGTTTCATATATTTTTTTCTATTTCATAGAAAAAATAGTTATAGAACGTTGGCAGTGAGAATCAAAACAGTTGGAGAGTGCCTTAGGGTCCATTGAGTTCAGTCTCTAATAACCTATATAATACTATCCTCTTAAGAATTCTTTTAAGATGCTCAGATAACTTTGCTTAAATACCTCTAGGGATGAGAATATCATTTTCCAAAGACAGCTCATTTACTTTTGGTTGGTTTTAATTATTGGAAAATTCTCATTTATGCTGAGTCAAAATATGCTCTTGCAGCTACCAGCTACTGAATCATAGTCTTAGGGTTACACAAAAGTAGTATCATCCTTTTTGCCCATGACAGTTCTCTGAATGTGTAAAGGTAACTATCATGTCCAACTGAGTCTTCTTTTTTTCAGCTTAATCAAAACTATGTCCATGCATTGATTCTTATATGAGGTGTTTTGACAGTACCTACATCCCATAAATTAGATCAGGAGTGAAGGGAACAACAGATTCTGTCGCTAATTCACAGTATGATATTGGGCATCTCACTTAATCTCTGTGTGCCTTGGTTTCCTCATCTATAAAATGAAGCAATTGGATGGAACCTTTAAAAATAATTTATTTTGCCCCCTCTACGTAAATTAATTGAGAACAAGAGAAGTCAAGTGACTTGTTCAAGGTTACATTTCTAGTGAGGAGCTGTTCCTTCTCAATCCAGGTATTTTGTTTCTAAAGCAAATGTTCTTAATCTTTGGTTTATGAACTTATTGTTAAATATAATATTGATGACTGTATTCCAATGTAACTGATATCCTTTGTAACTTTATTAAGTTTTTATTTTATATTTTATATACTTACAAACATCATTTTGAGAAAAGGTCCATAGGCTTTACCAGATGACAAAACGGGCCCATAGAACAAACAAAAAGTTTAGAACTCTTGTTTCTTGATTCAATGCTTACTTCACCATATTATATTCCTTTTGACGGTCCCTTTCATTTATAAAGCCCAATGTTTCTATGTACCCCTAGATATCTTCTCCAGTACCCTTTATCTTGCTACAAGGTTTCTAATTATGCTGTCCTTCAAAATAAAATGCTACAGATCAATTTAGAGGATGACAATATAGCTTAACTGAACGTTGGACTAGGAACCAGGTGGATCTAGATTTGAATTTTTCTTCAGATAACTTGTTAGCTGTGTGACCCTGGGCAAGTCACTTAACTCCCTTTGCTTTACTTTGCCCGTCTGTAAAATAAGGATAATAGCACCTATATTACAGGGTTATTGTAAGGATCAAATGAGGTAATTGCTAAAAAGAACTTTAAAAACTTTAAAATCCTATGCAAATACGCATTATAATTAGCATTAATTATTCCCCTTTGACCTGGACAGTGTCCTTCTCTTAATTTGGAAGATTGCTTTAGCTTTTGGAACAGCTACAATATACTGCTGACAAATGTTGAGGTTGTAGATAATTAAAACCCTTAAATCCAAATATCCCCTTGTGTAGTTGAGGATCATGGGAAGACTAGATCATAGGTTTAGAAGGTACCACAGAAGTCATCTATCTCAATTTCCAAGTTATATATGTGGAAACTGTAGTCCTTAGAAGTGAAATGACTTGCCTAAGGTCTCATAGGTAAGATAGCAGAGACCCAAGCCCTCTGATTCTAAATCGAGGATTCTTTCCACTGTACCACATTGAGCTTAAGTGCAGGATTTTTCATTTATACCTGTTATATTTCATCTTATTATATTTGAGTCATTATCCCACCAGTTACTGATAATTTTCTTTGTTTATGATTCCACCCTGCACATGTTAGTTATGCTTCCTAGTTTAGCACCTTCCATGGATTTTATAGATACACTTCTTATGCCCTTTTGGACTAGCATATTCCAAATTGTCTATCTCTTAACTGTCTCACAACTAGAGCTTCAGTGTTTTATTTTTTTCTTCTCTCGAGCAAAATAATATGGGTCTACCTATATGGCATCCAAATAGTATATCTCCATGAGAAAATCTGGCTCTGTGTGAATAAAGCAAGTCATGCTTAGAGATTTTCCCCCCATCTTGAATTGATAATGAAACATCCATGCATGAGTTGATGTGAAGTTATAGTATTGTCAGAACCATTTCTTGGTTCGTTTTTACTTATGTCTAACAACGATCTCTGCTTTTGAGTAGAGACTCAGAAGTGATTTGTTAACTGCAGAAACGATATGCTTTAAACATGTGTTATTCAGTATTGCTACAATTTTTCATAGTCCAAGCTTAAATTATTTCTAAGGATGTCCTGTGGAAGGAAAATGAATCAGAAAGGATGTGGTAAGGATACTTCATTTGCATCTCCTGTGCAGCAGAGAACCTGTTGAATGACATTTAAAAGAGGATTAAAGCTGATTTCTTACAAGCTGCAGGATGATCAGATTTCTAAGCGATAACAGAATTAAGGTCCTGCAATTCATCTGCAAAGCTGACTGAAGTTGAATCATGGTTGGTAATTTACATGCCATTGACAGGGGCACTCATAGTGCTTTTAATACTGTAAATATGATCTCAACAGCTTTTGATCTCCTTCACTATTTGCAGGAACACATTATTGTTTCTGAGATTAGAAACAAAAAAAAAAGAAAGAGAAGAAGGCTGAGGTTTATACCAGTTCTAGAAAGCTCTTTTACAATGTCAAAGTCAATATGACAATCAAGGATTACTGTGGGGCTTGTTCTCCTTAGCAGAGCACCATGATCCCTAGCTTCAATGAGAGTTTGTCAAAGAATTACCATTTCATAGAAGCAAGCACATTGTTGCGTGCCATCCATTATATAGAAAGGACACTCTTTTGGTGGAGGGTTCAGTAAAATGTGTAGGAGGGAGAAGAGACAATCCTTACTTGACTTCTACTGATCATGGAGCTACTATTTACCTTTTTGAAGAGGCTGATGTTGTCATGAGGGTTCTGACCCTTGTTATACAGGTTAAGGTATAAAATGATCTGAAATATCATTTCTTGTTTTTCTCCCCCTAGTGAGATACTTCTGAAGACTCTTTTTTTTTAAATCTGTATTTCCTTTCGTACTCTGCTCACTTCCATGTTCTCAGATGGTTAAAATTCATTGAGATGATATTGCATAGCAGTGACAGCAGGCATTGGACTGCTTTGAGGCTTGCAAGGCACCTCATGTACATCAAATTATTTTCTTCTTACAACAATGTGTACTATTATTATTCCTGTTTTACAGATGGGGATGTTGAGGCTTAAAGAGGTCAAATGAATTTCTTAGTGTCATATAGATAGTAAATGTCTTAAGTAGAATTCAAGCCCATGTCTGCACAGGATCGCAGATCATAGATTTAGAATTGAAAGGGACCTTAGAAACCATAGAGATAAATTTTCTCATTTTATAAATGTAGAAACTGGGCTATGGAGAAGATAAAAGACTTTTCCCAGAGTCGTCTAGTCTGAGGAAGAATTCAAAATCAATCCTTCTGATTCCATATCTACCATTCTAACTACTAGGGCACCTAGCTACCGTCTCACCCCTCCCTCACAAAAAAAGTTACGGTACCCAATATTCCCAGGTAATCTCCCATTTAAGCACAAAAATGGTTTGGTCTTGCTTAGTTTCTGAGATTAAATGAGACTGGGCACATTCAGGCTGACTATACATCCAATACCCCTTCTACTCTTCCATATTGTCACTGTTACAAATAAATACGGTGATGAATTTTTGGCTCTCCTTGTTCACATTTTTTTCCCCAAATCAAATACTCTTAAAGATATGAAGAACAGACAGACAGCCTGGTATAATGAAAAGAGAAAGTAGAAAGAGAATTAGAGGCATAAGCCACCTGGGAGTTATTCTGTATGCCTATACATGTCCATACATTCTGTGTTCTGTAAGTGTATATATACACATACACATATACATATACATATGCACATTCATGCATGGAATGCACAACAGTTAGAGGTAAATTGTTGTTATAGCTGTGTAATAATTTATATCAGCTCTTCAACAGATTTGTAATCTCATCAATATGGGTTCTAACTCCAGTGTCTCAGTCATACCTTTTATTCTTCTACAGCTGAAATTTCCCACCTCTCTAACCCAGAGAGGTGGGTTATTTTTATCATGACTATTATTCTGTTGGTTCTGCTTAATTCACTCTGTATTAATTCACACATACCTTTCCAGGTTTCTCTGAATTGCTTGTCACTTCTTATGGTGATAGAATATCCTATTACATGCATATGTCATAGGCTGTTCATTCCACAATGAATAGGCATCTGCTTCCTTTCCAGATTTCTTCTATCATAAAAGTGCTATTAACTATAAATCTCTTTAGTATCCTTTGAAAACCTGAAGTTATGCAGAAGTTATGGCATTCCTTTCCTTATAGCCATACAATATCTCCCCAAATATTAATATTAAGAAGATGGATATTTGTTTCAGGGAGAAGATCTTGGGACCCACACATATTGAAACAAACAATTCAATTCAGCAAATATCTATTGCAAATTCAACATCCTGAACCAAATTTTCTTCCAATGTTTCATTATGGTGCAGTAATACACCTTGGTTCCATGGGACTTTGCTAGTAGATTTGGTTACTTCCTACCAAATTGGAAGGGTTTCAGATGTGATAGCATAAGTGTTGTCAAGGACTAACTGTAAAAGTAAGCACCCTGACACATCCAGGATGGCCTGCTATAACAGGTTCTCAGATCTACTTTTCTAAAACTTTTGAGAGGTCTACAATCTCTTTAATCAAGCACATATATTTTTTACTTAGTTCAGGGGAAAAAACTTGAGAGAAAATACAGAGAAATAATAATCAACCTACATGACTTCCAACTTTCTGACTGTAAGCAATATGTACATCACAGATCAACAGACAGAACCAACTGTCTGACCATTATGTATACATGTACTTACCAGAGAGAGAAGCACCAACATTTGGGTTTTCAGAGTTGGGTGTCTCCATAGCAGTTGCCCAGAGTCTCCTATAGCCAAACACTTCCAGTGAGTAAGCCCAAAAGTAAAACCTCAGCCAAGAGTATTTATATACTTTTAAAAAAAATACACAATTTATTTTTCAGTTTTCCACATTCACTTCCACATGAATTTGAATTCCAAATTTTATCCCCATCTCTCCCCACCCCCACCCCAGGACAGCATGCTTTCCTTCTATAGCCATTTATTCTATCCCCCTGCCCTCTATTTTCGTGTAGAGTAAAATAGATTTCTATGCCTCATTGCCTCTACATCTTATTTCCCAGTTGCATGCAAAAACAATTTTTAGCATTCATTTTAAAGTTTTGAGTTCCATATTCTCTCCCTTCCTCCCTCTCCTCCCTTGACCAACCATCAGTTGAGAAAGCAAGCAATTTGATATAGGTCATACATGTGAAGCCATGCAAAACACTTCCATAATAGTTATGCTGCAAAAGACTAACCACATTTCCCTCTGTCCTATCCTGTCCTCCATTTATTCCATTCTCTCCCTTGACCTATTCCCCCACAATAGTGTTTTCTTCTGATTATCCCTTTCCCCAATTTGCTGTCCTTTCATTATCTTCTCTGTCGTATCCCCTTCCCCTCTGCCTTCCTGCAGGGTAAAATAGATTTCCATACCCAATGGAATATGTGTTATTCCCTCCTTAAGCCAAACCTTATGAAAGCAAAGCTTACTTATTCCCTTTCATCTCTCACTCTCCCCCTCAATCGCAAAAGGTCTTTCTTCCCTCTTTTATGTGAGATGATTTGCTACCTTCTACCTCTCCCTTTCTCTTATTCCTATACATTCCACTCAACAGTAAATTTTATGTTTTAGGTACTCTTTTTCATATTCAGCTCACCCTGTACCCTCTTTCTCTGTCTCAGTCTTTCTATATGTATATGTAGCTGTATATATATTTATATATGTATTCATGTGTATACATGTATACATATATACACATATATGAATACAGACATACACCTATGTACATATACACATATATAATATACACATACATATATACATACATACATACATACATACATATACACACACACACACACACACACACACACACATATATATATTCCCTCTAGGTACCCCAATACTGAAAAGGGTCTCACAAGTCACAAATATCATCTTTCCATGTAGAAATGTAAACAGTTAAACTTTAATGAATTCTTCATGGCTTTTCTTTCCTATTTACCTTTCCATGTTTCTCTAGATTCTTGTATTTGAAAGTCAAATTTTCTATTCAGCTCTGGTCTTTTCAACAAGAATGCTTGGAAGTCTTCTTTTTCATTGAAATTCCACTTTTTCCCCTGAAGTATATAAATACTCAGTCTTTCTGGGTAGGTGATTCTTGGTTTTAATTCTATCCCTTTGACCTCTTGAATATCATGTTCTAAGCATGTTCATCTCTTAGTGTAAGAACTGCTAAATCCTGTGTTATCCTGATTGTATTTCCACAATACTTGAGTTATTTCTTTCAGACTGCTTGTAATATTTTCTCCTTGACTTAGGAATGCTAGAATTTGGCTATAATATTTCTAGGAGTTTTCCTTTTGGGATCTCTTTCAAGAGGTGATCTGTGAATTATTTCCATTTCCAGTTTACCCTCTGGTTTGAAAATATCAAGGCAGTTTTCCTTGATAATTTGTTGGAAGATAATGTCTATGCTCTTTTTTTGATGAAGGTTTTCATGTTTAAATTATTTTTCCTGAATCTATTTTCCATGTCAGTTATTTTTTCCAATGAGATATTTTCAATGACATATATTCAAATGAGATATTTCACATTTTTTTTCATTCTACTGATTTTGTTTTATATTTTCTTGATTTTTCATAAAGTATCTCATAAAGCTTCCATCTGGTCCATTTTAATTTTTAAAGAACCATTTTTTTTTCTGTAAGCTTTTGGAGCTCCTTTTCCATTTGGTCAATTCTGCTTTTTAAAACATTCTTCTCCTCATTGACTTTTTGGACTTCTTTTGTCATGCAGGTTAGCCTATTTTTAAAGGTATTGTTTTCTTCAGCATTTTTTGGGTCTCCTTTAGCAAGCTGTTGACTCATTTTTCATGATTTTCTTGCATTGCCCTCATTTCTCTTCCCAATTTTCCCTCCCCTCTCTTACTTGGTTTTCATAGTCATTTCTGATCTCTTCCATGACCTGAAACCAAGTCATATTTTTTTTTGGAGGTTTTGAATATAGGATCCTTGATCTTACTGTCTATGCTTTAGTATTCCTCTGATTGTATGCTTTGATCTTTCTCATCTGAAAGAATGAAAGACAATAACTTTTCACCAAGAAAGTAACCTTCTATAGTCTTATTTCTTTTTGGGCATTTTCCCATTGGCTTTTGAGTCCTTTGTCAAATGGAAGGCATATTACCCCGGGCTTCAGAGGTTTTGTGCAGTTTTTCTCTGATACATCTCTAGGGACCTGTAAATTTTCAGTTCCTCCAAAGTGGCATAGCCAAGGGAAATGTGTTTACTCCTCTCCTGGCCTGTGCTCTGTGAGCAATCACAAGCACTCTTTACTGCTTTGGAACTGCAAGTAGGATTCCCTCTCCACAGCCACCACCAGCTCTGCCTCACCAATGCTCCTCCTTACCCTAGAACCACTACTCAGGACTGAGACCCAGATTAGCTGCTTCATTCCCCCAGGGTCTGTAGGCTGAGAGCTCCAGAAGCAACTGATGGTGTGGCAGTGGCTGCTGCCACCCTGGGGCTGGGACTGGGGCCTGATTTCACTCCCCTCTCATCCTGGTGAGAGAGCTTTCTCACTGACCTTTGAAGATGTTTTTTGGTGTTTGTGGGTTGAGAAATCTGGAAACCTCAGCTGTTGTCTGTGATTCAATGCCTTGAGGCCTGTTCTAGTCCTGTCTGTGCCAGCATGGTCCATATTGGGCCCTGCTGTGCTCCAACCCAGGTGTGATAGATCCTTCCTGTCAGCCTTCCAAGCTGCTTTGGGCTGAAAATCTGTTTCAACACTGTCATTTTGTGGCTTCTGCTGCTCTAGAATTTGTTTAGAGTCATTTTCTATAGATATTTTAAGAGCTTTGAGGGGAAAGCTTGAACAGATCTGGGTTTCTACTTTGCCATCTTGACTCCACCATCTTGACTCCACCTCATTTTTATATACTTTTCAGAGCTAGCGGACATCACAACCCTTAAGAATCAGTGCCTCATTAGAAAATTAACAAAAGGTATGGGCCTTCTCTAATTAAGCTTCCCTTAATGTGCAGACCCATTAATGGCTGGGGAAGATCTTTAACTCTCTGATTAACATTGCATCAACCCAGCTAAGTTTGGAGGAGCTCATCATCAGGTTGTCTGCTGATGGAATTTTCCAGCCCTGGACATGCATAGTGACTAGGAGTTGGGCTCTGGGTCGCTGGAGGGAATAACCTGAACAGTGAAGTCAGGAATTTTAAAGTGGATGTTAAGGGCAGGTTTATGCGCTAGATCTTAAGGGAGCATGTGAGTGGCAAAAATATGAATGGCACAGATCATCGTCCTTGAGCTTAAGATTTACTATTAAAGGGATGCAAAATTATTGAGAATATGACAGGATATGATGTCACAAGAGTTGTAACAGTGTATTGTGGTGAGGAAGAGCAATCCCGTACTAATTGGGGATATTCAGGGAAAGCTCCATGAAGAAGACGGGCTTTGATTTGGGCCTTGAAAATGAGGAGGATTCTCTCAGGTGGCAAGATGTCATTTGAGGCAGAGGAAAAAAATCATTAACGAAAGCACAGAGACTGGAGAGTATAGAACATGTTTAGGACATGTCCTGAGGATGGTGAGAAATTCAGTTTGTCTGGAGTATAGAAGAGAGTAGAACAGCAGAAGGAAGAAGATGAGGCACGAAAGTTGTTTTGTGACCATACTGGGAAAGATTTTGAGTGCCAGGATAAATAAGCAATAAAGCAAATTTTTTGAAGAGGAGAATGACAACATGAATCACCCTTTTCCCTAGAGCATGATTCCATTTCAGCATGACTATGGGAACTGGGCTGACTCTTAAATTGTAATATACATTTATATAAACAGAGGAACTAATAATAACAGCTAGCATTTATACCTTAAGGTTTTCAAAACATTTTACGTATGTTATCTCATCTGATCCTTGTAGCAATCCTGTGAGGTAGTTGCTATGATTATCTCTTGCTGATT
Organism: Potorous gilbertii; assembly: GCA_028658325.1. Taxonomy (NCBI): domain Eukaryota; kingdom Metazoa; phylum Chordata; class Mammalia; order Diprotodontia; family Potoroidae; genus Potorous; species Potorous gilbertii. Next base: position 334,029,034 of record CM053770.1, on the reverse strand, counting down.
TGGAAATAGAGAGTTCTAAGTGACTTTCTCAGTGTCACATTGCTGATAAGTGTGTGGGGGAAGGATTGAAACTCTTATCTTCCTGACTCTAAGTTCAATACTGTCTTCACTGCACCATTTGACTACTTAGATAGGGCACACAATTTTCCCTTTAAACATAAATGATCCTTCCTTGTGTTCGTTCTTTGTTGCTGAAGAAGACCATGCCATTAGGGAAATGATGACATGACTTGCACTTAACTTTGTTTTGAGTGAGTGAGTGCTTTGTGTTGAGTGAAGGAATGATGCTAAGAAAGGAAGGAATAAAAAATGAAGATATTCTCTCACTCTCTCTCTCCCCTCTTTTTCTTTCTCCCTTCTTTTTCTCTGTTTTGTTCTCCTTTCATCAGAAGTGCCATACTTTTGATGCTTATTACTTGTGTGACCTCAGGTGAATCACCTCACCTTACCTCACCTTATCTCAATTAACCTTGGGCCTCTGTACCCTCATTTGTAAAATAAGAAGGTTGGACTAGATGTCAGGATAGACGGATCTGAAGTTTCTTGCAGATCATGACCTATGGTCCCACTGAGGAAATGAACTTTTATTCTCATCATACTATGGGGCTGAGGAAATAACACTGAAATAGTGTTTAGACAATTGGAATTGAGAGGGTCCTTACAGATCATCAAGTTCAACTTTCTCATATTGAGAAGGGGCTTTGTGGTATATTGGGAAAAGACTAGATTTATAATTGGAAAATCTGGGGGCAGCCATGGATAGAACTCTGGAGTCAGAAGGACCTGGGTTCAAATCTGGCTTTAGATACTTATTATCTGTGTGACCCTGGGCAAGCCACTTAACCCCAATTGCCTCCAAGAGAAGAAAATCTGGTTCTATTCAAGTCTCTGACATTTTATAGCTATTTTTCCCCTTGGGACAAGTTAATTAATCTTCCCTTGCCTCAGTTTTTCTTAAATCTGTAAAATGGAACGAGCCATAATGACAACAATAGCATTTATATATTTTGTTGATTTGTAAAGCACTTCACCTGTTATCTCATCTATTCATAGTATTCACAGTAACAATAGCTACACTACCTGCTCACAGCGTTGTTGTGATGATCAAATGAAATTTCCTTTTTTTAAAATTCTAAACATAAAACCAAATAATATGAACCTTTCCATAGTACATCAGAAAGAGTATTGCATATGAAACTGCATTACTGTTCTATTCACTTTTTGTGGAGGGGGGGTATAATATATGTGACAGTGATTTACGTTCTGTATTGCACTACGTAAATATGAATTATATTCTTGGTTATGCTGGCAAGTATTTAGCAACTGGATCTTTAAAAAACAAAACAAGATGTACTTACACAATCAATCTGCATTATTGTAATTTTCCCCTCCACTTTCTTAGGTCTAGTCAGTCAATAAAATAATACATCAAGACCTGGTTTGTAGCATTTGCTAATTTCTAAGGCAACTATGTGGTACACTGGATAGGATATCAGGCCTGGAGTCAAGAAGATGAGTTTAAATCCAACCTCAGACTGTATACTAGTTGTGTGACTCTGGGCAAGTTGTTAGTCCTGTTTGCCTCACTTTCCTCTTCTGTAAAATGATTTGGGGAAGGAAATGGCAAAATACTCTGGTATCTCTGCCAAGAAAACCCCAAACGAGGTTGCAAAGAGTTGGACATAAGCTATGGGAGTGTTAAGTGACTGTTCTTCTGAGTCTAACTCCAGGTATGGAAAGCAACAAAGGTGGTCTGAGCCTCCAATTCATGATGTCAGTAAGCCTGTGAGATGCTGGTATGAACAGCAAAAAGTGATCTCATGGGAAGGGTGGAAGAGCAGCTGTTCAGTCTGGGCTCAGAATTCTCTTGACTCATTTTCCCCACTGACACCTGGTAGATTCTAAGCCTCACTGAATGCAAGTTGACAATCTACTCCTGCCTGGAATTGACATGAAGTTGGGGAGATATTGTTTCCCTGCTATGTCCCTACTCTTAGTGGCAATTTCCTATAGTCAAAAGGTTTGTACGCTTAATACCAGATCTATTAAATTATAGATTGTTGGTAGGGGAACATCTGAGGTTAAGTCTAAAAGTAAACTATTAGGCTTAGGACTTTAGACCAACAACAATAAATTAGGGTCCTTTAATTCTTAGTAATAGTGTGGAGACAATTAGGTCAAGGGCTTATGAAGTTAGAACACATAGTTATTGTTTGTATTTCAGTTGGTTAATGTTAAAAGAAATTCATTTGTAGTCTATATGGTAAATGCTTTAAAAGAAATATCACCTGACCAAAAGTTGGAATTGTGTTATGTGATATGAACTGTGTTAAAAATGAAAAATTTAAAAAAAAGAGAGAGAAAAAAAGAATTGGACATGACTGAGATGACTGAACAATAACAAAAAAAAAGATGTAAATACTCACAGTGAAAAATTAATAATTAAGTTATACAAACCAGTCAGAACAGGTTCCAGCATAGCCCTGGTCATAATTAGTGAAGAAACAGTACACAGTACCTAGTCCATAGCAGGGTTTAATAAATTCCTATTGACTGACTCCAGAGATGCTAAATGATTTGCCCAAAGCGATAATGGCAGAACTAGAACCCAGACCCTTTAACTCTGTAGCTCCTAGTCTTTTTTTCTTCCAGATTTACTTAACAGTAAACATTAGCATGGCATGAAGTAAATAGATGAGGAGAATGACACAAATAACAAATGAGTAATTAGCGAGATAGCTTCCCATTTTCTGAAAATCTCACCTCACAATGTAAACAGAGCACTAGAGTCTTTTGCTTTAGAAGCCCTCATATAACATCTCACCTGAAGACAAAAGCATTTGGCCCAGTACCTTATGAGCTAATTTCACATGTCTTTTTATATTGTCTCTTTATATTGCAGAATCCCTCCTGGCTCTGCTGAACTTTAATTCTCTACTGTTGCTCCAGAAGCTTATATTCAGAAGCTTCCCTTCAGGCTAAGAAATCATCAGAAGGTGACCAAACTTTTTCCCCCTTAGAAGAAAAAATAATGATGATGTTTTCCTTAGTTTTGAGTTTACTTAACGTTAAATAATGAGATGGTTCCTTACTCTTATACTTTAAGATCTAGGGTATAGATAATATTTTGAATTTTTTTCACATGGTCTTGGATGTGATCTCCTGACTTTTTAATGCACAACTAAAATGGTATATTCTCTGTGTGCAATGTATGTAATAGGGGTGTAATAGTAATCTCAGGACGTATGTAATATATTTATATAATATATACGTATAATAGTAATCTCAGGAAACAAGGAATGAAATCATCCCTGGTGTGGTAAGTCCTCCTTCGCTCAGAAAAGAGTGAGTAAAAAATCCTAAAGGTAGGTTCTGCCAAGTGGAGAAATACCATTATATTACAGTCATATATAGATTTAACCTATGCCAAAATTCTTCTATGTTTCCTTCTTGTGGTGTGGATGAAGGTCACCCTGGATTTGCAGAGTCTAGGCCTGTCACATATAAATTTTAGCAGATCCAAACAAGGTAGGAAGGCTTCAGGTACATTTCTGGTGTCAATGTTCTCAAACATACTCTATTCAATATTTTTATATGAGACATAGTGCATGAGAGGAAGCATAGTATAGTGGATAGAGAGGTGATCTTTAAAGCCAAAAAGACCTTTATTTATGTTCTGCTTATGACATGTACTGGCTATGTGACCCCGTGCAAAACACTTAACTTTTCAGTGCCCTAGGCACATCATGGAATTTGACAGTATAGGTAATTTTCCTTGCCCTGTAAGTCTCTATCTCTGAAAAGAATGAAAGGAAGTATATTTTGTCCACTGTTCTTTTGGGCAAAGCTTCTTGGCCATTGTAATTACATGTTATTCAGTTGGATTTTTTATCCATTCACATTGTTGTAGACATTGTGTATATTATTTTTCTGACTGTTGTTTATTGTCTTCCTGTGATAGTAATATTTCATTACATTTATGCACCACAAAATGTTTTGCCAATCTTTCAGTTGATGCTATATTTGTTTCTACTTCTTTGTTACCTAAAAAAAAGTTATAGATATTTTAGTGTATATGAGATCTTTCTTTGTTTTTGACCTCCTTGGCACATATTAAGTAGTGAGACATCTGGATCTGATAGTATGAACACATTAGTAATTATTTTTGCATAATACCATTTTTTCCCTCAGCATGGTTGAACCTCTCTAGAGCTCCACCAACAGTTTATATCTGTGTCTGTGTACCTGCAACCCCCCCATCATCGTCTGCTTCCATCATTTGTCATATTGGCAATTTGCTAGGCAGAAGCAAAAGTCTCAGAGTTTTCTTGATTTACACTGATCTTTCATTAGCAATGTTTATATATGTTTAATAGTTTATAATTCTTTTGAAATCTATTCATTCTTTTGCTTTAAATAGCTATTATCTTAAATTCTTTGAACATTCATTTTAAGCTCTGAATTCAAAATTCATCTCTAGGAATAACTTCCTAATGGGAAGAGTCCTCCTATTAGGAAATGGACTCCATAGTGAGATAGTGAGTTTCCTGAAGCTAGAAGTATTCAGGTGCAGACTGAATGGCCACTTGCTTAGAGATCTTATAGAAGGCATTCATGCACTGACTAAGTAATTCAGTTAGATGAAATCTAATGTGTCTTCCAAGCATAAGATTATATATCAAAAATCATAGGGAAGAAATTTTTACTATCCATAAAACTATAACAATTGCTGTTATGAATACTGTTTATTATGATGCAAAATGCGTTTTCTTTTCACATAGACAAATTTTATCTTAACTTCCATCTAGAAACATGGGTATATATATATAAAGAAGAATTAGAAAATAGAAAAGGAATAGTGTAGGATGAGACAATAAGGCATCATCACAATTGTAAAATGATTGTCCAAGCAGTTCACTTCCATTGTCTACTGATTATTAATCTCAACCTCAAAGTGTTTCAAAAGTCTTTGTGTAGTTTTAACCTTTAATAACTTCATAAGTATTAGCGCAACAAATTTAAAAAGAGCATCACTTGAAATTTTAATTTTTAAAATTTATTTTATACTTATTTATTTTTATAATTCTTGAATCCTAAATTTTAATTTTAAGAAGAGATGGCACACTGTCATTATGTATTCAGTGTGCAATTTCTGGATTACACTTTGTCAGACCACTGGATAGGTAGAGAAGGTCTTCTTGCTTGGCCACCTCAGTTACCTGATCTATCTCTACTAAATATTTTCTTCTAGGCTTATGTCAAAGCTATCTTGTGTGCATCAAAACTTCATTCGTTGGATGAGCTTAGAGTTAAGATTATAAATGCAATTCTTTCTTTTTTATTATTTTATTTGTTTTCAGTGTTCTACAATCACTTCCATATAACTTAGATTTTTTTCCCTCCCTCTCTCTCTTCCCCCCCACCACTTTCTGCGATGGTATGCAATTTTATATAGGTTCTATACAAAAATTCCTGTTAAATACATTTTCACTTTAGTCACGTTGCGTAGAAAATTAAAATGAATGGGAGAAATCATAAAACAAACCAAAATGTAATACAAAAGAAAATGATCTGCTATATTCTGCGATCAAATTCCATAGTTCTTTCTCTGAATGTGGAAGGCATTTTGCCCTGAGAGACCATTGGGAATTTTTTAAGTCCTTGCATTACAATGAAGTTCTAAGTCTACCAGAAAAAATATCATCGCACATTATTCTTGTTGCTATGTACAAAGTTCTCCTGGTTCTGCTCCTTTCTCTTAGCATCAGTTCATATAAGTCTTTCCAGAACTCTCTGAAGTCTTCCTGTTCATCATTTCTTATAGCACAATAGTATTCCATTACATTCATATACCACAATTTATTCAGTCATTTCCCAATTGATGGGCAATACGCTTGATTTCCACTTTTTGGCCACTGCAAAGAGAACTGCTATTTTTTTTGTACATGTGGAGCTCTTTCCCATTTTTATGATCTCTTGGGGATACTGTCTTAGAAGCGATATTGCTGGGTCAACGAGTATGCACATTTTTGTAGCCCTTTGAGCATAGTTTCAAATTGTTCTCCAGAATGGTTGGTTCAGCTCACAGCTCCACCAAAAATGAATTAGTGTTCCAACTGTACCACATCTTCTCCAACATTTGTCATCATCCTGTTTTAATGCAATTCTTTCAGTTACTGAGCAGTAGCTGATGGAAGATTTATAAGTTTGAAAATTGACTCCAGCACACTATGTATCACAAGATGATGGTTTTGTAGAATTTTAATAAAATATATCAGTGTTTTAAACATTTTTAATTTTTATTTATTTATTTATTTATTTTTTCCTTTTAAATAAATTTATTTAACTTTTACATTCATTTTCACAAGATTTTGGGTTCCAAAATTTTCTCCCCATTTG
>CM053770.1:334002274-334022135 GCA_028658325.1 Potorous gilbertii | reverse complement strand
GGTCTGAGATTCAAATGCTGCTCCCCAGCCTCAGGGCTTTTGGCGGCAGGCTTGACTGCTCTTCAATGGGGGCTTATCTGCTGGTTCTCAGGTGGGGGCAGGGCCGCCTCTCAGGCTCAGTTCCCTCAGGGGGTTTATACAGAGATCCTTTGTAGTGGAGCTGGGGTGGAGCTCCAGCCCACTCTGGGAGTCTCTGGCCTAACTGCCTCAGCCTCTGCCGCAGCGGCCGCTTCCCAGGGGGTCCGAGTCCCAGAGATACCCCGTTCCCCTCTCAGCCCGTCTCTCTCACTGATCTGTGCATCTGTGGGTGGAGGGACCTTCGTGGCCCCCAGAGATTCAGGTCCCAGACGCCTGCTGGGTTCTGCTCGCTCCTCTCAGTGCCGCGTGGCCGGGGCGGGGGAGGGGAGCACTCGGCAGGACAGGACTCCGCTCATGTCCAGGGTACCTTTGCGGTCGGTTTTTCAGGGCTCTCTGCAACAGAAATCTCCTTCACTGTGTTGCTGCGCGGCTTCCACTGTTCCAGAATTTGTCAGGAGTTCTTTTTGCAGGAAATCTATGGGCTGTGGGTTCGGACCTAGCATAGGTGAGTCTTTCTACTCCACCATCTTGGCTCCGCCCCCCAAACATTTTTAATAATTAAACTTTGAAATACTATTTTTATATGTTTGTGGCTTTTATGCTTCTAACATTATTAAAGCTTAAAACTCCACTAAGACTTCTGGGACAACTCATGTGTTAACTTAAATGTAGTATCACCTACACTGTTCATATTCTCATAATTTGTTTTGTTCATTTCCCTGTATATTTCGTAGATTTATTGCTGTTATTGGTGTCTTTAATTATAGAGTAACAATATGTGCACCATATTTCTGGTCCTGTCTCTTCATTTGATATTACTTCATATGAGTATTAGTGACAAGAATCTATAAGAGCACATTTGAGCATGCTTTCTCCTCTGCCTTGGTCAAGTTGAGTGGAGTCATTTCTCCTACTGATTTCTGTAGCTCAGTGAAAAATGTGCGCCCTGTAAGTGTGGAAATGAAAATGTCACACATTTGGGTATTCTTTGTTTATTTTAGTTCAGCAACATATGCCCATAATTTCTGAAAAGTGACTGTTCCTGACCCTTTTCCCCAGTTCATGTTTACATCCAATCTCCCCAAGTGCACATTTTCTGCCCTGTGTCTTCCACTGCACAAAGTATGATATCCTTGTTGGAAGTGCCACATTCAAGCTGATTTCTGTGCTTTTATACCTTGGGAAACTACTTATTGGTGTGGTATTTTTTGTTCCTTACTTCAGGGTTTCTATTTTTCACTTTTCTTGGATTAGTGAGAAAATGAGATTCTACCTTGTCTTGCTTGTAGAAGCATGCCTTGGGGTGTAAGGGCATTACAATTGTCAAAAGGGGGAAAAGCAGAATTGGTTCTTCACATGGCTTATTGGATATAAGGCAAATATACACTGAAAACATATGAGATTTACATTATATAGCCTCAGAAGTAGTTGTCATCTGAATGAAGACTTACAAAGTTCAGAGACACAACAGGTAGGCATATGTGGGTGTGTTGTATATATTCATATACATATGGGTATATCTGTGAAGTACATCTGTTATTCAACATTTAACAAACAAGCAAAAAATCACACAGATATCCACATATGTATGCAAATAAACTTCTTTTTTTGCTTTTTACTTAAAATATACCGTAGAAGGGCACGCTCTTTTGTATATAACATTACAAGCTTTTTATTGGGACTTATAACTGACTTAACAGTCACTCATCAGGTCATACTGTTTTCCCATGCGTCTATGAATTATTCATATTCATTATTTCTAACTGCCCACTAATAATTTCAGTACCCTAATTATTCATAATTTGCCTAGTTATTACCTGGTCAATCAAAGAAAACTTTGTTTCAATATATAACTCTCTATATACATGTGAGTACATATACATATATAGATACACACATACGCACATGTATATGTAGATATACACACATAGACACATGCATATGTGTATTTGTGCAAATAAACATATTTACACGTATAAATGTGCATGTATAATGAATAGTGCTGATAGAAATATTTTTGTATATATAGCTTTTTTTTCCTGTCAATAATTTCTTTAGGGTACAGTTCTAGGAATGGGGCAAGTGAATCAAAGGGTAGCCACATTTTTCAAAGTCTCACTATAGATTTCCATATTTCTTCTATAAAAGATTTGGTCCATTCTTAACCTGAAAAACCCTGTAATCACATGCCTCTTTTGATCACAGTTGTTGAATTTTGTTTTCTTTTATAAGTTGATAGGTATGAAGTGGAATTTCAGTTTTAAAAATTCATATTTCTCTAATTAATTAGTTTTTTAAATGTTTTTTCATGATTGCTGAAACTTCATTATTTTTCTTTTGAGAATGACCAATTCATGTTTTGATCTCTTGAAGAATATCTTACTCTCAAATATTTATTTCAGTTCCTTATAACTTATGGATGATAGTTTCCCCCCCATAAATATTAATGAAAAGATACTTTTTGCAATTTGTTAGCCCTTCCTTTGTTCTAGTCATAATTTTTTAAAACATTTAAAAATTTTACATATATGTGAAAAGCTGTGTTCAAATTCTACCTCTAACACTAACTATATGACTCTGGACACATCTATATATGCCTCAGGAAGCTCACCATGTTTTCTCTACTAAGTCATACATTTGTGTAAGAAGTTCCCATGCTGGGAATTATTTATGCTCATAAAAATCACTGATCATGAGGCAGAGCCAAGGTAGCAGAACAAAGGCAGGAACTCCCCCCAAACCCTCTAAATGCCTTTAAATAATGACTCTAAACAAATTATAAAACAGCAGAACCTACCAAAAATGGGATGGAACTATTTTCCAGGCCACAACTTAGAAGATAATCAGGCAAGATTTGTTGCACCAGGGTGGAGGGAGGAGTGCAATCTAGTTAGTGAAGGTCACATCAGTGCAGACTGGGCCCCATCAAATCCAGAGTAGGCCTCAGAGCAATTGAAGCAGTGGCAGTTTCTAGACCTCTCCATTCACAGAAGCTAAAGACAAAGTAAGAGGTCAGCAGGAAAGATCATTGCACCTGGGTGACAGGGCAGGATAGTCCAGTGCAGGTCAAACAACACACAGCCCCAGCCCCAGCTCCAGCAAACCAGAAGCAGGCCTTGGAAGCCACTGAATCAGAAGTGGTCAGCAGTTGCTTCTGAAGTTCTCAGCCTGCAGACAATAAAGGGGGTCATACAGCTAGTTAGAAGGAGATTACAAGGTCTCTTTACTAGTAATGAGGCAAGACTCACTGCTTTGCCTATACCTGGGTCTGGGTCACAGTCATGGGTGGTAGTCCCAGGGTAAGAAGGAACACGAGCAAGTCCAAGCTTGGGGCCACAATGGAGGAGGGAGGCTCCTCAAAGTTCCAAGAAGAAAAAAAATGCTTGCAGTCACAGAACAGAGCACAGGCCAGGAGAGGAGTAAATACCTCTCCTTAGATCATACTACCTTGGAAGAACTGAAAACTTCTAGTTCCTTAGAAGTATCTCTGAAAACAGCTACACAAAATCTCTGAAACTTGAGACTGTGTGCCTTCCACCTTGGAAACAGAGCCCTACTTTAACAAACAATCAAAAATCAGGTAATAGGATGGGAAAGTGAGCTGATAAATGAAACAGAAAGCAACAGAGAAAAAATTCTGACCATAGAAAGTTACTATGGTGATAAGGAAGATCAAAACACTCACTCAGAAGAAAATAACAAAGTCAAGGCTCCTATATCCAACATATGAATTGGTCTCAGGCTATGGAAGAGTTAAAAAAAATTTGAAAACCTAGTAAGAGTGATACAAGAAAAATTGGGAATAGAAATGAGAGTGATGCAGAAAAATCATGACAAACAGGTCAACAGCTTGGTAAAGGAGATATACACACATACACACAAAAATAACACCTTAAAAAGCAAATTAGAACAAATGGTAAAAGAGAGCCAAAAAGCCAATGAAGAAAAGAATGCCTTAAAAGGCAAAATTGGCCAATTGGAAAAAGATACACAAAATTTCACTGAAGAAAAAAAAAACTCCTTAAAAAGTAGAACTGACCAAATGAAAAAGTAGTTCCACAAGTTTACTGAAGAAAATAATTCCTTAAGAATTAGAAATGAGCAAATGGAAGCTAATGACTTTATGAGAAATTAAGAAATAACAAGCAAAACAAAAAGAAAAAAGAGAAGATAATGTGAAATACCGAAGGAAATAGATCCAGGAGAGATAATTTAAAAATGATTGGATTGCTGGAAAGCCATGAGAAAAAGAGCCTAGACATTTCAAGAAACTATCAAGGAAATCTGCTCTGATATTCTAGAACTGGGGGCAAAATAGAAATTGAAAGAATTCACCAATAATTTCCTGAAAGAGATCCCCAAATGAAAGCTCTCAGGAATACTATAGCCAAATTCCAGATATCCCAGGTCAAGGAGAAAATATTGCAAGCAGTCAGAAAGAAATAATGTAAGTGTTGTGGTTTGTCGTTTTGACAGAAAACTATTGTGCTATAGGAAATAATGAGCAGGATGTTCTCAAAGAAACCTGGAAAGACTCATATGAGCTGATGCAAAATGAAATTACTATGTACAAAATAACAACACTGTAAGATGATCAGCTGTGAATGATTTAACTGTTCTCAACAATACAATAATCCAAGGCAACTCTGAAGGATTTATGATGAAAAATGCTGTCCATTCCCAGAGAAAGAATCAATGGTTTCTGAATGCAGATTGACATATACTTCTTTACTTCATTTTTCTTGAGCTTCTTTTTTTGTGGGTGTCTGTTTTCTTTTATAACATGATTATTATGAAAATACTTTGCATGTATAAAACTTACATTGAATTTCTGTCTTCTCAGTGAGCGGAGTTCCAGAGGGAGGAAGAGAGAGGATCTGGAACTCAAAGTTTCAAAAATGAATGTCAAAAATTGCTTTTACATGTAATGTGGGAAAAATAAAATACTAAATAAAAATCACAGATCATTCTGAGATTTATGCAATTTCCAGTAAGTCGTTGCTTTTTAAGAATTCATGAATTTTCCATAACTGTGAAAGCTATCAGTCATTGTCATCTAGGTTTTTTATTATTTAATTTCAAAAATTTTACTGATAAGAGAGCCATACCTCATAATAATAAATATAAAAGAGAAAAGAAAGACTTCAGCAAAACCAACCAACATATCAATCAAGATGAATGTTATATAAAATGTTTCACAACTATAGTTCCCCACAATTTGCAAAGGAAAGATGGAAAGTTAATTCCTAAATCTCTACTTTGAGATCAACCTCAGTGTTTGATTCCTTTGGTTTATTTGTGTGTGTGTATATATATATACGTATATATATATACGTATATATATATATATATACACACACACACACATATATATATATATATATATATATAGCTATGTGACCCTGAGCAAGTCACTTAACCCTTTTTGTCTCAGTTTTCTTAACTTTAAAATGAGCTGGAGAAGGAAACAGCCAACCACTCCAGTAAATTTGTCAAGAAAACTCCAAAAATGGATAATAAAGAATTGGACATAACTGAAATGACTGAACAAAATCAGGGAAGAGTAGGAATGAGGGGAAGGAGAGCAATGAATGGTTTTTGAGTCAGGGCAGCCTGGATTTTTTTTTTTTTGGTAAGGGGTATGATTGAAAGTATTTGCACTAATGGGATATTTTTTCTTTCTCTTTTTACCCCCTTTTTTCTCTTTTTTTTGAGAGAGTAGGGCATGATGTCTCCTGATCATGAGGCAAATAGGAAAACTAGAAAGCAGCACTCATCTTTCACTCTCTTCTTGCTTTTTCTTACTGGTGAACAATCTTCCTGAGTTCTCCACTCCTTTAATTGGTCCTTGGAGAGTCCTCACAAACCTTTTACAATGACATCCAGTGAACGTTTCTGAGCAGTGCCAAGCCACAGTCTCTGTGATAGCTCACAAATTACAGATTGAACTCAAGCTGTATTACTTCCTTTTGCAATGTTTAATGCATGAGTTTTCTTATTTGGAATCACTAAGCTGATGACACGCACTATCCCCCTCCCCACATACTCCCACCCTCAAGCATGATGAATTTCTGTGACTACTGCTTAAAAACATATTCTTTTTAAAAAAAAAATTGATTACATCGCAAACCTTTCCTTCTATTGTCTCTTCTGCTTCTTGTTGGAAGCCAAATGACTATGTCTGTATGGGATGCTTCTGAAAAGGGAGAAACGCTGCAGAAATAGCTTTAAGACACTTAAAAGTCACTGATTCTGCTTTGACAGCTTTCCACAAAGAAAAGTTGGGATTTGGAAAATTCACAGATCTTCTCACTCTCTCATAAGAACGAACAATTGAATTTCATGCACTTTACGGTAGGATTAGTTCTTTTTTTCAAGATCTCAGTCTAATAATAAAAATGAAATTAGCATTTATATAGTGTTTAAGGTTTTGCAACATGCTTTGCAAATACCTCATTTTATTTTCAGAACAAGCCTAGGATACAAGTGCTATTATTAACCTCATTCTGTAGATTAGGAAACTAAGGAAGACAGAGGTTAAGTGGATTGCTCATGGTCACACAGCTAGTAGGTAACTGAGACTAGATTTGAACTCAGGTCTTCCTGACCCCAGGAGACAGGCATGGCATTTGAACAGATTTTTGCTTTAGAAGGGAGAAGGTATTTGAGTATTCTTGATAAATAGTTGCTAATTTGTTGATAGTTTGATCACATGGAGAAATGGATGAGAAAGAAGGGAAATGAGGAACAAAAATCCATTCAGCAAATCTTAATTGATTATCTCAGTTCTCTTTTCAGTAGTGGGGGAGGGGTTCCAAGTCATACAAAGATAAGTAAGATATCATCCCTTCTTTCAAAGATCTTATAAACTAGTCGGGAAAATGATTCTTGTCTTTTTCTTGTCTCCTGTATACAACGGTTCGGTTGATCTTCTCACTTTTACCTTTGAAGTAAGTCTTGTCTTTTACTCATTCCTATTTCTACCAGGTTCTCATTAACTACTAATTGGCCTATGATAATAGCTTCTTAATGTCTCCCTACCTCTAGTTTTGCATACTTTCAATTTATCTTGCATTACCATTGTCAAAATAATCTTCTTTATGACAAGATCTGATTATGTCCCTCCCTAGTTGAAAAGCCTTTTATATCTCCCAATTGCTTACTAAATTCAAGTTCAAATTCCTTTGAGTGGATATCAAGACCTTTCACTACCTAGTGACATCCCAACTTTCTAGTCTTTTCTCACTGCAAATATACTTTCTGTTCCATCCAAACTGGATTATGCTACCTTCATTTGCTTTGAAAACCTTGGGCTTTACAGCTTTCATTCCTTTACTAACAGCTTTATAAATACCTTGAATGCCCTCTTTCCTCCCTTTCAATATCATCACTTTTGGAAATCTTTCCAAGCTTTTAAGTCCTAATTGAAATACCACCTCCTTCATGAAACCTTCCTTCATCTGTCTACTTAGCACAATTTTTCTTCCCTAAGATCTCTTTGCATTTTGTGGGTGCATTTTTTATGGTATATTTTATAGTTACATTTATTTATATACACATTATATGTCTGTAGTCACATGTCTATAGCTATGTTTATTTCATACTTGCCTTACTCGATTCAAAAGAAGGTAGGAGCTATTTATCTTTGTATTTTCTCCAGTGCCAGGATAGTATCCTGCAAATACTCTTTCAGTCACTTTAGTAGTACCTGACACTTTGCGAGATTTTTGTGGCAAAGATAATGTGGTGGTTTGCCATTTCCTTTTCCAGTTTATTTTACAAATAAGAAAAGTGAGGCAAACGGATTAAGTGATTTGCCCAGGGCCACATAGCTCCTAAGTATCTGAGGTCATATTCGAACTCAGGAAGATTCATCTTCCTGACTCCTGATGCTCTATCCACTGTGCCACCTCACTGCCCTGTATGTACTAGGTGTTCAATAAACATTTGTTGAATTTAATTTATTTGACAAACAATGACATGGCCTAGGAAAGATACAAATTTTATACAAAGAAAGAAGAAAATCATAAGTAAACTGGATCTTGAAAGTAGAATTGTAACAGGGTAAAGGTTAAGAAAGGGATGCATTGTAGGCAAGAAGACAGTATGAATAAAGACCCAGACATATGCAAATGAATGAGTATGTTTAGACAGTGGAGGATGGTTCAATTTTGTTGGATCACAAGTGCGAATAGGAGAGTAATGAGAAATAAGACTGGAAAGGTAGGGTAAGATTATGAAGAGCCTTGAATGCCAAACTAAAGAGATTAATTCAGGAGGGAATAGTGAAGTTACAGGATTGGAAACATGTTTTAAAAAGGATTATCTTATAGGAGTGTTTGTTTCTTGACTAGAGTAGGGAGAAACTATGAGCACAGAGACTAGTAAGAAGGCTATTGAAATAGTCATAGGCTCCCAACTTTGGGGAAGGGATCTCAAAGATCCTCTAGTCCAAACCCTTCATCTTATAGATATGGGACCTGAAGATCAGGAAGTTTAAGTGACTCACCACAGATAGTAAGTAACAAAGGCAGGATTTGAACCTAAGAAAGTCTGTCTTTGAATTTAGTACTTTTTCTGCTGTACCTTCCAGGTAAAAATAATGAGGGTATAAGCTAGGTGTGGGCAATGTGTCAATAAGTGAATGGATGTGCGATATTGCCAAAATAAAATCAACAAATCTTGTCAACTGAGTGAATGTGATGAATGAAGGAGAGAAATTTTGAGCCTAGGCATGTGGGAGAACCAGTAATGGAAATAGGGAGGTGAGGAAAACTATCTGATTGACAATGGGAGAAAATTTAACATTGATCAAGATATGATAAAAACAGGAGATTATGGAGACCTAGGTAATGAGTAGAAGCTAGCAAATAGTATTTGAAAATGTGGGGAAATGTGTAGGTGAGATAACCTGGCTTTCTATATAGTTTTCTTTCCTTCGACTACCCCATAGTCATAGCCTCCCTAGGTCAGCTTCCTTTGTTGTTCAGTCATTTTTGTTATATCTCACCCTTTGTGACCCCATTTGAAGTTTTCTTGGCAAAGATATTAGAGTGGTTTACAATTTCCTTCTTTAGTTTTACAGATGAGGAAACTGAGTCTTTCTGATACTACCCATGGTATCACCTCTCCTCCCACAAAATATGATTGGTCCAAGCTTCTGGAATACAGCTTCCTGGCTTAAGTTCAATAAAAGTCCAAGCTATGCAGAATAAACTCCCCTCAGATAAGGTGGGTGCTGGAGAATATTGTGTCATCATATCACACTATCGAATGGCTTTCCAAATTCTATCTACCAAAGCTAAAGAGAAGTGCAAGCTGTATCTATATATCCTTGCTGCCTTTTGGCAAAGTAAAATCTCTTTTGTTAAATGTTCAGTGACTCAGGAAGGCCTCATTTTGTCCCAGTATCAGACCTGAGTTGAGAGGGTGCTAATTTTAGAGCCACATCTTGACTTTCCCTTCCCAATTGGATTTAAGTGAGGTAGAGTTCCACAAAATTATCAGCTTCACTCTTTCCTTCAGAGACAAAGAAGTCTAGAGGATCACTGGTGATGGCCTAGAAGGCAGTGGATGACCTTGGTGTCATCAGTGCCTGACCAAGCTCTAAGCCCTCCATGTGTCTACTTCAGTCACCTTTATGTTAAATTGTTCTCATCTGTCCATTCCACAAGCGGAAGTCTTCACATGCTTTGGGTAAACATTCCTCTAACTCATCTATGGGTTTGAGACCTGTTGATTTCCCTTAACCTGGTTTAGCCCACCTGTTCAATTGGTTTTACTGGGGTGTGGCTGATGGTCATGCTGCAGCTTCTTGGAACCACAGGTGAAAGCTGGGTGAAGATGGACACCAAAAATGGCTAAGCAGTCCTGAAGAGGGCTCTGCAAACCCTCACATCACAGGTGCTTGTCCTCCCTGAACACTCCATACACCACAGTTCCCCTTACAGCCAGCTCAGAAGAAGGGGACCTGCAAGGGAGGGGATGATACTTCTAAAAAAAGAGGTCAGATTGATTGGGTTTCTTAAAGTCATCCACACCCTATGATCAATCTTCTTGAGGGGGAGGAAGAAGTAATTAGTTTCTAATTTTTGGGTGAAGCCCTGACAGAATGGACACAAACTTTAGGAATAGGTCTGGGTATATCAATTGGAAATCTGAGCGGAAGATTGGAATCAATGTGTGGTGTGAAGAGTTCCCACATCTGCTGCCCTACCAAGCAGTCATGGGTGATGATACCCTGTCCCAGAAACAGCTTTGGATGGGGCTCCTAACAATGTCTTATAACCCTGTGAATCCATGTTTTCAGAGGTCTCTGGTTTTAGAGGTCTCATGTTTTTAAAAGTCAAAAACCAGCAGAGTGGAACCTTTGGCAGGTAACAAAGGGGTGACCAGAGCAAAAAATCATTAGATTTCTGGAGCTGAAAGCTCTTCCAAGCAGCTACTTGATATATTATTTTTGTAAAACATTTTCTTACCTGCAATTGGGCTTTAGTTGCCACTGAGGAGATGACAAAAGTCATAATGTCACACTCTACCCAAAGTTGCCTATTATGATTTGGGTGAATGCTACACAGTCTCTCTAATAAGGTGCATAGGGCACAAAGGACTTACATTGTGAAATGGAAATGGTACATTCAAAAAAATTGAATCACCCAGGCCCTTTAGTTGTTGGTGCACTTTCAGGAAAAAGTTGTGACTTAATCAGAGACTGGCTTCTAGTCCCAGTACCTTGGCTCCCCTACTAAGCACCTGATTCCTGAGGAATGTCATTTTGTTTGATTTACTGATTGTTCTCCTGTTGTGAGAGAGACATGCAAAATTAGACTTCAGTTGCCATTAATCTAGTACCAGGGGAGTAACCTGTGAGGAATGGGGGTCCTGGCAAGTCCTCTCAGTGGGCTGATTTATGAGCTATATAATCAATATGTGAAAAAGTCTTGAGGGATGAGGCAGATAAAATTTTTATCTTCACTGATTCCTGGACATGCCTATGGATCTTCCAGAATTGTCTGGAGCCTGAAAGGAACAAGACCAGACCATCAAGGGCTTGCCTCTACCCTTTGGAGTCAAGACAAGTGGAGGGATTTTGATGATGACTCCTACCACATATGATTTTTGGTGGCACATGTTAGTGTCTATTAGAGTCATCATACATCTTCAGGTGAATAAATTGATTCCCTTATAAGAATGGTAGAGATTGGGGAGTGGGTCCACTGACATGAGGGCCATGGGGGCCATGATGCCATATTACACTGGACTCAGGATCATATAATTCCCCCATACAAAGGATGAGACAACTACTTCTGCTCAAGTTTGTTTCTCATGCCAATCGGAATGCCCACCTCTGAAAGACCAGTATGGTACAATTCCTCAGGATTCCCAGTATGTCAAATTGATTATATTAGATCCCTTTGCCATCTCATGGCAAGAAGTCTGCCGTTATTGAAGCTGATTCAGATCATGTCATTGCTGTGCCACAGCAAAAGCTTTTATAGAACATATCTTCCTTCCTTTATGGCAGCTCCTGCAACAATGCATCTCATCAGGGCACTCACTTTACCTCAACAGAAATATGAATTTCCAATATAACATCTGCTTGATTTTTCACCTCCTATACCATGGATTGTTGGTCTTTGGAATGGGCCCTTGAAACAACAGCTTTGTCTCTCTGACTGTCAAAGTTGACTGCTCTCCCTCCCAAAAGCTGTCTTATCCTAAGACGGGAAAAGTATCTCTGATCCAGTGGTTTCTTACTTCAGATCTCCAGGAAAAGAACTGCTTGATAGAGTAGTCATCCTTGTTTCAGTCCCAGCACATAGTCATTCAGGCCTCAAGGCTCCTCTTCCCTCAAGGGCCCACTATACACCCTGGAGAAATGTTTCAGATTCCCTTTAATTAGCAGGTCTCTTTTCCCCTAAGTTTAGACAGGTCTAACCCCATAGAGGTTCTGGGGCACTGTGGGGTGGTTTCTGCATAACTATGGTGATTATAAATTTACATGGAAGAAAGGCAATGCCTTTGCTACATGGTAGCCTGAGTCCCTAGACGAAAGTGAGATTCTTATCCAGTCCCTGTGAAGCGAAGAAGCAGAGCCTCATAGATTACTAAAGGGTCAGAGATTTGGTGACATTCTTATAATGGAGCCTGGGGCACTTAGGTGGTACAGTGGATAGAACACCAGTGCAGGAGTCAGGGGGACTTGAGTTGAAATCTCACCTCAGACACTCGACACTCGCTAGCTGTGTGACCTTGGGCAAGTCACTTAGCCCCAGTTGCCTCATCCTGGATCATCTCCAGTCATTTTGATGAATATCTGGTCACTGGATTCAGATGACTCTAGAGAAGAAGTGAGGCTGGTGACCTACACAGCCCCACCTCACTCAAAAAAAAGTCAAGTGCAAGTCATGTCATTTTTTCTCTGATGACATGATCTTTTTCAGCAATGAAGGATGAACACACATATAATGGAACCTTCAAGAAGGGAGAAATTTTGGTAGGTAGACCAGGGAATACTTAGTGGGTGACTGGCTATACAGTAGCAACTTAGATCACAAGACGGTTTGCATTCAAGCTGCTATAACCTTTCAGTAAAGTAGTCAAAAATGAGAAACAATACTAAGAAATTACAAAATATTGCTGCAAAACAGCTTATTTAATTCCTAGGGGGAAGAAAAAAGCCAAGATCTTCAAAGTGATCTGGCAGCTGGAAGGATTTCTGTTCTTCAGTATGGCACAGGCTTTTCGAATTTGGAAGGAAGACCAGTAAAAACAAAGCAAAACAAAAATAACTGCTAATAATAGCTATGAAGAAAAAAAATATTTTGTCATGGGCAAGTCTACAAAAACTAGAATACTGAAAGATTGGAAAGGGATGATATTTTCTGAAGAGATTCACTTTTTCATTCAAGGCTCACCAAAGTTTGTCTAGTGTAAGACCTGAGAATCTTCATCAGATTGTAAAACTTTCCAACAGCAGTTCCTCTGGGTCTGGAAGTCTTGTTAGTCTACCACCTCCTTGAGGAAATGAGGAACTCAGGTGCATGCACTGATATGATGAGGAGAATTGTACCAGAATTACAAAAAATTCCAAAGTGGAAATGGAATGATGTAATATGACTTTATACTATGCCACACATCATGAAAAGTTAAGAATTTTATCCAAGAGATAGATAAAACATGTTCCAGTGGTTTGGGAATTCACTTGATTTAAACTTCAGTCAAAAATGGAGTTCATAGCCTATGGCAAGACCTGGAAAAATGGACTGTGTGCTAATATCAAATATGATTGTATGATTTCATGATGAAGAATTCAAGAATTATGTCAAATTAATTAAAAAAATATGTGTCAAAATTTTATACTCAATGCAAATTATGTGAAACAAGTCACAGAAGCAAAAGGAGGATATGTTGTGTATTAAAAAAAAATTAAAGATCTAAAAATTGTAAGCTCACATCTCAACTGACTTTTAGACATCTTGAACTGAATATTTCATAGTTATCTTACACTTAACATGTCCAAGAGAACTCATTATGATTTTTTCCTCAAACTTAACTTTCTTCCTAACTTCTATAATCACTCTTGAGGGTACCACCATCCTCTTAGTCACCCAGGTTTACAACTTGAATAGAGTTTTGATTCCTCACTTTCTTACTCTACCACAGTCATCCTACCCATAGCCAATAAGTAGTTGATTACTTTTATTTCTACTTTTGTAACATCTCTCCATGGACATTTCTCCCACCCTGGTGCAGACTCTCAGCATCCCCTCATACCTGAACTATTCCAATAGACTGCTGATTGGTTTCTCAGCTACAAGTCTCTCTCCACTCCAAATTGTTCTCCATTTAGTTGTCAAATTGACTTTTCTAAGATACGAGTCTGACCTTATCTCACACACACGCACGTGCGTGCGCACACACACACACACACACCCCTCAGTAACCTCCGTTGACTCCCTATCACCTCCAGGACAAAATATAAAATCCTTGAATTGTCATTCAAAGCCCTTCATCACCTGACACCTTCTCATCTTTCCGGTTTTCTTACACCTTGCTCCTACTATTGGTCTCACTGTAGCTCCTTGAACACCATGCTCTACATACAGACTGGTAAGCATAGAATACTCTCCTTTTTTATCTCTACCTTCTAGTTTCCCTGGCTTCCTTTATGTCTCAGATGAAGTCCTTCATTTTACAGGAAGCCTTTCTACATCCACCATAATCTTAATCCTTCCCCTCTGAGATTACCTCTGATTTATTCTTTATATATCCTGTTTGTAGAAAATTTTGAAGGACTTATCATGAAAAATACTTTCTATCTCCATAGAAAGAACTGATGAAATTCAAATGCAAATGGAAACATACTTTTTAAACTATTTTTCTTGTGTGTTTTTTTTGTGTTTCTTTCCACAATATGATTAATATGGAAATATATTTTGCATGATTGTACAAATATAACCTATATCAAATTGCTTTCCTTCTTTAAAAGGGAGGAAGGGAGAGAATTTGGAACTTAAAACAAATTTAAGAGACAAATTGTTTTCACAAGTAATTGGAAAAATATTAAATATGTATCTTGTTTATACATGATTGGGTTTGTACACAATTTTCTTCCACATTAGACTGTTAGCTCCTTGAGAGCAAAGATTGTCTTTTCTCCTTTCTCTCTAGCCTCTATGCTCAGCACAATGTCTAGCCCATAATGGGTGCTTAATAAATGTAAGTTGCCTGAATGACTTTTCCATGCTTCTCTGAAGTTTTCAGATTCTTTGTCTCTGATGGAGTATGACTGCCAATTGATGTGCATCTATTTTGTTTCCATATTTTTGCCAGGATAAAACAAATATTGCTTTGAATTTTTACTGTTTCTAGTACTTTCTGTGTTTGGCTTTCTTGAGATATATGACAAACCATAGAGTCTCTAAGTCAAAGGATCTTGAGATTGTACACACTTTTTTTGGGCGTAATTATAAATTACTTTTCAAAATGATTTGATCAATTTATAGCTTCATTAACTATGGATTACTGTTCCTGTCTTCCTATAGTCTTTCCAACACTTAGTGTTTTATTTTGTTATCTTTGATAATTAGATGGGTATAAGGTGAAATCTCAGAGTTAAAGAAAGAGTAAATTTAAAAAAATCTGAATTTAAAAAGAAATCTAAGTGTATTAGTTTACATTAAAATCTAATGTGTCATAGACCAAAAAAAAATATTATTTAAGACATGTGGACCAACTATCAGAAAAAATTGAAAGATAAAGAAACTGAGAAAAATAATACAACTGGATAAAATTTGGAAAACAGACATTGGTAATAATTGTAGGTATTTTAATATTAATTTCTCAGGGAGATATCTCTAATAGAAATATAAACAAGAAGGAAAACAAAGAGCTGAAGAAAATGTTGGGAAAATTAGATGTGAATTACCTATATGGATTACTGAATGGAAATATTAGAGAATCTGCCCCATCTTAAAAATAAAAAAGACATTTGTGTGTTATAATCTTGTAACCTAGCTGCCTGGGGGATGTAGCTGTCTTTTGAGTTTGGGAGTTCTGAGTTTCACTGGGCAAAGCTGAGAATTAATGTGTTGAGCTTCCTGGAAGTGGAGGAAACTTCATTTTCTCAAGTAGGAGTAAACCAGTTCAGTCTGGGAAAAAAGCAGATAAGAGCTCCTGTGCCGGAGTGAAACTGGGCTATGAGTAGATCCTCTGCTTCTAAACTGGGAGAGATACAGATATTATCTTTTAAAAATACCCATATTTTGGAGCATTCTGAAATACCTTTATGAAAATTGATAGTATTCTTAGACATACTTAATAAATAAGTGCAAAAAGCAAGAAATAGCAAAAAAATTTCTAGACTCTAACACCATTAAGATTGAGATTAATAAAGGTAACACAAAGAAAAGATAGATCTAAATGAAGACTAAGTAATTACACACTAAATAAAGAGTGGATGAAAGATGAAATCATATATGTATGTAATTTTCGAGAACAATGTCAATGTGAAAATATATCAGGTATAGCTGAATTACTGTTAGTCTAAATAAATGGCTGCAAGTTTATTGTGAGGCAACTATGTGACACAGCTGCCGAAGAACCCCAGTCTCTGTCTGGGTTGCTTTAAGAGAGTCATAGTGTCCAGAATATGGCGTGTCTGCACTTTGCTTTGGTTAAGTTGCTGCTAGAGGATGATATTCAGTTCTGAGTACCACACTTCTACAAAGAGAAGAAAAAACTTGAAAAAAAATCAGAGGAAGGAGCCTGTATGGTGAAAGAACTAGAGATCATACCACAAGAGGGTCACTTGAAGGGGACTGGGCATACTCAGACGGAAGGAGAAAAAGATTTACGAGGGATGGGGTATATTCCTTCAAATATTTGAAGAGCTGTCATATATGAGGCCCTTAGTAAGGCAGAAAGAGGAACAATGGGAACCTTAGAGAGACAGATTTAGGTTTCTTTTCTTTAGGAAAAAAATGTTCTTTTTTTTAGAGTTGTAGAATTTTTCAAATAGAAGTTGCATGACCACATGCCTGCGAGGCTGTATGGAAGATGCCTGATTGGGTATTGGCTTAATGAGACAGTGCCCAAGGTCTGATACCAAACTCAGAGTTGAATACATTTGAAGAACCATGTAATGGTTAAGGAGTGGTAGATAGCCTGAATTAACTTTTAGGAAGCTTATTCATTTCTACCCAGAGGAAAGGAAGAGAGAAAAGAAGTACATATTAAGTGCCTAATATTTAGAAACTGCTTTGTGTGAGCCTGTATTCCCTGAGAGAGTGTATTTTTGCCTGAAAGCATATAAGATGGAATTTGAATCCAGGTCTTCCAGACTCCAAGTTCAGAACTCTATTCACTCTATTACTCAGCATTTAGAGGATAGAGAATTCATCAATTTTCTCTCTATACATGATGCTGGAATGTTCTCACTCATTCCCCTAGAGCCAAGGCTATCTACATCTGCTCCTCAGGGTTCTAGGGCATCCTGAGGGGTTTTTGGGGTGTCTCTTTTCTACTGCCATCAGTTTGAGCTCTTACCAGATGTATTTTCCCATACACACTGTTAGGTGCCAGTCGACCACACCTAAATTCTATTTAACATTAATAAGCTTTTACTGAGAGATAATTATTTTGAAAGATGTAATAAGACAAAAATATACTCTCTAGGGGAGAGTAGACTCACTCAGAACAGTTCCTAAATAATGGTAGTTCCATTGAGTTCATCTGCAAAGTTACCATTATTGCTGGATGTCTTTGTCTTAGCTAATCCTGGTCTGGCATCTCCCAAAGGTCCCTTATAACTTTGGTCATTGATGCTGACGTAACTCCAAAATCTGTCCTGGACTCTGACTCCTGGATTCCTGGGGTTCACTCTTCTGATTGGTAAATTAATCTCTTTCACTTCAAGTGGAAAAGAACAACCACAAAAGGATGTCACAAACTGAAGCCCTTAACTCTAGACCATGATTCCTTGATGGGGGAGCAGGTTTCAAAATTTCTTCTGTTATAGCTTTGTCTGTTACTGTATGCAAGAGTGAAGAATTATAACCACAAACAGAGAAAGCAGCTAAAATAACTGAGGCAAGAGAGATGGCAGAAGTTGCCTCCAAAGCCATTTTAAGATCCTTCTGTTCACCATATAGTTAGTTGATCTGAACCAGTTACAGAACGGCTATGTATGTTCTTTAATTTCTTCATAGGACTTCCCTTGCATATTATTCTAACTTTCCTGTAAGTTCTCCATGAGGGAAGATGATATTTCAACAGCTCTGTGCATGCACCACACTTCTAATGACATACAGGAAACATATTATAATATTAGAGAAATTTCCATGGAACCACACGACAAAGAATTGTTTTGTGCACAACCATGATCTGTGTGAAAGTGAAGAAATACCCTTTCTACATTGTATAGGTGCTATTCCAGGTATGTACATGGCTACAACATCCATACAAATTTTGGGTCACACAACTTGGGTATATTGTGGGAGACAGGCAACATGACCCACTGAGAGGAGCTTGGAAGGAGAGGTTGAAGGTCTGAGTCTGTCGTGACCTAGCGATGCAACCTAAGTTAAATCACATATGTTATTTTATGTAATCTTCATCAAAACCCCATGAAGTAACTTCTATTATTACCCCATTTATCATTTGTTTTCAACTCTTTGAGATTTTCCTAGGGTCGATTAACTCATGAGTTCCTAATGCTGAATTAAAACCTGGATATTTACAGTTCCAAGTATTATACCATATCTACCATACCATTAAAATGTCTCTAATCTTACAGAAAAAGTGATTTGTGACACCGTTGTGGCACTTGTCACATTGTCTATGGCAGTGTTTCAAATACTGGGCAAGTCATTACAGTTGTTGACGCTTGCACTAACTACCAACCTCAGTCCAGGTTGTCAGACTTGCTTCAGATTAATCTTTTTCATGAGTTCTGAGTTCTAACCAAACTGCTCTAATTGCCATTCTCCAAACTTGGCATCCCACCTCTCACTTTCATGTCTTTATAAAACTCCCCCATCCCCGTTACTAGAATGCACTTCCTTTACCCATCTCTCTCTGAACTCTTTACTTCCTTGTTCAAGGCTATCTTCATTTTCAAATAATTCTTGTTTGATCATCGGTCTATATGTTCTGCCTCTACTTGAAGGCAGAAACTGCTTTTATTTCTTTTTTTTTTGTCTTTGCACCCGCAGTATCTAACACAGTATCTTGTATATCTTGTACTTAATAAGGGCTGTTGGACCATAGGAGAATTTTTCAGGCTGTTGGACCTCAGTGTCCTCAGATATAAAATGTAACAACGTAAGGTCAAGCAAAGTAGAATCTTCTGCTGTTTTTGTTTTACTAAAAGTGCCTCTGACTGAATAATGTGACTTAAAAAGATCTTCCTGGGGAGGAGCCAAGATGGCAGAGTATAAAGACACACTTATGCTAGCTCTGAAACCACAGCCTATAAAATATCTGTAAAGAAGAACTCCTAATAAATTCTGGAGTGGTGGAAGCCACAGAACAACAGAGTGAAGGAGATTTCTGTACCAGAAAGATCTGAAAAACCCTCACCAAAGGTCTGTGGCACATGGGACCAGAGCGGAACCCAGCCCGACCTTGGCCACACAGCCCCGGGGGGAGCAGGTCTGAGCAGCCTTCAGGGACGGAATCTCCAGTGGCCATAGGGGTCCCTCCACCCACAAGCGCACAGGTCAGGGAGAGAGACTTCTGGGCTGGCCGAGGGGAGCGGGGTGTCTCCATAACTCAGGCCCCCTCGGGAGGCAGTGGCAGAGGCAGCAGGCGGACAGAGACTCCCAGAGCAGGTAGGAGCTCAGCAGGAGCTTCATTACGGAAGGTCTCTGCATAAACCCCCTGAGGGAACTGAGCCTGGGAGGCAGCCTTGCCCCTACCTGAGAACCTGAATTTAATCTTACCCTGAATAGCAGGTGGCCTGTCCCTGAAAGCCCTGAGGCTGGGGAGCAGCATTTGAATCTCAGACCCCAAGCACTAGCTGGGCAGATCTGGGCGGGAGTGGAGAGGAATCTCAGAAGTCAAGTAACTGCCTGAGAAAATGCCCAAAAAAGGGAAAAAAAATAACACCATAGAAAGTTACTTTCTTGGTGACCAGATGTTAGCCCCTTTCCTTTCTGAGGAGGAGGAACAATGCTTACCATCAGGTAAAGACATAGGAATCAAGGCCTCTGTATCCCAAACATCTGAAATAGATATCCAATGGGCTCAGGCCATGGAAGAGCTCAAAAAGGATTTCGAA
>CM053770.1:333974133-334001774 GCA_028658325.1 Potorous gilbertii | reverse complement strand
GGAGGTGATAGAAAAACATGAATTTTACTCTCATCGTATTTGACCAAGGAAGGAATAAAATGCACACTCATTTTGGTATGAAAACCTATCTTACAATACAGGAAAGTGGGGGAGATGGGGATAAGCAGGGTGGGGGGGATGATAGAAGGGAGGGCAATGGGAGGAGGGAGCAATTTAAAGTCAACAGTCAGGGAGGGACAGGATCAAAGAGAGAATAAAATAATAGGGGACAGGATAGGATGGAGGGAAATATAGTCAGCCTTACATAACATGACTATTATGGAAGTCATTTGCAAAACTATACAGATATGGCCTATATTGAATTGCCTGCCTTCCCAAGGGAATGGGTGGGGAGGGAGGAGTGGGGAGAAGTTGGAACTCAAAGTTTAAGGAACAACTGTTGAGTATTGTTCCTGCTACTAGGAAATACGAAATACAGGTAATAGGGAATAGAAAGTTATCTGGCCTTACAGGACAAAAGAGAAGATGGGGTAAGGGAAGGGAGGGATGAAAGAAGAAAGGGCAGGTTGGTTATATGGGCAATTAGAATGCTTGGTGTATTGGGGTGGAGGGAGGGGACAAACGGGGAGAAAATTTGGAACCTGAAATTCTGTGAAAATGAATGTAAAAAGTTAAATAAATAAATTTAATAAAAAAATAAAATAAAAATAAACTGATAAAATAGGAAAAAAAATTAAAAAAAAAATAAAAAGATTTTCCCCACACATTGATGGGCCTGCCCATTGAGGGAAGCTTGATTAGGATGTAGAATGGTCCCAAGTACCTTTTGTTTTTTCTATAGAGGCACCAGGTCAGAGGGTCACACCCAGTAGCTCTGAAAAGTGCATAAATACTCTGAGGGTGAGATTTTTACTTTGGGGCTTCCTGACTGGAAGTGTTTGTTTGGCCAGAGGAGGACGCTGGGAAGCCACTAAGGAGCACCCTGACTTTGAAAAGCCAGATGTCAGTGCTTCCCTCTCTGGTAACTGTGGACATACAGTTGGACCTGTTGAATTGTGATGTATATATTGATTATGGTCAAACAGAGGAAATCATGTCTGTTGATCTTTGATTTCTCTGTATTTTCTCTGAAGTTCAGTGTATTGACTTTTTCCCCTGAACTAACTGAATGATACCTGTGCTTGATTAAAGTGATTGTTAACCCCTCAAAAGCTGTCTTTCCTTTTAGAGAAGTAGATGACAGAACCTGTGGTAGCTGGCCCCTCTGTGTATGTTGAGGTGCTTACTGATACAAACAATAATTTTTATAGTACTTGTTTCTCAGGATTGAGGAAAGGCTTAAATGAGATCATCTGTATCAAGTGCTTCGGAAACCTTAAATCCCTATGTAGATGTCAGTTACCATTAACGTCACTGTTATTATCGTTTACCTGATGGGCTTGCTGTAAGGCAATCACTTGGATTACCTTAAAGTATTATATAAATGTGAGTTAGAGAGATGATCTGCCTAAGTCAGTGTTCTCTGGGAGGTTCAAGAAGGTATCTTATGAGGTGAGAAGAAAATGTTAGCATTTCCATTTGTTTACTTTTTATGTAAAGGAGAAATAAAGCCTTACTAATATTTAACATATGAATCGAAAGTGAACTCTCACTTGATCCATATGTCATGCTTATGTCATGCTACTTAGGGTATATTAAGTCTCCTTAAGGAAGAGTGGAAACTGCAACGTGACTAGGTTGGCACTCATGCCCTAGCTCATCCATTCCATTTTAGTGTTTTGCCACACATTGCAGTTTACGAGTCCCTGGTCAAGTGGATTTACATATATTATCTAGTTCTAACTAAATGAACCCTCACAAAATAGATAAGTGGCTTTAAAAGATTCCTGTAAAGAAACTACAAATTGAAAATGATACAAATAACGCATGAACCATGGAACAAGAAAATGGTGGGGTTGACACTTCCCCTCTTAGTGTAAGTTTTTTTGTTAGTCATGTTACGAGGTCAGAAAAATGGGAAACTGGTTAGATCTGGCCATGATGACTGGAAATATTTCAAATTATGAAGATTACCTGAAATATAGTTTGATACACTGTTTTGAATACTGAGCATCATCCTAAGTATATATTATGATTTGAGAGAATAGGTTACGATTATATGAAGCCATCAGGACTAGTAACATATAAAAAATAACCTTCTATTGCCAAAAGTGATGTATCATCTACAAAAACTTTCATATCTATACATTTAAAAGACATGGGAAAAACTTTTACAACCTCTCTAAAAGTCTTCTGAATGATAAGTTTCAATGGATTTTAAATCCATTTATGAATATGTATATATGTATACATATGAATGCACACACACGCACACACACACACCATGTTCTGAATAGCTTTCAAGAACAGTTGCTTGATATCAGGGAAGACAAAAATTTACTAACTCCATTTCAACAAAATCTTTTGCATAAATGGTCATGAGACTGAAAAATGAATATTATAATTTAGTAAACACAGCCAATGATGTACTTTTACCATTTGGATTTATGTGTCTTTTTCTGCTATGACAGGCATTAAAAACAAGTATTAAAATAAACAACTTACAACCAGATCTTCAAATTGCATAACAAAGTACAAAATCCGGATTTTCAAAAATAATGAAGCATATTTAAAATAAGTAACAATGGGAACAAACTTTTTACTATTATTAAAATAATTTAAAGTAAAATTATTTATTTAATCTTTTCCTCATCTATTTTAAATTTACATTTTTGTGTATGTTTAAAATGTACATATAAATATATACTGTGTGTCTATGCTCAAAATATTTGTATTGATATGGATGCATGTTCAAAAAAGTTTGGCTATTGCTCAAAGTTACCTTCTCACCCTAACTCCTTTGATTCTATAATTCACACTAAATATGGCTAGCCTTCTCTATTGAATTATGGGTTTTTTTGTGAGCAAGAACAAGTCATACAGCTTTGCAGTCCCCATTCTGAAAACAGTGCCTTTGCACATAGTAGGAGATCTATAATGGGTTATTGAATGAATTATCCAATGAGAAAATGCAAGCAAGCTGCTAACAATTGATAACATTCACAACAGGTGCCTTAGTCTGCCCAAATGTATTACTGATTCACAATGGAATTAGTCTTTCTTTGTGCTAATTAGATTGAAAAGTCATCACAAAAGCATCCATATTTTGCAGTCTCCTAGCTCTCCCAAATATCTTTGACTTTCTTCTTTTGCATTTTCAGAGCTAGGCTGACTTCATTCTTCAGAACACAAAATTGCATATTTTAACTATTTTCAATAAGCAAAAAGCTTCCCCCTCCCTCCTCGCTTTCCACTTCTAAAACCTCACAAGCTGTTAAAATGCCCATCCCTTCTGCTCCATTTCCTCACCAAAATCCTATCACATACCATATGAATTTTTAACCCCAACACCTGTCCACCCACATGGTTATAGGGAAGTGGGGGTGGGTAAAAAGGAAAAAAAATTCTGAGACAATCAACATTTCCTGAGAACTCACTGTATGCAGAATTTGTCCCCCCCGCCTCACCATCATTGTGAGATCACAGCTAATGTATACATGGATCAGTTCTCACTCATTCATTTCTGTCCTTACCAGTGATGCTACTGCCTTCTCAATTAGTACATCTTTAAAATTTTGGGCCAAATGCTAATGCCTCAGGATCTAGGCATCTGGGCTCTGGCTCAGTCTGTTTAGACTAACAGCCTATTTGTGGCATTTGCTATGTGACTAAAGGGGTGTTTGGGAATGGATTAGGGGAATAATATTTTGTGCATGGCTACTGAATTTGGTTTGCTGAATAACTTGGACTACATTGTTTTTCTTGCTCCTGTTCCAAGTTTAGAAGGGAAGACCTTAGAAGAAAGTTGGTGAGAGATAAGTGATATTATATATGAGCTTTTGAAATTCAGTGTGATGGGAAGGCAAAATGCCATTCATTGGGTGCTTCTACAATTGGTTAATTCTCCCTCCTCACAGCCTTCCCCATTCCCTCTGTCTTTCTTTGACTTCTTACCTCTTACCTTTTAAGTTTTTCCTCTAGCCACTGCCACGGGTGGTGTCTCCACTGACAGATAAAATAATCAACAAGCATTTTAAATACTGACTCTGTCAGAGGCAGTATCGTATAGCAGTGATATTGAACTCAAATAGAAATGGGGATGACAAAATCGTAAATAACCATCTTTGTAGGCCATATATTGTCTCAGAAAACCACCGATTTAATGTTATCTGTGTTCTGTTGTATTTTTATTTAGGTCAGTATTTCCCAATTACATCTGGTTCAGGTCACATTTGGCAGTGTTACGGGCTATGGGTAGCCTACAGCCCATGTGTTTGACACCTCTGATGTAGTGCATAGGAAGATGGCCTCAGATCCAGGAACACCTTCCATCAAGTCCTACCCCTTAAATATACTGATTGTGTGATCCCATGCAAGTCACTTAACCTCTCAATGCCCTGGGCATCTCTCTAGAAACAAGGTGCTAACTTCACTTGGTAGAGGGATTGTTCTTCCTTATTATTGATGTTCATATTTCATTCTTAAAGAGGACCAATTACATCAAGAGGGTGATGTCTTGACTTACAAGGGAATTGCATTTAAGTGAGGCAGAGCTGTGCAAAGTCATCAGCCTTCCTCTCTCCTCCAGAGTCATCTAAATCTAGTGGCGTGACAGAGGTCACCACGACTGTTGATGGTTCCAGATGC
This sequence comes from Potorous gilbertii, assembly GCA_028658325.1. Lineage (NCBI taxonomy): Eukaryota > Metazoa > Chordata > Mammalia > Diprotodontia > Potoroidae > Potorous > Potorous gilbertii. Next base: position 333,997,067 of record CM053770.1, on the reverse strand, counting down.
AGTGGGAGATCTTGGCTTTTGTAAATTGAGTTTCCAAGGTCTCAATTTGTCTGAGGCAAGGCATCTTCAGTAATTAAAATCTACATAAGAATGGAGGCAAAAGATGGCCTAGTTTACCTTTACTAAAGAATCAATCTGGGAGAAGACCTTTAGAATTTCTGGCCAGAAAAGAAACGATTGCTATTTATACTCACTGTGAGCTATGAGAACCCAAACAATGAGAAAGTGAGGCTTGGACTGGGACCCATTATTGACCAATCAGTGATGAACTCCTCTACCAAGGACGTCACAGGTCCAGTCACAACTCCTATTCCCATGCGTCATTAGGTGCTGGGCAAACAAAGACAAAAGCTAGGACCCTGCTCTCATGGAGCTCATATATTTTTTGTGAGGTCTAATCGATGGTAGGAAGATAGCTATGGTGGAAAAGGGAAGAAACATCCTCATTCTAGTCTTACAATCAGCTCTCTCTGAGAAAAGGAATCTTATTACTTCCCTTTTCTCTAATAATGCTTAAGGATCTAGCTGAAAAATCTTTATGGGAAGATGCTACAAAAACAAAGAAGTCAATAAAAAATCCTATCTATTTAGTAACTATTTTGCATAAGACCACATGTAGGGGGCTATGGGGAGGGTTATTAAGAAGCATAATACATGAAACAAGTCTAAGAGGGCTGGACTGACAGATGAGTTTAGTATAGAGCCTGGCACTTAGGAGACTAAGTCTGTGGGCTGAATCTCCAATTAGGACCGTTATCTCTGCTTTAATCATTGGCCAGATATTGTATCCCTAATCTTAAGTAACTGAAACACAGGACTTTGAGTCAGAAGACACAGGTTTGAGTCCTACTTCTTCCTGTACCTGGATTCAGTCCTATATTGCATTTCTAATTCTCAGTGGAATTAACCTCTGACTGAACAAATCATTTTGATGTCGTTCTAAAAGCATATATATCTTTATCTACCTATCTATTTATCTATACACATACACATATATATGCATATGTTATATATATATGTGTATATGTATATTATATATACATATATATATATATATATATATATATATATAATGATGTCTCAAGATTGAGATATCTTTGAAAAATAATTCTACATTCATTGAATTAAGAGCTTCTTTTTTCTCAGGATTATTTTCTTGATTAGGGTCACTTGCCTCAAATTATCACTTACCTGAAAATTACTAAACTAGAATTTATGATCACTAAACTAGTAGTTGAAGGGAATGCTTTTGATAAAATTTTTGATAAAATATCTCATACAATTCTTGTGGAATAGTTGGAAGGATGTGGGTTAGATGATAATACAATCAGATGGATTCATAGCTGATTTTGTGGCTAGACTCAAAAAATAGCTGTTTATTATTCAATATCAGTGTGGGAAAAAGATCTCCAGGATTCTTTGCTTGGTTCTTAACTATTTGGCATTTTAAAAAGTGACTTAGGTAAAGGCATAGCAGTTGTTTTCGAGAATTTTCCATCAAGGCTTCTTTCCCCAGATTTGTTCTATGAAGTTTGACTTCAGTCAGAGTTACACTTGAGGACCTAGAGGTCCACATGTGACTTTGAGGCCACTAGGAAGTCTTGTTAAGCTGCAAAATTGAATCTTCTTGTACATTCTGTCTCTCTGATTGGATCATATGAGGAGAGGGCAGGACTATGGGCTCTATGACTTGACTCTGTTTAAATAGGAAGCTCAACACAGCTTTTCTCCCTATTTCTTACCAGCTATCCTGCTTTTGGACCTCATGACCCTGTGTGGGATTCTTCCTCTCCAACACCTTTTCATATTCCTTTTATATATTGTATTCACCTATTAGATTGTATGCTCCTTTAGGGCAAGCACTGTCTGTTTTTATTGTATTTGTATCCCCACTGCGTAGCACAATGCCTAGTGGAAGTACTTGATACATGTTTATTGACTATTGACTGTTGCATTCATCAGATTTGTAGATGACAAAAACCTGTGAGAGATAGTTTACAAAGTTGATGACAGTCAAGTTACAAAAGAATCTTGACACGCCAGAGCATTGGGCTGAATCAAATAAGATGAATTCAATAGGGATTAATGTAAAGTCTTATACTTTGGTATAAAAAAATAAACATTACAAGTATAAGGAGGTAGTAAAGTTAGAGAGCAATTGTTCCAAAAAAAAAAAATCTAGCTCTTTGTTAGTCAGCAGTGTGATGTGGCAGCCAAAATCTAGTGAGACCTTGGGATTTGTTAACGGAGGGATATAGCTTCTAGAAAAATGGAAGTTGTAGGCCCAGTGTACTCTGCTCTCATCAGATCTCATTTGGAGTAATGTGTTCAATTTTGGGCAATACAATTTAAGGACACTGACAATCTGGAGAGTGTTCAGAGAAGGGTACCCAAGGTGGTGAAAGACTGTGAGTCCATGAAATTTTAAGGATCTATTCAATGAACTGTCTATGTTTAGTCTATAGAAAGAAAAAATAAAAAAATTCAGGGGGCCATGTTGGCTCTCTTCAAGTATTTAAAGGGCTATCATATGGAAGAGGGGTAGTTAGGTAGCACAGTGGTTAAAATGTCTGGCCTGGAGTCAGGAAGACTCATCTTCCTGTGTTCAAATCTGACCTCAGATAGTTATTAGCTGAGTGACCCTAGGCAAATCACTTAACCTTGTTTGCCTCAGTTTTATCAATTGTAAAAAGAGTTGGAGAAGAAATGGCAAACCACTCTAGTATCTGCCGAAAAAACCCCAAACAGGGTCACAGAGTCAGACGTAAGGGAAATGACTGATGGAGTCAACTGTGACAAATAAGTGAATTTAAGCTTGGAGGGGTGTGTGTGTGTGTGTGTGTGCACGTACATGTGCGCGCACACATGTGTGTACGTGTGCATGCACCATGCATGTTTGCATGTAGTATGTATATATGTATATGAATATATACACATATATCATATATTGTAATGTTAATGAGATTAAAGATCACCCCCACCCATTAATGGACCTACCCATTAAGGGGAGTTTGATTAGGAAAGATTTGTAGGAAGGCCCACACCTTTTGTTCATGAGGCACTGGTTCTCAAGGTTTGTGATGCCCTCTGGCTCTGAAAAGTGTATAAATACCCTGAGGTGAGGTTTTACTTTGGGGCTTACTGATTGGAAGTGTTTGGTCATACAAGACACTGAGCAGCCACTAAGGAGCACCCCTTCCCCTGCAAAATCTCCCCCACATTGAAAACCCAGATGTTGGTGCTTCTCTATCTGGTAACTAGGTGTGTATGGTCAGACAGTTATCTGTCTGTTGATCTGTGATGTATATATTGCTTTATGATCAGATAGTTGGAAGCCCTGTTTGTTGGCTGATCTTTGTTTCTCTCTATTTTCTCTGAAGTTCAGGGTGTTGACTTTTTTTCCCTGAACTACATGAATGATAAATGTGCTTGATTAAAGTGATTATTGACCCCTCAGAAGTTGCTCTCCTTTTAGAAAAGCAGATCTAAGGACCTGTACAGCAGGTCCTCCTCTGTGTGTCAGGGTCCTTGCTTTTACTTATACTTATATATGTATATATGTCATTCTATTCAGCAGAAGAAAATAAATAGATAAATATTTATTTAAAGAAAAGTTGAATATCTTTGCCTTATAATATCATTCCTCAATCCAATGTAAAGGGTCCTCTCCCTTCTCTGATCTTCCCCCTTTCCCTAGTACAATGTGAAGAAAAGAAAAAGACTAAAGCTTTTTGTTATCCTTAATTTTCCTCTCTAGTTTCATTTCATCCCGAGCTTTAGAAGAACTGAAATTATTGGTATAACACGTGCCATGCTTCTGTATTCATCTTCTGTTACCTGCTTTTGTTTCCATTTCCTGTATGTCTTTAAAAAAAATCTAAGTTGGTCTATGTATCTTCTATGCATGCATATTAGTCTCAACTCCATATTTTCTTTCCTACAGGAATTATTTCTTTTTGTTCATATATAATTTCATCCTTGAACATTTCTGATCTTTCTCGTACTAACTTTTTTGGTAGAATTTCAGTTTACCAAGTATTTTTTCTGATCCATTCATTCAATACAACATACGTAGCCTTGAATCAAATTTTTTTTTAAAGTTAATATTCTGTCTCCTCAAGTAGACTGCAAATTCCTTAATGACCAAGAGCTGGGATGGAGAAGCGGTGGCCTCAGAGTCATATGTGGACCTCTAGGTCCTCTAGTGTGACTCTTTGACTGAAGCCAAACTTCACTGAACAAATCTGCTTAATAAAAGGATTTGTTCAGTAAAGCTTGGACTCAGTCAAAAGGCCACACCCAAGGACCTAGAAGGCCACAAGTTACCTACTCCTGGTCAAGACAATATGTTGTACTTCTCATTATAACTGACATTTATATGGTGCTTCAAATACATTGTATCTTTTGAGGTTTGTAGCAACTCTGTGAAGTAGGAATGACATCTAAATATTACTGTTTTATAGAAGTAGAAACAGAGGCTCAAGAAATTATGACTTGCTGAGCTCAAACAACTACTCTCAGAGGTAAGGTTTGAGCCCAGGTTTTCCTGGCATAGCATGATTGCTCCTACACAGTGCTGCTTCTCTCTGTTCCCTACATAAACTCACAGAGTGCCTTAAACATAATAGATGATCAAACATGAATGAAGACATGGAGACAATGAATGTGATGTATATGGGACATTGAGATTAGCCTGAATAGAATGAAGGGTATATATCATGAATTGGGTTCTGCTTATGATTGAATAGGTAAAGTGAAATCTGTTTATAGAGGTTTTTGAAAGCCAAGCTGCGGATCTGATGCAGCAGGAAACAGGGATATGTCAATTTTAATGCTTGGGATGTGACATGATGAAAATGAGGCTGAAGGCATATTAATCTGGTTACAGGGAGAAGATGGGATTAGAACAAGGAAAGGCTAACATCAGGGAAGTGTGCTAGTGTGCTGTTGATGAAAGAACTGGAGCCATGTGTCAGGGACCCCCAACACATCCTATGGAAGAGGGAATTGCTTGGAAGATGACAAGGATGTAGCTTGTCACACAGATATATCATAGCCAAATCTCTTCTGTGTTCTCTTTTCCTAAGACCTCAGGCAGTTCAGCAGCCTGGCCTTACACAAAAGATCTTCTAGAAGAGTGCTCACAGCATAGAGAAAACAACCACAGATACAAGAAAAAGACACCATGGGACACGACTTGCACATCTGTAATGCTTTGGCACAGTGAGATTCCTTGTCTCCCTTGCTTTTTGTTTTCTCTAAGTTCGGCAACTGTAATTCTGCAGAAGCAGGATAATGACGAGCAGTTTCTCCACATTAGCAATAAAACTCCTGCTACTTCATGCTTTGCTGAGCTGGATGCAGGGCTAACCTCAGCATGAGAGAGACTCCATGCACCTCTCAATGCTACTATCACTGCTGCATTCAGGTTCTCCCACAGCTTAGCCCTTGCACCACCTCCCTCGCTGTGCTAACACCAAGAGGTTTTTGTCATAAAGTATTTAGCAGAAGGGCTAGGTGGAAGCTTCGCTGAATTACTAATCTGCTATCTACCCTTTCCTACTTAGTTGATTGCTTCTCTCTTTAAACAAAGACAATAGCTATGCTTTATGACAGGGCAGACTGCGGAGTTCTGTTTGTTTATTCTTCACATGCAAATGAACTTTTGTTTTCAGGCAGTCTGCTCATGGGATAGGTGGGAGGCTTATGGCATTGAAGCCCCAAATAACTATAGAATGTTAAAGTTTCTTCATTTTTAGAAAAAGTCCCAGGTGGTACTTTGCATACTATGATGCAAAGCTGTGACTATTTGGTGTCAGTCTCTATGGACATATGGATTCTGACAGATTCTCAGCTCCCATGGTAAGGAGTCATGGGTTATCATAAACTTTAAAGGTCACCCATGGCATCTCTCCCAATGTGTCCACTTGTATGTATGTGTGCATATGTGTGTGTGTGTATGTGTGTGTGTAAGAGAGGAAAGTTGAAGTTTGGGTCTTATCTCACAAAAATTTTAGCTGAAATTTATATTTTATAGTCGCAAACCACTTTTCAATGACTCTTCCTCCCTATGATGGTCCTGATATATCCTTGCCTGTTTTGGGCCACCCTCTAAGTGGCCCATCAGTGTATCCTCTCTTCTTGGCGTTTGTTGACCACCATGTCTTCCCTCTCTTCTTCTCAATACTCCCCTGAGTCCCTACACATACACTGACTATGCTATGAGAGTGTAGGAGCTTTAGCCTTACTTTCAGGAAGATCACAGCTTCTCTACGTGATGACCTCAAAAGGAAGGTTGTACAAATATTATCAGTCCCATTTTATAGATGAGTAAACTGAGTATCAGAACAGCAAAGAGACTTAGGCAAATTCAGAGAGCTAGTGAAAGGTAGAAGCAGGATTTAAATCCATGTTTTTTTTTTTGGATTCCAAGTCAAGCATATTTTCCATTGGTTTCCTACAATACCTTTCCCTCTCTAAATGAACTCCTCTTCCAAACTGCCTTGTATCTGGTGAGGGCATACCATCCTAGAAATTAACAAGCTTTACAACTTGTTTGATCTTTTACCCCTTCCCTCTCTATCTCCAGCTATCAGATTTATTTGCTTTTACTCATTTGACATCTCTCATGCCCATGTTCTTCTTTATATTCACCTATCTGACTACTGAAGCCCATATTACCTCTCACCTAGATTATTGAAATAGGCTTTTTTTCCTGTTTAGATTCCTAGATTCCAGACACTCCATTCTCCAATTCATCCCACACAAATCTTCCAAGACAACCTCCTAAAAGTCCATCTCTCTTCCCTGGTCAAGAGTTTTCAGTGGGACCCTATTGTCTTTAAGATAAATGGAAATTGGTCTTTTTTGATATATGAGGATTCAGTGCATGCCAAAGACAAACTACTTCTACCAATTTCTGAACCCATTCATAATTCATAGGTTGTAGGTTTAAAAGAAAAGTTACTAAATTTCTAAACCCAAGATTTATTTGTCTCTAGTTTAGCACTTGATCTGATGGTCTGCTTGGTTTAAGTTAAAAAAAATATTATATGTATTTGTATATATACACGCATATACACATACATGCACATACGTTCAAAGCCCCTGGAAATCTTGAAAGTTTGACATAAATGATTTTGGCATGTGCCAATCCCCCATTGCAACAACACTTAATACATTTTTTATGATGCTACCTCTGGCTTACCATTCCAGGTTTTTTTTTTTTTCACATTACTGCCCTTCATGAAGTGACCTACTCACTCTTCCTCCCAGCTGGGTATTTCATCTTCCACATCTGTATCTTTGCACAGGCTCCCCCTATGCTTGAAATGCTTTCCCTCCTCACTTCTACCTGTGAGAATCCTTAGCTTTCTACTGCCTCAGCTTAGGTGCCACATCTTATGAGAGACCTTGCCTGACACCCATTAGTAGTTGTGGATATTCTCTTCCTTCTTAAATTCACATGCATATGCTAACCTCTTTGCACACTTCATCACCACAATTATTTATAAGCTCCTTGAGGGCAGAAAATATTTTCCATTTTGCTCTCTTCACAGTACTTACTACAATCCCTTAAACATTGTAGTGTTTAACTAATTGTTATTAGTTTGGACTGGATTCCTAGAACAACGTTACCTCTGTCTTGGGAGTTTTGTAGACACCTTCATATTAATGTGTCCAAAACACAATTCATTATATTTTTCCCAAGATAAATCTTTCATATGAACTTCCCTATTTCTTTCAAGGGCATAGTGTGTTCTTAGCTACAGAATCACTTTGGATTCTTCATTCTGCCTCACCTCATATATCAGTTGCCCAATCTTGTCATTTCTCTCTCCACATTATCTCTCTCATCTGTATAATTCTCCCCACTTATATGCTACTATCTTAGTTCAAGCCATTGTCACCTCTCACCTGGACTCTTAGAATAGTCTCCTAATTGTAATCCTGCCTCTAGTCTTTCCCAGTTCCAATTTACTTAACTGTCAAAATGATATTCAGAAGGCACGTCTGATTATGTGCAGCACCAATGGAATATTCACAGAGCCTATGAAAGCCATGAATATCCTGGCACAGTTCTGAATTGCAAAACACCACAGATTCTCCACGTGGAAGACAGAACTGAAACATTTATTCAGACACCAGAAGTCCAAATCCATCATAGTAACAAAAATTTATACACAGTAACAATGCAGAGAACAACACCATTCCTAAGCCTTCCCCTTGCCAGGCTTCCCACAAACCAGCTCCATTAAACAAGTCACAAACAAGTTCTTTCACTCATTCTAGCCAGCTGCCTGTTTGCCTGCATCCTTCCTAGCCCTGACTGCTCTCATGACAAACTTCCTCTCAGCTGTGTTCTAGCTTCTACTCTTCCTGTTCCACCTGTTCAGCAAACTCTTCCCACCACAGGCTCCATATGACTCAGACTTCCATGTGACCCAAATAGGTCACATGGGCCTATTAATGACTGGGAAAGATCTTCCCATTTAAATTACCATTACATCATGTCACTCTACTCTTCAAGAAATTCCATTAGTTCTTACTATTTCCAGCATAAAATATACTCATCTGTTTAGCATATAAAGTTCTTTATATATTGTCCTTAGTCTACCTATCTTTCTGATTGTATTATATATGACTTCCCTTCATTCACTCTTTAGTATGGCCACATACAATCATACAATCACCCCACCTCCTGTCTTTGTGAAAGTCATCATTTGGGTCTGGAATGAACTCACTCCATACTTCTACCCCTCTAAAAACCTATTTTCCTTAATTCAGCTTAACTCAGATACCACCTACTATATGAAACCTTTTCTGATCTCCCCAACTGCTAGTGTTTCCTTTATTCCAAATTACCTTCTATTTATTAATAATAAAAATAATAGCTAACATTTAGGTGAGACTAGCTGTTGCAGTAGATAAAGCACCAACCCTGGAGTCCAGTACCTGAGTTCAACTCCAGCTTTGGATGGTTAATAGTGCTGACTCCTGCATAAATCATTTAACTTCTGCTTGACTGAGATTTTTCCAACTATAAAATGGAAAAACAATAGTACCTACCTCTCAGGATTGTTGAGAAAATTAAATGAGATTGTAAAGAGTTATCATATTGCCTAGCAATAATTAGCATTATATGAATAGATACCATTTATATAGGATTTACTATCTGACAGGCACTATGCTAAGTGCTTTGTGATTATTACCTCCTTTGAGCCTTATAACACTGCTAGAAGGTATGTGTGTGTGTGTGTGTGTGTGTGTGTGTGTGTGGTATGTGTGGGTGTTTCATGTGTGGTAGGCTGGAATTGCAATTCATTGGCATAAAGAACTTCTGGGAAGGGAACTCTACCAAAGCAGATAAACAATCCTTTGGCCACATAATATTTAAGGTTCCTTAGGGCAATGGGTAGTTAAGTGACTTGTCCAAGGCCATGCAGCCAATATTGTACCATTGGTAGTATTTGGCAGAAATCTTACTGGCTCCTTTACCAGCTGCATTTCCACTGTGTTGTGTTACTTCCCCTAAGAATACTTTTATGATGTGTGCACACAGGTATGCACATACATGTATAGAAAGCATACTAAAAAAAGCAACATAGATTAACTATTCCTAGAAAAGTGGTGTTAGGCAACACAAACATCTTTTGTCAACTTCAGAACCCACTCAGAATTTTTGGGCTTCAAGTTTAGAAAGAGGGACATAAAATTTTTGAACCCAAGAGTTCAGTTTGTCTCCAGTGTAGCACTTGCTCTGATTGCCAGCTTGGTTTAATTTTTTTTTATTTTATTCAAATCCCCTGGCAATCCTAGAAGCAGGACATGAATTACTTTCAAAAGAAAAAATTCTTTGTTGTTTGCCTAGAAGTCTTCCATACAGTTGGAAAAAAAAATTACTAAAATTTCCCTTGAAAAACAATGATTGAAATGTTCTAAAAAATTCAAAGAACTTTTTTGAAAATGAAGGCTTCAAAAAAAAAGTTCTCAAGGATTTTATGAAACTCTTAACACCAAAACAGTGATGGATGATCTCTTATCTCTGGTCCATATGTGTTCAGTTTATTTGACCTGCTGTATGCCTTTGGGAAAAGGGAGGAGGTGGTTATTACATGGAACCAGTCCTCCCCTGTGCCCAAGACACGGCGTTAGTTATCTGCCTTTGGAAACTCCATTAACTACTTCTGGCATTAGGGCATCATTTAATACATAACTAGAAAAGAGAAAAATAAATATGAAAAGGTTTCTTAATTTCAAAATGGTTACTAGGAATTCTTGTGCCTGGAGCAGTTCAATTGGGGTAGGATTCTGTCTGTTGGTCTAGGGAATAGTTGGTGATATGTTGGAAAATATTTAGCAATTGGCTTTTCAAAAATTCAGGGCATACTTTAAATTTAAATTGAATTGTTAACCTTTTTTTCACTACTTTCCTTAAATCTAGCAATCAACAAAGTTTGATTTGTAGCATTTATTTACTTCTGAAGTGTAAATGCTCACAGTGAAAATTTAACAGCTGCTTCATGTGCTAGTCTGAACTGGGAATAACATGACCCTGATGCTTGGGGACAGGTTACAGAGGTGAGAAAAAAAATGCACCCCAGGCATGGGGATAGCCTGTGCAAAGAGAGAGAGGAGGACGATAGAATTATCAAGTCCTCTACTAAATATTACTTAAGCTCTCATAACATTGCTGATAGTCTGGGGACCTTGGAAAAAAAGTCACAGACACAGGACACTCAGGATTGTGGCCCAGAGTAGAAGAGATTTCAAGAGTTACTGTAGAGAAGCACCCCTATACATATTGATGGTGTACAGCTACATGTCAACACCCTAGATTCAAGCACTGATTCCTCAATGCTAGTTATTCCAGGGATCTAATTTAATTTAGAAATGGGGAGTAACTTAAGCACTGTTGCAAAGTAATCTGACTCCACTCTTGGCATCCAGATAGTGCAGTATAGTGGAAATAACAGTGGGAGTTAAGGAATCCCAGCAAGTCATAACTTCTCTGAGCCTCAGTTTTTTTCTATACAAAATGAAGGGTTTGACTTTATAAATTCTAACGTCTTTTCATTTATATCAAAAATAGCATTAGTGACTCTGTCTTCCCTTGATCCACCATGTTGTCAAGCTAAGTTTCAGCTGCTTCTAAGTTACCTGATTTTGGAGAAATCACAAGATTACTTCCCTTCCCAAAGGTCATTCAGCTTAAGGAACGTTACCAGACTACCTTTCTTCCTGTCATTTCAGTGACTTTCAATCCCCTCCATCAATAAGAAAGTAGGTGTCTCAATCCTTACATCCTTTTTTTCTTGTTTTTCACTCCCTACAATATGTATGTTAACTGTGTTGAAACCAATGGTCATTGTTCTTGGCTACTGAGAGCCTTAAAACTGGCTTGTTTCTATATGCGTTGCTAAATAAAGTGCTGTCTGGATGTAACTACTGTTTCTTTATTCCATCATAACAGTTAAGGCAACCATGAAGGGACTGAGACTGTGAATCTCCATGTGACAACCAGGCTCTCAGTGAAAGAACACCCTAAGGTGCTCTAAAAATAATTTTTACAGATGGATGTCTTCAGGGAAGGACCATACTTCCCCAGACCTTCACATCCTCCTGAACCACATCTAGATAGTTACTTCCTTACAAGTAGCTAATCGCCTGATAGTACCATGGGAGTCAGCTCTAGTAACTGATGGACCTCCCTTAAGGGAAGTTCTTTTTGGCCTGGGAATAGGGTAAATTTCCCATTTAGAAAAGGATGGCTAACAATAGAGATCACAAAGTATACAAAGATTGATTTAGATATAGAAGAATCTTGATGGGTTGCACATTTGACCTGATGAAGGGACTTTGAATTACTGCAAATTGAAGATTTTAAGATTGCTTTCAGAAAATTGTATACAGACTTTTCGATTTTATGTGTCTGTCTTATCATATTGTATGTATTTTTTTTCTCTTGGCAAATCAAACTAACTTCTTCCTGTGGTCTGAGCAGCCAAAGGAAAAAAAAAAAGAAAACTTTTCTGAGGAACTTTCAGTCTTCAAAAAGATTATCTCTTTGACATTGTAAACTGAATGGAGACTAAATTTGTGACTGAATTTTCTCTACTGCAAATTTCCAAATTACAGTTTGAATGTTTCTATAAATGCTAAAATGTTTTAATGAATTCTGGGGTACCATTCTGTAGAATTTATTTTAAGGGGAAATATAATAAAACTATGCAAAAGTTACATGGAAACAGCACTTAGACCTTTCATCACTCTTTCCTTGGAGATTGACAGAATTATTGTTTTAGTGCAAGGAAGGAAGGTAATTTCACTAATTAGAGAAAGAAAAAGATTTGCAGTTCAAATTTATCTGGTACATAAGAACTGTCAATTGTTAATTCTTTCTTGCCCATTAAAAGAGAAAAGCTTGTTTAAATCAGGGAGCAACATAAAAGCAAGTAAAATTTAATTTGGAAGACTGCTTGGTTACCATTATTTTTTCTTCTGTGAATTATATAACAGAACTTCATTGCTTAGGTAAACTAGAAGCAAAGTCACCAAAAGGTATTAGATTAGGTCATGCATATGTAAGCTTTTAAGAACCCCAAAGGCAACCAGTCCTGTAATTCATTGATTTTGTGTAATAAAAACTTGTGGTAAACTGTAAAGGAAAAAAATAGTGGATTGAAGATTAATTCTATAAATAGACTTGGAAATAGACCATAAATGGAATGGGAAAGAAAGACTAGAGGGTTTAAACAAGCAGAAGAAAGTAAGAGAAGTGTTTGTGTCAGAATATGGAAAAATAAAGAAAGGACCACTGGTGGCAGAGTGGATAGAGTGCCAGGTCTGGAATCAGGGACACCCATCTTCATGAATTCAAATCCAACCTTAAGATGCTGTATGACCCTGGGCAAGTTACTCAACCATGTTTGCCTCAGTTTCCTCATTTGTAAAATGAGTTGTAGAAGGAAACAGGAAACTACTCCAATATCTTTTCCAACAAAAACCTCAAATGGGACCATGAAGAGTTAGACACAACTTCAACAACTCAGTAACAACTATTAAAGTCCAATAAAGGGGTATAAAAGGAAAGGAAAGAAGGAAGGTTTAGTAAAAAGGGATAAGATGATATGGGTAGAAAGTTAAGAAAGTTGTAGTCTGATTCTGCTGATGGCGTAAATAGAAGGCTTGAAAGTAAAGAGTTTGAAATTTTAGAAAGAGAAGTTTGAGAAAGGTTTTTGATGTCATTCAGATAAGAAGGAAGTGAGAAACTTAAGTTATTCTTTATGATATGCAAAATATAGAAATGTTTGCAGCATGAAATTATACAAATGGCATACTGACATGACAGTCTGTCAATGGAAGACCATGTGAAATGTGTTTCCCAATTCATAGGGCCTCCTGGACTTTGAAGTAGAAGATGAGGGTACAAGATAAGCCATATGGAGCCCCTTTTTCAACTCCTACAGGCTTCCCAGGGTTAAAATTGCAGAAAATAATAGAAACTTCTGGGAAATCCACTCTCTTAAAGTATCTGGGAGAGACTGGTTAAAATGCAAAAAAAGAAACCATACACATATGAATGTGTGTATATATACAGTTTATATTGGTTTTGAATATAATCAATATGGAATGATACCCAAAGCCCCTGGGGAAATTTAGAAGCTGATTTAAATATCAGCCTTGAGTATGGTACTGGGGGGAGGAGGAGTACTAGGACCCTCTTTTTGACTAAAGATTCAAAAGTCAAGTAACTGGCTGGGAAAATGCCTAGAAAAGGGAAAAAAATAAGATCATAGAAAGTTACTTTCTTGGTGAACAGGTGTCTCCTTCTATCCTTTCCACTGAGGAAGAACAAGGCATACTGTCAGAGGAAGTCATGACTTCTGTCTCCAATACCTCCAGAATGAATATGAAATGGTTTCAGGCCTTGGAAGAGCTTGAGAAGTGAGTCATCAGCTTGCTAAAGGAGAACCAAAAAAAAAATGCTGATGAAAATAACACCTTTAAAAACAGGCTAACTCAATTGGAAAAAGAGGTCCAAAAATCCAGTGAGGAGAAGGAGGCTTTAAAAAGCAGAATTAGCCAAATGGAATAGAAGGTTCAAAAGCTCACTGCAGAAAATAGTTCTTTAAAAGAGAGAACTGAGTTCAGGGAAGGTAATAGCTATGAGATAAACCAAGAAGTTACAAAACAAAACCCAAAAGATTGAAAAAAATAGAAGATAATGTGAAACATCCCATTGGAAAAATAATTGACCTGGAAAATAGATCAAGGAGAGACAATTTAAAAATTATGGGACTACCTGAAAGCCATGATCAGAAAAAGAGCCTAGACATTATCTTTCATGAAATTATCAAGGAAAACTTTCCTGACATTCTAGAACCAGAGGGCGAAATAAAGATTGAAAGAATCCACTGATCACCTCCTGAAAGAGACCCAAGAAGAGAAACTCTTTGGAATATTGTGGCCAAATTTCAGAGTTCCCAGTTGAAGGAGAAAATATTGCAGGCAACTAGAAAGAAACAATTCAAGTATTGTGGAAATACAATCAGGATAACACAGGATCTGGAAGCTTCTTCATTAAGAGACCAAAGGGCTTGGAATTGGATATTCCAGAAGTGAAAGGAACTGGGATTAAAACCAAGAATCACCTACACAGCAAAACTGAGTATAATACTTCATGGGAATAAATGGTCATTCAATGATACAGAGGACTTTTAAGCATTAGTGATAAAAAGAATGGAACTTAATAGAAAATTTGACTTTCAATCACAAGAATCAAGAGAAGCATGAAAAGGTAAACAAGAAAGAGAAATCATAAAGGACTTTCTAAAGCTGAACTGTTTACATTCCTACATGGAAAGATAATATTTGTAACTCTTGAGACATTTCTCAGTATTTGGGTAGGTAGAGGGATTGTACACACACACACACACACACACACACACACACACACAGTACAGGTTGAGTTGAATCAGAAGAGATGATATAGATAAAAAAATAAAAATTAAGAGATGAGAGAGGAAAATATTGGGAGGAAAAAGGGAGAAATGGAATAAGGCAGGCTATCACTCCTAAAACACATAAGGAAAAATCTTGTTTAACGGAGGAGAAAAGGGAGCAGGTGAGAGGGGAAGAGTGAAGCTTACTCTCTTTACATATGGCTTAAGGAGGGAATAACATGCTCACTCAATTTGGTATGAAAATGTGTCTTGCACTACAGGCAAGTAGGGGAGAAGGGGACAAGTGGGGTGAGGGGGATAATAGAAGAGAGGGCAAATGGGAGAATTGAGTAACTAGAACTAAACGCTTTGGGGAAGGGACAAGGTCAAATGAGAGAACAGAAAAAAAGAGGGGATAGAGTAGGATAGAGGGCAATATAGTTAGTCTTACACAACATGACTATTATGAAATTCTTTTGCAAAATGACATATATATCCTATATTGAATTGCTTGCCTTCTCAGTGGGGATGAATGGGGAGGGAGGGAGAGAGGGAGAGAAGTTGGAATTCAAAGTATTAGAAACAGATGTTGAGAATTATTATTGCATATAACTGGGAAATAAGAAATAGAGGTAATGGGGTATAGAAATTTATCTTGTCCTACAAGAAAAGAGAGAAGATGGCGATAAGGGATGGTACACTGAGGGAAGGGGTAATAAGAATGCAAGATGCTATGTTATTAAAAAAGTAACTTTTAATCTGGATACTGTTAAACTATAAATTGAGCTATTAAAATATTATGATCAAACTGCTAAATGTTTAATGGGCTATATTTGCTTTCAAATGCATAATGATAGCAGTAAACAACAACAACTTATAGTTGGGAGAAAGAGCACCAAAACTCTCTTCAATTTATCCTTATCTGTGAGGTTCCTTGAGGCTTTCTACCTGGACAAGGTAATATGATTTTATAAGCCCTCTTAACAGAATATGATAAAATTTTAAAGTACTGTAGTTTGACAATCTCAGATCATCTTCTAGTCACAACAGGGCTATTTATGAGTCTGCTTATAGCAAAAAGTGAGTTGTGTCTGGTCAAATATTTGGCCATTTATGAAAATTATGAAATTGTGTCTGTTAATAAATGGTCTATATTGAAGTCATGTCTTTGAGCCAACTGTCATGTGTTCACTGTATGTGTAAACTCTAGAATGTGGTTATTCTTGATTTATAAATGAAAGATATATAACATGTTCTTATATGTGTTCATTATTAACTATATATAGTCATCTTGCAGCATACATATATAATATATGCATATATACTATATATATATATATATATATATATATATATATATATGTATAATGCAAGATGAATAGAAAAATAGCAACCTAGCCTTTGGTTGTGATAAGTAAAATGTTGCTGTTTGAGGTAAAATCTTGTGGGAGTGTAATTGAACCATTCTAATCTCAGGTATGATTGTCTGGACTGTCATTAAGCCTATAGTCCACTATTCAAAGTGAATGTCATGTGTTACTTAAAGGGAGTACAGTCTTAAAACTGCTACAAGTTGATGTCCATTTCTGGGAAAAGTTTAAGGGATGACTTTGGGATTGGTTAAGGTAGAATCCTCTTGATTCAGTTTCAAATTTCACTATTTCTTTTCTGAACAGGAAAATTTCCCACCTGGTTATTTCTGAGCCTGGCTGTAAAAATTCTGTGAATAATGTGCATCAGATTTGTTTGGTTAAAAAAAATTTAAAACATCTTTTTTCCATATGTAGTAAATCTTGTATATTTCTCTCTTTCTTTTCATCTGTCTATATGTCTATTAAAGGTCGAGGAAACAAAGTAAAGCCAGGTTGGCAGAGTAAGAGTAAGAAATAGGATGAGGAACACCCTCTTCCCCCTCAAAACTGTCCTCCACACAGGTCTAGAAAATGCACTAGATTGTATCCTGGTGGGGAAATCCAAGCAAAAGTTATGGTAAGTCATGTTTTCAGCTCAAGTCAACATAAGAAGAGAGAAAAAAGTGTATGGACAATAGGGATGAGGTATGGGCATGAAAAGTGGCCTGGAGCATCCAATGTGAAAAGAGAGTCTATACATTAGCATAAGAGGAGTTCGCAGACTTACACTGGGGCAAATAAGTGTTCACTGGCATGGTTTGTTGCTTACTATCCAGTTATATCTCACAGATTCAGGGTAGTCTGAGGAGAGGACTTGTGACACAGGTGGCATTCTAGGTTTGAGAATTGCCGCAGGCCTAGGCAATGTATTGAGATAGGGAAAACTTCAGAAGCAAATAGCAACTGTGCGGCTAGGAGTAGAGTGAGTTCTTAGTTCCAGTTTTAGCCTAATATGATGCCTGCAAAGTAGTAACCAGGGCAGGAATCCCAGACTAAAAGGGAGTCAATATTTTGTTCACTCTGAACCAGCAGAAATTTCCAGATGGCTGTTAATGTCTGAGTCCAGCAGCAGTCTGTTACTCAGACCCAAACACATATTAGGAACTGGCAGAGCTCAGACTAGGGGGGCAGCACATAGACTTTGGTCTGGATCATAGGTACCCAAAGTGAGTGATACCACCCCCTGGAGGGGTGCCGAAATGTTCCGGGGGGGGGCAGTAGTAGCTTCAGATGCAATTGGGGGGTTTTGAATAGAAATAAGGGGGTGGTGGAAGCACATGGAAAGAAGAGAAGAAAGTTTTGAAAAATTGTTCATTCATATTTCATCTGTTGTATTAACAGAGGTGAAGTTGTAGTGATTACATTATTTTACAAATAAACACAAAATGCAAGTTATAACCAATCAGATCTATATATCTATCTGTATGTATGCATGTATATGTATGTATGTGTGTACATATACATATATATGATGTATTTTTTGAAATTATGCAAATTAAAAAATTAAAGGGTAGAATTAAAAAATTAAAGGGTAGATTTCCAGAGTGATAGTTAGTAATTGTTTGTTTTTGGTTTTTTTGTAAAGGGAGTAGTAGGCCAAAGAAGTTTGGAAACTTCTGGTCTGGATAATACTTTGGGATCACTGAAAGCTTATTGGCTCCCAACCTGAACTGTCACTGAGATGTTAGAATAATATAACTCACAATATCACAAGAAAGCAGTTGTAGGATCAGTTTACTCCTTCCTTCAGGAGTGCACAGAGCACAGTCTTTAAGTTATGTCTAAAGTCAATAAGTAAGCTGGAAGATACAGTAAGCATGTAGTATAAGTATACAGTCAGTATAAAGAAGTATTAATATAATGTATAAATATATTATTTACAAAGATGACTATATTATATAAAATTATATATATATATATATATATACAGATAGACAGATGCAAGGAATTATATATATGTATATAAAGTATGTATAATTTATAAGAATATATGATGTACAAATACATTATATACAAATATATCATATAAATATAGTATAAAATAAGTATAAATATATCATAAATATATAATATATGAATATAGCATATGTAAACATGTGAATGTATTCTATATAAATATATTTATATATTCTGTATAAATATAAAAATATATGGTATGAAAGTATATGTATCATATATATAAATTCATTATATATATAAATATACAGTAAGTAAATAGTATAAGTATACAGATGAAGAGGTTACAGAAAACTGAACACAACCATAAAGAGCTGTTATGGTGATAAAGATGTTCATGATACAAATCAAGAAAAAAATGACTCCAAAACAAATATAAGCACAATCTTAAGGAAAAGCATGACTTGAGCATGAATTAAACTAGGGCTCCTAGAAGAGATAAGGCAAGAGTTTAAAAAAAGTTTAATATGTTATTATAAGTGAAATGAGAGTCCTGTAAGAAAAGAAAACTGGAAAATAAATGAGAGGTATGAAACAAAAATATGCAAGATGAATTAATAGCTTGGCACAAGAGATATAAAATCTAAGCCAAGTAACAATTTCCTGATAATTATAATGGAACAAATATAAACCAATTATTCTATGAAACAACAAGAAATATTAAGAGAAGTCAAAAGACTGGAAGAATAGAAGAAAATGAAAGATAACCTATAGCAAAAGCAAGCCACCTGAAAAGAGATGAAGGTAAAAAAAAATTAAGAATCATCAAACAACCTGAAAGCTATCCCCTTCCCCCAAAAAGAGCCTAGATATCATATTTCAAGAAATCTTAAAAGAAAACTGCCCAGGTTTTTCAGAACTGAATGGTAAAAATGGAAATTGAAAGAATCCACCAGTTACCTCCTGAAAGAAATCCCCAAATGAAAACTCCCAGGAACATTATAGCCAAAATCTAGAGCTTCCAGGTCAAAGAAAAAAATATCACAAGCAGCAAAAAAGAAAGAATTCAAGTCCCAGTGAGCCACAGTGAGGCTTATACATCATTCATAAGCCACTACCATAAAAGTGTATAGATCTTGGAATACAATGAAGAATAACGTAGCTAGCAAAACTGCATATAATACTACCAGGATAAATATGAGCCTTTAATGAAATATATGACTTCCAAATATTCCTGATGAAAAGACTAGAGCTATGCAGAAACTTTGAAATTCAAACACAGGAGTCAAGAGAAACATAGAAAACAGGAAAACACAAATAATGATGAAGGATTAAACAATGATAACTTGCTTACATTCTAATATGGAAAGATGATTCCATGTCTCCTCTGAACCTTATTGTCATCAAGGATCAAAGACTCAGTCAAATTAGCAAAGACTTGGGAGTGGTTTTATTATGTCTTAGTGGTCAAAGGAGAGAACACACACACACATACACACACACACAGAACTGGGTATAGAAATACATCTCACTCAACAGAAATGTGAGGAAAAGAGAGCAAAGGAGAAGGGAGAATTGGGGAAAGGGTAGATTAAAAGAGGGATTACTTCTAAACAAAACAAACTCAAAGGATGTACAAAAATATTTATAATTCTTTTTCAGTTGGAAAAGGATGGGAATTTAAGGGAATGTCCATAAATTGGATAACAGTTGAATAAGTTATAGTATATAAATATGATAGAATATAATCATGTTGTAAAAAAAAAACAATGACAAAAGAGACAGTTTTAGAAGAATTTGAGAAGATTCATGTGAATTGATGCAAAATGAAGTGATCAGTACTTTGTTGGAGTATGTATTTTTAATGTCTTTTTTTCCCCTTTTCATTCCCATTTGGAAGAGAAGGTTGGGGTGGGAGGGAGATGATGCAGATTTTTGATGATCAAAAAATAAAATATATTTAAAAAAAGAAAATGCAAAGTTTCTTAACCAAATAAAAGGTAGAGAAGATCATAAAAGATATAACAAATCATTTTGATAATGTGAAATTGAAAAATGTTGACAGGAATAATATCAAAGCAACTAGTATAAGAAGTGAATATATAAATTGGGAAGATATCAAATGTCTGACTAAAAGGTCTAATAGGCAAGATATATAAGGAAGCTTAAACAAGCTCCATGTATAAAATTAATAACCTTTCTCAATGAACATGTTAAAAGAATATGGATAATATTCTTTTTCTTTCTTTTTGGAGGTAGAGGGGGGCCCCTCTTTGAATTTTAAATTTATTTTCAGTTTTCAACATTCACTTCCACAAAATTTTGAATTTCTAATTTTCTCCTCATTGCTCCCCCCTTGCCTCCCCTAGGACAGTATGTATTCTGATTACCCTTTCCTCCAATCTTCCTTCCTTTCTATCAATTCCTTCCCCATCCCCATTTCTTCTATTTTTCTATAGGGCAAGATAGATTCTATATTCCATTGCCTATATATCTTATCTCCTAGTTGCATGTAAAAACAGTTTTTACCATTCATTTTTAAAGCTTTAAGCTCCACATTCTCTCCTTTCTCCCCTCCCCGCCCACTGTCATTGAGAAGGCAAGCAATTTGATATAGGCTATGCAGTCATGCAAAACACTTCCATAAGAGTCATATTGTGAGAGACTAACTATATTTCTTTCTCCTGTCCTGCCCTCCATTTATTCTATCCTCTTCTTTCACCTGTCCCTCTAAGTGTTTGTTTCTGATTATCCCTTCCTTCAATTTGCCATCCTTTCTATTACCCCCCCGCCACCTCTTTCTCCATTCCAAATGGGTATATTATTCCCTCCTGAAGTCAAATCTGATGAAAAGAAGGCTCACTTATTCCCTCTTATCTTCCCCCTCTTCCCCTCCATTGTAAAAACTCTTTCTTGCCTCTTTTATGTGATATGACTTGCTACATTCTACTTCTCCCTTTCTCTTTCTCCTAGAACATTCCTCTCAGTTCTTAATTTTCTTTTCAGATATCATCCCTTCATATTCAGCTTACCCTGTGCCCTCTGTCTCTCTCTGTCTATCTCCCTCTCACCATATATATATATATATATATATATATATATATATATATATGTAAATATATATATACACACACATACACACAGATACACACACACACACACACACACATATATATATATATATATATATATATATATATATACATACATATACATACACACATATACATGTACACACATATATATCTTTCCATGTAGGGAATGTAAACAGTTCAACTTATGAAATTCCTATGGTTTCTCTTTCCTGTTTACTCTTTCATGCTTCTCTTGGTTCTTTTATTTGAAAGTCAAATTTTCTATTCACCTCTGGTCTTTTCAACAAGATACTTGGAAGTC
Source organism: Potorous gilbertii (assembly GCA_028658325.1). NCBI lineage: Eukaryota > Metazoa > Chordata > Mammalia > Diprotodontia > Potoroidae > Potorous > Potorous gilbertii. The sequence goes on along the minus strand of CM053770.1, from coordinate 333,975,418 downwards.
TATTTCATTGAAGATCCATTTTTTCCCACTGTAGTATTTTACTAAGTTTTCCTGGGTAGGTGATTCTTGGTTTTAATTCTATCTCCTTCACATTGATACTTCACATTGTCTTCTTCTTTTTTCATTCTTTTGGTTTGGTTTTGTAATTTCTTGATTTCTCATGAAGTCATTAGCTTCCATTGGTTCCATTCTAATTTTTATGGAATTATTTTCTTCAGTGAGCTTTCGGACCTCTCTTTCCATTTGGCCCATTCTGCTTTTTAAGGAATCCTTCCCATTGGTTTTTTGGACGTCTTTTGCCATTTGGGCTAGTTTAATTTTAAAGCTGTTATTTTCTTCAATATTTAAAAAAAAATTTCCTATAGCAGACTGTTGACTCATTTTTCATGATTTTCTTGCATCACTTCCATTTCTCTTCCCAATTTTTCCTCTACTTCTCTTAATTTTCAAAATCCTTTTTGAGCTCTACAATAACCTGATACCAATACATATTTTTCTTAAAGGCTTTGGATGCAAGAGCTTTGGCTTCATTGTCTTCTAGCTGTATGTTTTGATTTTCCTCATCACCAATGATGCAAGAAAATGGCTCTTCACTAAGAAAGTAAGAATCTACAGTGTGTTTCTTTTTTCCCTATTTGCTCATTTTCCATGACAATTACTTGACTTTTGAGCTCTTTGTTGAGTGGAGGGTTCCAGAAGCAGCCTCCATTTCAGAAGTGGCTACTGCTGCCCTCAGGCTAGGTCCAGGTTTGGGGCTGGGGCTGGGGCTGGATCACTCTCCCATCTCAGCTAGGTGAAAGATCCTTCCCACTGACCTTTGAAGCTGTCTTTGGCTTTTGTAGGTTGAGAAGTATGGAAATCACAGCAAGCACAGCAATTCAGTCTTCTAAGGTCTGCTCTACCTCCATTCTCACCCCGCTCTGCTCCCAGTCCAGCATGATAGATCCTGCCTGTCAACTTTCCAGATTGTCTTGGGCGGCAAATCTGTTTCAGTCCATCATTCTGTGGCCTCTGCCGCTCCAGAATTTGTTCAGTTATTATTATTTTTTTTTTTTACAGTTTTCTTGAGGAGTTTGGAGGGTGAGCCCAAGAAAGTCCCTGCTAATGTCTGCCACCTTGACTCTTCCCCCACACCCCATATGGATTATTTTCTTTTTTTTTTAATTTAATTTAATTTTATTTATTTATAAATGTTCTACAATCACTTCCTTAAAATTAAGATTTTATACCCCCACACCTTCCCCCCCTACCCCCCTCCCTCCCCATGACAGCATACAATTCTGTA
>CM053770.1:333784145-333973633 GCA_028658325.1 Potorous gilbertii | reverse complement strand
CTGAAGAGAATCATAAAAAGGTAAACAGGAGGGGGGGGAATAACCTGTTACTCAATTAGGGCAAACTGTTTACCTCCCTATAAGGGAAGATGATACCTGCTAATCTTGAGAATTGTGTGGCTATTAGGTAATATAAAAAGGATTATTTTCAAAAGGATTACAAATAACTAAAAATCATAGAAGATTATTGCAAATCACTATTAAAAAGAGAAATGTAAATGAAATAAACTCTGAGATTTTACTTAATAGTCTTCAAATCATCCTATCAGTCAACATTTATTAAACATTTGGTATGATCCAGGCACTGCAATAGGCATTTGGAATACAAAGGTGAAAATTTTATTGTTCCTGATTTCAGAAAGTTGGCTTGCTATTGTGAGGAGACAACATGTACACATATAAGGATGTAAAGATCTTACATAATATATATTTATGTATATATATATATATATATATATATATATACACATATATAATAACTAATAATAGTAGCTAAAATTTATATAGCACTTACTATGTTCCAGCCATTGTGCTAAGTATTTTACTATTATTGTTTCATTGTATTCTCACAACAGTCAGAGGTAGGTGCTAGTCCTTTTTTATGTTTGAGGAAATGGAGGTAGACAGAAATTATGTGAATTTTCCCAAGTCACACAGCTAGTAATTGTCTGGCACGAAATTTGAACTCAGCTCTTCCTGACCCCAGGCCCAGAGCTCTAATCACTGTATCACCTTGCTGATCCTAGGAGAGAGGTATATTCAGAAATTATTATGATGTTAAAAAAAGGGAAAAAAAGACATCAAGTGAAAAATAGAAAATACTAGGCCATTTTCATTCTCTCTCCATCTCTGTCTCTCTGTCTCTGTCTCTCTGTCTCTCTGTCTCTCTGTCTCTCTCTCTCTCTTTGGACAACTGATTAGATTCATAGATGAGAATGCTGACTCTTCAAAGAGTACTGGTTAATGTGTAGGGATCAAACTACAGAATGGTTTCTGGTGGTGTGCCTTGGCCTATCTTCCTTGGTAAATAGAGAAGTATCCAAAAAGATCAAAATAGCCTTAAAAGATGAACTGGATCTAATAAGGTGAAATTTAAGAGGAATAAGCAAAAAATTCTGTAGTTAATATAAAAAAAATTAATTGCAAAAATATAGAATGGAGTAAATGTATCTAGACAATAGTTTCTGTGTGCAATGGGGGTTTGAAGCGTAATCAGTTTGCCTAACATAAAGGCACCCCGCTTTTCCCTTTGGGCAGTGAGGACAAAGGTAGTCAATGTCACATGTGAAAACAAACTGAGTGCTTTAGTGAACTCCAAACTCAATATGAGTCAATAGCAAGCCATGGCAGTGAAAAAAAAAAAAGTTAATGCTTCCTGAGACTGCTTTCAGAAAAACCTAGAACAAGGAAGGACATTGTTTTGCTGTGTATTCTTCTTTGTATTTCACATCTGGAGTAACATGCTCAGTTCTGGGGAGCACATTTTAACCAGAAGAGAATGACTGGCTTGGTGAGGGGTCTGGAGACCATGTCATACAAGAATCAATTGAAAGAAATAGAAGTGTTTAACGAGAAGAAGAGAATGGTGGGAGTGAGGGAGGCTGGAAGCATAATGAAAGTTGTCTTCAGGAATGGCTTTCATATGGAAAGAAGGATTAGAGTAATTCACTAAAGCTTTTGACTAAGTGTATCACAATAAAATGTGGCAAGTCCTCAAAGAGATGGGAGTACCAGATCATCTTGTCTCTTGAGAAGGCTGCATGCAGGCCAAGAAGCTACAGAACATGGAGCAGCTGATTGGTTTAAGATCAGAAAAGGAGTATGACAAAGCTATATATTTTCATCTTATTCATCTTATTTATTTAACTTGTGCAGAGTACATCATGCAAAATGCCAGGCTGGATGAATCAATAGCCAGAATTAAGGTTGCTGGGAGAAATACTAACAATCTCAGATATGCAGATAATGCTACTCTGAAGGCAGAAAATGAAGAGATTTAAGAAGCCTCTTGATGATGGTGAAAGAGGAGAGTGTAAAAGCTGACTTTAAGCTTAACATCAAATATATATATATATCTTGGCAACTAGTCCTATCGCTTCCTGGCAAATAGAGGGAGAATAAATGGAAGCAGTGTCAGATTTTATATTCTTGGGCTCAAAGATCACTGCAGATAGTGACTGCAGCCACGAAATTAAAAGATGCTTGTTTCTTGGAAGGAAAGCTATGGAAAATCTGGACAGCATACTAAAAGGTAGAGACCTCACCTTGCTGACAAATGTCCATGTAGTTAAAGTTATAGTTTTTCTAGTAGCAATGTATGACTGTGGAGAATTGGATTAAAAGGAAAGCTAAGTGCCACAGAACTAATGCTTTCAAATTGTGGTATTGGAGAAGAGCTTTAAGAATCCTTTGGACTGCAAGGAGATCAAATCAGTCAATACTTAAAGAAATTCAGGCTATTTATTGGAAGGTCAATATTAAAGCAGAAAGTTAAATACTTAGGTCACGTAATGATAAGAAAGAACTCATTGGAAAAGATCCTGATGTTGGGAAAGACTGAAGGCAAAAGGGAAAGGGAATAACAGAAGATGAGATGGATGAAGAAATAGTATCACAACAAACATGGACTTGGACAGACCTTGAGAGATAGTGGAGGATAGAAGAGCCTGGTGTGTTATAGATGTAGAGGCATGAAGAATTAGACATGACTGAATGACCGAACAACGACAAAATTCTACTTGACCCCATATGTTGAAACCAAGAACAATGGGTAGAAGTTTCAGAGAGGATTTAGGTTTAACTTATTGAAAACAAACAAACCAAAAAATTCCTAATGAGAAGAGCTGTATAAAAGTGGAAAGTGGAATGGGCAGCTTGGAAATCAGATGATTCCCTTTCGTTGGAAAGCTGTAGATACATACCAACTGTTCATAAACAGTCCTTGTCACACCTGGTATCCTTGTGCAATTGAATTAGATGTCCTGTGAAACCCCTTCCAATTGTGAGGTCTCTAAGTTTCAAACTTCATAGTTGACTTCAGTTCTCCCCTTTACCCTTAAATCCAATAAGTTAGCATGTTCTGTCTCTTCTACCTCTGTAATACCTTTCATTTGCAAAGAGAAGTAAGCAAAACTAGGAAAACAATATTCACAATAATTAAAGCAATGCAATGAGAAAAAAAAAATTGAACAATTAAATACTATGTAATTGCAAACAACATAGAAGCTTATCCTTGAGAAGAACTGAGAAAATGGTATTTCATCCTTTCTTTACAGAATCAGGAAACTACAGCCAGTAGAATATTGCATATACTTTCAGACATAGTTAAAGTGTTGACTGGTTTTATATAATTACATTTTTTTATTCTTTTTTTGTTATTTTACTCTTTATTACAATGGATAGCATTTCAAGTAAGGAACAGGGAGGGATATCTTCAAAGATAAAAGTGATGTAAAAGCAGAAGATATATAAATTTTTGAAAAAATAGTTCATAGTCTTCTCTATATTTAAACAATTCATCTTTGCATTGTGATCCTTCCTTGCCTTCTTGTCTTACTGTGGTTCATCCCATCAATTACAATCTCTAACTACTTCTAATAACCCACCTTTCATATTTATATTGATGAGGTATAGGACCCTGATGGAATAAGTTACTTTATTCTGTATTCTAGGTCCATTAGAAATTCATATCATCTAATTTCATCTGGTCCCTCACTATTGCACAGTAATTGTTTTATTGTTTGATGCCCTAAGAGATTCTACTCGCTGCAACTGAAATTTCCAACCTTCTCTTCTCCTGTGCCCTTTCCGCCTTAGAAAAATCCTGGCTTTCAACTTGACTAAGAAAAATCATGACCATTCATACTGAACTTTCTCATTAGTATTCTCCACCTCAGAACTCCTCTATGTCTTCAGCCATTCTCTCCTCCTTTATTCCTGTCTTGGAGGAAGAGGGATCTTTTCTCCTTGAAAAGGCAGAGTGCCCTTTAGTTGTTTCTTATAAACTTTCCCTATTGACATCTTCATTCTCTCCCTTTATGCTGGTTCTTTCCTCTCTGCTTGCAAATAAACTCACTCAGGTCTACTCCATCCTTAAAAAGGTTTCATTTGACCCTGACATCACCTGAATCTAGCATCCCACGTTTCCTCTCCCTTACACCACCAAATAATCAGAAAGAATTAACTACTTGCTGTTGTCTATTTCCTCAGCAATCTGACTCCTGACCCCACCACTAACCTGAAACTGTTTTCCAATGTACCCAATCTATACTCTGCCTCTGTGACCTTTTCCTCTGATTGACCATTTCTTTTCATATTCTCTATTTTAAGCAAAGTTCCCATTCTTCTAAATGACACTCCTAACTCTCCAGACTTTGACTTATCATACCACAAAAATCTCCTTACATTCTAAGTTCATTCCAGTCCTGAATTTGTCACACCTGAATTATACTTTGCTTCTATAGCCGATTCCTGGTTTGTCCTGGAACTTCCATTTTTAGGAAAATACCCAAACCAATCATGGCTTTATTCTTCTATATACCTCACTTGTGACATTTTGAGCTATACCATCTTCTCTCCACATCTCCCTTTCAGTATATAGCTGTTTTCTCATTATAATAAGCACTCTGTGAAGGCTTATATTTGTATTTCAGTGTTTAGTAGGTGCTTAATAAATGTTTTTTCTCTTACTTGTCTTAGACTTTCTATTTCCATCACCGCTCCTCTGATTTAGGTCTTTATTACCTCTTCCTTGGATATTTTCCTTCCTTCCTTGTTTCTTTTTTCTTTTTTTTTTGTGATACATAATCTCCTCATTTGTCCCCCTGCCTTAACTCTTTTCTCTAATTCATTTCACTCTTGCTAAAGTAACCTATGGCATAAATCTGATCTCATCATTTCCTTACTCAAAAAAAAAAATGAACTATACTTATTTCCTATTGGATTTTGGATATAATCTTACATGAACCTGGTATTTTGAACTTTACAAATCCTGACTCTAACCTACCTTTCTAGCCTTCATGGATCCAAAACCTAGACAAACTGGACTAGCTTTTCCCTAGTCTTTTCATACCTTTATCCTGCCTCTATGGCTTTGCAAATGCCTTCCCCTATAGAGTCACTCAGAAGAGAACACTACGCTATGTTAAAGGACAGTTTGACTTACACAGTAATCTACTGAATTCCTTTATGGTGATAACACATCAGCCATATAACTTATCTCAGGTCCCTAGTTGCTATGCTCAGTTGTGTCTTTATTATTGTGAACCTAATGAGGGCTGGAGATGGGGTGGGGGTTATAGGAACTCCAAGACCAGAGCTCCCCACATGGGCCTTCTGAAGAAGAATTCACAGACTCAAGCATTGTTGAGGTCAAGATAAAGATTTATTATGCTTTTTAGTGGGCAAGAGTTCTTAAGTAACCTGCAGCCTTAGAGAGGTACAGGTACAGATTATATAGGATATTGTATAGTGAAACATGTGCCAGATATGCTAATTAGGTGATTCAGGGTGGGATTAGGGAGTAGTTAAGTAGTGGTTAGTTCTTAAAGGAGCAGGCACTTTTGGTATGTACTGTGCAGGTATTTTACCCAGAATTCACTGGAAAATAGCCAAAGCAGGGCTACCTGGAGGTGTGGGTTTCAGGCCTGAAACATCACTCAAGTCAGCTAACAGTCAGGACTCACTGAGAAATACCCAGACAGCTCTCATCAATGTCTTAATAGATAAGATAAATGTAAGGGAGTATGTATGTCTAAGTCCAGGATACATGTGATTGGTCAGTGAGTATTAAATGTTGTTATGATCCAGTACACAGCCAGCTCAGCCAGTACACAGCTGGTTCAACCTAATAAGCTCTATAGGTGCATCTGGCTGCCGTAGCAGGAAGGGAGATAACAGTTGTTGCTGAGGCAGGCTGTGTGGGAGAGACTGCTGGGCTGGAGAGAAACTGTCTGGGATAGTGTTTTGAGGCTAGGGAGAAATGCAACTTTTAAAGAGAAATGTGAATTTAGAATTGGGGCCCAGGTACATATACCCAAGCACCCCATCAGACCCAGAAAGTGCAGCTGGAGCCTGAGGATCTTGAGATGTACAATAGTTCAAATGATGTCATGGTATCAAAGGAACACTGGATTTAGAGTCAAGGGACCTCAATTTGACTCTTGGATCTACCACTTATTTCCTATGTCTTGAGGAAAGTCATTAATTTCTTTGGGTTTTTGGTTCCTTATGAATAAAATGGAAGAATTGAACTAGAACCTCTTAAGTTCTAATCCTAGAACCTGCCTCTTCTCTCAGACATCAGCAAATGAGGCTCTGCCCTCTGTTATCCTTGTTATCTTGGGTAGAAAATTTCACCTCACTGGGCCTCAGTTTCTTTGTCTGTAAAATTCAAGTATTGGACTAGATCCTTTCATTCAACAAGTATTTACTAAGCATTAACTATATACCAGACACTATTCCAGGTTCTAGGAGCATTAAGGTGAAAACGAACATTTAAACAGCTTTCATTTGATTAGGAAAAATAACACTTACATAGATAAGTAAATTTATGATATATACAAAGTAAATCCAAAGCATTTGGGAAAGGAGGTATAGAGGGTTGGGGATCAGGAAAATTATTGTGTAGGAGTGGCCATTCAAAATGAGTCTTGAAGGAAGGTAAGGATGCTAAAAACCAGAGCTGAACAAGTTAATTCAGTGAGTGAAGGGGGATAATGCTAAATAAATTTGAACTAGACATATACCCAAAGAGGAATAAAGGACCCATATAAACTATTTTTTAAAGCTACCTTTTTTTAGTAGAAAGAAACCTGGAAACTAACTAGCTGCCCATCCATTGTGGTATGGCTAAACAAATTATGTTAAACAAATGTAATGGAATACTAGTGTGTCATAAAGAATAATGACATTAATGGTTTCAGAAGATCTGTATGAACTGATGCAGAGTGAAGTTAGCAGGACAAGGATAACAATTAATACAGTAACAATACTATAAAGAGAATTAACTTTGAAAGACTTCAGAACTCTGGTCATGCAATGACAAAGCACAATTCCACAGACCTAAAGATGGAGCATACTACTCATCTCCTGACAGAGAGGCGATAGACTCACCATGAAGAATGAGACATAATTTTGAACATGGTTGATGAGGCAGTGTGCTTTGCTTTACCTTGCTCATAAGGATTTTCTTTTCTTTTCTTTCCTATCTTCCTCTTTTCATTCCTCCATCCCAATCTTCTATCTCCTCCACTTACACTCTATCTCTCTCTCTCTATCTCTCTCTCTCTCGCTGTCTCTCACTTTCTCTCAATTGAGAGGTAAAAAGAAAACAAAAGGAAAAAAGGAGCTTGTACTTCTTAAATGAAAAAAAAATAAAAGTAATAAAAATTAGTCACGTTGTAAAAAGCTTTAAGTGCCAAGTCAAGGAGTTCGCTTCTATATTATTAAAGAGTTTTCTTTCTCTTGGCAAAGTAATATTCTTTTCTGTGAGGATTCTTGACACTATGAGTCAGAAAACTCACACAAATAGTTTGACCCAGCTAAATGGCTGACAACATTCTCTATTGGATATTTGCAAGGATAGATCTTAACTAACTAGGTTCAGTTCTGATGGGGACAGAGTGGAAGGTAATATCACCACAGGCTATAAATAATGTTTGATTTTTTTTATTTTTATTTTTATTGTTAACACAGGACCTGTGATAAAGCCAGATCCTGCTACCTTTCTACTATATCACCCAGAGAGTTGATAGGCAGACAGGCTCACCATGTTCTCCTATCCTCACTCGAGGGTTAGTGCTGCCAAGTCATGTCTTCTTATAATGTGACATCCAACTAGTGGCCAGGCGCCACAGTAGATTGCTAATTAGGAAGTCCCCCTTCCAGTGACCAGCCTCATCAATTGCAACCATCATGCTGTCAGAGCCAGGAGTTAAGCCAAGGCCCTGTCGGGTAGCAGCTTTGCCAGGTGGGCCAAAAAGAGAGAGAAAGAGCCAGCCGTTAGTTTTCTCCCTCCCCAAGTTGAGAAGGAGCTTGTACTAAGCTCCTTGAAGCTTGAAATTCACTCTTGCATATCTTATGCCTCTCAATGATACCTCTAAGGATTTCATTTCTTTAGACCTTAAGAGATCTTTGAGGAGATAAAGGGTTCGGATTATCAGGCAGGCACTTGAAGAACATCGAGACAAAGAGAGAGACATCAGAGCACATACTAGTCACTGTATGAACATCAATGCCTTTGTTAGGATGTCAGATCATGGTAATTTTCAAATACCACAATTTGGCAAACTGGATCTTCAAATAGATGAGGAAGTTCATCTTTATTTTTGCTCAATAGCACTTCCTCTCTAGAATTGTTCACTTTCTGTTTTGCTGGTTCCTATTCTTCTGTGAGTGTTTGTGTATGTGTTTAATAATATACACTTTGTTTTCATAACCTGGTAGAATCTCTACATTCCCCGCTAGTATTTTATTACAGCTTTGCTCACTGAGGCAGAGCCACAACTAAAGCTGTTCAATACATCTGACTGGCAGCTATCCTCATGTGTCATTTAAAGCCCCTGAAAATATTTTCTTACCAGCTCATCTCTCTCCCCAACCCATTTCTAAGATAGTCTGGAATTAATTGTCATGAATTTGTTAATTTGAGCCCTTTTAATTTCTTTGACACATTTATTTTACTGACATTAAAAGGATACCTGGTATTTTTGGACAAATCTAACTGAGCCCTTAGCTTTATTTGTTATCTGAGCAAAAGCAGTCACATTCTAAATACCACTGTATCAGTATCTATATGGATACCAACTACTGAGCAAAGGAAGATAAAGTGATAGAGTAGGACAAAGGACATTAAAATCAATGTGAGGATCTGGATGGGAAAACTGGCTTTATTTACTATGTGTACTTATATATGTAGAGATGTCATCTCCTGTCTTCAAGAAAAAAACTCTTTGAAGGAAAGGAATATTTCATTTTTGTCTTTGTAACCCTAGCATCTAGCACAGGGATTGGTAAACTGTAATTCATCTGCCTGTTTATGTTTGTAAAGTATAATAACTTTATTTAAGAAAGGAAAAGCTATTCTTAGCTCTCCTGAACAAAAACAAGCAGATGGCCTGATTTGGTCCATGGGCTATATTTTGCAGTCCTCTGATCTAATAGTCTATCAAGTATCTAGTAGGTGCTTAATCAATACTTGTTGATTTAACTGTTAGGTTTTACTTATATCATGAGATGAAGGTATCAGATATTGAAGTTTATCCAAAACCAACCACATAGCTAGTTTGCTGATAAATAGGAAGCAGAAATTTTCTGTGAAATAGTACAGTATTACAGGCAGTAAACACTCAAGAAATGCTTGATGATGATTTTCAAGTCATTAATATTTATGTGTGAGTGTAACAGAAAATAATTTGTGTATTAGAAGGGACTACATTGATCTTAAGTTAACAGAGCAGCATTATTTCTAAAATAAGATACTAGGATATACACATGACTCTAAAGGTAAGAGATATTGATCCTAATTTTCTCTTACCAACCGTTCATTTTTATAGGTCTGTATGTATAAAGTTACATAGCATGTTGGAATTACCAGATAATTCTACTCAAGACTGGTTAATTCTATATGAAATGAAAAATGTCAGAATGTCAAGAATCAATAAATTTGTCAGTGTGGCACTCCTCTATAGTTGGTATATAGTTGGTAGATGATTTTTGAGAGTTGGTGTGGCAGAAAAAAAAACACTTTGTTGTGAAATTGGTGATACGACTCCCCAAATTAACTTAGGCTGGTTTTCAGAAGTCAGACATACAATCTGTTGCTCAGCCTTTACTTGAAGCTTTTTTAGGAGCTTTTTAGTATATGCAAAGAGATTGTTCTCCACTGGTATAACCTTCAAGAACTCTGGTAACCTCAACTTCCTGATGAGGCATTTGAGGAAAGAGGATTAGTGTATACAGATTGAAATATACTGCAAGTAGCATTCTCCCTCCCCTCAGTAGAATGTAAGCTACTTGAAGTCCTATTTTGTACGTCTTTCTATACCTTGTAGTATCTCATATAGAGTGCTTAATACACGTAGTGCTTGATAAGGGCTTATTGAGTTGAATTTTTGAGCCTGACACTTGACATTATTTTGTCTATTTTTTCCTCAATTTTTCTGCATGGTTTTAGAAGGTGTCTTATATAAAAGATAGTGAGAGTGAGCTCATTTGATCAGATGACCTGGGTTAAAACCTCTGATCCATATTACCTGAGATACCTTGGGCAAAATGACAAGCTTTGTCGGATTCAGTCTCTTCATCTGTAAAATCTGGTGGCCTCTCAAGTTTTGTCTAGGTTTAAATCTACGGTCTTATGGTCCAATGAACCGTACCCCACAGGTGCCAGTTAACTGACTTAAAAGTTACATGGCTATGAGTGTACTGAAGATGGCTTATAATTGTCAGAGGAGCAATTGTATACAGCTACCCTAGTAACGATCATGTCAGCTTGTCCTCTTGATGATGGCAATTCGTAGAATAATGAGAATCTCTAGTACTTATATAGCACTTTAAAGTTTGCAAAGCATTTTACAAATATTAAGTCATTTTATCACTTGGAACCCTGGGACGTGTAATTATTTATCATTCTTGCTGTTTTTCAGATGAGGAAACAGAGAGATTAAGTGATTTGCCCAAGTTCTTACAGTTGGTAAATGTAACAAGTATGGCTTGAACTTAGGTCTTTCTGACTCCAGATCCAACACTCTAGCCACCGTATCATCCAGATGTATGGCTGGAAATACATAATTGGAATTTAAAACCTGAGCATTGGTGACAGTGTACTTTGAGGAGAGTTTCAGTAGGTAAAACCCAGAGAATGTGAGGTATGTCATCACCTCTTCTTCAATGAGAAGCTGATGAGCTCAAGTGTCTGTAAACAATGGGGCAGTGAGGAGTTGGTACATGGGACTTGGACAGACTGGTCTTTTGATATAAAGCACACAATTACCCATAGCTTTTTCACCTTGCTAGCATCTTCCAGGATTATGTTAAAATGGGCCACTGGTGTGCCATAATGAAGCATTGGAATATGTTAGAATGCCATGTGAAAACTCCTAGGGCTCATAAATGCAAAATGGAGGGCCATTAAAGGTTTAATCAAATAACTTCAGCTGGATTTCCAACTTCATCTTTTAACAAAACAAATACTTTCACAGACATACTACTAACTTCAAATATCACAATGGAGTTAGAGACAATAAGAGAGACTATGAAAGTCTTATGAAATGTTCCTACTTCCTCAGTTCAGTGCAGAGCAGTAAACTAGGATCTAAATTATAACACACTTTTCCAAGACAGAAAGAAAAGCTTTTTTGCTTTATGCTAATTTGATTGGGGAGAGTGGCATATTTACTTTAAATGTCATGCTTGTCTGTTTATTTCTGAGAAATATGTTCTTGTTTCACATTTGTAGCCTTGTCTTCCCCAACTAAATTATACATTCTCAAACTCCATTCCCTTGCACAGACTATTTTCCAATCCTCAAGTGCATTTCTGCCTTAGTTTTTACCTCTTAAAATCTTAGCTTCCTATAAAGCTGTGCTAATGCACCATCCCATCCAAAAAGCCTTTTCTTATCTACCCCAAATGCCCTCTTCATATATATGTGTATGTGTGTTTCTATATGTACATATATACATATACACATATGTGTATGTATATGTATGTATATATGTATATGCACACACATATATATATATATATAATTTATATGCTTTATATATGTATATATATATATTCTATAGTTACTTTTCTGTATACATGTTTTCCACCACCACCATCACCTACCACTACCTCTATCATCAGTAGAATGTAAGAATCAGATGATAAAGGCCAAATCAATATGTACAACTAGTTTGCTTCCTCTGATGGTTGTGTCAGACAAAACAAATCACTCAAAATGACTTTAGAAGCTTCAGCAGACCTTGTTAATCAAACTAGTCAAATGTGCAACCTTGGAAACTAATGACCCTGTTGTCATTTTGCATCCCATCTCTTAACACAATTCCAATTGATTCACTTGTGTTTGCTGATAGCCCGCACTTGATGGGCAGGGACCAAGTCAACTCAATGCCATTGAAATACACAATGATTATGGAGGGAAGATGAGTCATCATTCATAACTACAAAACTAGACAGATATTTTGCCTTGGACTGAGATCTTCTTCTTCTTATTATTACATGGAAAGACTTGCATGAAATAACGAAGAGCAAAATGAGCCAAACCAAGAGAGCACTGAATACAGAAATAATATTGTTTTAAGAATTACTTTGAAGGAATAAGCTATTTTGACTATTATAAATATCCAAATTAACTATAAAGAAAATATAAAAAAAGATGCTATCTACATCCAGAGAAGAAATGATAAATAGAAATATGTAGAGAATAATTTTACATATACATATTTGTGTTTACTAGTAGCCATTTCTAGGGCCAAGGGGGAAGAAAAAAGAAAAAAATTTACATGATAACTTTATTATATATTTTAAAAGAATAGCAACTTGTACATAATAGATTCATAGTTTCATGTGCAATCATCTTTTTGTTATACTTTGTTGTGGAAATACTTGTGTTATTCCATAAATTAAAAATTAAATAAATAAATGTGAAAAATAGTAATAGCATTTATATAGTGCTTTATGGCTTGCCAACATATCTTAGAGGTATTATTGATGTAAGAATTCATAACTCTGGGAGGATGGGGGTAGGTATTAGTTACAGATGAGGAAATTGATATTAAGGGAAGTTAAGTGGCTTGCCCAGCGCTTCACAACTAATGAATTTCCAAGGCTGGGTTTGAATTCAGGACTTTCTCACTCTAAGGTCATCACTCTATGTATGGTTCCACCCAGCTGTGTGGAGCTGTCCTTTGGTGGAGAAGTCTTGATGGAATTTTATTTACATGGACATGAGGAATTTATCTCTCTGTGATCAAAATCAGATGGAGCAGCCTTTCACATGCCTGCTGCACTCTCACTTTCCATGTATGGCATGTAAGGAAAAAGTAGAACAATAGCTTCTAACTCAGCCTTAAAGTATATCTCTGCAAATCTATCAGAGATGTGAAAAATATCATTGGAGCCAAGGGGTGCAGACCAGGGAAAGCAAGTGATCTTACCCTGAAGCCAAGCATAAGCTTGAATACAGAAACTCTCTCTCTACTGATTTCAGCAACAACCCATTCTCTGGTGCTCTGAGGAGCACAGAGCTGAATAAAATGATTAGTGGCATGAACTTGGAATTACTCTACAGCAACTCCTGGCCAGCTATGGATTTTTGTGCATAATTTCCCTTCTTCCTCACCCAGTCATCGCCAATCTATTAATCTGTTAATAAGCTGTTATTAAGTACCTACTATGTGCAAAGTACTGTGAGAGACACTGGGGATACAATGGTAAAAATGAAGTAGTTCCTTTAGGGATTTATGAGACTTTTTTTTTAATCTTTACTGATCTTCCCCTTCCAGTTTTTTTTTTAAATTAAAGGGGCCATCTCTTGATCCATTTCTTAAACAGACCTATTCAGTTGTGTTTGTCCTGTGATCTTGAAGAGGACCATGACATCACGATGATGACATGACTTGTAACTGACTTTGACTTGAATGAAGGGGTCGTGTGCAAGGTCACCAGCCTCACTTTTCTTCTCCAGAGTCTCATTCAAAGGGAGAACTTAGAAACTAAAAAGGTCAAAGTCCCCACTGAATCCTGGGCCATCTCTACTCTTCCTGATCTATATGTGGTCACTTGGGGTAGATAGGTGGTGCCGCGGATAGAGCACCAGGTCAGGGGTCAGGAGGACTTGAGTTCAAATCTCACCTCAGACACTTGACACTCACTAGCTGTGTGACCTTGGGCAAGTCACTTCACCCCAACTGCCTCATCCTGGGTCATCTCCAGTCATCCTGATGAATATCTGGTCACTGAATTCAGATGACTCTGGAGGAGAAGTGAGGCTGGTGACCTGCACAGCCCTCCGTCACTCAAAACAAAGTCAAGTCCAAGTCATGTAGTCATTTCTCTGATGGTGTGGTCTTCTTCTGCAATGAAGGATGAACACACACATGCACACATCTAGCCACTGGACTCAGATGGTTCTCAGGAGAAAGTGAGGCTGGTGACTTTGGACTACCCTCTCTCACTCTAATCCAGTTCAATTGCAAGTCACGTCGTTGTTGTCCTGATGTCCTGGTCATCTTTGAGAATGAAGGACAAACCTCTCTCCATCTCTGTCTCTCTGTCTCTGTCTGTCTGTCTGTCTGTCTGTCTCTCTCTGCCTCACACACACAACCACAGACACATAAATATTCAAATGAAAGAGACAACATGGATATGACTACAAGGTTGCTTTGGAGAGAGAAAAGGCACTAGCAGGGAGGTGGAGGATAGAATCAGGAAAGAATTTATGTAGGAGATGGCACCTAAATTTTAAGGGATAGAAAGAATGCATCGCAGGTATGCAGGTTAGCTGGTATAAAGCCATTGACAGGGGAAGTAGAATGTTGTATAAAGGATTAGTTTGATTGGACCAGAGAGGGGGAAGTAGGGTAATGTATGGAACTGTAGTTTGGAAAGATGGTTTGGAATAGGTTGTGAAGTACTCTAAAAACCAGAGTCATATTGATTTTAAAGACAATAGGGAGTCATTGAAATTATCTCTTTCTTGCTATTCCCTTTCTGTCCCCTGCTTAAGAAAGGAAGCACCTTTTGCTTCTTTTCTGTTCTGGATTCTATTTCTTTTAAGGCTTACTTTCCAAACAAAAGGCAATGGCTGGTAATGGTTTGATATGTTAACAACACCCCTGCTAGTACAGTAGTTAACCAGGACATTCCTTTTTCAGAGAAAATAAAAGTCTCTATTCAGTTGAAATACCTACTTCTTTGGACAGCTTTTAAAGATGAACTGCTGGGGGAATTTGAGGTATTATAGAAGGTGCTATTTGTGAGCTTGTGCGCATGCGTGTATGTGTGTGTGTGTGTGTGTGTGTGTGTGTGTGTGTGTATGTGTGTATGCATGTGTGTGTGTGTGGTATTTTTAATCTGTCTAAGGGTCTCTACATGATGAAATGGAGAGTGTCAAAATTAATCAGTAAGGCTTATGTTCAGACTCACCTCAGATATATAATAGCTATATAACCCTCTTTCAGTTTTAGTTTCCTAGTCTGTAAAATGGGAATAATGATGGCTATTTCACAGTGTTGCTGTATGATGGTCAAATGAGATAATATGTTTCAAGCAATATATAAATATCAGTTATTATTAGCAGATGATTAATAAATTGTTGTTAAATGAGAGTTTTTGTGATCCAATCAACGAATGAAACAAACACTGATTACATGCTTACTATAGATAAAACATTATGCTAAGCCTGAGGATACAGAGAGCAAATACAGTCCCTGCTGTCAACAAACTTATGTTCTTCTGGTCTATATTTCATAGATATGATACAGTCTTAGCTGTAAAGGGTTTCCTTCAGCTTATATGTCAGGTGGCAGGTAAAAGTATACAGCAAACATACATGCAACTGGCAAAAAAAATTGACATTCACTAAAGAGTATGGAACTTTCTGACTACAGGATCAAAGAACATATGCGTACATGCATACATAAATACATATGTATGCACATATACATACATGTGCGCATGTTATGATTGTTGTTCAGACATTCAGTTGTGTCTGACATTTTATGACCCTGTGGACCATTGCAAAACTACTGTCCTTTGAGTTTCCTAGGCAAAGATACTAGAGTGGTTTGCTATTTTCTCCTTCAGTGGATTTAGTCAAATAGAGGTTAAGTGGCTTGCCCAGGGTTACACAGCTAATAAGTGTCTGAGGATGGATTTGAACTCAGGTCTTCCTGATTCCAGGTCCAGTTCTTTATTGAATCACCTAATTGTATGGCATGTGTCTATATAGATGTTCATATCTACACACATATATAGAACAGACAACACACATACACATATACACACATACATGCAGGTGCAGACCCTCCCCCCATTACATGAGTCTCCCAGATAAAGGTACCCTAGATTTAAGTATTATATGGGTCCAATATCTAGTCTAAACCAAAGCTCTTGAAACCCTATTGATGTATAGGTAGTGCTTGGTTTATTTAAATTCACATTATGCAAATTGAACTTTGCATAAAGAATTCTGAAGGAAATCTGCATTCCAAAAAAACACTTATGTTAACTTTTCTGTACAATAGTACTTTGCTGTTGCTCTCTCCCCTCTCCTGATCCTCAGCTCTTGAGACCTCTGGTGCTCAAACAAGAGACCTTTTCCCTGCTCTGTCCACCTATCTGTGTGTCCGTTTCTGTGTATGTCTTCTAATTGTTCAAGCTTGATTACTGCAGACATTATGTGTCTGTCCCTGCTCCTACGTGCTACCCTTTGTCTCCTTTTTGTGTCCACGTCTAGCACCCATATATCTTCCCTTTATGTTCTTTCTCGCAGTTTGGCGAGGCCACCACATGCTTGGCCACCCCCACATATCCTTCAAGCTCTCTCTGCTCTGAGTCCCCATGGGTCCTTGAACCATGTGCTGGACAACTCCCTCCACTGGCATGTGGCCTCCTTCATACCTTCTTCCCTCCTTTCTTTGTCCTAAATTTGCTCTACTTAAAAATCACTTTATGTAGAGGTCTGTGGAATGGTACGCTTAATGTAAAGTGAGATAATATATATAATCTGTGCATATAGGTTTTTTATATATATAATATAATATACATACATACATAAAATGATGTTAATATATGCATGTGAATATGCATACAAATATATACTTGTACACATGTGTGTATATATATATGTGTGTATCATATATGCATTGTATGGTCATAGCACACATACAAGTGATACATACATCCACAAATCATACCTCTAACGCTGTAAAGCCACTGATGTTATCTGGTAATGTTTTGTTCTGTCCTTGCTGGGCAGGCTTTTCATTGATCTTTTGTGGTATTCAGTCTTTGCTAACATGGGTAGTCTTTGACAAGTGTTGTCCTCTGTCTTCTGTGGATACTGCTTGACTGTTCTCCACTGGACTTCAGGGCCCAGCTGGTTGTTGCTGGTCACTTGTATGTGTGGCTTCCTGGGTATAATTTTGTGAAGCACTTCTGTATTCTGTCTAATTTAGAGTAAGGCCTTTATCAGTTTGATTTAGGGTTAGAAATCATTAGCTTACTCTTGCACTGCTAAACTGTATCTATTCATCACCATGTTAGAAGTTACTTTTTTCAATAACCTGTCAGTGGTTCTTTAAGTCCAGGAAGCACCAGTTTTTCAACCCTCAAATTATTTTGTTGTTATTTCCACATTAATGAGAAAGAAAAACACAGGAACAACTGCTAAATTCAGAGAGTAAAACCATTGTTTTTCTGTTGCCTTGCTGAATTCTTGTCTCTATGATATCATTCAGATAGCTGACCTTTATTAAGCACCTCCTATATGCCAGGCCCTGTGGTATGTGCCAAAGATATAGGCAGGCAAAAAAAAACCCAGTCCCTGCCCTCAAGAAGCATATATTTTGACTGGGGAGACAACATGTAACTAAGGGTGTATGAATACAAATGTAATTTGAAAGGGGAAGGCATTAGCAAGCAGAGGAACCAAAAAAGGTCTCCTGCAGAAGGTGGTCATAAAGGAAGTCAGGGGACTAGGAGGTGGCAAGAAAGGGGCAGAGCACTCATGGACAAAATGCAGAGATACGGCATGAAGTATGCTAATGTGGATGAAACAGGGAATGTGCAGAGGGAAGTCAGGTGGAAGACGTTAGGGAGAAGTCAAGTAATGAAGAGCTTTAAATGATCAACAGAGGGGGTCATATTCTGGAGATTATAGAGAGCCACTGGAGTTATTTAAGTAGGGTGTGTGTGTGTGTGTGTGTGTGTGTGTGTGTGTGTGTGTGTGTGTGTGTGAGAGAGAGAGAGAGAGAGAGAGACAGAGACAGAGAGATAGAAATATACAGAGAGAGGTAGAAATACACAGAGACAGAAACAGAGATAGACAGAGGCAGAGACAAGGGAGAGACAGAGAGAGAGAGAGACAGAGAAAGAGAGAGAGAGAGAGAGAGAGAGAGAGAGAGAGAGAGAGAGAGAGAGAGAGCTATGATCAAATATCTGTTTCAGGGAAAATAAAACCTTGGAAACTGGGTGGAAATGAGATTAGAGAAGGAAGAAATTTGAGAGAAACAGTGAGAGGGCTATTGCAGTAATCCTGGTGGTATGTGACTAGGGCCCAAACTAGGGACATGGAGAGACAGGGATATATGTAAGAGATATTTTGAATGTTGAAATGACAATTAATTGGCTGTGTTGGGTGAGTGAGAGAAAAGTCAAGGCTGACACCAAGGTTCAAGCCTAGGTTACTTGGATATTTTAATCAACACCAAATGTCTACCAAATATAAATCAACCAAAAAAAAAAAACCAAACCCAGATATATACTCTTTATATACAAGCCTTCCTGGCTTCCTTTAAGTCTCAGTTAAAGTCAGGTGGCTTTTCCCAGTCCTCCTTAATCTTAGTATCTTTCTTCTGAGATACCCTCAACTTATACTGTACATATCTTGTTTGTACAGAGTTGTTCTAGTCAATCAATACATATATATTTATTAAGTGCCAGACATTGGCTAAGCATTGAGGATTAAAAAAGGAGGCAAAAGATACTCCCTGCCCTCAAAGAGCTTATAATCTAACATCGGAGACAAGATGCAACAAATATATAAAAAACAAGCTATGTACAGGACAAATAGGAAATAATTTATAGAGGGAAGGCATTGGAAGGAAGAGACACTAGGGAAAGCTTCCTTAGAAGGTAGGATCTTAGTTGGAATTTACAGGAAATCAGGGATACTATTACATGCATTGTATCTGTGGTTGTGTATGCTTTTTTCTATGACATACATAAAGACATATCAGTTATTTAGGATTTTACAAATGCAGGCGCCAGCCTTCCTTCTGTGAATGAACATAAACTGCTATTGCCATCCAGTCTTATAGGCAATTATTAATTTGTTTAAATTCACAAAGGAAGAATGAAGCTTGTGCTTGGCAGTATCTTAAATAAAATACCCTTCACTATAGGGAGAATCAAAATAGTCCCAGTTTAGGATCCTCCAAACAGTGGATTAGTATGAGACATGGCTGAAAAGCTAAAAAGATTGTAGAGGTTTATTGCCAGAGAGAGGGATTTAAATATATTCACTAGGAAATTGGAAACCAGGGAAGGTTTTTGAACAGAGAAGGGGAACATTGATTCAGGAGGTTGACTTGAGCAGCAGCGTGAAGGAAGGATTCGAAAGGGATAAGCTGGAGCCAGGAAAACTATTTAGAAGACTATTTCAATAGTCCAAGTAAGAGCTAGTGATGGCCTAGGCTATGTGTATCCACAAGCCCAACCTCCATCCCTTACTCCAATTCTGCATCTCCTATATATAAGCTTGCTTGTACATGGTTGTTTGTATATTGTCTCCTCCAGTAGACTGGGAGCTTCTTGGGGCCAGGCACTGGCTTTTGCATTTCTTTGTATCTCCATGGCTTCACTCACTGCCTGGCACATAGTAGGTGCTTAATAAATGTGTATTTATTGACAATTGACTAATAGATGCTTGCTAAGATCTCTTACTGTGTTTTTCACTAGTTCTTCAAATTCTGCATGTCTAAAACAAAACACTTTCTTCCTTTCTCATCCCAGATTGACTTTTATGTTAACAGGATCAACTTTTATTTTTCTCTAGTTATCTAGGCTCAGAAATTTGAAGCTAACTTTGACTCTTTCCTTACCCCTACATTCAATCAATTGACAAATCCTATGTATTCTACTTACACAAAGTGTTTCAAATCTAATTTTTATTTTATTTTCTCTGCTCCTTTTGCCCAGCCCTCATTATCTCTCTCTCTGCCTCTTTGCCTCTGTGTCTGGGACTTCAACCAACTTACACCATTGCCAGGGCAAACTGTGGAGCCTACCATTAGAGTGACTACACAATCTGGAAAAAATCTGTCTTTCCAGATTTATCTCTTCTTACTCCATTTAGACTACTTACTCCCTGATGCCTGAACATGCCCTGTGTCTCTGCTTATCCTACCCTCCTTTGTTTTTGTTTATGTCATACCCACCGTGTGAGTGTGCCCTGTGCACGCCCGTTCTCTGACCCATCCTTCAAAGCCCAGTTTATGTGCCATCTCCACCATCAAAATTTTCTTGATCCTTTCCCATTCTCCTCTCTCTGAAGGGAGGAAACAAGCATGCATTTATCACCTACTATGTGCTAGATGCTATGTTAAGAGCTTTATAAATATTATCTCCTCTGATCTTAATAATAATCCTGGGAGGCAAAGTGCTATCATAATCATCCTGGTTTTTTTTTACTTTTCATTTTTAACACATTTTATGTTACATAAAAACAATTCCAATTTTTGATCAGATGATACTTTTTTAAAGCATTTTACAATACAGACCACAAATAAAATTTTTTTTTTAACATTAACCACGTGAGACACAAATAATATTTATGTTGCTAACTTCACAAGCCCTTGACCTAATTGTGTCTACACTATTACTAAAAATTAAAGGACCCTAACTTATTGTTGTTGGTCTAAAGTCCTAAGCCAAATACCTTAATTTTAGATTTAACCTCAGGTGTTCCCCTACCAATAATCTATAATTTAATAGATCTGGTATTAAGCTTACAAACCTTTTGACTATAGGAAATTGCCACTAAGAGTAGGGACATTGCAGGGAAACAATATCTCCCCAACTTCATGTCAATTCCAGGCAGGAGTAGATGGTCAACTTGCATTCAGTCGGGTTTAAGGTCTGCCAAGAGTCAGTGGGGAAATTGAGTCAGGAGAATCCCACCTCAGCCCAGGCTGAACAGCCACTCTCCCACCTTTCCCATGAGATCACCTTTTGCAGTTCATACCAGAATGTCACAGACTTACTGGCATCATGGATTGAAGGCTCAGACCACCTTGCTTGCTATCCATACCTGGAGTTAGACTCAGAAGAACAGTCAGTTAATAGTCCCATAGTATCTTAAAATAGCAAGTTCTAATAACCAGGTTTCAAATATGATTATAATTTCACTTTGACTAAGGAACCTCTTTTGAGGCAAGTCTTAAGTGGCTTACATGCCTTTCTATACATGTTCTAGTTCCTGATTAAATAACAATCATGAAGTCAAATATACCATTAAAACTTTAACTTTTCCATCAATGCCAAATTTTACCTGAGGATGCCTGCCACTAGGAAATTCAGACTAAAATTCTTTTCCCCAAACTAAAGATGTCTCTGATTTAGTTTCAGTAATTAATTGTCAATTGTTTTAATACTAATTGCTTTTACATCACTTTGTAACATGTCCAATTATTCTCCCCATCTCTCCCCTCCCCCCACCCCCTAATACCTTGCATTCTGATTACCCCTTCCCTCAATGTACTCTCCCTTCTATCACATCTCACCTTTCCCTTATCCCACCTTCTTTCTTTTCTTGTAGGGCAAGATAAATGTCTATACCCCATTACCTGTGTTTCTTATTTCCTGGTTGTATGCAATAATAATTCTCAACATTTGTTTCTAATACTTGGAATTTCAACTTCTCTCTCTCCCTACCCATCCCCACAGAGAAGGCAAGCAATTCAATACAGGCTATATCTGTGTCATTTTGCAAAAGACCTCCATAATAATCATGTTATATAATACTAACTATATTGCCCTCTATCCTATTCTATCTCCTCTTATTTTTTCATTCCTTCATACAAGCTTGTCCCTTCTCAAGAGTGTTTATTTCTATTTACTCCCTTCTTCCATTTGCCCTCCCTTCTGTCATTCCTCTCACCTCACTTGTCACCTCCTCCCCTGTAGTATAAGAAATTTTCATAACAAATTTAGTGAGCATGTTATTCTCTCCTTAAGCCATATGTGGAAATAGTAGCTTCACTTTTTCCCTCTCCCTTTCTCCCTTTTCTCCCCCATTGAACAAGATTTTTCCTCTCTCTTTTATGAGTTATAGCCTGTCCCATTCCCTTTCTCCCTTTCTCCTCCCAGTATTTTCCTCCCTCACCCCTTAATTTTTATTTTATTTTTTGTGAGTATCATTTCTTCTGATTCTGTACTCTCTCTCTCTCTCTCTCTCTCTCTCTCTCTCTCTGTGTGTGTGTACAATTCCTCTACCTACCCAAATACTGAGAAAAATCTCAAGAGTTATAAATATTTTCTTTCCATGTAAGAATGTAAGCAGTTCAGTTTTAGGAAGTCTTTTATGATTTCTCTTTCCTGTTTACCTTTTCAAGCTTCTCTTCATTCTTGTGTTTGAAAGTCAAATTTTCTATACAGTTCTGGTCTTTTCGTCATGAATGCTTGAAAGTCCCCTATATCATTGAATGATCATTTATTCTCTTGAAATATTATACTTAGTTTTGCTGGGTAGGTGATTCTTGATTTTAATCTCAGATCCTTTGACTTCTGGAATATCCTATTCCAAGCCCTTCAATTCCTTAATGTTGAAGCTGCCAGATCCTATGTTATCCTGATTGTATTTCCACAGACATGAATTGATTCTTCCTAGCTGCTTGCAGTATTTGCTCCTTGACCTATGAACTCTGAAATTTGGCCACAATATTCCTATGAGTTTCTCTTCTTGGGTCTCTTTCAGGAGGTGATTGGTAGATTCTTTCAATATTTATTTTGTCCTCTGGTTCTAGAATGTCAGGGAAGTTTTCCTTGATAATTTCATGGAAGATAATGTCTAGGCTCTTTTTTTTATCATAGCTTTCAGGTAGTCCCATAATTTTTAAATTGTCTCTCCTGGATCTATTTTCCAGGTCAGTTGTTTTTCCAATGAGATGTTTCACACGGTCTTCCATTTTTTTCAAACTTTTAGTTTTTTTTTTCCTTACTGCTTGGTTTGTCTCATAGTCATTTATTTTCCTGAACTCAATTCTCTCTTTCAAAGAACTATTTTGTTTAGTGAGCTTTTGGACCTTCTCCTCCGTTAGGCTAATTCTGCTTTTTAAAGCCTCCTTCTCCTCATTGGCTTTTTGAACCTATTCTTCCAATTGAGTTAGCCTCTTTTTAAAAGTGTTATTTTCTTCAGCATTGTTTTGGTTCTCCTTTGGAACTCTGCTAACTCACTTTTCAAGCTTTTCCATTGCCTAAGCCCAATTTAAGTTCCCTTTGGAGGCTCTGGAGGCAGGGGCCTTGACTTCCTGTGACAGTACTCCTTGTTCTTCCTCATTTGAAAGGATGGGAAGATACACCTGTTTACCAAGAAGTAACCTTCTATGATCTTATTTTTTTCCTCCATTTTGGGCATTTTCCCAGCCAATTACTTGACTTCTGTATCCTTTGTCAAGAGATAAAACTCAGCTGCAAGTTTACCCTGGGCTTTGAGTGTAGGAGGGCCCCCTACCTCCAGAGGCTTTAAGCTGAGCTGCCTGAACAATGGATCCAGGTTGCTTCCTGGACTTGTAGCTGCCTGCATTGTGCTACTGCTGCCTCTGCCATCACCTGGGACTGTTGTTGCTGGAGAAAACTTGTTCCCTCTCATCTAGCTGGGAAAGCCCTCCCCCACTGACCTTTGAAGCTTTCTTTGTCACTTGTGGATTGAGGTATCTTGGACCTTCCCTGCTGAGAACTCTGCCCTGGAGGCCTGTTCAGGTCCTGTTCCTCCCAGTGCCATGTGGCCAAGGCTGTGCTCTGCTCTGCTCAGAGTCCTGTGAAATAGACCTTTCCTGTTCAGCCTTTCATGTTACCTTTGGCTGGAAACGTCTTTCACTCTGTTGTTCTGTGACTTCTGCTGCTCTAGAATTTGTCGAGAGTCATTTTTTACAAGTATTTTGTGAGCTGTGGGGGAAGTGCTAGAGTATATGTGTCTTTCTACTCCTCCATTTTCCATACCTGTTTTATAGTTGAGGTAACTTGAGATAGAACTTAAGTTGAGATAGAACTTAAATGACTTGCCCTGAGTCACACAGTTAGTAAATATTTTAGGTTAGATTTGAATTCAGATCTTCATGACTCCAGGCCTGACACTCTACCCATTTTGCCACCTAGTTTCATGGTTAGAAGTGATCTCTTCCCACTCTGAACTCCAATTGCACTTTGTACCTATTCTTAGAACACCTGTTAAGTAGAAATGTCATATTCATAATATAAATATTATGATACATGGAAAAGTTGCTGGATTTGAAGTCAGATGCTTTACTACTTGCTCTTTGTGAGACTTTGGTTAAGTCACTTCAGTTCTCTTCGCTTTAGTTTCTTCATTTTAAAATGAAGATGTTGGAAGGGATGGCATTATAAGATCCCTTCAAGTTCTCAATTCATTGATACTATAATATTAATGCCCACAAAGCCTTCCTTATTAGATTATTAACTCCTCAAGGGCAGAAATCATATCATATTTGTATCCTGTACTAGGTGTCACAGTGAATTGAGCATCAGGTCTGGAGCCAAGATGACTTAAGTTCACTAACTGGGTAACCCTGGACAAGTCACTTAACCTCTGTCTACCTCACTTTTGTCATCTGTAAAATAGGGATAATTTTAACATCTAACTCCTAGGCTTGCTGTAAGAATAAATGAGATATTTATAAAGCACTTTGCAAACCTTAAAGAGCTATACAAATACTAGCTATTTTTAGCATTAATAATAATTAATAATCTCCCATAATGCCTAGATGGTGTCACATATAGAAGGTGTCCTATAAATATATATTTAATGCATGAATGACTCTCAGTTCTGCCACTTGTTAGCTGTAAATTCAATTGCCCCCATGGACCACAACTTTTAAAATTAAATAATCCTGAAGGTCTATTCCAGCAATCAGTATATGAATCTCATGAAATATGATCTATGGAAGAAAAATTTTGTGAAAGTAAAATAAACATAACAATCATTTGATGCACATGTATTATTTTACTGGTTTAGGGAGAGAAATTTCAGTTAGGAAATACTCCTTACCAGTTAGTGCCTTTTCCGAAACTGATAGTCTTAGAAAGAATACAGCCTACAGCACTGACTTGTCCAAGATCACACAGCCGGTTTATGTGTCAGAAGTAGGACTTGAACCCTGCTTTCCTTACCTCCAAGGATAGCTCCTTTCAGTGCCACCACATTCCCTCTATAGTAACAATATTGAAATAGTCATAATAACTTTAAGGTTTGCAAAGCGTTGTCTTATATGCCATCTCCCTGATTTTTGTATTATCTTCTAACAATTCATGTCAACAGAAAGGAACATATTTTTAACTGAAAGTTCTTTTGCCCCCATATTGCCTAGGTATCTTAGGATATTTGGGGTCTTAGCTTTGGACTTTTAATAACTGTCTGGTCTTGCTGCTAATGGTGACCATTTCATTCATTACCACTCCCTCTATGTTGGACTGGCCACTAGGGCTGCTTAAGGATCTCATGCAATTCTTTGATGTTTTATTGCTTCCTTTTTCATGTTCAGAAGCCTGCTGGTAAGCTCATGGCTACTCAACATGTAGGCTGTGAGGTTGGATTGGAGAGAAGAATCAAATGATTTTTTTTCTCTTAAAAGTTCAGCTTTGGTCATCTATGTCATTAGATCAGACTCCCAGCAGCTCATCTACACCTCTGTTTCCTCTAGGCTAGATTACTATAAATCTCTGCTTGCTGGCCCACTGAATAAATTGGTCTCAACTTGCAGGGCTTTTTTTTTCTTTTTCTTTTTCTTTTTCAAGATGTTCAGTTGTTGCTCTTACTATGCAGAAAGAAGTATCATCGCCTGGCCTGGGTGATATGTACATGTACTGGCCATCAGAAAGGCTTAGTACAGAAATCAGTTTGGAGTGTTTAGTCTTAAAAACTGTACACTCATTCAAATGTTAAATAACTTTAAAATGAAAGAAAAATAAATGAGAGAATGCATAGTCTACTTCTCATAATGTGCTAAAATCAAGCTCTTATTTTTTCTTCCTTTTACCAGCCATATTATTTTTATAATGTACTTTATACTCTCCAAAGTCCAGACTATGTAGAGTACCACTTATACCCCATATATGCATACTATGCATCATCTCTGAGAACTCACTTCCACCCCCTATATGCAACCAGTTGTCAAGTTCTGTTCTTCTCACTTTTGCAACATCTTTCATATACTCTCCCTTCTCTTGTCTGACACTGTCACGATCATGGTATATGGCTTTAACAACATCTCATGCCTAGACTATTGCAATAGCCTTGGTTGGTCTCCCAACCTCAAGTCTCTCGGACTGTCCTCCATGAGATTTTCATATTGATCTTCTTAAAGCACAGGTCTGTTCATTTCACACCCCACCCCTTCTCATCTAACAAAACATTTCTTATTATTTCCAGGCACAAATATAAAATCCTGTTTGGCTTTCAAAGTTCTTCATAACATGCCCCTTTCCTACCTTTGCAAGTCTTCTTACAATTTATTCTTCTTACTTCAGTCTAGAAAAAGACATCTTCTTTCTATTCCTCTCACCTGGTATGCCATCTCCCAGGCTTTGACTATTTTCACTGGTACCATGTCTGGAACACTATCCCTCTGCCTTTCTGCCTTTTACCTTCCTTGGTTTCCTTTAAATATCCATTAAAGTCCTTCCTTATCTAGGAAGGCTTGGGGGCTTGGTCAAGTCTCTTTAATCTTAGTGCTTTTCCTCTGAGATTACCCTCAATTTATCATATTACATACACACACACATTCATCAATAAAAAAATTACCAAATAACTACTATGTGCCAGACATTGTGTTAATCATTGTGGATACAAAAAGATGCAAAGAAATAATACTTACTCTCAAGGAGCTTACAATCAAATGGAGGAGACAACATATAAACAAATGTATCCAAAAGCAAGCTACATACAGGAAAACAGAAGATAATTAACAGAGGGAAGGCACTAGAGTTAAGAAGGGTAGTGAAAGATGGGATTTTAGTTGGAACTTAAAAGAAGCCAGGGAAGTCAGTAAGTGGAGCTGAGGAGTGAGACAATTCCAGACATGAGGGGCAGTCAGAGAGAATGTACAGAACAGAGATGGAATGTCTTGTTTGTGGAATAGCGGCCAGTGTCACTGAATCAAAGAGCACATGGCAGGGAATTAAGGCGCCATAAGACTTGGAAAAGTAGGAAGGGGCAGAGTTATGAAATACTTTGAATGCCAAACAGATGATTTTGTATCTGGAGGCAATAGGTAGCCGTTGAAGTTTATTGTTTGTCTGTTGTCTTCTTCATTTGACTGTGAAGTGTTTGGGAGCAGGGATTGTGTTTTTTTTCTTGCTTGTTTGTTTTTTCCTTTCTTTGTATCACAGTGTCTAGTATATATAGCAGGCACTTAATAAAGGCTAACTGATTGACTGACTGTACTCTCCCACCCAGATGGCTCAGGAGAAACAAGTGAGGCTGGTGACCTTGAACAGCCCTCCCTCACTCAAATCAAATTCAACCTCAAGTCATGTCCTCATCTTGATGTCATGGTCCTCTTCCAGAATGAAGGACGAACACAACCATGGCAACTCTCCCACCTGTGTCCTTAGGCCAAGAATGCCCTTTCTGCTCTCTTTATGTATTGAAACTTCATGTTTTTCTTAAAACCCAATTCAAATGTAACTTCTAATAGGAAGCTTTCCCCAATCCCTCCCCTTCTCCTATATTATTAATGCCCTTCTCCTTCAGAACTCAGTTTATACAGCTAATAGTTAAAATTTATAAAGCTTTGTAAAATTTGTAAAATAATTTTTATATATTGTCTCTTGATACACATAATTAACTTGTGAAGAGAGTGCTATTATTTTTATACTTTGGAGATAATAGAAGTGGGATTTAGAGAAATTACTTACTCAGGGTCACACAGCTAGTAAGCTAAGACCAGATTTGAACTTGGTTCTTCTTGACTCCAGATTTGGCACTCTATCCACTGAACCACCTAGCTAGCCCTGAAATAACTGGAAAAAAAGTGATAGGGACACATCTGATCTCATGTGCAAAAATAAAGGAAAAGAAGCTTAAAGATTCACTATTAATAAAAATTAATTGCTCTTACTAAGCCTTTCAAGGCTCTACCTTCCTAGAAAAAGTTTGGGGAACAGTTCTGCACAGAATAGCAGTCCTTCCCCCTTCCCTACCATGTAGTAGCATAATAGTTGCTGAAAAGGAAGGAAGTTATGCAAGGAAATATAATGCCCACAGGCTCTGCTCTTTACTTTGGCAAGGATTTCAAACTAGATGTGAAGGATATTCTTGGCTCCTGGAACAGGAAAAAAAAAGCATCCCATACTTTAACAGGATTGGTTCCTTTGAAATGACAAGAAGGGCGACCAAGGACTCCAAAGAAAAACAGTTAAAATCTTTTGATTCCCCCTTGTGATGTGAGTAATCTCTGTAATTTTGCTTATTTGGGGAATCAGGTGTATTGATTAATCAAACATGGGGCAATGGAAGCAGTAATGAATGGAACAGAAAAGTCTCAGATCTGACTCTTATTACATGTATGATCTTAGAAAGTTACTAAAAATTTCTGGGCCACAGTTTCTTCATCAGTGAAACGATGGAGATAGATTCACGGTTTTGCAAAGTGAATGGTATCTCCCCCTGGGGGGTGCTAGAATGATCTGGGGGTGGGGAGGTGGTAGTAGCCTCAGGTGCAATTGGGGGGGGTGTTGAATAAAAATAAGGGGGCTGTGGAAGCATAAGGAAAGAAGAGAAGAAAATTTTGAAAAAACATTCCTACATGTTTCATCTGTTATGCAACAGAGTTAAAGTTGTATTGATTACATCATTTTCCAAATAAACACACAAAGTGCAAGTTATAAGTTATTAGTGATTAAGTCCACCAACAGGTATTAACAAGAAAGTGTTAGCAGGTGAAAAGGTTGTGCATTGTCAGGAAATCCAGCAGGAATATGTGCTTTAATGACTTGTTTACAATATGATACTATACAGTTACATGATGTAGTATTGTGTCATGAAAATTTCAATGCAGAAAACCCCCTATAAATTTACAATAAATTATTAAATTTAAGACATCATTTAAAAATATTTTATCTTTTTGAAATGACACAATTTTTAAAAAATATTAAAGGGTTAAAGAAAGTAGATTTCCAGGGGATGCTGAGTCGTTTTTTTTTTATTTCCCCAAAAAGGGGCAGTAGGCCGAATAACTTCTGGATTGCAGTTTAGGCAACTAGATTGCATAGTGGATAGAGCACTAGGTCTCTAGTCAGGAAGATGTGAGTTCAAATCTAGCTTCAGACACTTACTAGCTGTGTGATCCCGGACAAGTCACTCAACCCTCTTTGCTTAGGTTTCTTCCTCTATAAAATGACTTGGAGTAAGAAATGGAAAATTACTCTAGTATCTTTGCCAAGGAAACCTAAAATGATGTCACAAAGCATCTAAAATGACTGAATAACAGCAAAAGGTTGCCCGGGATATCCTTTGAGGTCTCTTCTAACTCTAAAATTCTGTAATTCAGTGAAATACTTTTTTTATTTTGGATATTAGAAAGTCCATGATTCTCCAATAGGGTAGATTAAAATCTGTGCCTTCTTCTCTTGTGAGTTCTTGTCCATGTTTACCTATTAAGATAGATCTGTGGTCTCTTCATTTCAGGAGTTCCCTCCAATGATGCAGATCATAATTCATTCATATCTACCCATCCTGTAAATCTCAACTATCCCTGTCCTCCCCAAAGATCACCATAGCAGGGCACTCATGTCTTAGGGACCAACCTCATTTTCCCCAACAGGATGAAGGTGCCAATGAACACTCTGGCTGTTCATGTGTTACTGCTTGCTTTCACCATGTGACCAACCCATCTTCTCTTTCTGTCATTCAGTTTCTTCAATTCATTCTTTACTTTTGTTTTTCATGCATCCTTGTAGTAGGATATGTAGTAAGCTTCATACATCTCTTATGTGTCTTTCTATTCTCCTTTGGAGTGATGCTCATCTTTAGTTTTTCAGAGATATTGGTGTTTCATGGCTCACTGCCATTTTGCTCTTGCCCTCCCATAAATCCTCCACAGAGCAAGGAGTCCATTCCAACATTGTATGGATACCAATAGAGCATGTGGGCTCCCAAGGATTATTCACTCTTGCTATAGGATTGACCTTCCTAATTTTCAGTCATCCTTTTCATGGATGATATCTTTAAGATATTAACTCCTATATTGCTTTTTGTTGATGATATGCTCTACTCACATTTCTTATACATTTCTTTGTTGACTTTCATAATTCATGTTAATAGTTATTCAAAGTCTTTGTGAATCTAAGCAACATGGGTAGTGGGGAAAATCAGACTCTTAGCTTTTATTTACCAGTTATGCTACCGTGTCCAAGTGACTTAACTTATCCTTGCCTCAGATTGGACTAGATAGATGATTTCTTGGGTCTAGTAAATATTCTAACAAATATTTGGTTCTAACAAATATTCTATGATTTTTTTCTTTTTGGAACTGCCTTCAGAAGTATTTGTGATCAAGGAATAAAGAGAGGTCACAAATACAATGGAGAATGTGCTAGTCAACACTTTGTCTTTCTGTCTGTTTTGTTGCTCAAATCTGTATTCTTCTTAGTCTACAGTTGTTACTGTCACTGATAGTGAATCAGTCTCCCTTAGAATGCAAACTTTCTGAAGACCGGCACCATCATTAAAAAAAAATAAATTTTGTGTTTGACTATTACACGTAGTAGGAGGCTCTCTAACTTATGACTATATAGTAGTGTAGTAGTGGTGACAGTGGAGGTGGTTTTGAATCTGCTCTCATGTTCTCTCCTTGTACCTCTTTATACAGTTATCTCTGTCCATTATAGACAATGTGATTCTCAACCATAGACATACCTGGTAGTTTGTTCATGTTGGGAAGGGCAAGTTCTCTCACTACTTTACCTACAGGAAGTGCTTTGAGTAAAATTGTGAAATAAGAAAAGATTTTTTCCTACATGCCCCCTTTGATTTTTTTCTACCCAAATTCTTCTGACACCCAGTACACTGATATAACTCAGTGACTGGTTTGGGTTTCCAAATGTGTTATTCCACAGATACAGTGAGAATGCCTGGTGCTTCTTATATTTGGTTATTGCCATAGACAGCAATGTAGACAGCATTGTCAATTTCAGAGGAAACTGTAATCATGGTTGGGTTGTAAACATCTACACAGGCCTGTAGAGCAATTGACTGGAAAGTTGGGAAAACTCTTTGTCAAGGCTGAAATATTATTTACCTTGAAATTGATTTCCAAATTTATTATACATTATTCTCCTTTGGCACTTTGATTTAGCTAGATTGATCTACTTGGTGTTCTTTCTGTACAACATTCTATCATCTTCTATCTCTCTGCCCTTGAACAAGCTATCTTCTTGTCCAGAATGCTGTCCCTCTTCACCTCTGCCTCTTAGAATCCCTACCTTCCTTAAAGGCTCAGCTCAAGTTCCACAATCCATGTAAGACCTTTATAAATCCCCTCTCCCAGACCCTATTAGTCCATACTTGTTGTAATCATCCTGTATTTACTTTGCATTTGTTTATATTTGTTCATGTTATTTACCCTATTAGAGTATAAGCACCTAGAAGGTAGGGGAAGTTCCATTTTTGTTTTTGTATGTCCATTAGCTAGTTTAGTAAGTATCTGGTACATTTGTTCAGTTGTTTCACTCTTCATGTTGCCTGACTCTTCACGACCCCACTTGGGGATTTTCTTGTCAAAGATATTGGAGTGATTTGCCATTTCCTTCTCCAACTCATTTTGCAGATGAAGAACTAAGGTAAACAGGGCTAAGTGACTTGCCCCAGGGTCACATAGCTAGAAAGTGTCTGAGAGTGGATTTGAACTCATGAAGAGGAGTCTTCCTGATTTCAAGTCAAGTACTCTATCTACTCTACTAACTAGCTGCCCCATCTGGGTCACAGCAAGTAGCTAATTAATGATTATTGATTAATTGCAGCTGTACTTCAAATTTTTTTCTTTGTTGTGATGATTATTTTAGTCCAATACTTCTAACCTTTGGACCTCCAGTTAGGGATATCAACTTAGTGAAATGATGATTCTGTCCCCTGTTTGCACAGAAACATCCCAGCCATCACCAAGCTGCCAGGACTATGACAGGGGTGGGGAAGGGTAAGTACAACAAAAAAGAAATGTATTTTCCAAAAACTCCATAGAAATACACTTTTTGATCTTGCTAGCAGAGCTATTCCAGAAAATCTGCAACATGTTTTTTCCGTCTCTGTTTCATTCAGACCTAACTCCTAACCTCATGTGTTGGGTTACAATTTTAATGTCTTTGAGTTCCTTCAGGACTATGTTCTTTGCTGGATGATAATTTATGTTAATAGTTTATCAGGTAAATTAATCTCTGCTAAATGAATCACAAAATCAAAGAATTTTAGAGCTGAAAGAAACGTTAGAGATAATTCAATCTAACTTCCTAATTTTATATATTAAGTTAAGGTTGAAACAGTTTAAATAATTTTCTTAAGTTCATATAACTTATTAGTGATAGTCAGGTCTATGACACAGAAATTTTGACTATCATTCAGTGCTTTTTCAATTCAGCTAACTGATGAGTTCCCTAGCAAACACATTTTCCCATAAGGCACTGATGACTCTAAAGGCAGGAGTTGCAGTCACTAGCAGCATGGAGAGCTTGTTTGACATATGAGTCAGTGGAAAAAAATGTTGATCCTGGAATCACAGAAACTGAGCTTAAATCTTACTTATGATATTTGCTACCTGTGTAACCATGGGCTTCAGTTTCATTTGTATAATGAGCATTAGACTTGCTAACCTTCTTTCCATATTTATTTTTCTTTTGGGAAATTCCAGTCCTGTAGGTAGCTATGTACTTTGTTTTCTTGAAATTCACAGAGGCCTAGAATTTGTAATAGGTAGGGAAACTTAGCAATTCTTTAG
Organism: Potorous gilbertii; assembly: GCA_028658325.1. NCBI lineage: Eukaryota > Metazoa > Chordata > Mammalia > Diprotodontia > Potoroidae > Potorous > Potorous gilbertii. Next base: position 333,940,679 of record CM053770.1, on the reverse strand, counting down.
ACCAATCCATGCAAAATATGTATGACAAGTGGCTTTCCAGCTTGAGGATCTCTAAGAATGGAAGACCTACTACCACTTGAGGCAATACATTCCACTTTTGGACAGCTCTCATAATTAGGAAGTTTCTCTTGATATCAAACTGTAATTTGCTTCTGAAATGTCCACCCCATTATTCCTAGTTCTGTGTCCTAGGATCAGACTGGACAAATCTGAGCCCTCCTCCTCATGTTAGCCCTGGAATACTTGAAGACAGCTATCATTCCTTCCCCTCTTTCTTTGCCACCATCCATAATCCAAATTTTCTCTTCCATAGTCTAAATTATTCAGTTCCTTCAACCAATCCTCATAAGGCATAGATTCAAGACTCTTCACTATCCTGATCCCCTTCACTTTTCTCTTCAGCTTATCAATTCTTTCTTGAATTGTAGAGCCAAGAACTGGACACAATATCCTAGTTAAAGTCTGACAAGGACAGGGTACAATGGGACTATTGAATCTTACTTCTGGAAGCTGTGGTTTTCTTAGTGCGACTCAATATTTCATCTGTGTTTTGTTCACTCATATTGCACTTACTGTCCACTAAAACCTCTATATTTTTTTAGAACAACTACTGTCCATCCATACTTCCTTTATCTTGAACTTTCAAAGCTGACTTTGTGCAACTTTTACCTTTATGTCTATTAAAATTTACCTTCCACTATTAGCTACAGTTTCCTGTTTTGTGTCATTTGCAAATTTAATAAACATACCATCTCTGCCTTTATCCAAGGAAGTCATGATTCTTAAACAATAGTCTGAAGTGGTTGCTACAGGTATTTTAATCCTCATTTGCACACAAAGAAGCCATGATTCAGTGGGGCTAAGTATCTTGTCCATGGTCACATTGCTGGAGAGTATCAAGGGCTGCATTTGAACCCAGGCCATCCATCCTTTTCCACTATAACTGCTTCTTTGAGAGCAGAACCTTTAGTTTTTATACACATTCTTCCTTCCCTTCCAGGATTACTGCTTGTATTGCTATTGGGACTCTGTTATTAGTGGTATTTCCCCTCAGGGCTGGAAGTATAAACAAGTCAGACCTTTGTGCATTTTGCTGGGTCGCTCTTCTGGTTATTACTCAAGATTTCTAGGAATGAATGAGCTCAAACAATGATACCCCCACACCTCAATGTCTCAGAGGGGTTATAGAAACATCTAAACAAGACTCCTTTCAAATTACCCAAGATAAAATCTGAGCAAGGGAAGTGCCATTCAAGTAAACTCATGCCCATGGAGCTGTTTCTTACCCTGGTAGGCTTATCTTTCGAGTAATAGATTGTAGGTAGCCAGAGGGGATTGTGAACTTGAGTCTATTGTGAAACAGTGTGGACAGCTCGAATTGTCCTAAGGGACTAGAAAATGTGCATTGTGGTAACTACCCAACCAATAAAAACTGATAAAAGGACTCATTATTAGTCAGTTACTTTAGTCATTACCATCCTACAGCATGAAAAAAATGTGGGGCTGACTGACAGGCCTGTCAAAGGCTGACCCAGAGGGGAGATGTAGTGCAACCAAGATTGGGTCTATACTTAGGGAATAGCACTGTTGTCAGTCTAATTAGAATGAATTTCTTCCCATCAATCCGGATTGATTCAATATTATTTGTATGTATTACCACATTGTTTTTCACCTATACTAATGAACTGGTTACATTTTGCTAATGAGTAATTCCCCTCAGCTTCTCAGACAGTCAAACCAAATAATTAATTTCAAGTCCCTCTGAGTGAATTTATTGGCCAAGTCCAGGCCTGTGTAAGGAAGAAATTTAATAATGTAAGATGAATCTGCTCAATAGAAATCATTTTTATCACTTGCTAAAACCTCCAGCAGACTGACAGGTGTGCTTTCTATGAGTTAGACTGGCAGAAATTATATCGTAATCTCTAAGAGGCTATAATAGGTTTAGAGCTCTTTTCCAACTCGGAAAGGTATTGATGCATCATGCTCTCTCTCCCTTGCTCCCTCTCTCTGGAAAGTGTGAACTCATGTCAGCCTTCATTAGTCCCTCACTTTATCTCTGGATAACCCCATATAATATAGCAGGTTACCAAGCAACCAACAGCTGTCACTGAGTGTGTCTGTGGCAACTGCACCTCCTGATATGTCCTGTCATGATGTCTCCTGTTAAGTTGTCAAGATCAGGGGAATAGTGTGGTTGCCATAGTCACTCCCTGAAATGGCCTTTGGTTGATGGCCTGAGTATATGTTGCTTGGCTTTCCAAGTAAGGTGAGCAATAGGCTGATATGGGCTGCCATTTGTTAATTAAGGAAGGTACACCTTGGGGGGGGATGCACTAATTCAGGCATTACTTGCTTAAATATTTCATTCCTCTGAAACTTGAAAAGTCTGAGGGGAAATGCTATTCTATACATATTGGGTTAATTTGGGCCTCATTCAGATTTTTTTTCCATTAAGTATGTGTATGTATAGCATTCCTTTACAAATAAAAATCACATTATTTACATCCTAATTACTTTTAAGTGAATTCTGCCTCAATCCATCATGGACAAGGAAAGTGTTCCCACTAGCTTACATCCTTGGGAACATAACTTCTTTGAGGATATAGCGAGTTGTTCATTTCTTGTCACTGTATACAAGGATGGTAGTGTCCCAGCAGTCTCATCTTTAATATGGAAGGACAGCACAGATGCACCGGTGCAGCAACCGGCCCAGAGGCTGATCATAGGAGCTGAGGCTGAAGATAGGGGAAAGAGGTATGTGGGAACGAGGTAAAAGGGTTACAAATAATGGGCCAATTTTGTGCTCTGGGCTGGTGAGATGTTACTGTATTGCATTAAAGTGGAACATATTAGGCTAAGATTTTGTTTAAAAGGATAGAGTGAGCAGTGACTTGTGGAAGCAGACTTTCACTTTTATTCATTGATAACCATAAGGATCAATACATTAATTGATCAATATGTATTTTAAAGTCTGTTATTTTCCAGATACTGTGCTAGGGATACAAAAGCAAACATGAAACAATTTTTACCCCTAAAAGATTTCACATTCTATAGATAGAGATAAAATATGTACATTTGAAAATGAAAAATGTGTTCAAAAGGAAGACAAATTAGTTTCCTAAGAGAGGGGAGGCAACTTAAGGGTTTAAGAAAGACCTAATGTAGGAGATGGTTCTTGAGTTGAACTTTGATGGGAACTAATAAGTCTGAGGCTGAGATAAGAAGTGGGTGCATTCCAGCCTTGGGAAATGATCTTTGCAGAGATATAGAGAGGAAAGGTGGAATGTCACACCTGAGGAACAGTAAAAAGCTAAGTTTGTCTAAAGACTAGAAAGGTAAGTGGGAACTAGGTCTATTGAACATGGGAGTGGCATGGCTGGATCTGCATTTTAAGAAGATTTGAGCCAGGTTTGGCTATAAAAACCCAAAATGTCTAGGATGAAACATCATTACATTTCTCTCTCTCTCTCAACTCCCTTTTACTTCCTATATAGGAATAGTTATAATATAATTCTAGCACACATGCATGGTAATTACTCATCATTGATTTAATAGTGACTCATGGTCTATAATTTCACCCCTTCACTCCCCCATATAAGTCTTCTGATGCAACAAGTTACTAGGGAACTGTTTTCTTTGCATGATAACTTAGACAGTTGAGTCAGGGCTAATCTAATGAACAGTTGGCCATGTAAGGTGCCATATTTGAAGGACTCAAGGAATTCCTCTTCCTTCTCACTTGAAAATATTTTCTTTAATGGACTATAATGGTTAGATATTTGATGACTTTGAGTTATGACTTTGTGTTTTCAAAAGTTTTTTGATAAAATACAAATACCACGTCATAGGGGTGAAATATTTATTTTGGAAAGCATTTTCAAGGCCCTCAGAAGACGAAGCTCTGGACAGTTATATACAATTTATGGTTTATGAAATATTTTCTCGAACAACAGTGTGACATAGAAAATACATTATTCTCATTTTACATAAAAGGAAGCAGACTGACAGATTGACTTATCTGAAATCATGTAGTTAGTAAGTGTTAGAGAAAGGGTTTGAAATTGGGTCTTCTGACATCACATCCATCACACTTCTCATTAAACCAATTATATATGAACTTGCCAGGAAACTACATGAGATTTTGCAGATGACTCCAAAGTCATTTGTCCATCCATATCCACTATAAACTTTAACTCTAAAAGAGTAATTATATATATACATATGCACATACATATATACAAATACCATCATCCATTCATTAACTAAATCACCTTCCATCCTGTTTTGAACATGGCTTCCATCATATCCTATGGGGAACTAGTGGCACAGTGGAGAGATCAAGGAAGACTCATCTTCCTGAGTTTAAATCTGGCCTCAGACACTTACTAACTATGTGACCCTGGGCAAGTCACTTAAGCTAATTTGCCTCAGTTTCTTCATTTGTATAAACTGGTGAAGGAACTGGCAAAACCATTCCAGTATCTTTGCCAAGAAAACTCCAGAAAGGGGTCCCAAAGAGTTGAACATGACTGAAAAAAGACTGAATACCACCACATCCATATTCTAAATTTTCCAGATGGGGTGAAGAAACTTAGGTCATATATAAAAATAACAAACCGGGGTGTGTTTGTAACATTATGCATATAAACATACCTATGTTACTATACGATTAGTGGAGTCAGATAGTCTTTCAGTTTCAAATACTTGGTGTTCTATTTCAATCTGGGCTGTCTAATCTTCACTCTCTGTTCTTTACCTTAACCCTGGCTTTGTGACAATTTTTGTTTTCTCCTGTTTTAGCTCTCTCGCTAACTCAACGCAGTTATACTTTTAATAAACATCTATTCTAGACCTAGTGTAGTGGGATACAGCACCATGGGTACAAAAACAACAGCAACAACAACATAAAAATGAAAACTATTCCATGAAACTTAAATTGAAATAATTTTCTCCAATTTTCCACTTTATCATCGCATTCTCCATCCTTGGGCTGTACCTTTCAGGCACCCCTAGAAAGGGATGTCTAATAACTGATTGCCTTTTCTTGGTGATCAGCACAACTTTGAGGTACTCTCTTATCCTTCCTCAAAGTAGAATGGAAAATTCTGCTGCCACTTGATCCTTTGAATAAAGTAGCCAAACTCCAAGAAAGGACATAGTCCTCCAGGTCCAGGTGGATCAAATCTAACTTGAAGATATGACTTTGTATGATCCAGTAGCAACTTTCGAAAAAGAAAACACATGACTTTGAGAGCAGATTCATTGCTTCTTCTTTCAGGCCTACTAAACAATTATGAAACATACAGATAATGCTTTTTTTGCTTAAACCTTGGCATTCCTGAAATTGTTATCCTGGGGCTTCCTTCCAAAGTGGATTCAGGGGGTTTGAATTTTCACAGGCCCTAGAATATTACTTACATATTTCAGTACTTTTATAGATTTCATCTTGTGGGTAGTCCCTCCATAGGTAGAGTCCATCCCATTCATGCCTTCTTATCCTTTGTGTTTTTTTGATTATGTCTGTCCATAAATCCTCAATAAAGGGATCTTTCCAACATATGGAAAGTCTTGTCTTCATCCTTCAATATTTAGTTGATGCCACTGAAGTATATGGATTATTAGTGTTATCCCATACTACCTATTAGACATCTAGAACTGTATTTCCCATATACTTCTTAAACTAAGAAGTTTTAAAATGGACTCATATCTCCATTCTTTTCTAAACCTTTCCTTCTTTGCATGATAGCTTAGGCAGTTGAGTCAGGGCTAATCTTATGAACAATTGGTCATGTAAGGTGCCATATTTGAAGGACTCAAGGAATTCCCCTTCCCTCCCACTTGAAAATATTTTCTTTACTGGACCATAATGGTTAGATATTTGATGGCTTTGAGTTATGACTTTGTGTTTTCAAAAGTCTTTTGATAAAATACAAATACCATGTCATAGGGGTGAAATATTTATTTTGGAAAGCATTTCCAAGGCCTAAATTCTTCCTAAATTCTCTACCACCATAGAGTAAGCCACTGTACATCTAATAACCCAAGCTCAAAATATATATGTGTCAACCTTGACTCTTTGCCACTTTTTACTCCCATACCCCATCCAATCATTTGTCAAGTCCTGTAAATCTCTGCAAATTTCTTGTACATGCTCCTTTCTTTCTAACACTGTCACCATTCTGGTGCAGGCATTCATCATCACCTCATCCCTGGATTATTGCAATAACCAGTCGATTGGTCTCCCTGCCTCAAATCTTTCTCATTCTAATCCTTTCTTTATCCAACAGTTAAAATGATCTTAAAATGTAGGTCTGAAGAGAAAGAGCCAAGATGGTGGAGTAAAGGCAGGGACTCATCTGAGCTCTCTCTCAAATCACTCTAAATACCTTTAAAATGACTCAAAACAAATTTTAGAGCAGCAACAAAAAGACGGAGTAAAAACAAATTCCCAGCCCAAGATAACATGGAAGACTGGCAGGAAAGGTCTATTGCATCAGGGTGAGAAAGGAGTGCAGTCTAGCACAGGCCATACCAGTGTGGAGTAGGCCCCAGTGCAGACAGGGATCCAGCAAAACTGGAGCAGACCTGGAGCGACTGGAATCACTTATAGCAGTGGTGGTTTCCAGATCTCTCAGCCCATAGATGACAAACACAACTTAGAAAATTATAATGATAATTTAAATGAGAAGACGTTTCCTATTCATTAATAGGCTTACGTGACCTACTTAAGTCACATGGAAGACTAAGTCACATGTGGAACTGGAAGGGTGGAGCAGAATTGGGAGGAAGTTGGTGAAAGCAGTTAGGGGTAGAGGAAAGAGAACACAGGTAGGCACAGATAGTCCTGTGAGTGTTTCTGTGTGGGAAAGCCCCAGCAGGAGCAGGGGGAAACTTGGGGAATGGCTTTATCCCCTGCAGAAATAATGTGTATTGACTTTTTGGTTACTATGACAGATTTGGCTTTCTGGTGTTGGAATTTGGCTTCCTGCTATTTGAATAAATATTTTCCTTCTGCCATCTATATGGAGAGTCTGTTACACTTTGAAATTCAAAACTATTTTAGAATATTCATAGCTACCCTTGGTGATGTGAATATTGCCTTGGTGACACAAAGGTCAGCAGGAAAGGTTTATTGCACCAAGGTGAGAGTGGAGCACAGTCTAGCCCCAGCCTTGCTAGAACAGCCCTGGTCCCAACAAACCAGAAACTAGCCCTGGGAGTGACTGAATTAGCACCAGCAGCAACAGTGTCAGTAGCTCTCAGTCCACAGATGGTAAGGGGGGTCAAACAATTGGTCAGAAGGAAATTACAGTGTTCTTTGTGCTATCACTGAGGCAGACTTCTCCTGTTTTGCCCATACTTGGATCCAGGACCTGGGGGGGGGCAGTTGTAGGGTGAGGAGGAGAACCAGCAAAGTAGAGCTTGCAGCCAAAGAGGAAGGGGGATGCTTCTCAGAGTTCCAGGGCAGAAGAGTGCTTGTGGTCTCTCAAGACCAGAGCACAAGCCAGGAGAGAAGGAAACACCTCTCCTTAGATCATACCACATTGGAAGAACTAAAAACTTACAGGCCCTTAAAAGTATCTCTGAAAACAACTACATAAACCCCTTGAAACTTGGGACAGTGCACTCTTCACCCTGGAAGCAGAGCCCTACTTTAACAAAGACATAAAAGTCAACTAATAAGCTGGGAAAATAAGCAAACCACAAGAAGAAAAACAAAACTCGGACTACTGAGAGTTACTATGGTGACAAGGAAGATCAAACCACCAGACTCAGAAGACAACAAAGTCAAAGCTCCTACATCCAAAGCCTTCAAGAAAAATATTTATTGGTCTCAGGCGTTGGAAGAGCTCAAAAAGGATTTTGAAAATCAAGTAAAAGAGGTAGAGGAAAAACTGGGAAGAAAAATAATAGTGACACAAGAAAATCATGAAAAATGAATCAATAATTGGTAAAGAAGACAAAAAATACTGAAGAAAATAACACTTTAAAAAACAGACCAGAGCAAGTCATCAAAGAAGTCCAAAAAACCAAAGAGGAGAAGAAAGTTGTAAAAAGCAGAAACGGCCAAATGATAAAGGAGGTTGTATAACCAGGCAGTATTCACTGAGGATGGCTATGAATATGCTGGCATAGCTTTGAATCACAAAGTATAAAAGACTCTCCATACAGAAGGCAGAATAAAAACATTTATTCAGTCACCAGAAAGTCAAATCTCCAAACCAGAAAGTCCAATCAGACATAGCAGTCAAGAAGTCAATACACATTAGTACTGCTGGGGACAAAGGCATTCCAAAGTCTTCCCCCCCACTCCCCCATGCTGGGGCCTTCTCAAAAGTAAACACTCCCAATGCTTGCTCTGCCTGACAGTCTGCATCCTCTCTTATCCTTCCCAACCACTCTCACTAACTTCCTTCTGTTTCTGCTGCAACCTTCCTGTTCCATCTGTTCAGCAAACTGCTCCCATCACATGTGACTTAGGCTTCCAGGTGATTTAAACAGCTCACATGGGCCTATTAATAAATGGGGAAGATCTGCCCATTTAAATTACCCTTACCAAGGTTCAAAAGGTCACTGAAGAAAATAATTCTTTGAAAATTAGAATGGAGCAAATGGAAGCTAATGACTTTATAAGGAATCAAGAAATAATAAAACAAAATGAAAATAATAAAAAATGTGAAGTATCTTATTGGAAAAATAACTGACATGGAAAATAGATCCAGGAGAGACAATTTAAAATTATTGAACTTCCTGAAAGCCATGCTCAAATAGAGAGCTTAGACATCATCTTTCAAGAAATTATTAAGGAAAACTGCCCTGATATTCTAGAACCAGAAGGCAAAATAGAAATAATCTTTCAATTACTTCCTGGAAAAGATTTCAAAATGGAAACTCCTAGAAATGTTATAGCCAAATTCAAGAGTTCCCAGGTCAAGGAGAAAATATTGCAAGAAGCCAGAAAGAAACAATTAAAGTTTTATAGAGTCACAGTCTGGATAACACAAGATTAATCAACTTCTACGCTAAAAGATCAGAGGGCTTGGAATATGATATTCTGAAAGGCAAAGGAGCTAGAATTACAACCAAGAATCACCTACTCAACAAAACTGAGTGCAATTTTTCAGGGGAATAATAAATATTCATGAGATAGAAGACTTTCAAGCATTCTTGATGAAAAGATGAATAGAAAATTTGATTTTCAAATACAAGACTGAAGAGAAGTATGAAAAAGTAAATAGAAAGGATAAGCATAAGGGATTTAATAAGTTTAAACTGTTTACATCACTACATGGGAAGATTATATTTGCAACTTATAAAACCTTTCTCATTATTAGGGTAGTTAGAAGGAGCATATATAAACAGAAGGCACAGGTGTGAATTGAATATGAAGGGATGATACCTAAAAAATAAAATTAAGGGGTAAAAGAGAAGTGTACAGGGAGAAAACAAAAGGGAGAGGTAGAATGGGGGTAAATTATCTCACATAAAAGAGACAAGAAAAAACTTTTGCAGTGCAGGGGAAGAGTGGGAAGTTGAGGGGGAGTGAATGAACCTTACTCTCATCAGAACTGACTCAAAGAGAGAATGATATACACACTCATTTGGGTATAGAAATCTATCTTACCCTTCAGAAGAGTGGCACGGGAGAGGCTGAGGGGATAATAGAAGGGAGGGTAGACTGGGGGAAGGAATAATCAGAAGCAAACACTTTTGAGGAGGGACCAAGTCAAAGGAGAGAATAGAATCAATGATGGTGAGGTGAATAGGATGGAAGGAAATATGGTTAGCAATAGTAACTGTGAAAAACAATTTGAAATAAGTTTCTCTGATAAAGGTCTCATTTCTCAAACATATAGGGAACTGAGTAAAATTTGTGAAAATAAGAGCATTCCCTAAATGATAAATGATCAAGAGATATGTTCAGTTTTCAGATGAAGTTATCAAAGCTATCTATAGCCATATGAAAAAATACTCTAAATCACTGTTGATCAGAAAAATACCAATTAAAACAATTCTGAGGTACTACCTAATATGTATTAGTTTGACTAATAGGACGGAAAAGTTAAATATAGATGTTGGAGAGAATGTAGGAAAAATGAGACTCTAGTGCATTTTTGGTGGAGTTGTTAATTGATTCAACCATTCTGTAGAGCAGTTTGGAACTATGCCATGCATATCCTTCAAACTAGTGGATGCCACTGCATCCCAAAAGAGATAAAAAAAACGAAAGGGAAGAGCACTTCTATATACAAAAATATTTATAGCAGCTCTTTTCTGGGGGGTGAAGAATTAAAAGCTAAAGGGAAGTCCATCAATTGGGAAATGGCCTGAATAAATTGTGGCATGTGATTATGATGGCATACTCTTGTACTACTATAAGAAATGATGAGCAAGATGCTCTCAGAAACACCTGAAAAAACTCACATGAGCTGTTACAAAGTGACATGTGTTGTGTACAAAGTAACAGCAATATTGTAACATGATCAGCTGTGAATGACTTAGCTATTCTCAGCACACAACAATCCCAGACAACTCTGAAGGACTTACAATGAAAAGCACTGTCCGTCCCCAGAGAAGGAACTGTTGGTGACTGACTACAGATTGAAGCATACTTCTTATTTTACTTTCTTTATGCTTCTTGAGTTTTTTCTTATATACATCTTTCACAACATGACTATTATGAATATGTTTTGCATGACTACACATGTATAACTTATGTTGAATTGCTTGCATTCTCAATGGGGGTGGGAGGGAGGAAGAGAGAGAATTTGGAATTCAAAGTTTCAGAAATGAATTTGAAAAATTCTTTTGCATATAGCTAGGGAAAAATAAAATATTAAATAAAACTAAAAAAAATGTAGGTCTGACTTTGCCTAAGTCAGTGGCACTCTGTGACCTGCAGGAACAAATAAAATTCTCTATTTGGCTTTCAAAGCCTTTATAATCTGTCCTTTTCCTTTTTCAGTTTTCTTACAATTAACTTCCCTACCCCATCTACACCACTCTGTCCTCCCCCTTCCAATTTTATAATCCAGTAACATTGGCCTTTTCTCTGGTCCTGTTACATGATACTCTATTTTCCTATTCCATGCCTTTTTCCTAGCTGTCTCTGTCCCTTTGTCTCTCATCTCTGCTTCCTAACTCTGCTGGCCTCCTTTAAGCCTCAGCTAAAGTTGCCCTTTCTGCAAAAACCTTTTCTGATCCTCCTTAAAACTAGTGCCTTTTCTCTAAGACTATATCACTAAACTGTCCTGGATATATCTTATTTGTGCAAAGTTGTTTGCATATCGTCTCCACCTGTGAACTCTTTGAGAGGAGGGACTGTTTTTTTGCTTTCTTTGTGTCCCCAACAGTACCCAGCACATAGTAGGTCCTTACTAAATACTGATGACTTGACGCGCCGAGTGACTACTACATGAGTGACCCACTTCTTTTTCTGCTCATATATGACGTTGCTGTCTTTTCCCTCTTTTCTCCAGTACAGGTCATAGTTGGTAATACAATGAAGTCTGCTCACATTCTATATGCATCTATTTTCTGTTTTAAACTAATTTTGTGACTTATTGATCAATATGGAGAGCTCCCAAAGATGAAATTCTTCTTTACTAACGCAGATTGGCATCTTGTCTGCAAATTATAGCTTTAGAAATTGTCTATAGCAGAGGTGTCAGACTTACCCACCCCAAGCAGGCTTCAAACTCCAGTGTGGATGAATCAGTTTAAAGTATCATTTGGAAATGTTTCTCAGAAACGGTAATAATATAACATGGTTATTGTTACTTTGTGGGGTTTTTTCTAACTCAATTTGCAACATGGAGGTATCATTTTCTATTCGTGTTTCACTGAGAAGAGACTTCCCAGGGTCACAAAGACAGTATATATTAGAGATGGGACTTGACTTCAGGTTTTCCTGATTCCAAGAGGGCCAGTTTGCCATCCACTATTCTATACTGCTGTTGACGATTTTTATTTTTGCCAACTGCAATCTTATTTCTTCAAGGAGTAACATAGTTCATGATTTTTAATTATATAAAATCACTAGGAGAGATTATTAATGTTTTTAAAATTTACTTTTGAAGTAAGGAAGAAATAATTGAAAGCACTACAATGTTTTCCCATAATATTTTCCCTTTTATTTCTGGAACATTTCAGTATCTCTTTATAATGCTGTGTTTGTGTGTGTGTGTGTGTGTATGTGTGTGTCTATAGTTTAAAAAATTATTAAGTTCTCATTTATACTCTAAAAAAATTTTGAAAACCTAAGAGAGTTTTTTTATGTTATTATGTCTAAAGATATTTACTGAAAGTAAGTCTTTAAAATATATATGAATTCATTTAAAATGACAATATGAAAGTCATTGCATTAATATAAATGATATTTTTATGAAATATAATTATATTTTTTTAAATTAAAAAGTGACATATTTTACATATTTTTGCATATCTCTTTCATTTCTGTCTCAATAGAAGTCAGAAGAATTCTCATATTTACTTCTACATTCAGTCTCTTAAAATACAGTGTTTTGGTTGAAATATATGAAAAAAATCCAGCCATACACACATTTATATATATATATGTATATATATACACACATATGCATATGTATGTGTATGTGTATATATATAGGAAAGCAATAAGTATTTTAATAAATAAATAACTTTTTTGGTGTTATGAAAGTAGATCATTTTGATCTCATGGACCCCCTTAAAGGATCTGAGACTCTTCCAGATCGTCTGATTACACTTTGAGAACTGTTGACTATAACTGTACAGGTGTCACACTCTAAATTGCATTTCTTACTTGATCAGGTGAATCAAAGTAATTATAATCATATATTTTAGTAACAACAATAGCTTATGAATATATACAACTTGATCATCTATAGTGCTTTCTTCACAACAACGAGAGGTGGATGACATCAGTATTTTTTTCCCCATTTTAGAGAGGAAGAAACCAAGGCAGGAGATTAAATAGTTTGAGTCACAGTTACATAATAAAGCTCAGAGCCAGGAATGAAACCAGCCCTTCTGACATCAAACCCACTGCTCTTTCCACTTTCTAACCCCTAACAATTTGTGCCCATCATTTTTTTTTCTTTTTTTTTAGGTAAAAAGAAAGAAATCCAATCACAAGTATATGTATATTCACCTGTTATTAAACTTCCTATTCAAACAGACAATAGGGATATTGGCAGGCTGAAAATAAAAACAAACAGACATCTCACATGTCTCAGAGGCCAGATTTATCTTTTAGAGGCTAAAAGGATTGGAGTGTTTTAAATAATTCCTTGAGTGGTGTCAAAAGTTTCTTTAGATCTTTACCCCCTTTTTGGATTCGCTTAAAAATTGAATGATGCATGGAGGGACTTTTTTTGTGCACAAAGGCAAGTCTTTATATACTTATGTGCTTAAAAGTCAGCCTTACCAAACAATGCACTTATTGTTTGAATTGTTATCCTGAGGCAGAATGAAAAATATGAGGAATTTTTCTTCATTATGCTTGGAGCATTTCTCTTACTCTACATGAAAGGGGACTAATAGCTGGCATTGCTTTATTCTCTCTCTCTTCCAAGTGTTCTTTTAGGAGAATGCTAACATATTAACAGTGAGTTAGAGATATAGCCTGATAGAAAGGATTAGAGATTGAAATGTAGGAGGACCTCAAGGTCATCTAGTCTGACAACCTTGTTTTATAGGAAAGGAAACTGAGGCCCAGAGAGAGGAAGTGACTTACCTATGGTCACACAGGTATCATCAGTGCTGCGATTTGAACACAGGCCATCTGATGACAAATCCTTTGCCATTTCCACTATGCCATGCTGTGAGATCTGGCAAGCTAGGTCACTCAATGGGTGAGCAGGCTGGACTTGAAGTCAGGAGGTCCTGAGTTCAAATTCTGCCTCAGACACTTCCTACTTCTATGACCCTGAGCAAGTCTCTCAGCTTCAGTTTCTTCATCTGTAAAATGGAGATGATAACAGTACCTACCCGACAGGGTTGTTGTGAGAAATAAATAAAATAACACATGTATAACAGTTTGCAAACCATAAAATGTTATATGAATGCCAGATATTATTATAATTTTCTGACTTCTAGTACAGATTTCATAGCCTTGTAGAGTGTTTGGAAAAGTCAGTTCATGGCATTATACCTCATTTTCTTTATTTTGAAAAGAATATTTCTAATTGTATTCGATTGTTGAGGGACAGCAGGATTAATGTTCAAGATGAGCTAATAACTTTTGGTTTTTTTAGCTCTGTCTTTTCATCAAGGTGGGAAACTCCTTGAGTGGAAAAATGCCCTTTACCTATTCAATTGCAATCTTAGTGAGTTGTCTGCAGTGGTACTTGGAAAATGGAGGCAGGGCATCGAGATTATCATTTATCCTTGGTCACATGGCTAGGACGTGTCAAAGGCAGAACTTGACCCCAATTCCTCATGATTCCAAGGCTGCCACTCTAACTGCTCTATCACTCTATCTGCTGTATTATGTGTGGGAACATGAAATTTCATCAATAATATAGCTGAAACTTTTCCTAGAAATCAAATATCGGGTTATAATCAGATTTTACAATATGAATATTAGTCTTTCTTGCTGGGGGATGCTAAGGACAGATGAGATCATCTAGGTGAAATTGACTCCATCACTTACTTCAATGTCAGCCACTTCAAAGATAAAGCAGCTAGGTAGGCACAGAGGATAGAACTCCAGACATAGAGCCAGGAAAACCTAAATTCAAATCTGACCTCAGAGACTTTCTCTCTGTGTGACTCTGAGTAAGTCATCTAATCTCTGGTTTCTTAATCTGCAAAATGGTAGTAATAACACCCAACTCACAAGTTGTTATGAGGAACAAATCAGATAATTCTAAAACACAGTGTCTGGCACCTAGTAAGCACTAGATACATGTAAGCTAGTATAATTATTAATAGTAGCATCTATCTCTCAGGGTTTTTGTGAAGATCAAAAATAATTTTAAAGTGCTTAACATGGTATCTGGTGTATAGAAAGCTTTATGTAAATGTTAGTTATTGTTATCAATATTTAACAAACATTTATTATGCACTTACTTTGTGCAGAGAGCACAAAACACACAGATAGGAATTGTGGGAAACAATTTAGATAACCTAGTGTCCCTGCCTCAGAGAGATTACATTATAGTAGGGAGATGCCTCAAACAGAGATAACTACAATATATGCATGATAAGGAAATTAAAGAGGGATAAATCAAAGGTGGATAAATTTAAAGTGGAGGTGAGCAGGGTAAAGGGAAAGTAAAAACAAGGATGATAAGGGAAACTTGATGAAGAGGTGGGTCCATTCAAGTTATGCCTTAAGGATGAATTGGGATTCAACAGTCAAAGAAGGGAGAGGAAAATATTCAAAGTAGAAGGAATAGCATAAGGAAGTAATGAGTATGGGGAAACGGTATGTTTTGGGGTAGGAAATACGTAAATTGGGGAGAATGGATAGATAGAGAATAGTTAAGATAAGAATGGATTGGTAGGTGGTGTCACATTGCAGAGATCCTTGAATGTGAGCTAAAGAAATTGGAAAAAAGTTTTAGACAAAATGAAACTAGTACTATTTTATATACTCTATACTGCCTCTTTAAAAATTCTTGGTGCTAAAAGGTAATCAACAGGGAATGCTTAGAAAACACAGGCCAGAAAACATATTCATTGAAGAAATGTACAGTTAATACTTAATTATTCAAAGGTTGGATAGCCAGACTGTGGATCATACAGACCTCCTTACTTCTCCTCCTTTCTCATGCTCCCTGCCCTCCCGAACCTTGACCAGACAAGGGAAATAAAAGGCGGAGAAACTCAGATCAGTCGATTTTGTTTCTTGTTAATATTCTTGGCAAAAGGTGATGGTGAGTGGTTGGGGTGAGGGTGGAGAAAAAGATGGCTTGAAACTATTGCATAAAATGAGATTTGGTAGGTTGTTTGTAGAGTTCAATGACTTGTCTCTGCCCTTTGTGACTCTTCATATCACAGAGAGCTCTTATTGATCAGGAACTAGTTGGGAAAACAAGAATAAAGCATATAAAAATCAGTCTTAAACCACACACTTTAAAAAACAAATCAAAAGTAATGAATCCCAGTAGGAAAAGGAAGAAGAATTAAAAGTCGAACATATCTAATCCAACAGCAGATTCTATTCTCAGGAAACAGATGTATCTTGTCTGATGCTAACACACAGCACTCCATCTCCTATCTCCAGGCCTTTGGACTAGCCTTGCCCCAAGCTTGAAATGCATTCTCTCCTCTCCTCCTCTTCATACAATTCTTTACTTCCTTCCTGGTGTAGATCAAGTATCCTTTTCTTTATGAAACTTTTCTGATTAGTGTCCTTTCTTGCTAATTACCATGTAATCTAATCCTTCACTTATTCTGTGTATACTAACACATGTGCAGGTTGTCTCTCCTAACATAATATAAATTTCTTAAGAGGAAACATTATTTCGTGTTTTGCCTTGATATCCCCAAGGCCTAATACAGTCTCTGGCATACATAAGGCACTTAGTAAATACATGTTGATTGATTGACCCCACTGAGCAAATCTTGAGGATGTTAGTATCATAGGACATACACTAGCAGGGCAAGAAGGGACCTTCAAAACCGTTTAGTCTCACTTCCTTTACAGAAGAAGAAACACTCCCTCCTCTTGGTTAGGTCATTTATCTTAGAACAAGCTTCTAATGAGGCCATCAGTTACATTCTACTTTTTGTGGATCAATTAATACGTATATTGGCTAGTACTCTTGAAAATGTTTGCAGCTAGTCACAATATAGAATATTAGAATTAGAGAGGTCCTACCTTCACGACCACCATCTAGTCAGTTTTATAGATTAAGAAATCATCTACCCTACCCAAAAATGAAAGGATACACTCTTGATTTAGATTCAGAAACCCACAATCTCTTTCCCTTTCCTCCTCCCAACCCCAACCCATAATCATAGAGGGAGAAAGATAATTTTCTTTCATATTACCTTCTATTTCAGAATCATAGAATTTATGACTTGGAAGACCCATCTAGTTTAAACAATATTTGAGAAAGTATCCCTACCACAACACATCCAACAAATGGTCATCTAAGCTTTACTTGAAGACTTCAACTGAGGGATAATGATAGTATCTACCTCCCAGGGTTGCTGTGATTATGAAATGATTTAATATTTATATAGCACTTTATAAATCTTTAAGTACCATATAATTGCTATTGTTAATGGGTCTCTCCTATTTTACAATTGAAGAAACTGAGTTAGACAGAGGTTAAGTGACTTGCTTAAGGTCACATAACTAATAAGTGCTTCAGATCAGATTTGAACTCAGGTCTTCCTGACTCCAGGCCCAGTATGCAGCCTGGATATCCACTGTATCGCCTCCAAGCTCATTATGGGGCCTATAAACTGTATTACATAGTTGTCTTTCATCAGGGTGCAGGCCCTCATCACTTTATGTCTGAATTATTGCAGTTGTCTGCTGCTTGACCTACCTGACTCGTCTCTTCCCACTCAACTATACCCTTTACTAGAGATCTCTTTCCAAGTTGATATTAAAAGCAACAACAGCACATTAGCATCTTTTCTTTGGGTCCGACTATTCAACTAATTCCAAAGTAAGGTAACCATACCCACATGTCTTCATTTCTTTGATAAAGAAGGCAGGAGAAACTTTGTCAAATGCTTTGCTTGATCTAGGTAAAATATGTCCATGGTATTGTCTGGCCTACCAGACTAAGAAATTTCTTACTATTAACCCCTCTACTTTGGAAGAAGTAGAAGCCAATAAGAAGCCAATTTCAAAGTCTATGAATGGGCTACCTGATCTGGAGCAAGGGCAGGTGCACCAGTATTGATGCAGTTGAGCATAGAATAGTGTCCAATACCAACCTGATTTCTGGTGTCATCACCATGGTCTGATATCAGAATTTGGGTACCAATGGTCCTACAGTAGATGGCAGGATTTGATAAGCACAATTCTGAGTCTCTAATTATTTTATCATGGGGGAAAAAAAGTGCTTATAATGACCTGGATGGACTCAGAGTAATGAATATATGTGTATGTGTGCTTTTGTACATCACAACCTTGTGACCTAGTTATATTAATCAGTTTCCTCTCTTGGTTCTCTGGCTCATACCTCAGTTTCTCTGAGTCTAGGGCCCTGAGTTATCCCTCAAGCCCTTCCAGGGATTATGGTCCTAGACCTGAAATTCAGTCCTCATGATCTGCTGTTGGGCTTCCCTATTGCTGGTTACTCTCCTCCTTAGACTTCCAAACAGAACTGACCATATGACTTCTCTTCTCAATCAACTCTAGTGATTTCTTTTTATCTCTAGGATAAAAATAAATTTATCTGTTTAGGTTTTTTATTAATTTCATTTTTTTCCAATTAACTTTCAAAGTCCTGTACAAGCTGTCTCCGCATATCTTTCCAACTTTTGAATATAACACCACTTACTACATTTTGTAGTCTAAACTAGTCTTCTCTTGATTCTTTACACATGAACTTGTACTTCCCTTTTCTATGCTTTTGGACTGGCTGTCCCACTCATCTAGAATAAATTCTCTCTTTATCTCCACTCATAGGGCCCCTCTCTTCATTTAAGTTCAAGTATCATCTTCTGCAAGAAGTTTTCCTTGATTTCCCCAAATGGTTAGGACCCTTCTTCCCAAACTACATAAGACTGAACATACATAAACACAGGTATAATACACATACATATATGTACATACATATACAATATATTACAAACATATATAGTTATATATGGTTTACTTATATGTATATATACGTATATAGTTATAGTTAGACATTGTTATGCATTTATTGTCTCTTTGCATTAGAATGTAAGGTCTTAGAGTAGAGATTATTTTATTCTTTGTATTTATATACTCAGAATCTAGCATGCTACCTGCTACATAGCGGACATTTAATAAATATTTGCTGATTGACTGGACAGATTGAAGAATGCTGTTTCTCACGCACCTTTTACCACTAACTCTCTGTATGCTCTTGGGTAGATCATGATGCATCCCTGAGCATCAGTTTCCTTATAATAATTGTTAACGATCCTCTTCTACATAGTACTTAAAAGTTTACATTATCTTATTTCTTATTATTTTTTTATCTTCTTATTCTTATCCGTTATTAATACTGTCCATATTTATAAAATCAGAGGATTACACTAGGTAGTTTTAAGCTCCCTTCTGAATGTTAGCTTCTATAATACTAATCTTACCAAACATTTCATTTGCTGTTCACTTGCTACTGGGAATCCCTACACTCCATTCCATTCTTTATCATTTCAGCTTTTGGCCATCAAAATGTACCTTCCCCTGGGCAGAGCACCCCCAGGTAAGGAGAGAGAGGAGAGGAGAGGAGCTGCTACCCACTCATAGGTTGTCCTTCATTCTCAAAGGAGATCATGAAATCAGGATGATGATGACATGACTTACAGCTGAGTTTGATTTGAGTGAGGGAGGGCTATGCAAGATCACCAGCCTCACTTTCTCCTCTCACTTTCTAAAAGCTTTCTTTCTCAAAGACTAAGACTTAAGCCCAATCCACTTTGGAACTCATAGATTGTACAATAGGGCCCTGTCCTCCTAGAACAGAGTGAATATAAATACTAAATAGTAACTATTTCTCTTTTGGCCGGTAACCCTGATTATCTTCCTCTTTCCGTTTCATTTATTTTTTGATTAAAGGGGCCATTCTTTGAATAACTACTTAAAGAGATCTATTCACTGAATGGGCATTATCTCACCCAAAGTGAGAACCTGAAAGGACCTTAGCCCAAAAAAGGTCAGGTTTTCCCACTGAATCCTGGGCCATCTCCAGTCATCTTTATGAATATCTGGTCACTGGACTCAGATGACTCTGGATAAGAAGGTGAGACTGGTAACCTTGCACAGTCCTCCCTCACTCAAATCAAAGTCAACTGTAAGTCATGTCATCATCTACCTGATATCATGGTCCTCTTTGAGAACAAAGGACAAACATAACAACCAACGACACCCTCTTGAACCTGGAATAGTGATCATTTCTTTCATTCCTGACTACCACCCCCACAAAACTCTTCATCTGGGAAAATCACCTGGAATTCACACATCATGAGTCCTCTACCCTTGCAGCCTCTCCCTCCAATTGTATGGCTCCTCCCAGATTCTCCATTTAAGGGGGCATACATGCTAGCCATGTTTCATTCTTCTCTAGAATGAGCAACTCTGGACTTTCACAATTAGCCCTCGTGCTGCATACCTTCGTTCCCCCCACTTCCCTTCAGTTTCTTTTTCTGCGTTATCTTTCCTCTCATAGAATGTAAGCTGCTCAAGGGAAGCATCTTTCTGCTTTTATTTGTATTTTCAGCACTTAGCATAGTGCTTAGTAGTCATAATAAATGTTTGTAACTTGACTGATTTGGTTGCCTAGAGAAATTCATCATTATTGTATGCCAGTTTCATGACAATGCGCTTGCACAGGTTCTTGAGTTTTCCAGTCACCAACAGAGTAAAGTTGGGCCATGTGCTTGCTCCCAAGCTTTTTTAGGATGATGTTTTTGGTAATGTTGTCAGAAGTCTTCAATGAAGACAAAAATGACAGCAAGGTCAGCTACCACAAGGATGGTAAATAATTTAACTTTAAAAGGCTACAAGCCAAGACTGAAGTGGAAGGAGATTTGGTACGTGATTTGTTTGCAGATGATTGTGCACTCAATGCAGCCTCTGAGGCAGAGATGCAATGTGATATGGATTGATTCTCTGCTGCTTGTGCTAATTTTGACCTGACAATCAACACCAAGAAAATGGAGGTTCTCCACCAGTCAGCACTGCATCATCCATATGTGGAAACTTCAGCTACAGCACATACAGAAATTTTTGATGCTGTGAATAAGTTCACTTACATGGCAGCATACTTTCCAGGAATGTACAGACATGATGTTGTTGGTCACTCTGTTAGTGTTAACTCAGAGTTTGGGAGGTTCTGGTGGAAAGTGTGGGAGAGAAGAGGTGTTAGGTTGCTTACCAAACTGAAGGTCTACAGAGCCATTGTGCTGATTTTATTGTTGTATACCTATGAAACCTGGATAGCATACCAGCACCAAGCCAGAAACTGATTCACTTCCATTTGAATTGTCTTAAAAAGATTCTGAAGATCACCTGGCAAGATAAGATGCTGGGCACTAAGGTCCTTTCTCTAACTTAATTTTCAAGCATTCTAACTCCACTGCAGGGAGCACTATGATGAACTAAATTTTTCAAATATCAAGCATATGTTTGCCTAAAAGACTATTTTATGGAAAATTCACACAAGTTAGGAGCTCACGTGGAGGTCAGAAGAAGTGATATAAGGGCACTATCAAGGTTTCTCTGTAGAACTTCGGAATAATTTATGACACAAGGGAGACCCTAGAATAAAACTGCCCAGACTGGGGTTCCTACATCTAAGAAGGTATTGTGTTCTATGAGCCAAGAATTGCAGTAGCTCAAAAGAAACGAGATGTACAAATTTAGAGACTCCAAATGTTCTTATGGACTATTTGTGTCTAACCTTTCATAAAGCCCTTTCAAGCTCCTATTGTTTTGATTAACCAAAGTCAAACACACTATACCTTGATATTTTTGTCCTCTTTGAACACAAAGGACAACAACCAACCAACTTAGTCTCTCATAATTTAGCTCCCTATCATGACATTTGATCACTTATCATCTGTTATGTTATTAACTGACTTTTGGACCCACTATGTGACTAACTATTAACGTTAACTACTTGCCACCTTGGAGGCACAATACCAGGCCTGGAGTCGGAAAGACCTGAGTTCAAATCTGGGCTCAGACATTTACTAACTGTGTGACTCTGGGCAAGTCAGTCAGCCCTGATTGCCTCAGTTTTGTCATCTTTAAAATGAGCTGGAGAAGGAAATGGTAAACCACTCCAGCATCTTTGCCAAGAAATCCCCAAATAGAGTCACAGTTAGACATGACTGAAAAACTACACAACGAAAACTAGACTTTCCACCTCTTGGTGGTATATGACACTTTTTCAAATACCTCTTCCTTCTCTCTAGCTTTCTTACTGCATTACAATTTTATACCTATCTCCACAAGATACATAAGATACTTAGCATCTAATATGTTTTGCAACGTAGATTATTGTAATCAGGGAGGTCAGGCAATCTTCTTACCACCCTACCTTGTGATCTCTAGTAATAAGCATTCAGTTCAATTCAATAAATATTTAGGAAGGCTTTGGGAAAAGTTTACTGCTCCACCCTTCATCCCTCCAGTTAGAAGGGAGAAGTAACTGGGATGAGGTGAGAAGGTATTAAGTTTCAAAACCTGAGTCAATCTGCATGGTGAAGAGATGTTATATGATCCACTTTATGGGGGTGGAATGGGGCCATGGGAATGATGTTTCCTGGAATTGAAGCCGAGAAAAATTGCCCATGACAAATGGAAAATAAAAAGTGAGAACTGCTGACATCTGTTTCTAGAATGCTTTCTCTAGCATTGCATCCACTTAGAGTCAGCTTCCTGACCATTTAAACTTTTATTACTTTAGTGACTTGTCTTTTTGGATGAAATATATATTTCTGTATGAAATATCTTTGTTTTTCAAAACTCTAATAAGAATATGAAATCTTTCCTGATTATTTTGGATATCTGACATCCTGTCTCCCAGGTAACAGATGATGACCTCATGTGCATTCTCATCCCATCCCAGATATCTACCTAGTCAGGGAAGTTTCTTGTCCATCTTGCTCACTGACTAGATAGATTTTCTGACTTCCAGCTCATGTAGGCATATATGCCTGGCCCTCTGCCGTTATATGACTTTGTGCATCACTCCTTATGACTTGAAATCTAATTTCTTTTGGCTAGCTCACTTGACATATGTGGTTTCTGGACCAGTAACTACTATACAAATATGTTTTATTTTAAGAATACAAATAGAGAAACTATTGTTATACCTGCATAGTGCTGCAAACAAGTGACCTTCTGGAAAAGCAGGATTGACTGAGTAAGGCTTCAGCTGCCCCAAGCAAGGACAAGAATGCAGGAAGCTCATGGCAGAGGCAGAAGCAGAAGCCAAAGCTGAAGCAGAAACCTCGGAGGCAGAAGAAGAAAGCAAAGCCTTTGAAGTCAGCGTCTTCAAGGCCCCAGCCAAGCGAGAGCTGAAACAGGAGCCTTCAGGACCAGAGTCTATGGATCTGCAGCCTACAGGGCAGGAGCCTTCGGACCTGGAGCTTACCAGCCTGGAGCCTACGAGGCAGGATCCTATGTGCCTGACAACTTGGAACCTGAAGTTCCAAGTTGGTCTAATGGCTCTAAGTTACTTTTGATGGAAATAAATGAGACATGATGAACTATCCTACCAGTAAACCTTGTAGAGTTCTCATTTTTCATTTTGTGCTCCCTGAATTTCCCCATCAGCTTCATCAAACCAGTCTTGGTGTTTTTCCAAGATGAGCAAATGCAGTGCTATACACCAGATCTCTGAAAGCTGCCCCCTCCTTTTCAGCTCCACTGTTGCCAACTGTGTGTTGGCTTAACTTTCCCTCCAAGTTAGCAACAAACTGACAGAGAACTCTCTAATTTACTGACTTTAATTCTTCTGGTAGTCTCCTTGGGGTCTTGCCTTGGGATCATGGCTTTCGTTGAATGCCAATATTTACTTTGGATAGGATATCTATGCCAGCATTGGTCCTCTTTAAAATGGAATTTGTACTGTAGAGAGTAAATCTAATCATTCCAGCACTCTGCACCACACATTGCCTTGTCAATCACATCTTGTCTGTTTTTTCTTAGAATCACACAGTGTATTAAATTCCAATGTTTGCTATAAGGGTGCATCCACAAAGTTTTGTTGGTTTTATGTTAACAAAGACAGTGTTGATGATGAGAAGATAATGAGATCAACAAGTCTTCAGTAGTAAGTGACCACTGCTGTTGATGTTTCCAACTCTGTTTCTCCCCACAAGACTTAAAAGATGTCTTGAATGCTGTGGATAAGTTCACTTACTTTGGGAGTAGTATTTTCCAGAGATATATACGTGGTTTGGGAGGCTCTGAAAGAAAGTACTGACCTCATTTTGGTCCTCTTCAAGAACAAAGGACAACTTCAAAAATAAAAAGGGCTCTACAATAAAGGCAATCAGCAGCTCGAGCACATTTGCATAAGCATTAAAGCAGAAGGAAATAACATTCTATCTACATCTATGGAACCTACCAAACCTTCAGAAGAGATCGAGATGTGGTGGAATGCATGCTCGGTTGGTGCTAGCTCAAAGAAGAAAGAATACAGTCATCCCCAGACAAATGAAGGGCATCTCACATTTTGTTTGAGTTCCTCCATCCCAGTAAAGTCTTTCTATTCTATTTATTTTTCAGTTTTAAGAAATATCTCTTTATGACCTACTCTGAGCTGAGTACTAGTGGACATGAAAAGATGGACTTCTCAAAGACTGTGCTCCTAGTCAAAGCCATTACCAACTTTCACCCCAGAGGATCAAGAATGAAGAATATTGTCTACCTTCTGACAAGACATTGGACTCAATATGAATTATGAAACATTACCAAAGTGGGCATTTTACCCAATCAGATATGTTGGTTTTCAGGGATTTATTGTTTTTCTTTTCTTTTCAGAGGTAGGAAGGGGAAAATGGGTTGAGAAAAGGGAATTTTGTTCATTGATAAATATAAAATAAAATCTATAAAAAAAATACAAATAGAAAAATAATTCAGTCTCTGATTGCATGGAAGTCACATTCCTATGAGAGAGATAAAACAGAAGTTGTCAACTTCAAGTCATGGTCCTTAGAATGCAGCAGCAAAGCAGATGATTATGTCTTTTTTTTTAACGTAATTTCCAGCGATAAAATCAGGGCAGGTACTGATGAAGAACTATTTCAATTGAAAGGTTGGAAAATAGAAGAAAATGTGATATATCTCATATAAAAATAACTGACCTAGAAAACAAGTTAAAAGATAAGCTATGAATCTGTAGGCTCCCCAAAATCATGACCAAACAGAAAACCTGGATATCATATTTAAGAAATAACAAATGAAATCTACTCAGTTCTATTAAAACCTATGATCAAAGTGAAAAGAGCACCCAAAACCTCCCAAATGAAACTTCCAAGAATGTCATAGTCAAAATCCAGAGCTTACAGATCAAAGAAGAAAATATATAGTTAGAGATAAAAAAAAATCAAGTACTAAGGAAGGATCATATAATATTTAACAATAATTGATATAAAGAAAGGAAAATATTGGAATTCAGTATTCTAAAAAAATATTATAACCAAGAATAACTTACCAAGCAAAATTGAATGTAATACTACAAGAGCAAAAGGACCTTTAACAAAACAAATTTAAGTATTCCTGATGAAAAACCAAAGCTGAACAGAAACTTTGAAATGCAAATACAAGAGCCCAGAAATCAAAGGTGTTTCATTTGAGCGTTGGAAATGGAGAAGTAATGAAGAAATACACATAACAAGCAATTATCTTTAGGGCCTTTTTAGAGATGTTTATCATGAATACTGGGATGGATGAACTAATACTTCTGGTGTGAGGGCTTGTCAAGCTCTTTTCAGAGCTGCTTTGGTGTCTATCTGGCACTAAACTCTCATCTGTAATTCCAAGAAGCTGTAGCATGTACAGTGACCACACCCCAGTAAACCATCTTGGCAGACAGGCTAAATCAGGTTGAAAATAATTACAAGTTTCAAAACTGGTGGTGACTTGGTGGGGGAGGGGTGTGTTCCTATCACAAGCATGGAAAGACTTTCTACAGAGAAATGAGCAAATAAGAACAATTTGTTCCAATGACCATGAAGATGACTGAAACAGGTCTTGTGGAGAACTTAGAGTTTAGTCATATATTAAAGTAACCAAGGTCATCTACTGAATCCTGGGTTATCTTGGCTTTTGCCTAGATCCTGGACTTGGATGCCTTTGGAAAAGAGAGTGAGACTGGTGACTTTGTGCAACTCTGCCTCACTTAAGTTCAATTTATGCATGAGTCAGGATATCATCCTGTGACATAATTGGTCAACTTTGAAAATGAAGACTAGACCACAATATCTTGAATATTACAATGTGAGATATTCAATGAAATCACCTTGGACTTGCTTCTATCCCATCTCAAGAGTGTTTTTTCAAAAGTTGCCACTTCAGCAGAAGACTCTGTCCTCCAGTCCTAATGCCAAGATAATTTCTTTCTTCTCAAATCTGGGAAGAAATAGAACTTTGAGGGTCATTATGTCATTGTTTTTTTAAAATATGGTAGCCAATCCACATATTGGAGGAGAAACTCATATATGTATTTCTGATGCTATCACCCTCTTCTATATTTTTTCTAAATATCCAACATTCTTGACTAATGTGTCATGGACTTTGGCTGTATTTTTCTTTCAATAAATTAAAAGCTTATTTCTGTTTTAGTTACAGATTGGAGGATAGTGAGCTTCCCTGGTGAAGGGGTGCATTTATTTCTAAATAAAAAATGACAACTTTGCATAGAGTTAACATGTTAATGTCATCATAATATTTAATAAAGTTTAAGATTTACTTTAAGGCTCACAAAACATGATAATCACAATCACCCTATGTGAGAGGCAAATGGTATACATGGAGTGGTAGTAGTAGTAGCAGAAGTAGTTGTAATAGTGAGAAGCCCCATGGTATAGAGTCATGACTCACAGTTTAAGAAGTGCTGAAGGGATCACAAATAGAAAAAAATTAAGAATCTCTGGAGTGTATTGTGACATTTTAAAAGATTCAAGAAAGTTAATTTCTGAGTAATTTAATCATTTTATTAGTAAGGCCAGTAAGTTATTAATAAAAAGATGGTCATTTGACCATCTCTCTTAGACCAAAGATAACCATGGAGATGGACTCAGTTTATATACCTTTCAAAACAGTAGGTGTTCCATCAAACAGCAATCAAATCTAATTGGTTAACATGATTGGAGGTGGGATATGTTAAAATGAAGGGATGAGCATCTCTTGGATACTGAAAATATCTCTGTATCAGACCACTCCCAGCTATACCATACCACTCCCAGTTGGGGGCTATCTAAACAAAATTATTTGTCTCCATCCAAGCTTGAGCAGAATACTTCCCCACCTTAGGTTAAATTCCTTGCAAGGTTGGTTGGGGTCTGATCAAGATAAGAAAGTTAATGTAATCTTATGTCTTAATGTTTTAAACTTTTTAAAACAGGAATTTAGAAGGTGAGAGGCTCTGAGTCTCCCAGAGATAGGTTATTAATAAATCATTTCTCCCAATATGAAGAGATGACTTTAAAGCCAGTAGGACCTTGCTTAGTCTTACCTCTAATATATGCTGACTATGTCACTTTGCACAGGTCACTTGGTATTCTAGGCAACCCTCTAAGACTATAAAGATGTATTAGGGGAATCTTTTGTTTTTTTCATCCAGGGGTTCCATATACAAGTGAAATTATAGTTCCAGTTCTATCTCAAAATATCATAGTAATATCTTAATGTCTTTTTAAAGGATGAAGAAAGAAGTGAGTAATGTTAAATGATTTTTCTATGGTCCCACAGCTAGCAGAATCTTAATCAGCAATTATACCAAATTAAGAAAATGCAATTTAAGAGGTGGGTGGATATCTAGGACATGACCACTGCTTACATGTGTGGTTGAGAAAGACTAGGCAGAGGTCATTTTCATTGACACAAGAGACCTAGGTATTCAAAGAGGCTGAGGATTGGAGTGAAAAAAAAAAAAGAAATTAGTGAGAAGGAAAGAGAGTAATCTTGAAGTGCATAGATGACAGTAACAAAGATTTGGACAGAATAGGGTGATGGTTTTTAAATTAAATTTTGTTTATTTTGATTGACAATTTTTAAAAAATATTCTCACATCCTTCTACCTCATTAAAAAGAAAAAAGAAAAAACTAAGTTCTTGAAGCAAATATACATAGGGAAGCAAAACAAATATCCACACTTACTTTGTCTAAAAGAAGTATATTTCAATTTTTACCCCATCTCTTGGTCAGGAAATGGGTCATTGTGCTTCATTGAAGCATTCATCACATGATTCATTGTGAATTCTTTGGAATCATGGCTTATAATTGTATTGATCACAGTTCTTAATTTTTACAATTGTTTGTCTTTATATCTTTTTGTAATATTATTGAGATTTGTGGGTATTGGGACCTCAAAATAGTCTTATGTCAGGTTCTACCTGAATGCATTTGATCCCAGCCTTCTTTCAGCCAAAGAAAAGGTTTATTAAAGATCAACCTTATTGTAGACTCTTAAGAGGTCTGAGCTTTTATATTGCTAATGCCAGCCAGCCAGATTGAATCTGAGTTTGATTCTGAACGTCTTCATGGAGGCAAGGTGCATCTTATATACATAAAGACTGTGGGAGGGATGTAGGAGTGGTCAGATAATCTTGGGTGACTGGAGGAAGGGTCCAGGGGGAGTCTTGATGGGGAGTGGCCAGGCCAGTAGCTGGGGTGACTAGAAGTCAAAAACCAGGAACCAAGAAAATGGGATTAAGGGTGGGAAATAGCTGAAGGCTACTTGGAGATAACAGACAATATAGGATTAGGTAAATTTAAGGATAACAGAGATTTGGGTTTATGGCCCCAGGCAATGCTAGATCAAGTGGGAAGATTCAAGGAGAGCTCAAGGGGGCTCCCAGAGCCTATACCCCATCAGTATTTCATAAATCATCCACCTGGTTCTGCTGACTTCCTTCTGTATCTATTCATACACATCTTCCAATGTTTCTCTGAATCTGTAACCTTTATCATTTCTTATAGCATAATAGTATTCCACTATATTCATATACCATGATTTGTGTGTGTGTGTGTGTGTGTGTATGTATATATGTAAACATATGGGTTCTTTTCCTCTGATCTCATTTGCGTGTAGACCTACTGCCTTATTACTAGACCAAAGGAAATGTCTAGCTTGGTAACTTTTTGACCAAGTTCCAAATTGCTTTCCAAAATGCATTAAAATACCTGTTTTTCCACACCCCCTTCTGCATTTGTCATTTTCCTTTTTGTTATTTTTTTCAATCTGAAGAGTTTGAAAGACAACCTCAGAAATGCTTTAATTTGCCTTTTTTTGAAAGTATTAGGGACTTTAAGCATTTTTTGCACATAGCTATTGATAAAGTTCAATCACTTCCTCTGAAAACTACCTATTCATATCCCTTGATCAATTATCAATTGGGGAAAGACATTTTTCTTCAATAAATTTGAGTCAGTTACCTATATAACTCAATAATGAGACTTTTGATCAGAGAAAGTTTCAGCAACTTTTTCCCAGTTACCAACTTTCCTTCTAATTTTATCTTTGTTGGTTTTGTCTGTACAAAAACTTAAATTTTTATGTAATTAAAATTGTTCACATTATTCTCTCAATCTTTTATTTGGTCATGTACTTTTCGTTTATGCATAGACATAAATGGTAATTTCTTCCTTGTTATTCTAATCTATTTATGATGTCACCATTTATGTCTGTCATGTGTCAATTTGAGCTTATCTTTGTATATGGTATGATGTGCCAGTTTATACCTAGTTTCTATAAGACTGCTTTTTAGTTATGCCAATAGTTTTTGTCAAAAAAGTGAATCCTTACCCAAACAGCTGAAATCTTACCAAACACCAGGCTACTATACTCCTTTCTTTGCAGACTTGCTCTGTTCTATTGATAGACTTCTCTGTTTCTTAATGCACACCAAACTGTTTTGATGATAACTGCTTTGTAGTTATTGTTTGAAATCTAATATTGTTAGATCTCCTTCCTTTATCAATTTAAAGGCTTTTTTCTTTTCCATCTTACCTCTTTTTCTTTATCTTATACAAAAGCAACAGTGAGATTGTTGGGGAAGAAAGTATCTTCTTACAGCTCTGGCCTGGCCTTGTAGGCAGTAAACAGTCTTTCAACTGTGGCAGCTGCTCAGGTAATTTAACGCAGGAGGGGAGCCACAGAGCCTATTGAGGGAATATGGTCTGCTCATATCTGGAATGTCCAGTTCTGCATATACTATTTTAGGAAGGCCATTGATAAATTGTGGGCAGCCAAGTAGTGCAGGGCCAGGTCTGAAGTTCAAATCTGGCCTCAGACACTTACTGGCTGTGTGACTCTGGGCAAGTCATTTAACTACTTCAGTATCTTTGCCAAGACAACCCTAAATGGGGTCATGGAAAGTCTGACCATGACTGAACAACAACAAGAATTGATAAGTCACTGAGGGTACTGGAGGATAACAAAGATGGTGAAGTACCTCAGGTTTATTCCATATAAGAACTGGTTGAAGATAATAGGGATATTTGGCCTGTGCACTTCTCAAGAGTAAAGACCATCCTTTGTCTTCTACTGTGTCCCTAGTGCTTAGCACAGTGCCTGGAACATAGTTGGAGCTTAACAAATGCTGATTTATATGAGTTGACTTTAGAAGAAAAATGGAGTTGGGGATAAGGCTTCCAGGATAGCTATCTCCAAGAATTAAGAGTTGCCAGGTAAAACATAAATTTGTTTTGTTAAGCTTGGCCCCCGGAAATAGAACTGAGAGGAGTTTGTGTAAGTTGATGTAAAAAAAAAAAAGCTTTTTAATCATAAGAGCTATCTCTAAGTGGAGTGGGTTCCTCCTCAGATGCCATTTTCAAACTAATGATCACATTGTTAGGGACAGCAAGGCAGAACAATAGATATAGGTTCTGGGACTAGAGATAAGAAGTCCTGAGAAAAAATCAGACATTTCACTAGCTAGGTGAACCTGAACAAGTCTCTTTACCTCCATTTGCTTCCATTTCTTCATTTATAAAAGGGTTTTAATATTCATTCAATGGGTGAATCTCACTCAAAATGAGAATGTGATAAGAACTTAGCCTGAAAGGGTCAGGGTCTCCCATTGTATCCTGGGCCATTCCCAGTTGTCCTGATGAATGTTAGGCCACTGGACCCAGGTGGCTCAGGAGAAGAAAGTGAGGTTGGTGACCTCGCACAGCCCTCCCTCACTCAAATCAGAGTCAACTGCAAGTCATGTCATCATCTTGATGTCATAGTTCTCTTTGAGAATGAAGGACAAACACAACAACAGCAACTTTTTCTCATCAATTCTCTTAAGATCTTTGACCTTTTGTTCCTCTAGATATACTTCATTATTATTATTGTGTTTCACAAAGTAATTTTTTGGTAATGTAATTGACATGACACAATAAGCAAATTAATTTAGGTACTATTATTTCCCTTATGCTGGCTTAATTTAACCACGAGTAAACCATTGTTGTTTTCCAATTATTTAGAACTACTTTTATTTGTATAAAGACTAATTGGTTTTTGTATTCATGCAGTGTTTGTGTGTGTATTGACCAAGAGACTTAGGGTAAAAAAATTTACATATTTTGCCATTCTTTTAAATTGAATTTTCCTTTCCATTTCTTCTTGTTTGGTTTTGTTAGTAATGTATAGAAATGTTGATGATTTGTGTAGGTTTATTTTGTATCTTATTAATTGATTGAAGTTATTAATTGTTTCAATTAATTTTTAATTGACTATGGGGTTCTCTAAGCAAACTACCACATGATCTGCAAAAGGCAATGATTTTCCATATGATTTATTCTTGACTATTCCATCAATTTATTTATTTTTTTGTCATATTGTTCTACCTAGCATTTCAAGCATTGTATCAAAGAGCAATGTGATAATGGATATCCTTGCTTTACCCCTGATCTAATTGGAAAGTCCTACAGCTTAATACCATTAGATTTAATTCTAGATCTTGATTTTAGACTAACATCTATCATATTAAGGAGGGATCCGTTTTTGCTTATGTTTTCTAGTAATAATGAGAAGACTGTGTAGTACCTTGTCAATTTTTCCCCTGAAACTATTGATAAAATCATGTTTTTTTGCTGTTGTTCAGGATGGAGGAGATTTTAGCAGTGAAGTGTTTTTTGAGTGACAGAAGGAAAGGGAGGGTCTTACAGTGGGATTGATGAGCGCTGACTATGTTAGATGCTCCTTTTGGCTCTATGAATCAAGGGGCATAAAAGAAAAAGCAGCCAGGCTTGGAGAGAGTGAAAAGAGATAGGGTATCTTCAAGGAAAAGTTAGTATTAGAAAATATAAGGAATGAGAGAAATGATGTAGAATAAAAGCAAATTTGTTACCCTTAGAACTGGGTTCTGAAGGGCCATAATTAAGGGGAGGCAGAAGAAAGGCACACAGGGATTTGGGAGGGCTAGGGCTGAATTAGATAAGGATGAGAGGTCACAGAGAACTTTACCTAGGCAGAAGCAGACACAAATTGTCTGGCAATAGTGAAAAGAGAATACCAAGTAATACAAAAGCTCCATCAACTCCGAAGTCCAAATTAGTGTGTTATTTGAATACATCTATGGGTTGAAACTTTGAGATAGAGCATCTTCTTTGAATTATAATTAGAAAGAAAATGAGAATACATTATTTGTTTGAAAGGAACTCTATCAATTGTTATCAAGCACTCAGTAAGCCTTTATTAATTTGTTTCTCTGAGGACTTTAAACATACTTTAGTTTTAATTTATGGAATAAAACAATCATTTTCCTAATATAGCATAATAATATGATTGTAAAAGAAGCTTCAAATTTATCATGTAGAACTTGCTATTCCTTTAAATATAAGGTTATTTAAATATTTTTTCTTTTTTTTCCTCATCTCCCCACCTTAGAGATGGCTATCATTAGACACAAATATATATATATATATATATATATATATATATATATATATATATGTGCAAAATCATTCAATACATACTTCTACTTATAGGTTCTTTCTCTGGATGCAGATAGTATCTTTCTTCATCAACCCTTTGAGGTTAATTTGGGTATTTACAATAGTCAAAATGATTTTGTTGCTCAAAGTTATTCTTAAAGCAATATTGCTGTTACTGGATACAATGTTCTCCTGGTTCTCCTTATTTTGCTTATTATTTGGGGCAAGTTTATCCATGTTTTTCTAAGATCATTCTGCATTTCATCATAATCATATACCACAACTTGTTTAGCCATTCCCCAACTGATGAACATCCCTGCATTTTCCAATTCTTTGCCACCACAAAGAGGGCTGCTCTAAATGTTTAGAACATGTAGATTGTTTTCTTTCTTCACTAATCATCTTTGGAGACAGACCTAGCAGTGATATGGCCGGGTTACAAGGAATAGGAAGTGCTACAGGCAGCTCAGTGGAGAGAGCCCCGACCCGTGGGATGTGTCGATCTCAGGCACGCAGTGATGAGGTGGGAGACGAAGATGTTACAAGCTCCATCTATTATTAGCAAGTACAAGCCTTATATGCTGTGCAGTCATAAGTTCCATACTCGTGGCAAGTCAGTACTGTGATTACTTTCACCAGTCCTCTTTCATTAACAAACACAAGTACCAATGACTGCCTCAGGATGTTTGTCAAATACTAAGATGTTTACCTAAGACCTGAAAGCCTTGGGGCTGTTGTATGAGATCCTGGATGGCCGAAACCAACCACCTTTGCTCCATTACCACAATAGAGTGGGCTTATCAGGCCATCATAAACTCGGGGAATTGCTGTGGTCCTCAAGGGCTCCCTGCAAGGAGGCTTAATAACTTTTTGGGCATAGTTCTCAAAAATAGTTGAATCAGTTCACACTTTTACCAACAATGAATTAGTGTCTCAATTTTTCCACATCCTCTTCAACATTTATTAAACTTTTCTTGTGTGCCAGGTCTGGTGTTAGACAATGGGGATAAAGAGACAAGGAATGAAATTTCAAACTCTCAAGGAATTTCCATTCTAATAGAGGAAATATCTATTTATCTAAATAAATACAGATTAAAGCCATTCAGAATAAATGTAAAATAAATACAAGGTAGCAGGGGAAAAAAGGTATTCATATTGAGTGGATCATATTGGGTATAAAGTACTACTTGATCTGCCTGTCAAAGGAAGTCTGGTATTCTGAGTTAGAATTGCGGAGGGAGTGTATTCCAGGCATGGAAGGGAGCCAGTGTAAAGGCAAATGAAATCTATAAAAGATTCAGTGTCATGTGGGTGTGGAACAGAGAGGTCAGTTGAACTGGACCACAGAGT
Organism: Potorous gilbertii; assembly: GCA_028658325.1. Lineage (NCBI taxonomy): Eukaryota > Metazoa > Chordata > Mammalia > Diprotodontia > Potoroidae > Potorous > Potorous gilbertii. The sequence goes on along the minus strand of CM053770.1, from coordinate 333,906,556 downwards.
ATGGAAAGGGAAGTAATATATATAATTAATGAGGCTGGAAGGACATATTGGGGTCATGTTTTATAGATTTCTAAAAGTCAAAAGACTTTACATTTATCATAGAGGCAATAGGGAATCACTGGAATTTATTGAGCAGGTCACTGATTTAGTCAGGTTCACATTCAGATAAAATCATTTTGTCCAAGGTGTGGAAAATAGACTGCTGTAGGGAGAGACATTTATTGAGTGCTTATTATATGCATGATACTGAGCTCAGTATTAGTGAGCCTGAGGAAGAAATATGGAGTATAGTGCTAGCTATCAAAGAATATGATTTTGGGAGTGGGAGGGGGTGGATCCTTGACCTTTATTGTGAGTCTGGTCCAGTATTTTCATGGCAAGACAGGGACAAGATGTTGCATTGTATTTATAATGCATTTTTGTTTATTGGTAATGTAATTTTGCTTCTTCATGGGAAGATCTTTCTCATCCATTAATAGGTCCATGTGACCTGCTTGAGTCACATGAAAGCCCGAGTCACATGAATCAAGTCACATGGAATAGGAAGGGGTAGAGCAGGAAGAGTGGAACAAGACGAGGCAAAACTAAAGCAAAGTTGAAAGGAAGTTAGTCAGAGAGCAATCAGAGCTGGGAAAGGCAACAACTAGTGTGAGTGAGAGAGTTTGTTTGTGATTTGTTTAAGGGAGCTGGTTGGTGAGAAGTCTAACAGAGGGAAGGCATGGGGCTAGTGTTGCCCTCTTCATTGTTATTGTGGATAGATTTCTTTGTTGCTTTGATGGATTTGGTTTTCTGGTGTTGGGATTTGGCTTTCTGGTGTCTGAATAAATGTTTTGGTTCTGTCTTCCACGTGGACAATCTGTTGTTTCCCAATTCAGAACTGCACCGACATATTCATAGCCACTGTAGGCATTGTAAATATCATATTAGCACTACATACATTTAGAAGGTGGTCCTGGGAGAAGCACATGTAGTCAAAGTCCTATATGGGACATTAAGCACAGAAGGACATACTTTTATAGGGGTGCTACAAGCAAAGCCCTATGATAATTCCTTTTCTGATAGCTTTAAGTATCTGAGCTAAGATTCTGATTCTAGGTCCTTCATTACTTTCACGTTAATGGTTCTATTTTCCCATGATAACTCCTTAGGTAGGACATTTGGCCAGAACTGCCAACTGATATTTATATGAAAATAAATTCAAATATTGAAAGCACATGTTTATAGTACTTAACAGCAGTTGTGTAGATTGGAAAAGAGTTGTGGAAATTTTGTGTTAGAAGACTATACTTGGGAACTTTCCTATGGCTTTTCTAAGTACTGGAATTTAGATTAATTGTTAAAATCATTGTTCCAAGTGAACCTAGGCACACCATGATGTTTCAAAAAAATCTAGTATTTTGTGCTTTGAGCCTGATCTTAAAAAAATGGACATTGCACAAAGGTAATTGCAGGTTCAAGCAGGCTATATCATATGTAATCAATGTGGAACTCTGCAGAAAAACAGGAGTCATCGAAAAAAATTGTTCAATGGAAAGATTAGATGCAGTGGTCACATGGCTAGGTCACAGTTGGAGAGCCAGAATGCTTCACTGGTACCCTCTAGACACTGGGAGAAATTGAAGAAGACATCTAGCACATTGGGTGCCCCCTCATAGTAAACTCCTGGGAGGATGTGGAAGAGACTCACATAGCAGGTCTGGACACATTTTTCTTAGCAACATTGACTCTTGAAACAATGAAACCACAGATTCTTTTGATATTATTGTTTTTAAAGTAAAATTTACCTGTTAAACATTTTTTTTAAATGAAATTTGCTTAAATTTTAATTTTTAAAAATTTTTTAAAAATTAAAATGAATAAATCAATGCCCTTTCAGACTGAATATTCAATATGTGTTTGTCTTAATAAAAATAAATAAAATTCCCTGGACATGTACATTAATGAGATGTCCTGTGTGAATTTATGCTGTTAGAGCAACAAGTGATTTTGGATATTAGGACATTGCAATTACAATATCCTACTACAAATAGTAGGATAGTGGATAGAACTAGTAGAGAATCTGGAAAACATCCAGGTCAACTCTCTCAACTCATAGATGAAGAAACTGAGGACCAGATAGTAAGAGTGATTTGATACGGTTAGGGTCAGAGACAGGATTTGAATTCAGACCTTTTGATCTTTAGTCCAGTGCACACTTTACTAAATCTAATTCATACATCTTGCTCTTCCACGCTTAGCAACAATGAATTAAAGCAATTCAGGTAAACACGGTGGAATAAAATGGATGCTAATTTTGGAATCAGAGGATCTGAGACTGGTCCTATCCATTTTTAACTTTGTGACCTTGGATAAGTTAATTTATTTCTCTCACTCTGCTTATTTGTAAAATAAGGATATCAATACTTGGACTCTCTACCTCAAATGGTTGTTGTGACCATTATATTTTAAAAAATTAATTTAATATTTTGGAAAATTTTGAAAAAAAGGGTAAATTTTGGAAACCATAGGATAAGGAAAGAAAATGAACTCTCTTCCTCCTCCTCCTCCTCCTCCTCCTCCTCACAGCTTAATGGGAGCAGAATCTGCAACAATAAAATTATTCCATTCTAAGAGGATGCCTCATATGAAAACTGCTGCTTCTTGGCTTGGAGTTGTTGCTCAATATCTCAATGTCTCTATTAATACTGCTGCTTGGTCCTCTACTATCCTTTGCATGGATGTGTGTGAGTAAGGGATACGTGCATGTCTTTCCTCCCTACAACTGTTTCTTATTATGAAATAGAGAAAATGAACTTTGTTGGGCTTGGATTCCAAAATTCCTATAATAAATACAAAAACAAACCTCTCAATTCAGTCAACTAAATATAGACAATTGAAATTTGGGATTTAAAATACTGACTTTTGATCACACGATTCTGAGTCCTTTGAAAATTTCTGTAATTGGAGGGCTGAAGTATACCAGTAAATGGACAATTATTCCTCCTTGTTAAGTAGCTCTCAAACACATACATACCAAATATCACACACACACATACACACACATGCACACACACATACACACACACACAGAAACAAATCTTAAAGTAAGATATGTTTATTTTCTTCAAAAGGAATAGGCTGAACTAATAACAGAACATTAACAAAATCATGCTGGACTGTCACTATTTCTGCTACCTAAGAACTGTATCTGTCCGTGTGAACTCTAACCCCTCCCATTCTTTTTAAGAATGATTCTGATTTCTTCTTGGAATATCCCTAATTTAGCATTGCTTTGGTTCTATTGTGTAGCTTATTGTAATTTTTATTGATTAAAAAATAAATGAATTATTTGAAGAAATGATCCTTCCCGTCATCATCCAGTGAGGAAATCTCTAGCATGGCACTTGAATTGTAATATTCCTTCAGTGAAATCGTGTTTGTCCATGTGTATTTTAAATTCTGCAACTCCCAATAAACATGAAGATATTTGCTTGAAAAGTGGGCTTCCTTGGGAAAATAAAATAAAAGAAGACAAACCAGGCTGCTATGGGAGAATAATTCTATCTTGCAATTTGTATGCAAATATATTTAAACTAAAGAAATAATTTTAAATTATTCATCACGTAAGGTTGACTTTGTATTGCTGTTTTCCTCCATAAATTATAGGTAATAAATCATGCTTCTAAAGTAGAAAATAGCTGAGGTGAAAACAGTATTTTTTTCTAGATGTATATAATGCAACTGAATATTCTATATTGGGAGAGGTAATTCTCTATTACAGCACATTGGAACTACTTCATCATCCATTACGTATAAGTGGTTTAATCAAAATACACCTCTTTACAATAACTTAGTTTTTTTTCCTCTGTGTCTTTAAGAGGATGTATTTCTCCTCTCCTTGTAAGGTAATAACTATTTATTTATAAACTATAAAACATATAACACTGTTGTGCCTACAGCATTCAGAAATTACTAGGCTATATATTCATTAAAGAGAAGTAATTACCTTCCAGATACCTTGGCTACGATCTTTTATTGACCTCATAATATACTTGCAATGTCTAATAGATTGATGCAGCTGTTTACAAATTCTTTTTTTCTTCCCCAGCATATGAGTTTGCTACACAAGTTCAATAATAATTCAGACAAGCTTTCTCCCGCTTAATAAGCTTAACAGGCAGGAACATAGAGCTTGCTGCACTTAGGAGAATATGATTTGATAGCTAGCCCCAAGGATGTGGAAGAACAGGATAAAAATAGTAGACATGTTTTTATAGTAATTGATTTGTTATTGTAACTGACCACATTTGGTCCCATTGAGAAGGAAGAAAAAAAAAAGTCTTCTGACAGTAACCACTACAGTCTTTCTTATTCTAGCATGAAGATTTTCACAGTTCAAAATTCATTTTTTACCAAAATGCTACACACACACACACACATACACACACTGCCCCCAGATTACTAGAGGCATAAAAATGGAGGAAGACCAGTAAAAATCTAAGAGAGTAATATTTCTATTTTCTTTTTTCCTTTGGGGGAACTTCATACTAATAGAAACAATTATTATTAGATTTTGTATTATATTTTGTAATAACTATTATTATATTTGCAAGTCCATTATACTTCTGAAAAAAAAAGGGAAACTTTTGGTGTGAATAAAAACTTCATCGGAAATAACAAGCGTAGTTGAACACAAAACACCTTTTGTATGCCCTTCAATTGAACAGCAGTCTAAATCATGGAGATCCCAGAAGTGACAATTATGTTCTGTAAATATTTCATAATGCCAAAAATATCAAGAGCTTTGAAGTATCTATATGAAGGTATGTATGGATAGAAATAACCATTCACACACTCCTAAAATTATGTGTACATATATACGTACATAATTTGCATGCTAATAGTACGCAGGGCAAACAGGACTGAATGTGCTGTAATTATTTGGGGATTATTTCACAAAACTGAATTTTGAAATAAAATACTACCTATGTTATGTTCTGATTTGAGATACCAAAATGAAAATATTTATTTAGGTAATGTATTTTCAGGTTAGTTTTTTTCACCTACTGTTACTAGAACCTAGGTTAAGGTAACACCTGAGTCAAGAAAATATACTTTTCTAAATTTTACCTTCCTCAAGACCAAATTATACCTATTTAAAAAAAATGTGAAAGAGGACAGATAGTAGACATAAGACTTTTTGTTTATTATAAACAGAAAAATATTCAGATCATTTTCTAGAATATATATCAAAGTCATGTTGTCATATAAAGAAAACATTAATTTGGAGCCCTGTTTAAAACCCCTTGCCATCTCCTAAAACGGGCCTGGAATAATTTTTATCAGTTTCCTCTGCCTAATATTAGCTTCATATGGTAATATCATTTTTTATTAACGTAATACAAATATCCCGTGCAGTGTTATACCTTTCATTGCTAGCGGCTTTAGTATCAAAATGTCATAGCCGATTTTATTTTCACTAATAGATTAAGACTTATACATTGCATTAGCGAAAGTGAACAGGACTCTAGTATGAAACTGAAATTGTGGAGGAGGCTGGAATGAGTCCCTGGCAATCTACTAGATGGCATATGTCTTACTGTTCCCTTTTCCTCCACAATGACAACAAATGGTTGAGAAGTTTGGCCAGGTAGTTTATTACCTTTTGGAGAAAAGTTCACCTTTTAGGAACTTCCCGATATCCATTGTCAAAATATCACATTATACAATTCACTGGAAGTGAACTTATTGCTAAATACCCATTAGGTTCCCAGGAGATGCCTTACATTAATTGTTTAGTGAAAGCACCCTTAGGCTATCACCAGGGAAGCACATTAAATGCATAAAAAGAGAAGTTGACAGAGATCCCTGTAGAACAAGATGCATCTACCAGCTCAAACCTTCTCCATGAAGAAGCCTATGAAACAGTGTTAAGAATGGTCATTTTCTTTTTTGGGGGGGAGGAGAGAAATGGTTTTTATTCTTCTATTTTTGCTGCTAGCACAGACACAAGTAAAGTGGGGGAAAAAATCGATGCACCATCGGTGCAGACACTTTAAAAGGATTACTGAAACAACAGTATAGTAATAGAAATGAGAAACAAGGTTAGTTCAGATGCCTGGATTCTGAGGCTCACAAAGAAGGAAAAATTAGAAAGAAAAGGCATTATTCACTTAATGATATTACGAAAGGACGATGGCCACAAGAAAGGATTGGCTTAGAGGAGAAAGTAGAGGTTCTGGAGGAAATGAGGGGGGAAAAGTAACCACTGACAGAGTTTTAGGCTAATGGTAAAGGCCACTGCTATGGGGGCAAAAACAAATCAAGTTACAAAATTAATGATACTGAATTCTGGCCAAAAAAAATTACGTTTATACATGCCCGTCTGTCACATTGCTTTTAAAAGTGTTGCTCTCTTAAGATAACACAATTAAAAAACAAAACAAAACTTTCTCTTGTTTAACTACAATTGCTGGTGAAACCATTGTTCATCTCTTATGCAATTTTATGTTTGTTTATTTCACATAATTTTGTTTAGAATATTTCTAAAAAGAAAATGGAAAAGGCAAACAAAATATGTGCCGGCTGACATAAATCCTGTATTTTTTCCTTTGGTCAGCATTACTGCGAAAATTCCACTAGAGGGGGTACTAGTTAAACAAGAAATGAGCTTGTTACTCCTTTTTTTCTCCTTTTCTGTGGATTTTTTTTCTTTATACCTAGATGAAAATATTCATTTTCCCCCAGTAGTTATATAAGGGCAATAAAGCTATGACATGGAAGGAATTTTTATATTTTTAAAATTATATCCCTTAGTTTAGTTATTTAGTAAAATTGCAAGTTGAATATAATGACATTTCAATAATGGGCTTTAAAAAAATATTTAGTTAAATTAATGGAATTTTTTACATACTTAGGTTATTACCACTGAAGTGATAAGGAACAGATATAAAACCTGTATGCCTTTTTCTATAGTACAATTCGAACATATTATATGTATTAATATAGGAGGGAAAGGGATTCTACTTATTGTTACTTGTATGTGGTTTGCCTGAAATGCACAATATACCATTATTTCATGTTGTTATAGGTCCTTCTTTTCTGCCTAAACCTCACACAGGTAGTAAATAGGAACCTGAAGGTCTGCTGTTTAGGAATATGCCAATGACTTTTACTATGCTACAGATAAATATTCAGTTTTCCTCATTTCTGGCAGACTGTCAGTATTTCTTGAGAAGCTGGAGGTTTTAAGAGAACAATGTTTAAATTTCCTATGGTGCCTAAATTTAATTATCATATTACTCTCCATACATTAACAATAGTTAATGTTGAATTGTTCCTTTGGGCTATAATTAATTACCCAAGCCTAGGAAGCAGTCATTTCCTCCTATATTTCATTTATTTTCCCTTTTCAGGAAGAAAAAAAAAAGATTCATTTAAAGATCTCAGGAAAATGTATTTGTCCTTGTTAATATTTATTGAGCATCAAAAATATCCTATGCATTATGGAAATAAGAGAAACTTATATCTTTCTTCCCCAGTCCTGAGAATCTGATTGGATTTCAGAATGAGTGACAACTCTGTACCACTTGTTCATAAAAGGAAAAGAAAATAATCTCTGAAAACTGATGAAGTCAATATTGCAGATTCAGTCCCACATAGGAATGTGTATCTAATCTTACAGAATTGATGGCAACAACTGCCCACTGCAGCTTTAGCAACAGTAAGGGCTTACCAAGTCATGATCAGTTTTAATTTTTCTACTTTTGCGCTTCTTTCTCATCACAAATTCGAAATAGACACCAAAAAAAAAAAATACTTCCTGTTAATTTCAAAAGTTGAAGGTGTCAGATTTCATTCAAGTTATTTCATCCTTTGCTATTTACTTTGCCTCAATTTCATGACATGCCATTTCCTGAAGGTCCTCCTTTCCCAGTTGAACTTAAAACAGGTACTTTGAAAGAATTCAGAGGTCATCTGATTTGTGGATATGCCTATGGCTTTCCATTCTTATTCATATCTAATAGATAAATATTTTCTTGACTTGTTTCTCTTGGACTGCTGGTATTTCTAACAAACTAGAAGGCTTTAGAAAATCAATGTTTAAATTCCCTCTGCCATCTAAATTTCATTGTTTTTCTTTTACTCTCTCTACAATTTCATTGTTTGTTTAAATTGTGAGACATATATCATTGTATTATTAAATGGATAAAATCAGTGCAAAAAAATCAACATGGTCTTTGGTGGGGAACACAGAATCTCAGAACTAGAAGAGACCCCTGTAGGTATCTAGCCCAATACGTACTCAAATAAAGAATCCCTCCATCAACAACCTGGAGAAGTGGTTATGCAGCCTCCCCTTGAAAACAAAAGATGGAGAAATTGTAGACTGTTGAGGCAGTTCATTCCATTTTTGGGTACTTATGTTAGAATTTTTTCCCTTATGTTGAATTTAAAGTCTGCTTCTCTTTATCTTCCACTAATTTCTCTTAGTTCTTCCAAATGAAAACAAGTAGAAGAAATCTAATGCCTTTTACTTGATAGGTCTTAAGTTCCTGGAAAACAGTTATCATAGCCGCCTAACTCATCTGTTCTGTAAGCTAAATATTACCAGTTCTTTCAATGACATTATCTCTAATTATCTCACGCTATTATGATTGCTCTCTTCCAAGGACTCTCCAATTTATCATGGCTCATTCATTCAACAAGCACTTATTAAGCATCTACCATGGGCAAGCATGGTGCTGGGTACTGGGAATAGAAAGCCAAAAATGAAATAATCCTTATTGTCTAGGAGCCTGTATTCTATTGTGACTTTTTTTGGGGTGGGGTGGGGAGTGCGACAAAAACATAGGTGCAAAATAAGTAAATACAAAATGATTTCAGTTGGAGAGGGAGTCATTTACAATCTGGGGTAAGGGGAGTGGTTATGCAGGAAGTAGCCCTTGAATTGAAGCTAAAAAGAGACTAGGGATGCTGAACACAACACTCAAAACAGTCCATTCAGGTCAAAGGTAGAAGGCAGAATTAGATGGAAATGATTTCCAATAACCTTTATCGAATATGTGGTAGAATGGAAGGAACACATGAACGAGCTTTCAGGACTGCTGGGTTCTAGTCTTGGCTTTGCCAATGACTAGGTCTCTGACCTTGTGCAAGTAATTCAAGACTTCTGAAATTCAGTTTTCTTGTCTGGAAAACGGTAGTTTTGTACTCTACAATCACAGTTCTAAAGATCTATGATGTTTTCTGTGGGATACTACTGTGGGAAGATTTCTCAATCTTCTCTTTTTGGACCAAGTATGATGATACGTAAACCCCAGCTACCAGAGAATTTGAAGCTGGTGGGTCGTTTGAGCTTAGAAGTCTTGAGGTGTAGCGGTCAGACTCATCTAGTGTCAGCAGTAAGGTAGTCATCAAAAACAGTGAGCCTTGAGGAGGTTGGGGAAAAAGCAACCAGGCTGCCTAAGGAAGAAACAAACTTACTTTTGTCCGAAATAGAGCTGGTCAAAGCTCCCAACCCAATCAGTGGTGAGATCAAGGTCACGAATAACTCTAGAACTTGTAGCCTTGGAAATATAACTAAGGAATAGAAGAAGTACTGTAAATTTTGTATTTCATGCATGTTTAACACACACGAAATTGACTTTAATCACTGGGAATACACACACATAATATATAAATGCATATTTACGTATATATTTATTTATGCATATATATAAATACATACACATATATTTGTATAATATGCACACATCTATGTGTATAATATACACACATGCATACACATATATGTGTATAATGCACACACATACATGTACAAGTATATTATACATATATAAATTTAAAAACTAACAAATTAACAAAAGAAGAAAGAAGGAAAAAAGAACAGGCAAGAGGAAGGAAAGAAAGAAGGAAGGAAGGAAGGAAGAAAGGAAGGCAGGCAGAAAATTATCAGTTTCAATAGTGCAGTAAATTCTACACATTCCATTCAATGAGGATTTGACTGTGAATGACAGATGGTAACTGCAGTTTCCTTAATTTATCTGATGTTTCACATATTTCTCATAATGGAAGCATTGTGTTATGTGATTCTAGATTCTTCTTTCATAGCAATACATAATCTATTCATTTTGTTCGGACTGGTAGAGCTAATAAGAGGGACAGACTCATTTTGCCTTCTTCACGTTCCTGTTTTGAGCTACAAGTCCTTTCCCATGTTCCCTTTGACTTGCTTTTATCCTCTCTTGCCTCATGATGCCATAGCAAGAAGAAATGTTTTACTTCCTAATCATTAATTTTCTTGCCTGCTGAGCATTTACCTATATCTCCCGTCTTCTATCTGAGTAGAAGTCTTTCTCACCACTTTCCTGGTCAAGAGCCTATCTGGGTATTGTGAAAATAACAATTTGCATCCTGTTGTTTTCATACCTGCCATTTCAGAGCTGTCTGCTATCTGATGCTGACTGCTCTCTTTTAAGGAGACCATCACCCGTTTTGATTTAGCTTCACTTGTTTAAAAATACTGTACCTTACTTTAGGGACTATTTAAAGGATTTTCAACAGTTATTTTGACTATATTATGTGCAGATATCAAGAATAAGCTGTGCCTCCTCTGTAAGAGACCATTTTCCCCTCAGGAATAGTGTTGCTCTGGTAAATGACTGAGCAAATGTCCTCTATCTCATTTATTTTTTAAGCTGTAGAAACCTCACAATTCAAATATACTTATTATTTCATTTTCAGAACACTACATAATTTCTTCTTTTCATTTCTAACACATTCTCAAAGTTCCAACATCATCATTAAAAAAGAAAATGTGCAAAACATACATGCTAGGAAGGAAACTACTGTCTTTATCTATAACGGTCCTGGTCTCTCTTGGCAGATGATTGGAATGAGTTTTGAGTGACTTTGAAGTGCTCTCTTAACTCATCTCCCTGAGTTCAAATCTGGCCTTAGACACTTCCTATGCTAGGTAAGTTTCTTAGTACTGCTTGCCTCAATTTTCTCATCTGTTAAATGAACTAGAGAAAAAAATGGCAAGCCATTCCAGGATTTTTGCCAAGAAAACCCCAAAGAGGAATCGCAAGGAGCTAGACATGACTAAAACTACTGAAAAACAACCACTACACCCACAATTATGTGCTAAGTACTGTGCTGGACCCCACTGAGAGGAGGATATAAATGGAAACAGTATCTGACTTTATTAGCAAACCTTGTTGTACTACAGTTTGTCCAGTTACTCCTTCATTATGTAGCTAATGTTTTTCTTATGGAACCAAGCTGGCCCCTGTAGATGCATTGATATTAAGCAATTTAAGGTCCAATTAATAATGACAAGGAATGCCTAGATAGAGCCCGGCTGTTTGTGCAAATTGCACTTACTTTACAAATGCATGACGAGGTCAGACTATGGTCAGGGTGTGCTGGTAGTAAACATTTAACAACCTGCTATCAGGGAAAAAATTGTACCACAGAACATTTTAAATTTTAATCTTCAATATTAAAAAAGTGACGCAGAAAATATTAAGTCTAGATAATAAATCACTAAATCAAGTCCTGATCTGTAGGATTTGCCAGTTTCTGAGGTATAAATACTCACCTTGAAAAATTGAACAATTGCCTCTTGAGTCCAGCACAATTCTGACTTAACCTCTGAAGGACATGATAATTTCAGGAAAGTCTGAAAAATTCTCTCCCTTCTTCCAGACTTATCTTTCTAATGACCTTTTGCCAATGCCTGAAATCCATGGAATTGGGGATCAAAGCCTTTGTCTTTTCTCTGTTAAAAGTCAAATCTTCTGGAAGAAGTAATTCATCGAGTTTTCTCAATCATTCACACTTGAGTATAAATGAGTTTTCCAGAAACTTTCCTGAGAAGGAGGCTTCTGATAAGGTGAAGGTGAAGAGAGTCTTCAAGCACTAAACACTTAAGAGGGAGAAAGTTCAGGAAAGCAGCTTCCGTTGCTTTACTATTTTGTTTCCTACTAACACTGTGAAAGTCATACACTGGTGGCCAAAGTTAGGTACATGTCAGTGGCTGTGAGAGAAAGAGGCGGAGATTTTAGTGTGGAGATCTTTTATATTTTTAAATAAAAGCACTGTGTAAGGAATTTCTTTTGACCTGATTGATAAAGCCAATGGTAGACAAGACACTTATTTCCCACTCCCATCCCCACGTGCTATGACTTTGGAAGCTGTTGTGAAAAAAAGATCTCTCTCTCTCTCTCTCTGTCTCTCTGTCTCTGTCTCTCTCTGTCTCTCCCTCTCTCTCTGTCTCTGCCTCTCTCTGTCTATCTCTGTCTCTCTCTGTCTCTGTCTCTCTCTCTGTCTCTCTCTGTCTCTCTGTCTGTCTCTGTCTCTCTCTCTCTCTCCGGATAAGTCTGCCAACATATTTGAACTTTTCAGCCCTAGACTTAAGTGAATTTCAATGGATAGGAAGAAATATTTGATTCACTTAGTTGATTCTTTAGGAGGGATTATTCAGTTATATGATTAAGGGATTAACATCCAATTTCCATATTTGCTGAAATTTAAAGAGAAATTTCAGCGTTGTTTATCTTAAAGGATGTGGTTTTAAATCTGGGCCCTCCTTGTTATGATCCTAGGCATATCACTTAGTCTCCTTGCACCTAAATTTTCTCATCTGTAAAATGGGGAATTGGACCAGGTGGCCCCTGAAGTCCCTTCCACTTGATCCTATGAACTTTAAGGTCCCCTCCAGTAGGATTCTGGGGATTGGACATAAGGTGGTTGAACAAAACTTTTTTGAGTGGTAGAATAATAACATCTTATTCTACTTGGGTGGGGGGAGGGACAGGGAAAATGGTAGTTTCAAAAGTGAGGCCACATGAGGGGTTGAAGCTTGACAATCCAGAGACCTAAATTTAAACTTTGGCTCTGAAACTTAACTTGTATGACCTTGGATTTCATCTTCAAGAGCCTCACTTTCCCCATTTTAAAAATCATTGTAATAATGCATTCCTGGTGGGGTTGCGGTGACGTTTAAATGAGTTCACATTAGTAAATCTGTCTTGTGACTTAAGGCATGCTTTTCAAATAGAACATATTCCTCCTAAAGGGGCAGCCAGGTGGTGCAGTGGATAGAGCACCAGTGCAGGAGTCAGGAGGACCTAAGTTCAAATCTTACCTCAGACACTTGACAGTCACTGGTTGTGTGACCTTGGGCAAGTCACTTAACCCCAACTGCCTCATCCTGGGTCATCTCCAGTCATCCTGACGAACATCTGGCTATTGGATTCAGACGACTCTGGAGGAGAAGTGAGGCTGGTGACCTGCACAGCCCTCCCTCACTCAGAACAAAGTCAAGTGCAAGTCATGTCATTATTTATCTGACGGCATGGTCTTCCTTGGCAACAAAGGCTCACACACACACACAAACACACACACACACACTCCTAAAACAAGATAGAGGAGACTACAAATACAGAGGACAACGTAGGGGACACAGGAGATAAACTTTGCCTTCATTTCTCAGAAATTTATAATAAAGGCCTACTCTGTTCGAGGGTCTAGTCTCGGGTGCTAGACCTGATAATGCAGTTGTGGAAGTTTTTTGTTTTCATTCATTCTAGTAGTAGAGAAGGGAAGAGAGCCAGCTAGAAGCAAGTAGGCTGAGAGAACAAAGCCTCAGAGAAGTAGGTGTATTTTCTCACCCTGCAGGCAAAATCAACACTGCCTATTCCCACCTTTTCTTCAGCCTGCTCCTTTCCCTCTCCTGGGCTGCTTTTGCTGGGGACCCCACTAGAATGAAGGAGAGTGGTAACTGAGGTGTGGTGAACTGACTGCCCACTAACCCACCTCCCCTCGAAATTATCAACAGGTGTGTGCAGAGCATCTGTGCCTATGTGGGAGCTGACAAGCAAGGCACCAGCTGTGACTTGTACTTGAAAATAATAATTTCCACTTAGGGATATGGAATTATTTATCACTACTGGTGGAATTTTTTGCCAAAGGCAAAAAATAAAAACATCCGATGAAAAATATCCTCTCTCTACAGCCTGTCTATCTCACTCACCATAGGAACTGATTGAGCTTGTGTCCAAGAATAACTCTCATTACGGTGATTACCATCATGATGATATTTTTTTCTTTTAGGTCCTGGGAATGCAGGAACCAAGTAAACATTCTCACAGGTCTTGTCTGGGCAAAGAGGCTCCCCTAGGCATACCCCTGTAGAACATGAGTGGAGAAAAATGAGGGTTTGGACAGCGTAGGCAAAACAACCCTTCTACATGCTCTCAAATATGACAGATTGGACAACATGTTCTTGCACTCCATCCAGCATCAGAAGAGCAAACAATTTCTGGGAATGCCTTTCATGACCTTCTTCTTGGTGGTCATGAGCAAACCTGTCGGGAAGTCATTCTGCCTCTGCCTCAATTTCTCCATGTTTCAAGGGCAAAGACTAGGAAGAAATGACTGAAGAAGTGAAGGGTAGGAATGGTGATCTATCCACATATATTTACATAGGTTCAGTTTCTGAAATGGGACATTCTATCTCCCATTTCTGTGCCTTTGCACTGGATGTCTCTAGTACCTGGAATGTGCTGCCCACTCACCTCTGCTTCTAAGTTTCTCTGATTTCCTTCAAGACTCAGCTCAAATCTTACCTTCTACAGGAGGCCTTTTTCAGTCTTCTCAGTTATTAATGTCATCCCCTCTAAGATCACCGTTCATTTGCTCTGTATAATTTCAGGTACCTAATTATCTACATATTCTCTCTCCTGTAAAAATATGAACCCCAGAGAGTAAGGACTGTTTTTGTCTCTTTGTATCCGTAGAACTTAGAACTGTGAATGCCACATATTAAGCATTTTGATGCTTATTAACTAACTTCATGAAACCTGGAAACTGATTCTATAATCAGCTGCATAAGCATGTTGATATACATACACATGTATGTCTACCTATCTATCTGTCTTTCTATCCAGATACACATACGTGTGTATGTGTGTGTGTGTGTGTGGGTGGGTGGGTGTTAATCAGGCATATTTCACCTAACACCTATACCTGAGCTGACAAAATCAGTGGTGGCAGTAATTGAGCCCAATGAGGAGACCTTGCCCCAACACTGAAGATCAACCTACATAGTAAGACTCATTCCAGAAAAGTATCTGCCTAGATGCATAACTATCCATGCCATACCCAGCAGTGAACTTGGTACCAAGGGATAAAAAGGATTCCCAGGGCTGGGAAGTACGCCATCCTCTCCAGTTTGGGGAGGGGAATGTTTTTAACAATCTTTTTAAGACTGAATCTACTCTCAGGAACTAAGTAGTTGTGTAAAAGTGAAACTGCATTTCCTGATCTAGGGGTATGCTGTACTTTTGTCTCTGTTAAACCTTCTCAGTAAATATTGTTGTGAAAGCTCACTGATGTTAACTGACTAATGGATATTGAGATGTGAGCTGGTTAAATGATATTAGGAATAACACTGGTAGGACTCATGAATACTACTAATAAAAAATTCAACCCTTCAGGGTTACCCCTAGAATCCTAAAGAGAAGTAGTCAGATTCCCTTTGGAGACCTGACCTGCCAGTGTAAACAGGAGTTGAGAGGGTGAATGTAGACTAGGAACTACAGTTATAATGTACCAGAAAGATCTTTGAGAAAATGTTTTCGATCAAAGTAATGCTAGGTTATACTTATAGTGAATTACATTTTATGATTTGGCTTCCAGGACTGGCTGCCTCAACAAGAAGAAAACAGGAGCCTGTTAACATCCACCCACTTCTCAGATTAATGTTATTCATGAACTTTAGGTTATATATTTACTTTGTTCTAGACCTTTAATTTCATATGTGTAGGGAATTCTGAATTCTACCTGTACTGAATACAAACTTTTAGTTTTAATGTACTTCATGGAGGCAATGAGAAGTTTCATAACTCTCTGTAGGAACATTCCTTTCTAATTTCTTATGACACCAAGGAGATGGTGTAATAGCAAGGACCCCAACATACACAGGAGGCCCTGCTGTACAGGTTCTTACATCTGCTTTTCTAAAAGGAAAGCAACTTTTGACGGGTCAACAATCTACTTTAATCAATCACATATATCCTTCACTTAGTTTAATGGAAAAAGTCAATACCTTGAACTTAAGAGAAAATACAGAGAAATAAAGATTAACAGACAGGGCTTCCAATTGCCTGA
Organism: Potorous gilbertii; assembly: GCA_028658325.1. Lineage (NCBI taxonomy): Eukaryota > Metazoa > Chordata > Mammalia > Diprotodontia > Potoroidae > Potorous > Potorous gilbertii. The sequence goes on along the minus strand of CM053770.1, from coordinate 333,890,398 downwards.
GCATAAGCAATACATACATCACAGATCAACAGACAGATCCAACTACCTGACCACTACATACATACATAGTTACCAGAGAGAGAAGCACCAACATCTGGGTTTTCAAAGCCAGGGTACTCCTTAGCAGCTACCCAGAGTCTTGTCTGGCCAAACAAATATTTCCAATGATTAAGACCCAAAGCAAAACCTCACCTCAGAGTATATATTCACTGTTTAGAGCCAGAGGGCATCACAACCCTTGAGAACCAGTACCTTTTTAGAAATTAACAAAAGGTGTGTGCCTTCCTACAAAACAAATCTCCCCTAATCAAACTTCCCTTAATAGTCAGGCCCATTAATGGATGGGGAAGTTCTTTAACTCTCATAATTACCATGACAAATGATATCTGTATCTTTTGCTAATTCTAACCAATCAGTAAATTTGAAGCGGATACTTCACATATACTTCTGACCTCATAGAATGGACTGATATTTTACATTTATTCTCTGAGACCAATCATTAGCTCTAAGGGAAGTCTCATATGCCAATGCAGAGACAATGAGGTGTTAATATTAGTAAATGTGGACTGGGAGTCAGAGGGCATACATTCTAGTACCTACTTGGTCACCTTAAGTGAGTCACTTCACAGCTCTGACCCTCAGTTTCTTAATATATTAAATGAGAGGGCTAGACTGGATTATCTCATTCTCCCAGATCATATATTCTATTCATGCTATCTTCAAAGGATCTAGAATGAAAGATTTGGTATCTATTGAAAGTATCACTAGTATCATAGATATGTATGCTATGCATCATAAAATCAACCTATTTATGGATCTCCAAATATTGTTTCAAAGAAGAAACATCAAACCATAATAGACACACACTTATTAAACTCTAAGCACAACAAATATTTAAATTAAGATACCAATAACTTTCCCATCTGAACCTTTAGGAAGGTCCTTGATGCATATTGAGAGGCAGCTTGGTCCAGTGAAACAGTTAACAAATCATAGAATATGGACCCAAATCCTAACTCTGCTACTTGACACAGTTGTGGACTTGGGCAAGTCCCTTCACCATTCTGGACCTTAGTTTTCTTATCTGTAAAATGAGTGGATTGGACAAGATGATTTCTCTGGTCTTTCTAACTCTAAATCTAGGACCACCTTTGGAGAAAAAAAACCCTCACACCAAATGAATTATAAATATTCTCTTTATTAAGTTTAGATCTAAATGCATTTGTAATTTTTTTTCCAATTAGAAAGCATTTATTTTATCTCCCTCCCACTTCCCCTCCAAATTTAAAAAAAAAGCCTTGTAACAAATATGTCAAGAAAAATAGATTCCCATGACTGAATTCATTCTTGCTAGAGAGTCCATGCAGATATCACTTTGGACCCAAATCTTGCAACTTTATGGAGGCAAAACATTCAGAGACCAATAGGAAAGTTCATGCAGAATTTTGGGATATCAATCAGCTTTTACAGAATTAGCAATATTAAGACATTAGAAATAAAATGCTATGAGGCTGTCTCACAGTAAATCCTAGAAAATGACAACTTAGTTTTAATATAAAATAAGACTATTTTATGTGAGCATTGATCTCTGAACCTTTCAGCTTTCCTCCTTTCACTCAACACGGAATTTGCATATATTAATAGATCAAATGAGATAATAGATTAAAGCACTTTGCAAACCTGAAACTGTTATATAACTGCTAGCAATTAACAGAAAAATTAAAAGATTTGCCAATAAATGAACTGGTTCTCAAAAACATGCAGATGCATTAGGTAAGGAGAATAAATAAGCTGAGGTTGAGAGAGTGGATTCTATTCACCTAGTGGATCTAGTGAAAATTATGAATGTATTCTGATGATTCCAATATTCAGAATTTATTGCAACTAAGTTGCCATTTGTGACTAGCTCATCTTAATCATAGGAAAAAAGAATCCTCAAAGTAAATGGTCATTTGACCATCTTAAGAAGATTGTTAAAAACCACAACAGCAATGACAATAGCCAAACAACCTTATTGCTCTGTGGCTAATTTTGTCTCAAGCTAACAAACATTTTCGAAACCCACTAACTAACTTTTCTTCCTTCCTTCCTTCCTTCCTTCTTCTCTCTCTGTCTCTCTCTGCCTCTCTTTGTCTCTGTCTCTCTCTTTGTCTCTGTCTCTGTCTCTCTGTCTCTGTCTCTCCTTGCCTCTGACTGTCTCTCTCTGTCTCTCTGTTTCTCTGTCTCTCTCTCTGTCTCTCTTTGTCTCTGTCTGTCTCTGTCTCTGTCTGTCTCTGTCTCTCTCTCTGTCTCTCTGTCTCTGTCTCTGTCTCTGTATCTCTCTCTCTCTCTCTCTCTGTCTCTCTTTTTCTCCTTCCCCTTCTTTTCTTCTTGTTTTCTATTAAACATGCCTTTGGAAATTCCCTGGAAAGCAAATTATTGCTCTGATCATCCTGGCTTAGCCCATCAGCCACTTGTTAAGGCCAGAGGAACCTCCATATGATTAATCAAGTGCTTCCTTACACAAAATCCAATGATGAAAATATCTGATTGGTTCTCAAAAGGGTGAACTAGAGGGGTTTGATCTCTGTGTGCTCAGCTGAACTTAATGCCTCACTACAGATACTTATCAATACTCAATCTATACTGCTTTCCTTTTCTATAAGCCAGAGGAAACTCCAGGGATCAAGTTTTCATGAGTACAACAGCTACAAGTCCTTAATTTTTACCCCTTCAATGAATCTGCGTCAGGTGCCGTTGAATACAAAGTACTTCCATATTTCGAAACAATGCCTTTAATTTTCAAACGAGTTTTTGCTTTTCTCTTATTAGTCTCAGGACCTAGCCTACACTTACTGATTGACTGATAGCCATGGAACAATCATCATGCAGTGTTTGCCTTTATTGTCTGTGTTTCAAACTTCTGCTCAAAGGTATTTCAATGAGCAATTCCTTACTCAAGATGAATTTGATAATTTGTAAAGTGCATATTTTCAACCAGAGGATAGTGTGTCAAACTGTTTTAAAATTAGTGTACATTTATGAAACTTTTTGTCACTCTCATCACTGCCCCACCACTGCCCATTCTTTAACAACCAAATCAAAATGTCACCTCCTCTATGTGGCCTCCCTATTTTCCCCAGATAGTAATATTCATTTTTCTATTGGGCTTCGTAGAGTACTGTATTTGTGGCTCCTTAATTTATATATAATAGCCTTAATAGTGCTTTACACTCACACACATACACACACACACACACACACACACACACACACACACATATATATAATATACATATATATGTCCAGCAAGATATTTACATATATTATCAAATGAGAATATATGTAAAGTACTTTGCAAAACTTAAAGTTCTAAATATCTGTTGGCTATAATTATTACTAACAACATATGTATATGGCCATACATGTCGTATTATCCTAATACACTACAGATTCTTAATCTGGAGTACATGGAGAGATTTCAGGGGATTTATAAGCTTGAATGGGAAAAAAATATATGTCCTTGTTTTCATTATCCTCTGAACAAAACTTGGCATTTTTAAAATATAGGCGATATACATTGTTCTGAGAAGGAATACAAAATTTTTACCAGACTACCAAGAGCCTATGGCATAAAAATGGTGAAAAATCTCTGCACTAGACTATTTATTCTCTTACTATCTACAACTCTGTCAAGTCAGAGATCTTATCATCTCTGAACTTTCTCTACATAAGTATATATTTAATAAATTTTGGTAAAATTGAATTGTAATTTGGGTATGATGTTTGGTAGAGCATAAATAAGATAAATAATTATATGCTTGCTTTCTAAGAGTTTAAATTCATGACATAATTTATAGCTTTGGTGTAACTTGAATCTCCAAAAGTTCAGAAAATATTTTTGAATGGATAGTGTATTTCTGGTCAGGGATAAATACTTTTCTCAAAAAGGAAAATGCTAAGAATATATATATATATATATGTGTGTGTGTGTGTGTGTGTGTGTGTGTGTGTGTGTGTATCTGTCTATCTATCTATCAATCTATCTAATTAACTAACAGCTAAGTGGTGCAATGGATAGAGCGCTGGGCCTGGAGTCTGGAAGACCTCATTTTCATGAGTTTATTTCTGACTTACTTGTGTGATCCAGGGCAAGTCACTTAAACCTGTTTGCTTCAGTTTCCTTATTCATAAAATGAGCTGAAGAAGGAAATGAGAAATAACTCTAGTTATTTCAAGAAAACCTCTAAATGGGACCCTGAAAAGTTGGACACAAGTGAATGACTCAGCAACAAATGTGGATGTGGGTGTGGAGAGAGAGAGAGAGAGAGAGAGAAAGACAGAGAGACAGAGACAGAGAGAGAGAGACAGAGAGACAGAGAGAGATGTACGGAGAGAGAACTTTCCTGTTTACAATATCTTCATGTGGTCTCCTTTGATCACTCAACAACCTTGTTCAAAGAGTAGGCAGGAGAGTTACTATGATAATGATATTAAGGATGGGAAGACTGAGCTCAGATTAAATATCTTACAGCTAGGTGGTTTAGTGGATAGAACACTAGATTTTGAGTAAGGAAGCCTTGAGATCAAATCCAACCTCTGACACTTACTAGTTGCATGACTCTAGGCAAGTCACTTAACCATTCTATGTCTCAGTGCCCTCATTTGTAAAATGGGGATAGTAACATCATCTCTCTCTCAGGGTTGCTGTGAGGACCAAATGAGATAACAATAATTGTAAAGTACTTAACACGGTGTCTGACCCATAGCAATCTCTATATAAATGTTAGCTGTTACTGTTATTGCCCACAAGAGCACACAACTAGTAGTTGGCAAAACTGGAACTCTAAGATGAGCCTTCTGTTTCCCATTACAACACTTTTTTCATTACAAATAGTTGGAATTGTGGGATAATAAAGTAAATGTATCTATATATGATTTTTAATAAAGCCTAGGAACTTAAAATAATAATCTAGGGCATTTTGATGACAAGGACTGTATTTTCTAAAGTCTGTAATAATAGAATTCAATTAATTTCCATCCAACAAATATTTACCAAGCACCTACTCTCAGCAAGGCACTATGCAAGATGCTCAGAATAAAACAATAAAAAAAAAAACCAGTCTCTGATTTCAAGTGGCTTATATTCTGATAGAGAAGAGAGAGTAACTAAAAGTTCAAATCACACACTTAAGGGGAAGAATGAATGGTTTTCATAATGTTAACTTCAGTGAACATTTGTTGATAATCCAACATGTTTCAGGCACTGCATGGAATATACCAACAGTCACCAATCCTTGCCCATTCTTTGTCTAGTACGTGTTCAAGGTTTGAACCTTGTCCATGTCCATGGTCACTTCTATTAACTTGGTTTTGGCAAATTCCCATCAATGTTACTGTCCATGTTCTTCACTAATCTCTTAGTCTATCCTGCAAGCATGTGACAAATTCTCAAACACGTCCCCTCAAATTACTGTTCAGGAACTTATATAGACCCCAACTGTTGACTGGATCAAAGCTAAATCTTGAAAGCCTTGGCATTCAAAACTCTACATAAACTTCTCTTCTCTGAAGCCCCCATTCTCTTTTAACTTCTTTATCCTTCAAACTGACCTCTCTATTCCAGATACACTAGTTTTAGAATCATTTAAAATACATGTCACACTCATATCTCCTTCTATGCCTTTGCTCCCTCAATGTAGATTCCATTCCTTTCCTTAACTAATTCTAGTACATCACTTCCTTCAAAACTCAGCACACTTCAGGCACAAACTCAGTTCAAGTAGAGAAACAGCTGGGGATCATGGGTGCACAGGATGGGTCTTCTGTCTTTTAAGATTCCGAAGGATTCACTGTTGTAGTCATGATGGGGGAAATCAATAAAACAGAATTCTTTTTAATTTAGAAAACATAATTTTATTGAAAATGGTAGAAATTTTTCATTTCCCAATTGTTTCCTCTCACCATTTGTCCCTCTAATGGCAGGGGTGGGGGGTGGGAGCTCCCAGAACAACAGAATGGTTTTATCTAAATCTTATGAAGATATTTTCTCCCTCAGAAAATGGTTTCTCACTGGGTGCCTGTTGTTACTTGGGAGACACAGTGAAATCTCAATCTATTAACAATGGTATCACTTTTATTTTTCTGTGATAAAGGGGCACACTAAGCCCTTTTCCAGCAGCTGGGAAATTATGCCACAACAAAAAAAAATGGCATTCTGTTTCCAAATGCAAAATATCCTCTGGGATTCCCAATCTGACTCTGATTACAGGAGGTGTAATAGTTTGGAGCCCACAGTGCAGTTGTCCCCATGTGCCTTTATGCAATCTGTTCTATGTGTAACTCCTTGGTCTGGATATTTTTAGAGCTATAAATTGTTGAATATGATTCTAGACCCAAGTCACCAGAAACAGAGTAAGTTAGGCCACACAGTGTTGGTTGGATAACAGTGCTTTGCTTGCAAAGAGTAGATCATGCACTTTTGGAGCATTGTAAGGTGCTGACTGAGATCCTCTCTTAAATTATCATGGGCATTTGCCATTGATAACTTAGGTAATGCCTAGTTATAAGGCTCCCAGTTCTTTATTCCACACATGAGAGGAAAGACTCTAGGCAAACCTTAGGGTGCAGTCCTCTGAGGTTTTTCAACGAGGAGACAATGAGTGCATATCTCTCATCTAATGTGTGTAGTCAGAATAACTCTATGTGTAATGACTCCACCAGTATACTTAATAGAGCCAGAACTGAAAGATAATGAGAACAGTGCTATAACTAGGAGTTTTTGTACCCGGTCAAGTGCTATAACTATGCTTTTAACAAGTGGTGTAATGTACACCCTTAGTTGAAGGTGGGGGAAGCACATTCCTCTGTGTGTAGAGGGGAATGGTGATGGAGACCCTGTGACATGTGCAAAGAGGGAGGGAGAGTGCTGACTCACTCCAGTAGACCTGCATCTGATACCTTCTTATCATTAATTATTATGGTTAATTAGGCTACTTCTTCAACAGTGAACAGTTGGAATTTTATCAGTTCTCTTAAGTTTGGTATCATGGGACAAAGCACTGGTGGTCCCACTATAGTTATAGATCTGTCAGAGGTATCAATAAGGAACACTTAATTTAGCAGTTCTGTAACATTTGCCTCTGCCCTCCAAACTCTTTGTCTTAATAGTAGTTTATTTTTTCCCAATTACATGTAAAGAGAGTTTTCAACATTTTTTTGTCAGGCACTGCATGGAATATACTAACAGTCACAGTTTCAAATTTCTCTCCCTCCCTTCCTCCACTCCTCTCTCACCAAGATGGCAAGCAATTTGATACATGTACAATCATGTTAAACATATTTCCATTAAAACTTTATGGAAGTGAATGTTGAAAACTAAAAATAAATAAGTTAATTTATAAAAAAAAAATCTCCACATTAGCAATGTTGTGAAAGAAGAACCAGAACAAGAGGGAAAACCAGAAGAAAACAAATGAAAAAATGAAAGTAGTATGCTTTGATCTGCCTTCAGACTCCATACTTCTTTCTCTGGATGTAGTTAGCATTTTCTATCATGAGTCTTTTGAAACTGTATTTTGGAAAAGAGATGTCTATTATAGTAAATCATTGCACAATGTTGCTGTTGCTGTGTACAGTGTTCTCCTGGTTCTGCTCACTTCACTCAATATCAGTTCATGTAAGTCCAGTTTTTTCTGAAATCTGCCTGCTCATCATTTCTTCTGGAACAATAGTATTTCATTATATTGATATACCACAACTTGCTCAGCCATTCCCCAACTGATAGCCATCCCCTCAATTTCCTATTTTCTGCAACCACAAAAATAGCTGCTGTAAATATTTTTGTAGATGTGCTTTTCCTATTTTGAAAAATGATCTCTTCGGGATACAGAACTTATAGTGGTATGACTGGGTCAAAGGATATGCATCTTGTGACCTCTTTAAATTCATATTTCTATGTGCTTAAAACAGCAGTGGTGGCAAAGTTGCTCTCATTAGATGGCTGAGGACAAGCTTAGCTGCCTTAGAAATTTTGGAGGCAGTGGGGTGGAGGCAAGTGAGAGGTTTTTCTTCTCTATACTCAGGGGGTACATACTGGTTGCTCCTTGCAGGGTAAAAAGAGGTAAGTAGAAATGGAGATATCAGAAAGGCAAGTGACTTGTAGTAGATAAGAGATTTTATCGGGAAAAAAGAATATAAGGCAAGTTGAGTCCAGAATATTTTACTTCCATGTGCTGTAATTAATGCTCCTAAGTGAACCTAAGTCAAGAGTAGTATCATTACCCAGTATATTTTGAGGCAGTCTAAATAAAATCATCCCTTCAAAAGAATTTATGGAGTAGCTTGGCTAAAATATCTCTCTCGTTAACCCACTCACCAACTCTTTTTGGTCTAGAACTCTATTTTATCTATTTTGAGTACTCTCATTGTGGAAAACTCCCTCTAACAAAATATGTCAGCTGCCTTTCCACATTATATAGTCTTAGAGAGTTGCTTGAGGTACTGAGAAATTAAAAGCTCAAAGTAAATGTGTAACACAGGCATAGCTTGAACCCAGGCATTCCTGCTATACATCACACAGCTTCCTTTCCTGTCTTTGTTAAGTGGCTTATAATTTAGGTGCTCAGCTCAAAAAGGATCTCAAGAATCCAACTAATCAAGTGCCCTGCCTTCAAACAGGGAAAACCTTATTATCACCAACTTGCAGTTAAGGTAACAGGGGCCCAGAAATATTAGGTGATTTCCCCAAGGTCATACATCTAGAGATAGTCATTGGCAGATACAGGGGAAGAACTCATGTTTCTTTGTACTTCTATTTCATCAAACTGTGAATAAATGATCATCGAGGATGACATCACATAATGTCTAAAGCTTGAACCACAGAGTCATAGTTTTCTGTATCAGATAAATAATTTTACTTTACAGATGAAACAAGGTTTAAAACAAGGGTGTTTTTGTTTTTTTTAAGTTTCCTCAGTATACATTTCAAGGTGACTTTGTGCTATTTTGTTATGTTTTACTACTTCACGATTAACTCTCTAACCATTAGACTAGATGGTCTAGTCTAATGGTTAGAGAGTTAATCTTAAAGCCAGGAAGATTTGGGTTCAAGTTCTGTTTCCGAGGCATAGCAACTAACTGTGTGACCCTGGGTAAGTTGTGAGTCAAGTCAAGGAATGAGATTACTCATAGCACTTTAGGTAATTCTCTGAGATTATGAATTGCAGAGAAGTTGCTGGTCTATATTGGTATAGGGAGTTTTCCTCATTTAGGAATTTCCTATATCAATGAAATCACTTCTGGTCTCTATCCTTTATCTTAGTTTTATTGATACCTTTTATGTTTATATTACATTAGCTTCATTTTTCTCCTAGCCACCTATCACTTGTACCAAAGACTGAAAAAGAGAAAAAAAAAGATGTTTAGCAAAATTAGGTAACATATTGACCATGTCTGACATTTTGCATAATATTCCACATTTGCAGTCTTGTACCTCTTCACTAAAGTGAAGATAAATTTTGCTAGCTCTTTTTCAGAGCCAAGTTTGTTCATTATAATTTAATGATATAACCATCAGTTTTGGTTATTTGTGACTATTCTTCTTATTTCCAGTTACAATGTTGTAGTCATTGTGCGTGTTGCTTTCCTGGTTCTGTTTACTTACAGAAGAATGTTTTATAAAAAATAGTTTGGCATGCTCTGAGTTTCTCCCTTTAGGGCTATATTGCTCTAATGGTAATTATATGCTATATATGTATATATATTGCTATAATGGTAATTAAATGGAAAATTTTTCATATTCATTAATAGGCCCATGTAACCTGCCTGGGTCACATGGAAGCCTTAATTACCTTAGAGGAGCCTGTGGTGGGAGAAGTTTGCTTAATGGGTGGAAGAGAAAGAAGTAGAGCTAGAACAGAGTCATGAGAGCAGTCAGAGCTAGGAAGGATGCAGGCTGCTGGCTAGCATGAGTGAAAGAGCTTGTTTATGATTTGCTTAAGGCAGCTGGTTTGCGGGAAGCCTAGCAGGGGGAAGGCTTGAGGTTGGTGTTGGCTTCTGCATTGTTATTGTGTACAGATTTTTGTTACTATGATGGATTCAGCTTTCTGAGGTCTGAATAAATGTTTCTTCCATGTGGAGAGTGGGTGGTATTTCGAGATTCAGAACTGGGCCAGGTTATTCATGACTGTAGTAGGTGCTGTGAATATCGCACTGGCCCTACAAATTGCTTCTGAAAAATACTAATCACCTCATTTCTACTCCTTTATCTTATTAGCATATAGCCTTGTTAGTTTAGTATAAGAGAAACCCTCATTGTCACTATTTCTCAGGTATAAATGAACACGCATACTTTTTTATTTTAATTTGTTTAACATTCACTTTTGTAAAATTGTGAATTTCAAATTTTCTCCCTTCCTTCTTCCTAAAACAGCAAGCAATTTGATGTAGGTTATATATGTGGAAACAACTAAACCACATTTCCACATTAGTTATGTTGTAAAAGAAGACACAGAACAAAAGTGGGGAAAAGTATGAAAAAATAAAGTGAAAATAGTATGCTTTGACCTGCTTTCAGACCCATCAGATCTTTCTCTGAATGTGGATAGCACTTTTCATCATGAGTCTTTTGGAGTTGTCTTGGATAACCGTATTTTTGAGGAGAGCTGAGTCAATCATTGTTGATCATTGCACAATGCTGCTGTTACTGTGTACAATGTTCTCCTGGTTCTGCTTACTTCACTCAGCATCAGTTCATTTAAATCTTTTCAGGTTTTTCTGAAATCCATCTGCTCATCATTTCTTATAGAGGCTAATATTATCCAAGTATAACATGGCAAGTTACTGTTTTGTTTGGTCATTCAATGGTTTACATGCCACAATGTCTAGATCTCCATGGGGTATATGCAGGGATTTTGTGCCAATAACATCACCCAAAGAGTTGTTGTGCACGTGCAAATATATATATATATACACACAGCAACTGAATTTAAATTATGTGTTTTTATTCTCACAAAAATAATTTGCACACTGCTACAATAAACTTGGGCTTCGACATTCACCCTCATTCTTTATTGCCATGACCGTAAAATATCACACAGTGGTCAAAAAGCACCATGGTTTGGTATCAGTTTGCCAGACTTGAAGTCAGAAAAAGTTGTGTTCAAACCTCCTCATTGACACTGTCACTTAAGTTTTTAGAGCTTTAGATTTATTAGATAAGTTATGAACTGGTTGTGATTCATATCAAGATAGAAAATTACCTCCAATTCCACATATTGGGGTATGGGAGAAAGGTCATCTTTGCTTCTTTTCCTATCATATAGACACTGCCTCCCAGCTTGCTCTTGGGCAGAGGACAAGATGACAACATTCTCATGATTACTATACAAACTTAAATTAAATAAATTTCATCTATAAAGTAAATACTAAATAATTACTGTTTTTCTTTTACCCAAGAATCTGGCAGGTCTTCCCCTCCCAGTTTGATTTTTTTTTTTTTTATTAAAGGGGTCATCTCTTGTGTAACTACTTAAAGAAGCCTATTCATCAAATGGGTGTGTCTCACTTGATGTGAGAATCTTAACCTAAAATGGCAAGAGTTTCACATTGCATCCTGGGCAATCACTTGTCCTGATGGCCACAGATGAATATCCAGCCATGTGAAACAGATGACTCTGGAGGAGAAAGTGAGGTTGGTGACCTTGCACAGCCCTCCCTCACTCAAATCAAAGTGAACTGCTAGTCCTATCATCATCTTGATGTCATGGTCCTCTTCCAGAATGAAGGACACAATGACAATCCTAATTCTAAAACCAATTAAACATCAGTGGATCACTGGATCATAAGTGATCCATTTCCCACCTCCTTCTCTCCCCTCATAGTCAAGATAATTTGTCTGCAGAAGACTCTGAGGCATGTTTCAGTTTTTACAATAGAAAAAATATCCTATAGTTGTCTTCTTGAAGACAGTAAGATTTTTTTTTTTTTGTTGAATTCATTTCAACTCAGAAAGCAATAATTAACACAAGGATTGGAAATTAAGCATACTTCAAAGGATCAAGTTGCATCATTTGACACAGATCTTTTTTCCCTTAATTTATAAGGCAAAGAAAATGGAAATAGGAGGAAAACATTTTATTTCACAGTAAAATTATAACCTCTGCTTGTAATAATTTGTATTTAAAGTACATTTGCACAGACAAGAGAAATTGTAGTAATTTTTTTTTAAATGTGTCTCAATTGTTGGGAATGGTCTTTCTAATGTTGCTTCTTATATGCCAAATACTCTCCTAGGGATTTGCAGCTATGAGGATACTAAGTTGTGTTTGCTAAAACTCACTTTATAACTATATTATAACAATATTTTTTTCTATAGTCATTTAACAATGTTTAAATTGGTCCTAAAGCAAACTTCTGCTAACTTGACTATTAGCCGTGATTCCATATTCTGAGGGGGAGGCTTGATGTACAAGGGTAAAAACAGCTTTTTCATTTACACTCCTTATCCTATCAGTTCAACAGTATGGATAAGTCTGTAGCTTTTGAGTTTTATGCCCAGTAATTGACCTGTTCCAATGTCAAAGGAAGGTTGTTTGTCTATTTGGCAAAATTCTTCCCATTGGGGATGTAAAGTGAAAAAGTGTATGATTTGTTTTATAGAACTATGATCATAGAACAAGTGTCAAATACAGCAAATGGAATCTGGAATTTATTTCCCACTTGGAAATTTCGTTATTTTACTTTGTTTCCTTTAGAAAAGTACCTCTTTAAAACATCATTATTTTCATAGATTCACATAGAGGGTGCTATTTCTTACAAAAGGGACACACACCACTTTACTGGCAGTATGGAGACAGGCTGGTTTATCACAATCACACACAAGTGGATAGGGCTTAATATATATTGTTATCTTTATCATTGCCGGTTACATTAATAATTATATTAATTATTGATATTAATATTAAAATAAAGTTTTAGAGTTAGAATGGAACTTTAGAGGCCACCTCCCTCATTTTAAAGATGAAGAAGCTGAGACTCTTAGAGGGTGTGACTTTCTCGGGCTTCCATAGCTAGCAAGTGCCAGAGGTAAGATTTGAACTCAGATATTCTTGAGTTCCAGCACTACACAACTGCCTCTGCTCTTGCTTGAACAAGAGATGAAAACTAAAGGGAAGAGAGAGTCAAGATGGATCTTGGAAAGATTCATCTCCTCTCTTGTCCATAAGGGAGGAGGGAATAGAAAAGATTGAATACTTGAAGGCAAGTAGAGCCTCCACGGTAACACCCCTTGTTAGAAATGGGCCTTATAAATATTGCTTCTTATATGCCAAAAACTCTCCTAGGGATTTGAAGCTATGTTAAATTGTGAATCTATGGTCTTGAATGAAAACATGTTGTGTCTTCAAATAGTTTCCTAGGAAAATTTGTACTTACAACATTTTCAGGATCTTTCATAAGGGGACGTAGGGGACAAGGTTAACACAGGAGAAGAACAATGGATCTAAAAACATAAGTTGGATTCAAATTTTAACTTTGCTATTTATTGTATATATATTCTTGGACAAGTCACGGTGTGTTAATTTTCTTATTTGCAAAATGAGAGGATCTCTAAAGTCTCATCTTTGGAAAAGACACTTGTTGGGGGCTGAAATGGATGACCTTGAAGTCCTTTTAAGCCCTAAAGCTATTTAGAAGCCATCTAGGTAGTGTTCACATCAATTTTCCTTTCAGGGCCTCAGTTTCCTTATGTGTAAAATGGCCTAGATGACTTTTAAGGTCCTTTCCAGCTTTTGACTGGATTCACCGATTATTCATTTGTTCTCTGTTTCTATTGCTAGTTCTGTAAATGGATCCATCCTCCAAAGTTTCGGGCATTTTAGGCAAGAAGTTAAATATTCCAACTTTTGCAGATCAGACCACTGCAGAATCTCTTGAGGCATTCGGGTAGTAGATATCAGAAAGTGTATTCCTATGTTCGAAGCTGTCTCTGGAGAAGGGTAAGCAAGAGTGATTCTAAAATCCTGGAAATAGGACAATCCCTTGGCAGTACCTGCTTAAAAAGAATGACTTCTTGGAGGAAGGAGGGAGGAAAAGAAAAAAAAAGAAAACCACAATCCCTGCAATTATCCAATGCCGGCCAACTTCTGGAATCCAGCTCACCTAAGCTATTTTTTTCCCCACTACATGAGCAAAATGAATGCTGCCAGTAGTCAGAGTGCTAATGGTCTTTTTTTCCACATTGTTTCCCATCCTCCTTTCCTCCCTCCCCTGAACCCGAAGCAAGGGACTGCAGAGACTTCAGGAGCCTCTTCATGCTCTCACTTCACAGGCTGGAAGGTGACAGCTTCGCCTGGGACTAATGCAGGCCGACATAATTGAATGTGGCCTGGAGCAAAGCAGCTGCCGGCAGCCACTCCTGATTGTAGCTGTCATCAGGTAGAGAGCTCACTGCAGTGAGACCCATTCCGGTGGAATGCCATTCCTTCATTCAGTGCCATGGTGATAGCTTATTTACCCTTAGACTGAGACCACCGTTTTGTAGTTAATCATTGTCACGGTTATACTGTTGAGCCAGTGCAGACTCTGGGTCCTTGACTTATCAATAATCTTTCCAGTGATCTCTCTCTCTCTCTTCCTCTCCTTCTCTTCTCATTTTTTCCTTTTCTGAAATTAAAATCACATTTCGGTGTTCTTTTCATCCATAAAGATTTGGTCTATAAGGAAAAAAAACCTGTCCTCTTTCTTTGTTTTATTAAAATGTTCAATTAAAAAAAATGACAGTTTCAGCCCATGTGTTGTTTAAGCATCTCAGAAAAACACAGAGAAATAATCTCACATGCTAAGCTTTAAAATAGCATTCAAAGGATTAAATTATCCTAGACTCTTCCTTCAGGAAGTATCAAAGTTTAAAATAATAATAATATTCCAGAGCATTGTATTACAATACACAGATTATATTGGATAGTTGGGTTAAACTCTACATAGCTTTAAAACTTGACTGCAGACAGTATTGAGGGTTTTTTTTGTTTTGTTTTGTTTTTGTGAGCAGGAACATCGATTTTTTTTTAAAAGAGAAATGTTTCTACATGAAAATTGCAGATTTTGAGTTGGTTTCTAAACCAAAGAAAAGTTGAATTAGACAGAAAAGACTTATTCAGCACTACTACTAATAGCCAGCATTTACACAGCGATTTAAGATTGACATGAGAATTGCCATGCCTCTTTTCCTTTATATTTGTGGTGGGCTTGATCCCATATTACCCTTTTACTGTCTTTTCAAAATCTATAAATAGCTAAATACTGTGCATACACTTTCCTTTCAAGTTGTAATGAATAATCTTAGAAAGACTTCATAGCATTTAAACATTGATTCTTACATTTTCTCATACACTTACATGAGTCAATAACTAATAACTTGTTTAGTAGAGGGATGAACTAAAGAACTAAGGCAGGGAAAAAATGCAATATTAAGGCAAGATAAAATGTATGAAAGGAAAACAGAAAGTGGTTTACTTGAAGCCCCCTTCCCAATTTGCAAATTTATTAATGGATCATCACATATATCTTTTGAAATACAAAACAAGCTGATATTTCTTGAAAAAAAATTAAGATCATTTTACTATAGTCAAATCAAAGTTGACTATAAACCCTGGTCAGTTAGATTTGCTGGAGGGCATAAATTTACAGGAGCATAAATGGTTGGAATTGTGTTTTCAGGCTTTACCATAGAGCTGAGATGTACATGGTTAACCAGATCAACAGAATTTGACTATACACCTCCAAATATTCATGCTTATGTAGCCAAAGCAAATTAGAGAACTATTCTAAAATGATTTTAAACTATTCTAAACTGATGAACTTTAGCTGCAGAAAGTCAACCTGGATTATTTAGGACAACTAATCCACTTTAGGACAAGGATTATTCAGCTTGCCTTTGGGGCAGGGGTGGAGGGGGTGGGGGGAGGACAGGTCTGGAAAGTATTTTGGACCTGTGATTTTGTAATTATGAGGAACACCCCATATGAAAGCTTCTTCCACTGATATACATTAACAACTCTACAATTTAGAGTTTTAGGAATCATAAATCCTTTAGGATCATGAGCATTTAACCTGTGCAATTCTTAGTTTCCTTATTTGTAAAACAGAGATCCCAATAATGGCAATACCAATCTGACAGATTTGTTGGGAGAAAAATGCTTTGCAAACTTTAAAGTGCTCAGGTGCAAGCTATTATTATTTTTTAAACCTAGCTTAGAACTCCAAACCCTTCAAAAATTAAGAAAAAAGCAATAACTCTACTTTTATTTCCCTGGAACTAGGCAATTTCACATTGTCTAGTATTAAATAGATAAGAATATAGAGTAATTGAAATTTAGATGGCCAAATCCACTGAGTACCTTGGTATTATCGAAATCAGAAAAAAAAAAAAACACAACATATTTTGGACCAAAATGCATTTAAATGTAAACTTCTGCATTATTACAACTTTTTTTTTTTTTTTAATGGAAATACAATTGCTTTAGAGAAAGTTGGATCATAATCTTGGACAAAATTTTTCCTTCCTCGAATGTGATTCTTCTTTACCTTTCTTATAGACACTTGATAGGAGAGGAATTTAAGAATACCTATAAAGATCAAGAAAATTTTTGCAAAATTTATGTTTCTGGTCTTGTTATTGACTAGCTATGTTACTTATCTATGTAGTGATTTTCAGATAATTGAAACCCCAAATTCTGGAAGAGAAAGGGAAAAAAGGATTTCCCTCTTGACTAATTCAGATTAAGTTTCTAGATGGTACAACTATCACCATTCTACCTTCATGAAATTTAGGGTATGGTATAGTTGAGGTCCCAATTGTTGAGAAGCATACACTGGTAAAACTATCCCTAAAGTACTTAGTTCATGGGCAAGAGTGCAGGGTACAATGCTATCAAGTGAGATTCAGTTTATACCCGGGAGCTTACATGACAAGAGTAGACATGTACAGTGATACTGAACATTAAGGACCCATTTCCAAGTTTTACAGAAGACAAAATCAAAATGTAAAGAGGTCCCTTCCCAATTCCCTAGTAGTTTGATAGACATCAAAGGGAGAACCTTTTAGGTTACAAAAAACACACCGTAATCCTTTGTTTTTAAACTTGCAAGGAGGGGCAGCAGGGAAAACTGAAAGGAAAAATAAAGGGGGAAAAGCCACTGTTTATAATGACTAATTTTATGAATGACTGCTTATGTGTGCTACCCATATCATGTTAGGCAATGATATGAACCTCTCTGAGTCCCTATTTTCTCAACAATAAAATGAGGGAGGAAAGACTACAGCAGAAGTTTGTCCTTCAACTTTTTGTGTGTCATGGACTCTTTTGGAAACCTACCAAAGCCTATGAACCTCTCCTCACAAAGTTTTTTTTTTCTTTTTAAAGTTATAATAGAAGGAAATACTAAATTAAGATGGAATTTAATGAAAATGAAATTATTTTTCTCCCATACTATCTCATGGACCTCATATTAAGAGCTTCTGAATTAAAAGATCTATCCTCTTAAAGACCTTTCCACTTCTTAATCAGTTTTCCTTTGATGACCTTGGCTCCTTCATTTCGCCTAGGTAAATACAAACCCAAATCTACTTTATAAATATGTGTATTGTTACATCAATTATTTGTCCATGTATATACAAAAAAAATAACATGATAATGGAATAGAAATCAAATATCAAAAGGAAAGATGCACATTAGGAAATCAAACAAAATTGAATTAATAATGATACCAAGGAATAAAAAAGGGAAGTGTGGCTTAATGGATATAGACTCATGGAATCAGCAAGACTTAGGACCGAATCTCATCTTTAACAATAAGCAAGTCACTTAATTTTTCAGTATTTCAAATGATTCTCCAAGGCTATAATTTGCAGTTGCAGATGCACAGATGAAAGAGGAAGTTGCAACACCAAGAATTCTGTACATGGAAGGAAATTCTAAGTCTGGTTTAAAAAACAAAGATAAATGTTCTCATGCTTGCTCATAAGGACAGTACGAAATATTTTACCAAATCACATTGATATGCATTTCTTATCAATGTATTGGGTGTCCTAAAAGTCTTAGGGCAATTAATAGCTCAAAACTGCCCTAAGACTTTTGGGACATCCTTACCACTGGGTAGATGAATAATAACTGATTGTGTCAACCAAAAATGTCAATGATAATAGTTCGGTGAGAATCCTTTCACAACCCATAGGGCCATAACCTTAGCTTAGAACATGGTACATTTTTTCCCCCTACTTATTGTTCCGACTAGACATAGACAGGCAGGGGTTACTTTTGATTAATAAACTGATTTTTGTTTCATCTTCTCAGGTTGGTTCAGCTAACCAATTTTCCTTCCTTCCTTCTTTCCTTCCTTCCTTCCTTCCTTCCTTTCCCTCTTCCTTCCTAGTCATTTTATAGAACCTCTTATTGCTTGTGCACTTTGTGAGTAGATGAATAGCATCCCTCATTTCTGATTGACATTTAGCTCAACCATAAACCAGTCTTTCACAATTAGCCACTTATATAACAGTCACACAATAGCAGTTTCCAGACTAAAAGAGAGAAACAAAAAGCAAAAAAACAATCAGGACAAAAATCTTCCCAAGTCTTTACTAATAAAAAACAGTAAAACACAGTGCCTCACAGTAGTGTACTGTGGTGGTCAAGGGGTTGGGGTTGAGAAAAGGCTAAAAATACTGCCCCATACCTCCAAAAACAAAACAAAACAAGAAAAAAACTGGATCTGTAATCCCAGCTGAGTGACTTGTGTGTGCTTAGGCAATTCTTCAGACCTAGTTTCATTATACTTAATTTAAGGGAATGGGTTAAATATCCTCTAAGGTCTCTTCCTAGCCAAGTCTGTTATTTCTTCTTAGAAGAAAACTCCAACCTAAGGAGCAAACCCTGAGTATTTCCATAAACATTTAAAAGATGTGTGTGTGTATGTGTGTAATACAGAATATGTTATATATAATTATATGTACATATAGATACACAATGTATATACATGCATACATACAAATGTATATAATTATATAGTATATACAAAATAATATACAATATATTTTATATTATGCACAACATATAATTATACGTATATATTATATACGTATATTTTATATATATATATATATATATACATACACACACATATATGTATTTATACCTTCAGAATTTACTGCCTGGATGTCTATTCAGCTGTCAGATTGTATTTAGATATGGGGGAAAGCTGAGAGAAAATGAAAACCACTTGTTTCTTTTCTTTTTTCCTTCCTCCTTTCCTTCCTTCCTTCCTTCCTTCCTTCCTTCCTTCCTTCCTTACTTCCTTCCTTCCTTTTCTTCCCCCCCCACCCCCTTTTTTTTCCTCTCCCAACTTGTCACTGCAATGAAGTTGGCTCTGGCTCCTGGGATCCCTCTGCACAGTACAATGCCCTGGGCTATGGGAGACGGAGCCCTCAATAACTGATATGAAAGGTCCCTAATTAAGCACTTAGCATTTCAAGGCAGTCAGCGCCGCTCGCCCCCAGCCCGAGCTGGCAGGCCGTCACCGCCTATCGGCCACCTAGATGCCTAACGTGAGTTGAGTGGAGTCTTTTGTACTGGAGGCGAGCCGCCCGGAGGCACAGGCTGATCCGGTGACCCTCCCGGAGCCACCTTCTCTGCCGGAAGGGACGGGATATCGGATGTGACAACATGGCAGCCCAGCCCGGGGAAAGGATTCCCTAACCCTCCCTCTTCCTACCCCGGGTCCCCCACCCCTCCCCAACTCCTCCTTAAGAGCAGGGGTTGGAGGAGAAAGTTAGAATGACGGTGGCACATTCTTGGCTCAGGAGATCTGCCTTGAACATCCCTGCACCCCAGGAATGAATAATGGTGAATGTATTATGAAGCAACAGGAAAAAAAAAAACACAAACCAGTAAACCTTCCTGGGGGGAGAAAAAGCACATCAATTATTTTGCAATTACACAGGGCCTCGGAAAAGTTAACAAGGAGAGAAAACCGTTCTTTCTCTCTTGCGGTGCGCTTGCTCTCTCTCTCCCACCCACCGTCTCTGTACTCCTCTGGCCATGAGAAGCCAGAATCAACATAAATGTTTGGGAGGTGGGGAGAAGTTTATCTTTATATTAAGGAGCTGGGAGACTTGGCAGCATTAAAATGGAAAGGGTTAATGGAATGAGCTATAGATTAAATTGTAAAGCAATCAAAGAAAACCAAACAGTTTATAGCAGACAAACCATCTTCTGGTGTTTGGGTCTGTGTCAAGCCATGGATGTGGAAAATTAAAGCCATACTGAGAAGGGAAATGAACCATATCTAATACATCCCCAGCAATAAAATGTTTTCACTAGGACTGTAAAATTGTGGCTTACATTAGGAAAAAGAAAATCAAACTATATGTCAATTCCACATCATGGGACATGAAGTGTCCACAAAAATTTATATTACTATTTAGAAGTGTTTCATTCTGGTGTTTTATAGTGATTGGATGCGCCCTCCTCAGTATCTTTTGACTGGTATGAAAATGATTTGAACTACTTTTTTAGCATTTATTTTACATCTATTACCTGTTCTATTACTTTTTATTATTTTATTGTGCTTGTGTAGAGGGTTTTGCACAGTTTCCATTATAATGTAACATTAAGTCAATTTATTTGTGTATTACATGCTGTATAATTGCACCTTTTTCTAGGACAATTTGGGTTTCATTATCTAACAAATCAGCACTGTTACATTTCTAAAAGCTCTTGTTTGAAATCAAGTGCATTTTCCAAGTGGGACTGCGGAGGTCAAGTTTGCACCAGGAAGAGCATGAGATTTCTGGCTAATGCTGAAACCATTTGTACGTTAGGTGAAGGTCATATTGGAAAGAGAGAAATACTTGTTTCTTTGAGAAAATATTTAATTACTTGGTATTGTACTGGGTCGAGATCGATAATAATCAATACTGCAAGAAAAGAAATATTGTAGAACAAAGGCTTCTGACATGGACCAGATAAGAGCAGGAGATAGATCATGCATGAACAGACTAAGATGGGAGAAAATGTCAAATGTAACAGCATTTGGTTTATTATTATTTCAGATTTTAAGATAGCATTTGGCTGCTTAATTTACAAGTGCCATAAATTGTATAACTACCCAGCAAGATGAAATGTGCATCTGTTTTTGCAAAGCTATTTTCGTAAACTGATCTAAGCTGAAGAGGTGGAATAAATGAATGCCACACTCTTATAGGTGAACTGAGAAGATCTTTTTTTTTTTAAAGCAATCACTAAGAAATTGATTAAGATACCAAATCATCAACAGAGGGTAGAACTATGTTTAAAACTTATAATTATATTTTATATCAGGCAGTGAGTGCCGTTCAAACACTTGTGGCCTACTTGCCTTATTTGCTTCTTAACTACTTACTGCCTTTTCTTTCAAACTAACTTTTCACAAGGAAAAATCAGCTCTCTAAATGCATTGTAAGTTCTTTGAAAGAAGAAGCCTTTTTTTCTCCTATTTCTTTATATCTTCCAGAGCACTAGCTTAGTGCTAAGCACCTAATAGCAACTAAAAAAAAGAGCATTTATTAAGAAGTCCTTGGTGTACATGCATGGTTTCAAATCCTGGTTCAGCTACTTATTATTTGTGTTACTTTGGGGAAAAGTCCTTCATCTATGGTGGGCCTCTGTTTTCTCCCCTGCAAAACAAGAAAGGGTGGACTAGAAAGTCCTCTTAGGTCTTTTTCATCTCTGGATCTATTAAGAAAAAAATGTTTTTTTCTTATTATTTTTATGCAAGAAAGGGCAGCTAGATTTTTGTGTAAGAGACTAAGGAAACTCTGGAATTGTGCAATAAATTAAAATTATCAACAAAGATTTGCATCACATTCTCTTTTGATGAAGTTTGTGGAATAGTGTGAAGTAGCTGGGCGTAGTTCATGACCAGAAGATCTTGGAGTCAAGAAGACATGGGTCCAGATTGAGCTTCTGGCACCTACTGGCTGTGTGACCCTAGCAACATCACTTATACTTTCAATGCCACAAGAAATTCTTTGGTAAGTTGCCCAGAAGGTACATTCACTGGTAGGGGAGTTCATGAGAGAGTTTCTCACCTGGATGAAATCATAGTTCTTGTCCAAACCCAAATCCCACACCTCAAAGCCAAGGAGAATTGCATAAATAGGATGTGTCATTTAAGGAATTCATTGTAGAAGAGTAAACTAGCTTATTCTACCTGGGGTAAAGACATTTGTATTTCCCTAAAGATTTTCTAGCATATTTTCAAGGAAGGAACAAGCATTACTACCTACCTCTATGGGCCAGTTTCTACACTAAGTATTCTACAAATATCTCATTTGAAACTTGCAACAATCCTGAAGGCAGGCGCTATAATTATTCCCATTTTATAATTGAAGAAACTGAGGCTGAAAGGAATGAAGTGACTTGTCCAGCCAGGGTCAAATAGTCACTGAGGTTGGATTTGAACTCAAGTCTTTCTGACGTCAGGCCCATTGCTCTATCCCCTGCATTACCTAGTTGCCTCCAAGAGATGTGATCACTCCCTCCACTGACACAGAGGGCAATTCCTCTATAATTTAGTGGTTAGTCTTCAGGTATGGAGGTAGTTGAAAAGTTCATTCCTCTGTAGTGAACCTTTACAAAATTACTGTGAACAATGGACACCACTGGTAGAATGTAACAGAGCTTAAACTACATCATTATAACCTCTGAGAACTGACCTGAGTCAGTCACAGATAAGGAGGACTTGTGTTCCATCGGTCTTCAAATAGCATCTATAGGATGTACTGCCTCATGCTCTTCTCCTGCAACTGTGTGTGTGTGTATGTGTGTGTGTACGTGTGTGTGTGAGTGGGTAAGTGTGTGTACATGGGTGTGAAAATGTGTGTTTGTGTTTATGTGTGTGTGTGTGGGTGTGAATGAGTATATATGTATGTGAGTGTATTTGTGTGTGTATGTGTGTGTGCATGTGTGTGTGAGTGGGTAAGTGTGTGTACATGGGTGTAAAAATGTGTGTTTGTGTGTGTATGTGGGTGTGAATGAGTATATATGTATTTGTGTATGTGCGTATGTGTGTATACTGAACTGGTGATTGCATAAGTGTGAAGCATTCTTGAATGAGGAAACTCTATGCATACAGATCAGCAGTTATTCTCCAATTGTCTTTGAGTGTTGCATGGGACATTGAGGTGTTCAGTGCTTGCTAAGGTCACATAGGCAGTCTGTGTCAGAATAAGTATTTAAACCTAGGTCATACTGACTACAAGGCCAACCTTTCTATTCACTACACCATGATCTGATATGTATATGTATGTGTACAAATACCCACGGCATAAAAGGATATATTTGTCTGTCTGGGTACCTATGTATTCATATATCTATCCGAGTTTATGCATATGCTTGCATGTATCTATTATCTCTGTGTATGTATGTATCTTTCATCTATCAATGTGTCGATTTATGTGTCTCTTATCTATTTGTGTCTATGAATAGGTATACATGTTTCGATCATCTATGTATCTATACATATATCTATCATCTATGTGTCTATATATGTATGTATCTCTTGTGTCTGTGTATCTATGTATTTATCTATCATCTATATGTGTGTCTATCTATCTATCTATCTATCTATTGGTCTGTCTTCTAGCTAGTTAATCTATAGATATATGAGACTGCCTTGCATAGTTGAATAGAAAGTGCTCCTTTCAGTTAAAAAGGCATGGATTCATTTCTGAAGCTGACTGATTGTGCATTGTTGGACAGGTCATTTAACCTCTGATGCCCCAGGTAATGCTTTATGATTGGAGGTTACAGTCAAGTCTTCCATTTACACTGTTGAAACAAATTTTCACACTAGTAGTTCTCCATGCCAATGAAATTACAGGTCAAGACCAACACACACACATACACATCCATGCATGCACACACAAATGCACTCACATACATACAAAAACACACTACACTTTATTTTATTTGATGAGAGGAAGGAGACTTTTAGATTTCCTTTACCCCAGTGACTGTAGGAACTTGTGAATAGAAGGTATAATTGACTTGAATATTTTAACAGAAAAAAAATAAAATCCAAATCTTGTGAATAATACTATCCTTTCAGCCTTAGGGCTATTGTACCAAGTTGTTATCATCCCAAATGATGTCTCAGTAGCATTTACAAAGTGCTGCCTTGTTGCTCTCATACACAGCAACTGTGAAGAAGAAGAAGAAGAAGAAGAAGAAGGAGGAGGAAGAGGAGGAGGAGGAGGAGGAGGAGGAGAAAAACTCCACAAACCAATCTACAGATGAATGCTAAAATGATAAAAGAAATTTTTAAGAAACAAAAGTCCTTACCTTTATATACCATCTTTTTTCCCCTAATTACTCATTTGCCTTTTCAAAATTTCAGCAGGGGCTTCTAATGCTCTCAATTTTCTTTTTTTTTCTTTTTATGTGACACAATATAGCAATTTTCTTTGAGCAAAATTGTTTAATTCATTCTCTCACCAAACCTTTGTCAGTTAATAAACTTTTATCAAATATCTACCATGTGTCAGGCACTGTGCTAAGAAGCACTAGGAATACAAAAATGAAAGCAAAAGACAATCTCTGCCCTCAAGGAACTTATAGTGTGATGGGGAAAGACAACACAGAAAAGAAACTTGAAAAGGGTTGGGGGACATCTGTAAAAGCCACATGGTAAAAGAACCAAAGAAGTCCAAAACGACTTCAGCAAGAAAAGTCAAAGAAGTTCAAAATGAGTGGTCAGTCAATAAATATTTGTTAAAGTATCTACTCTGTTCCAGGAACTGTACTAAGCACTGGGACTACCAAAAGATAGTCTCTGTCCTCAAGGAACTAATGATCTAATGGAGGAGAAAACAAAGCAAGAAAATGTGTTCAAAGCAAACTGTATATAGGATAAATAGGAAATAATCAATGCAATTAAGAGAGACTGGGAAAGACTTCTAATAGAAGACAGAATTTTAGTTGTGATTTAAAAGAAATTAGGGAAGCCAGCGAATGGAGATAGGGAGGGAGAAAATTTTAGGTATGGGACAGAGCTAAAGGAAGTGCACAGAATCTAGAGATGGAGTATCTTGTTCATGGAACAACCAGGTGGCCAATATCACTAGTTAGAAGAGTACAGGTTGAAGAGTAAGATGTAAGAAGACTGGAAAAAAAGAAAAGGACGAGATTAGAAATGGCTTTCAATGACAAACATAGGATTTTGTATTTGATCTTGGAGGTAATAGGGAGCCACTAGTTTATTGAATAGGGGATGACATGATTTGACTTGTGCTTTAGAAAAATCATTTTAGTTCCCGAATGGGAGATTGGGACAAGAAGAGATGATGCAGGCAGATTCACCAGTAGGCTATTGTAATAGGTCTGATGTGAGATGATAAGGGACTGTAACAGAATGATGGCAGAGTCAGAGAAGATATATTAAAGTGATGTTACAAAGATGAAATTGGATACGGGAGGGAGGGGGAAAGAAATAGTATGGAGTTGAAGACAACACCAATGTTGCAAGCCTGATGGACTGGGAGGATGGGGTTATCCTCTATAATTATAGAAAAGGTAGGAAGTGAGGGAGAGTTTAGGGGAAAAGATAATGAATTCTATTTTAGACATGAATTTAAGATATTTACCAAGTATCCAGTTTGAAATTTTTAAAGGGCAGTTGGAGATTTGAGATTTGATTGGGGTATAGCAGAGAAATTAGGGTAGGATAAGTAAATTTGAGGATCAATAGCATAAAGATAGTAATTAAGTCTAGGAGCTGATGAAATCACTAAATAAAATAGTATGGAGAGAGAAGATTCAGGACAAAATATTGTGAGAAACTTAATACTGGAGTGCATGCTTTAGAGGAGGATCCAGCACAGGAGGCTGAGGAGTGGTCAAATAGACAGGTGGAGAACAAAGAAAGAATGGTGGCCTGAAAACTAGAAAAAAGAGAGTATCAAAGAAATGTGATTAACAGTGTCAAAGTTTGCCAAAAGTTGAAGAGACTGAGGATTGAGAAAAGGCCATTTCATTTGGCAACTAAGAGATCGTGGTAACTTTGGATAGAGCAATTTCAGTGGAAAGAGGTCAGAAGCTGCATATTAAGGAGTTAAGAAAATAATGAAAGAGAAAATATGGAGGCACCCATTGTAGATGGCCTTTTAAATGAGTTAGGTGGAAAAGATGGAAAGAGATAAAGGACAATAGTGGAGATGGAAAGATCAATTGAGAGTTCTTTTCAGGGTCAGGGAGATAAGATTATATTTGTAGGCAATAGGGAATGAGCCAGTAGGCAGGGAGAGATTGAAAATAAGTGATGAAGGGGGAGTAATCTGTTGATGGAGGAGATAGGATGGTATAGGATTGCTTGATAAAGCTTCAGAAGAGCCATTGTGGAGAAAGGGATAATGAGTTGATAAAAGAGGTATAACAAAATTGTCTATCAGAAGTAAGGGCTCAGTTGATAGTGTATAATTTACATTTGTAGTGGACCCAACCAGAATAGTTGTGTGATTTGTTCCACCTTTATTTAGCAGCACGTGGTAGAAATCATCCATGGTTGTGGCTTGGGAGGGCACAATTGGCAAAGTGACTTATACAACACACAATCGAGGTGAAATTCCCCTTACTACCTTCTTGAAACTGGTCATCTACTTGTATTTAAAAACTCCCAGTGATTGAGAATTGCCTAGTGAGACTGTTGATCCTACTTTTGGACAGCTTTGCCTGTTAGAAAATTTTCCTTTTTATGGAACAGAAATCTTACTCACAGCACTTCTTATGCATTGATTCTAATTCTCCTCCTATCTGAGGCCACCCAGCACCAACTGAGTCCCTCTTCCACATAATAGCTCATCTAATACTTGAAGACTCATCATGCCCCATTTTATCCCCTTCTAAAGGAAGTTTGAATTTTACCTAATAAGCAATAGGGAGCACTAAAGGTTTTTTTCCTTCTCCAGATTAAAATCTCCCATACCATGATTTCCGTTCGTCTCACCATGCTGATCACTCTTTTCTGGACATATTCCATCATTGTCATTACAGTCTTTTTCTCCTGTCTGTTGAATTCCCCCCATACTATAAATCCTGGCCAAATGACATCTCCTTTATGAAACTTTTCAATGAACCTTCCAGTTATTGTTTCCCTCCATATCACACAGTACTTTGCCTGTATCTCTCTCCTATGCACATATCATAGCAAACAGGCACTTTACTGTGTAGCTGGTCACCTGCATCTGATATTTTGCTGGCATGGATTTTTATAGAAGAACTTCCATTGCTCACAGCCAAGGGGACACTCTTCAACCAGGAAAAGAAAAAAAATCATCCCTTCTTACTAAAGAACTACAAGCAGTACAGAAATCAGTTCTTCCGCTCTGCAGAGAAGATTGGTCTCATTAAAGAATTATTATATAGAGATCATTATCCATTGTAACTCTCAAATGGCGGCACTTACAGGTTCACTAAAAGAAAAAGAAGTTATTCTCTTCTGGTAGAATATTCCACTCATTTTTTATAGAATAGCACCTATTATCATAGTAGGAACTTAGGAGTGACCCAAGTACATGCATCTTTCAGTTCCCATGGATACAGAGATAATTGATTTTAAATGTTGGAAAAGTAAGTTTGGTCTAGTGTAGAATGTAGCTGATGCCTCTTCACTCCAAAATTCTCTAAGTAGGAAGGATAAGGAGATAGAAGTGGGTTACCAGAACAGTTATAGGGAAGTGATTTTTAGTCGTTAAAGGTGCTTTCTTAGAAGTTTTGCTCTCCAAGGGAGAGTCTAGACTTTGCCATTCACTAGCTTTTTACCTCCAAAAAAAAATTTGCATCTCCCTAGTTGTTCAGAAGAAAACTCTGCTTGGCGTTCACACCCCCTTTAAGTGCTATACAGCTTGGCTGTATTCATGGCACAGTGTGTTACCTAGTTCTTTCTTAGTGTGCCCTTCTGTAGCCACCATAACAATTTAGGGTAAGTTGGTTGTACAGTGGATAAAGCTCTCGATCTGGAGTTAGGAATACCTGAGTTCAAATCTTGCCTCAGACACTTACTAACTGTGTGACTCTGTCCCAGCCATCTCACTTAGGTGCCTCAGAGTCCTTATCTGCAAAATGGGGATAGCAGTAGCACATCGCTCCTAAGGTTGTTGTGAAGATCAACGAAATGATAACTGTAGAACGCTTAGCACAGTACTTGGCATATATAGTAATTGCTATATAAATGCTAGATAACAATAATAAATAATAGCTAGCATTTATGTAGCTCCTACTGTAGTTACAAGGACCATGCTCAGTGCTTTACAAATAGTATCTCATTTCATTCTCACAACAGCCCTTACAGGTAGTTGCAATTTTTATTTGCATTTAACTGTTGAAGAAGCTAAGTTTTAAGAAACGAAGGCAGAGGTTAAATGCCTTGCTTAAGGTCATACAGCTAGAGTCTAAAGTTGAATTTTAATTTAGGTCTTTTGACACTAGAACCAGCACTCCTACCACTAGCTGTCTGATTCCATTCAGTTACCAAGTCCTGTCATCTGGGCACTTTAATTCAATAAATGTTTATTCTTACCAACTCAAATGTTCTCAACACTGTGGCTATTTCTACTCCTGATACAGATTGTCCCTCAAAAATCACTTGTTTAGTACCTACTATGTGCTAGGTATTATGCTGGATACAATGATACAAAAAGAAACAAAAAAAATGAAACAGTCCCTTCCTTTAAAAACTTGTTTTGGCACTCTTTCCCACACTGTGCATCTTTTTTCCAGGTTCTGAAGTACACTTGTCCTATTGGGTTCACCCAATATGCTAGGGGTATATCTCTTTTTATTGTTGGAACACATGGGTGCTTTAATGATTTTTCTTTGCTTTTGTCACATAAGCTGCTTATCTTCCTTTTTTTTTTTACTTATACTTTTTTTTTCATTCTGTCCTTGGCTCTATTTTTCCTTAGTAATTCCTTGTCTATAATGTTTAGCAGCCAGCTCAAACCCACCATGTAACTCAATAGTTTTGGGTGATTATATACAGAGTCCAATGGCCAGCACTGGGGAACTTATAAAGATTAAAAAAAATACATGGTATTATGGTTTATGAATAATATTGAAATAATCACAAACGTATATTGTGAATTAATAAATAATAGATTCTTATACAAGGACCAAGGAGGAAAAGATCATTTCTGACTGGAGATCAAGGAAACCTTCCTGATGGAGATAATATTTGAAATAAATCTTAAAGGATGACTTTGGTTTCAATAGACAGAACTAGGGGATTTCTAAATATAGGGAACAACACTAACCAAGAATTGGTGGAATGACATGGGACATAGAAGGAAGGCAAGGAGCCTAGGGTAGCTGAAATAGAATATATGGAGATAAGTACTGTGAAATAAAGTTAGAAAATTAAAACAGACATGTTGTGGAGGTTCCTGAATGATAGGCTGATGACTTTGGATATAGGCAGGGCTCATGCACAATGAAAGGAGTACAGTATATATACTTTATAGGTACTGGGATTCTGCAACTCTGAAAGAGGTCAACAGGAAGTCTATGGGGAAATGCACAGGTTGTTTCAGAATGTATTTTTTGACACTCATTGAATTTCTGAACTGAAAGAGACATGAAACCACATCTATTTAGGCTTCCATATAAAATATGCTTGTCTAACATTTGAATACATGAAAAATCTGAGGTTAATCAATTCGTTAGATGGCAGAATCAGGAATCCAAAATGTTTTTTGCTAAACTGAAAGAATGGAGTCAAAATGATGAATATTAATAGGTATAAAAGCAAAGTTCTTCACTTATATTAACAACCACAATAACAACCCCTAATACCTAAGTTATCTCCTGGTCACCAGCATCAAACTTTGCCTCCTCCACTGTCCATTCTCCCCAAGAGGAATCTGATAGTGTGTGTGTGTGTGTGTGTGTGCACGCATGTGTGTGTATGTTGAGGTATAGATGATAGGATCTGGCAGGAATCTTCTGCTCATCAAAGTGA
Source organism: Potorous gilbertii (assembly GCA_028658325.1). NCBI lineage: Eukaryota > Metazoa > Chordata > Mammalia > Diprotodontia > Potoroidae > Potorous > Potorous gilbertii. Next base: position 333,860,374 of record CM053770.1, on the reverse strand, counting down.
AATAGAATCTTCAGGTATTGGTGATTGCAGCAGAGTACAGAATGCTTACAAAGTCCTTACAATTCTGAATTCTTTTATGTTTCTTCTGCTACTTCTGTGTTAAGAAGAGTTGTAGTATCAGTACTATACATAGTTTATAGGTAATCTCCAATGTATGGGTTGTATTCTCAAATATTTTTCGCAATTTATTTTGGAACATGTAATTCTTTTCATAGACACAATGGTATAAAGAATGGGAAGATTCTAAGTATAGCTCACAAAATGCTACTTAACCCATAATGTAGCCAAAGTACTTTACTGGTAGTAATAACATGGATTAATCAGCATATCAATCAACAGATATTCATTAAACAAGGAACTGTTCAAGGTACTGAGTGCCCAAATACAGCAATGAGACAGTTTCTGCCCTGAAAGAGTTTGAAACATTTTCCTAGAGCCCAAAGAGAATGGGGCCAATGAGTTCTAAAAGAAAAGATGATAGAAAATAGTTGGCATAATGTTCTTTATATACTAGGCTCTTGAATATCTTTTTTTAAATCAAGATCACATCAGAGTTATAATTTCATTTTCTGCTTAGTGAATTTAAACACAGATGAAACAACACAGAATTAAACAACTCATAGGATTGTAGGATCATGTGATGTAGAGGTAGAAGAAAAATTAAAAATCATCTAATATAACCTCTTCATAATAATTATGATTAATAAGTTCTTAATGAATGGATAGATGGGTAGATAGATGAAATAAAATGAAAGAAAAGAAATGTGAATCTTTTAATTCACCATTATAATGAAGTGGTTAGATCAAACAATCTCTAATGATGTTTCCAACCCTAAATTCTATGCCCTAATGGTGCAGATCAGAAAAGTTCAGAGTTTAAAAGAGAGACAGGGCTAGAGATCTAGATATGGGAGCTCTCTGAATATCTGAATATATAATAGCACCTACCTCTTGTTGTAAGGATCAAATGAGATAATACTTTTTCAAGTATTTTTGTGAACTATACATGCTAGCTGTGGTGATGATGAAGATGACCATGAGGAGAGCTGAATCTGTGGGAATGAATGAGATTGCTCATAAGGAGAAGGTAGATAGAGGATGATCCTTGGCGGCATCCACATTAAGACTTTGGGAAGAGAAAGAGTCAATAAAGGAGTAAGAACAACTGGTTAGAGAGGTAGGGGGAGATCTGTCAAGGACAGTCAAAAAAAAAGAAAGTATTTACTACATAAATGGTATAAAAAGTGACAAATTAAGAAACATGAGGGATGAAAAAAAGACCATAGGCTCTGCCTAAGGTAATATAACTATGAAGTGGCAGAGTTGGAATTCAAATACATATTTACATGAAATAGTTTACACTTGGTAGATACTACCCTTAGTTTGATACTCCTTTCTCTAGTTGGAAGATCCAATTAATTCAAGATTCTTTTTGATCTGCATGCAGTAGTAAACTAGCAATTGGAGGACAATTTAAAAAATGTTGATTTATCCTTTCTGTTCTGAGCTATCCATAGCTCATAAAAGGGCAATATGCCCAGGAAGAGAATTCAAAGTAGTATTTTATATTACAACCACTTTACATCTTATGTTGAATGAACACCTTTCTCCACCATTTCAAGAGATAAATACAGAATGGAAAAAACAAACACAAAGAGATACTCAATATAGCAATGCAAATCAATCAATTAATGTATATTTACTAAGTGTCTCCTATATGCCAAGAACTGTGCTACTTGCTGGGCATACAAACAAACAAACAAAAAGCAAAATAGTTTCTTCCTTTTAGGGGCTTACATTTTCTTGGAGAGATGTAGAATGTTTCCAGGTTTATCCTGGTAGTCTGCCAATTTCCTAAGTAAGAAAAAAACCTGTCATGAATTTTATTCCATATGTGTGTACATATATAATATACAAATCGTTTTAAAATTTTATTCCACATATATATGCGTATATAGCTATTATATATATCTATGAAGAATATACATATACATAAGTATAGATGAGTATAGAAAGTGAAACACCACTAAGTATATGAACTCTTGGCTCTAGGCAGGGGTGTGGAGAAAAAAATTTCAAGAAGGAAATATTTTTCCTTGATTAAAAAATATTCCTTCCTTCCTTCCTTCCTCCCTCAATTTCTTTCTTTCTTTCTTTCTTTTTCTTTCTTTCTTTCTTTCTTTCTTTCTTTCTTTCTTTCTTTCTTTCTTTCACACTCCCATTATTTTCTTTTCCTATTTTTTCTTTCTAGGTCTTCACATCTCTAGGTACCTCATGAGTATTCCATTATAAAAATTATATTTCCATTTTTCTCCATCACTCGAGGATTTCTCACTCTCTAGTTTCAAATAGCCCTGAAGCCAAGAAGGAAGTTGGTTCTAAAATAAGTGAAGGAAACTTTGTCTACATGGAAATAAGTGAGATATCTATTGTCTGTGCCAGTAGTGCAGTGCAGTGTGTATGTGTTTGTGTGTGTGTATGTGTGGGTACATGGGTTTTCCTATGTATATATGTTTTCCTGAAAAGATTCTGACCACATAGGCCATACTAGCACATAGATGTTTCCTCTTTAGTGAGAAAGATGGAAGCTGACATGTCAGTGCAACTCTTTGTCAGAAATATACATCTGCATGAAGAGAGTAGAGTTAAAAATTTAATCTGCAAAGCTATTTAGAGAGTGGATAGGCCTTGACAGGCCTCCCAAATGTATTAAAAGAACAAGAAGAGGGAAGTTATGGGAAAAAAAATAGCTGTTGCAGCAAACAGAATGAAGCTAAGCTTTCTTGACAGAATCAGTTTGCCAAATGACTTTAAAATTGCACTGTCTTGTAGGATTTTTTTCTTAAATAGACTCTAATATATGGGTCTAAAGCAAGAAGTGGTATGCTTAACCTTAAAGATTTTCATGGCACCTGGTACCTTTACAGGGCCTTCAGGTTTACCATAACGAAGGTATGCATTGTTGGCACACACAGGACTACGGGGTGGGGAAGTTGAATAGTGTATCAAACTAAATGAAAACCACCCACTAACCAACTATGTGTAAGTAACTGAAATATTGCAAGTCCACTGAAATTCTGACTGTAAGCTCTTGGAATATTCTCTAGGATTAAAAGTACTTCCAATAACTTGAATTTGATGTGGAATAGATAAAGCAAGCACACTTGAAATAAGCTTCCAATAAATGTCATTGCTTTCAGGGGATCACATTTTAAATATGACCTCATTTGTTTAAGGTTTCCAGTTCTGTTGTCATTGTCCTCTCCTTTTCCCTCTCCTCTCCTCCTCCTTCTCCTCCTCCTCCTTCTTCTCCTTCTCCTCCTTTTCCTCCTTCTCCTTCTCCTTCCCCTCCTTCTCCTTCTTCTTCTTTATAATTTTTGTCATTAATTTAAACTTTCTATTTTCACCAGACTAAATACGAAAAGATTAAATATTTTCCTCTGTCATATTATTGGTAGTATTTCTTGTCTGTCTTGTAAAGCTGCATTTCTTTCTGAAAGCTATAGAGGAAGCATTTCCTTGTATATATGAAGAAAGGCACCTGTTTATCCCCGATAAAATTTGAAAACTGTGTTCCTTGTGGGTTATCATCTACTGGGTTGTTTTGGGCATCACTCTGATACAATTTAACATAAAACAAATATCTATGTTTCATAAATAATAGAATCATACGGTATTTGAACACTTGCATTTATGTAAAGTGATATTGACATGGTTAGAAACAATGAGTAAAAAGGATACAAAGAAACATGGAGAGATTTAAATGAACTGATACAAAATAAAGTAAACAGAATCAGGAAAACTATGTGTGTGTGTGTGTGTGTGTGTGTGTGTGTGTGCGCATGTGTATATGTGTATCTATATATATGTGAATATATGTACGTGTGTGCATGTGTGTGTGTGTGTGTGTGTGTGCAATGTCTACAATGATATAAGTGGAAAACCCAAAACACAGTTTGGAAAGCCAAACAATCTGTTACACGCCATGAAATGATCATGATTAAACTCGACCCTAAGGAAGAAATTAGAAGGTACTTCTCATCTTTGCAGAGATAGGGGACTATAGTTGTGAAATAGTATATAATGTAGACTTGATTGATATACTGCCCAGTTTTACCGAATTATTTTATTTTTTTTCTTTATTGTAAGGGATGACTCTCTGGGGAAAAGGGACAATGTGAAACTATAGGGAAATGAAAGTGTGTTCTAAAATATAAAGACATCGAGATATTTAAAAAATCCCTAATATTCTGTCTTGGGTTGTACACTTGTGGGTCATATCTTGGGTAGTTGCTTACCTTGTATACATGCCCTTGATCCCAGCTTTGGTGGCAAGTCACTCTTTCTCCCTCTCATTAACCAACTGTCATTAGGGTAGAGCACAGATCAGTAGCCCTTGGAACTCATAAATGATTTTTATTGTAACTTTCACATCTGTCCAAGACATAGCTTGGGCAAAATCTAAGGTCTGCAGCATTATGCTTGCCTATTAATATTGTAGAGTTTTATTCCATTAAAATATTAGCCACTGAAGCATAGGTCCAAAGCCTTCAGAAGACTGACTATCTTGAAATGCTGCTTTAAATCTTTAATATGAAGGAGGTAGCTATAGGATCCTGGTTTTCCTTAAAGGTATCAACTTGTTAAATAAGAGTACTGACGTAGCTATCCCCCAAACTATTAAAAATGTTTCACAGAGATCATATCTTTAACTGAATGCCATCTAGTTCCAGGGAAGCCACATTAACTAACCTTGAAAAAGAACCCTTTGGGGGATTCTACTAAATTGGGTCGAGACTACAGATTTTGGCTTCTTATTTAAGAATTGCTCCCAAAATATTGATCATGGGAATTAATAAAAGGAATGGATCAATACAAAAGTTATTTTAGCATGCTCTTTATTTTGCTTTTTAGGTAACATCTCTATGAATTGGTATAGTTTTAGTATCTATCTTAATTCTATAGGTGAGGAAAACAAAGTGTGGGAAATGGAGCAATTTGTGTTAGGTCATAGAGTAAAAGACTGAGATCAGAAGTAATTATGTCTGAATTACTTGAGGCAGATAATAGGTAGCCTCTGACAAGGTTAGAGAAGAATGAATGCAATCAGATTTGCACGTGAGGAAGATGTGAGATTATGAGAAGGAACAAAAATGAAGGATCACACATATAGCAGTTTATTACTCATAGACATGTCATCATGTGGCTGTCTAGTCTTTCAGTTCTATGAACAAATATAAAAAGTAGTGCTATAGATGTTTGATGAACCAAATACACCAATCTAGAATTCAGAGAACTGGTTCTCTACCTTTATATCACCTTGTTGCTGATCAGATTCATAGGAACTGAGTAGGAGGGGTACCATAGACATAGACTTCGATCAATCAATTAAATAATCATTTATTAAGCAACTATGACATACTGTGTGTGTATGTGTATATGTGTGTTTCTGTGTGTGTGTGTGTAAAAATACAAAGAATAAAGTAATATCTATCCAAAAGGTGCTTAAAACTTCATTTAGAAGTTGGTACTTGATATGACTCTTGGTGGTGGTGGTGGTGGGGCAGTTTGTAAGCAGGCATCCCAAGAGGCAAAAATGAGAAGATAGTGAATTGATGGTAAAAGGGACAAGCAAAGTAAAGACATGGGATGGAGGATAGTATGTCTGGGATTGCAAGTAGCTATGGTTGAGTTGAAGAGCTCAAGGAGGAATATAAAGTGTAAGAAGATCAGAGAGATAAGAAGAAAGGAACCAGGTTGTGAAAAGATTTAAATGCCAAAAAGAGAAGTTGATCTTAGAGTAATGAGGAGCCTCTATCATAATGAGACCTGTGCTCTAATGCAATTGTTTTTATGGCGATATGGAGGGTAGATTAAGGGAGGGGCACTTAAGGCAATGAGACCATTTAGAAGATTATTGCAATAGTTCTGGCAAAAGGTGGAAGGTTTGAATGGAGGTGGTGACTTTTGAATGGAAACAGGGCGACACATCAGAACAATGTGGAGAAAGAAGTGATCAGAATTTGTAAATTTATGGAAATATGTAATAAGTGAGAACAAAACATTAAGAATGATGCTATAGTTGTGAACCTAGGTGATAGGGAAGATGTTGGTGCCATCAACACTGATGGGGGAGTTTAGAAGAGGAGTCTGTTTGGGGATGAATATGACTTCAGTTTTAACATGCTGTATTTGAAATGAACTCAAAATGTGCAGATGGAAATGTATAGTAAGCAATTGGTATTGTGGGACTGGAGCTCAGGAGAGAGACTAGGGCTGAATATATAGATCAGTTGTAATCTTCATAGAAATGCAACACTGTGGCAACTGATTGAGATCCCCAAGTGAAAGAGGATAGAGAGAGAAGTGAAGAGTGCCCAGAGCAGAGCCTTGGGAAATACCTATGGGAATTAATGGGCATTACTGGGATGATGAATCAGCAAAGGAAACTATCAAACAGATAGGAAGAATAGCAGGAAAGACCAATGCTATGAAAACTTAGATGAATGCCTACTAAAAACAAAACAAAACAACAACAACAAAAAAATGTAATACATATGACCTTGTGGTGCCATAAGGACTGGCTCTTCCCTGGGCAACAGTAAGACTACCTTATCTGTCCTTGCCCCACCCTGATCACACACCTCCTTATCTCATGGATCCTTTTCTCTTTTGCACCAGACATTCTGGGATTAGAATAGTGATTTTCTCTATTCCATTTTCACAGCCACCATGTTCCCTAACTTTTCTGGGTATTATCAAAATTCAATTTTATTTTTTTAATTAACAGAAATTTATTTTCTCTTACTCCTACCCTATTGAAAAACAATAAAATAAAAGCACAATCCTAGTGCCAGCATAGTCAAAACAAATCCCCTCACTGACTCTGTCCAAAAATATATGTCTCATTCTGCATCCTGAGTTCATTACCTCTGTCAGGTGGTGGACAGCATGACCTAAGACCCTCTTAGCATCTCTGTTTTCTCCTAGTACAAATAATCTTAGATATTTAAGAACATTATTGATAAAAAAAACACAACCAGAACTGGGGACAAATGGGTTATGAGCAGGCAATATCATCATAACATATGGAAAAGGTAACAGTTTTATAAATTACCAAGGTCTTATCATTTAAACTTGTATCTTGAACTCAACTAGATAATATTTTTCCAACTCATCTTCCATTCCTTTGTTTCTAACTGCTTAACCATTCTTGACCTGAATAATATACGGTTTCAATCCTCTTTGGATTTGACTGTCAGGACCCTGTACCTCAGGCCTCTGAAATCTACTTCTCTAGCTGTCAATTATGAGGTATAGAAATTTAAACCTAGCCAGCCATTTTACACCCACATCTATCCTTTCCCCAGCTCAGTCATTCTTGGGATACTTCCTCCTACCTACTCTGCCTCTTCCTCCTACCTGTTCCTAAAATACCAGACACCTCAAAAAAAGATAGAAATCTAACTTCCTAATTAATGTTCTTTGCATGAAACCTCCAAAATCCTCTCTTCCTATGTTTTAGATCTTGGTATCTTTCTCATTCTTTACCTAAAGTAAAGATCTATGTTTTCTACTCCTTGAAGTTGTATTAATACCTCAATCTATCCTTTCCATTTTGATTGTTTTGAGAAAAGCAAATTATAATACTTTATCATATTCTATTTGGATTGGATTAGATAAAAAAGATGGCCTCTTTCACCTTCTCTTCATATGTGTAATGGCCCTGGGTCAATGGTCTCCTTGGGCCTGGGGACCCATAATACTCATTGCATGTGTTGGCCTCCCTAACTAATTTACTATCTTGCTCTGACTTTGAATCCACTGATGGCCCTGACCTAGTTCTCGATTCATTGACTATAGGTAGATTATTGATAGAGACAAGACAACGTTTCCAACTTTCAGTCTAGAATCTGATTACTTTGCCACACTTGTTTGATAAAGTATTGCTCCATAATGGTGTCTCTTCTCCTTTTAGTTAGATCACATTTACAATTGTCTCATATTCTTTTCCTTTTTTCCAAAACTTTTAAAATTAGTAACTATCAATAAAATGTGTTCCAGTATAAAGATAGTGTTCTAATATAATATAGAAGCATCCAAGTGGTACAATGGCTAGAGCATTGGACCTGGAGTCAGGAAGACATGTATTCAAATTTGGCCATAGACTAATAATACTTGGGTGAGCCTGCATGTCACTAAACATCTGTCTACCTCAGTTTATTCAACTTTAAAATTTAGAGAATAATTGCACCTACCTTGCAGGTTTGTTACGAGAATCAAATGAGATAATATTTGTAAAGAACTTTACAAATCTTAAAGTGCTATGTGAGTGTTGGCCATTATTACTATAAAAATAAAAAAATTCACAAAATTATAAACTGTTTTTTATGATCTATCTCTACTATGGTCTAGATTTCAGGTTTTTGCCATTTTCAAAAACCCCTTAAAACATTAACATTACTGATCCTTTAAAAATTGTACTTATTCTGTATTTTTAAGCAATGCTTACAATTGCCCTTGGCTAGTGAACACTACTGGTCAACTTGGTAGGTAAGAGAGGGGGAGAGAGAGAGAGAGAGAGAGAGAGAGAGAGAGAGAGAGAGAGAGAGAGAGAGAGAAAGAGAGAGAGAGATTTAATGAGAACTAGTAAATATGTGTATAGGGGAGGCAAATTTTTAGTTTAGTAGAAACATGGAAATCCATCGAAGATGATATTTATGAATTGAGAGAATCAACAATAAACTTAAAGATACAAGACACATAAACGTTTCTGATTAGGATGGAATTACCTCTCTATGCCACACACAGGGCAAAAAAAGCAAAGAAAGAGAAGAAGAAGAAGAAGAAGAAGAAGAAGAAGAAGAAGAAGAAGAAGAAGAAGGAGAAGGAGAAGGAGAAGGAGAAGGAGAAGGAGAAGGAGAAGGAGAAGGAGAAGGAGAAGGAGAAGGAGAAGGAGAAGGAGAAGGAGGAGAAGGAGAAGGAGGAGGAGGAGGAAGAGGAGGAGGAGGAAGAGGAGGAGAGACAAAAAGACAGAAACAGAGACAAAGAGACAGACACAGAGAGGCAGAAGCAGAGACAGGTAGAGAAATACAGACACAGAGAGACAAACACAAACACAGATACAGATACACACAGATTTGGAAAAAGAAACAGAGAAAGAGAGAGCCAGAGCTGGAGAAAAAGAAATACAGAGACACACAGACAGAGAGGCAGAGAAACACACCGAGAGAGACGGTTTTGGTCCTAGTCTGAGACATCCAAAGATTTGAATTTATTTGTTTGAAGAAGAAACCCTGAGTCCAAATTCAGCTGTGAGGCTTACCAGCCATGTGGCCCTTAGTAAGCCCCTTAACCTCTGTCTGACTCAATTTCTTTAGCTGAAATTTGGATGATAACAGCACCTCTCTCCTAGGGTTGTTGTGAGCATCAAATGAGAAAATTGTAAAGCATTTTGAGAATCTTAAAGTGATATTTAAATGCTATTATTAGTAATATTCATATTATTAGTAGTATTCATATTAGTATTGTTTCATGACTTTGCATGTCATTTGACTTCTCAGTTTTGTCATCTAAGATTAATTCTAATTAATATATGAAAACCATAATAGCAACAATAGCAGTAGCCTTTATATAGAATTTTGAGGTTTGCCAAGCACTTTACCAATCTCATTTTATCCTTATAACAACCCCAGAATATAGGTGCTGTTATTATATCTATTTTATATATAAGGAAACTAAGTCAGATAGTGAGTGTTTAACTGTCTTGTGCAGGGTCACATAACTAATATGTGTCTCAGGCCAAATTTGCACTTAGATGTTCTTGGCTCCAGACCCCACACTGTGCACTATGGTGCCTCCTATTTGAGAGGTGACTAAAGAAACTTTTTTTTTAACCTAGTAGGTTGAAATTTGATGAGAACAACCTAAGACCTGACTTGATTTGGATTCAAATGAGTAGAAGTCTGGCACTACCTCCTGAAATGCCTGCCCTCTCTAAAGGAGGACAGCGTACCCAAGGCAATTCGTCAATAAACTTTATTCAAGGATTTGAATTCATGTCTAATTCACACCATAGCTCACTCTCTAGTCACTATGTCTTGCTGTCTCTCCAACTATATAGGAGGCACTCACAAATACTTGCTGATTAGCCAAATAACATTAAACATCCCTTCAGATGGAGATGACATATTTCAGATGTCATCTTTCAGATGACATAATGCTTGGCACTAAGTAAACTTATAATTTGGGCACTTGCTTTCTCCTTTTAGAAACTTAGAATCTGAAACAGATGACTTCTTTCCCACATAGCTCCTTTTCTATGTTCCCACTTCTCTGTTTTTCCATCCCTTTTCTAAGCAAAAATATAAATTTAAAAAAAAGTTGCTGACTCAAAAGTAGAAGGGGCTCTAATTCTATGATTGATTGAATTCCTGGTTGCCAGTAAGCACCGAAATGTTCAGTTCACCATTCAAAAGATAGAATATAATAAGCAGGAAATTGATGAACAGGAAAAGAGAGGTATTTATGGCAATGCAGAATGCCAGTTTTACCCTAATATCCTCTTTGGAGGAACTAGATCATGTAGTAGCCCAGAATGATGCATGTGCATCCATTAAGGAATAAACAACACACTGTGAAAGCAGAGACATGTTTACCTTGTATAGAGTAAAATAGTGCAGCCCCTCTACATACATTGAGGAGTTCATTAAGAACACTGGAATGGTGTAGAAGTATGACGCTCCTATGGCTGGCAAGGTCAACAAGACCTGGGTAAACTCTGGAGGAAGAACTGGTCATGTGAGTTAAAGCCACCTACAGGTTATTTTAACTGAAGTATTCTTTTTCGCCAAGATTACTGCAAGAAGAATTATGTGGGTGGAATGGAGGGTAAATACAGGTACCTCCTACTGTCTTTTCCATTTTTTTTTGTCTCCAGAAATCTAATACATTTGGTTACTTCTTAGATCTTTGACATCTTACCTACCCCTAATCACTAAATGGGCATTGCCTCAGTCAAACTGAGACCTGTTAAAGACCTTAACTTAAAAAGGTCAAGGTCTCCCGCTGCATCCAGGGCCATCTCCAGTCATTCTGATTTATGTCTTGCCATTGGACCTAGATGGCTCTGGAGGAGAAAGTGAGGCTGGTGACTTTGCACAGCCCTCCCTCAAATCCAATTCTTTCACATACCATGGCATCACCTCCTTGATGTCATGGTCCTCTTGGAGAATGAATTACAAACAGCAACAGATCCCTGGCAAAAATCTTCAGAAAGATGATGTAGTGACCATACTGATTTGGAATATCACAGGGTTTTTAGTATTCATCTTATCCACTGCCCTGTCTGCAGACAGAAATACATGGATGCTTTTCTCAATTGAGAGTCTTACTAGAGTATGAGCTCTTTGAGGGCAGGACCTGGTTTACATTTTCCCCTTTTGGACCTAGAATAGTATCTGCAATGTAATAGACAAAGGAATAGATAGGTGATAGATTGGGATAGATAGATGGGTAGATAGGAAGTTAGAGGGATAGTATGGTAGATGGATAGATAGAGCTAAAGTATTTATAAAACACTGTATGCCTGGCATTGTGCTAAGTTCTGGGGATAGAAGGAGCTTACATTCTCATGAGAGAAGATAGCATATAAAGGGATGGTGATGAGGAAATGACTAAGCAGTGTTGTGGAAGCCTGGGACTTGGAAAGATAAATCAAAAGTTCACATTACCAAGCTAGAGGATTCAGTGGAGAGGAGTCCAAAGTTCCAGTGAGTAAGAAGTGGATATGGTTGTCCTACCAGAGAAAGCATGGTGAAAAAAAATGATCAGAAAATACAGATATTTCATAAATACACATGGACTGATTGAAAGAGCTGGAAGGAGTCTTAGAGATCACTTAATTAAAACTCCACATTATGCAGATAAAAGAACTGAGACTCAGAAAGGTGAGTTGACTTGCCCAAGCTGACCAGTTATTAAGTAACAGACTCATTCAAATCTCAATATTCTGATTCCAAATGGAGTACTCCTTCTGAGACTCTTTCTGCTAACAAGAGTCCACACCTCATCTCCAACCAGAAGAAAGTGCCAATAGTTTATTTATAGGTACTCCTCTCCCCACCCCAATAAAATTCCACCGTTCTAACAAATGCTTTCTTCTTCCACTTCAAATCCCTAATTTCCTTCAGGACTAAGTTTATCTATGTAGAAACCTTTCTTGATCATCTTAGTTTTCAGTATAATGCTTGGGGGACTCCTTCCCCAAAACAAAGCATGGAACCCACTCTGGGGAGCATGAGGAATGGCGAAAATTCCATGTCTTCTAAAACCGCTATTTTGGATTTCTCCACATATATTGACCTTTAACATAGGACATAGCCATGACATTTAGTGAAGTAGCATACTAAGAAAAATGGCAACAAAATATTTTCACAATAATATTGGAACTCACTCCCATAAAGATATGCACAACATCAAAGGGCATAGTAGATGCCCTAGATACACATAAGGAACACAGAAGACCAAAGTGCACACATAAAGAAGTGCTTTTATCCTTAAGAGCTGCTGATTTCTTTCTGAGGATGCCATCACAATGCTCCAAGAGGTTTGCTTCCCACTGGTCTCATAGCCTCTGTTGGAGCAATCTGGTCCCTGTTGTGCTCATAGTCTCTGCTGAACACCACTTGACAGATTTTGATTGGCCAGGTGCTGCTTGTTCCACCAGACGCTGATTTGCCCGAACTCTTAGAGTCTGTTGGAAGATGTTTTATTACAGCCTCTGGCTTTTGGGTCAGCTGAAATTCTTGGATATCTTTTCCTCAGGGAAGACCAGGTGCTCTCATGCTTTCTTAGCTTAAAGCTTATGCATTTTTCTCTAGTTCTTTTGGAAGAAAGGCATCTTTGCATGGGAACTAGCAAAAAACTTTCTGTCTTGCTCTCTGAGAGTCTTGGTTCCTGAGACCTCTCATTTCCCCATCAGGAAACTCTTAGCCCCAAGTGACAATCTCTTTAGAAAAATCCCTCACTGATGCCCTGAAGTCTATTTTTTTCTTAGGATTCTTCTTTCTTTGGATCACAAAACATAGTTCCCTTTTTCCAAGATGTGATTGCAGAGCTTGTGATGTGTTATCATTGTGGTTGTGGAATCATAAACTTAGAAATTTTTGGTCTCTGAAGGTTAGGCTATAAACCAGGTCATGGTAATGTACTCCAAAACTATGAAGCAGCAATGGGCTTCAAGTTTTTCCCATTTTTAAAATCTTAAATCAGTTCCATTTTCCCACTTAGATGAGCAAATCTTAGATGAGCTTATCTTTGAGTAAAACTCAAAGATAAGCTAAACCTATGCACAGGATCATTGTTTCTGTTACCTATCAGCCTAACCTCATTCCTCAACTTTTTGCAAAGGGAAGTGTACAAAAAAGAAACCTGAAAGGGACTTTGCCTCATGACCTTACATCAGCATTTATTCCTTTATCTTTAAGTTATCTTGCTTGCCTGTTTATGCATTATATCTCCCCTCTTCCACTCCCCACTCCATGTAAGTAAGCAACTTGAAGGCTTGTTTTACTTTCCTTCGTATGCTTAGCAACTAACACATAGTGGGTGCTTAATAAATGAAAAATAGATTGCATTGTCATCGAAGCACCCCAATTCTAAGATAGGGAATATAGCAGAAAAGGTGCAGGATGTGGAGAAACTGTCTCATCATATTCATTTAGCTACCATTTGTGACTTGTTTGCAGAATCAAACCACTGTTGACAACTCTCCAATTCCAAACCTCACTCAACCCTTGTAGATCTCCTTCTTGATCCTATTGGGTGACCTGACATCCTACTTGACAAAAACCAAATGCTGTTGTTTCAGATGCACTACGTTCAATTCTCAAATATTGCCAATAGAAGAGATTTCATATTAAAAAAAAGATATAACTTGCTATTTGTTTTTAAGGCATACCTAAAAATATTATCTGCTACCTAATTGTGTCAGACTAATGTTCTCATTAGGGAAGAATAAAGAACAATTTAAATTTGAGCCTTAATTACACTCTAATTACAAAAGCTAATCATTTATTTAGATCAAATTCTTCTATTTTAAAAACCCAAATCTGGTCCCTGTTCTATCCAGGATGTAAATAAACGCACATACATATATACATACACATATATACATACACACATGCAAACATATACACACATAAATACATTTATATGTATGTATGTATATATCAGGACTTCTATCCCTATAGTTACACTTATTTCTTTCATATACTTTTCAGAGCCATCCACATTCATATTAAGTCTAAAACAGATGAGGCAACAAATTATTCTTTGCCCTCCAAATCAGGTTTATCCTCTATTCTGAGTATTGACACTATTGTTTTGTTCTATGTGACCTTGATGTTGGGAGCTATAGGGACTGAAGGAAAAGGAAGCACAGGGAGGACCAGAATAGTCAGGACAGTTTGCATCAATCACATTATTGTGGACTTGAAGCTGGGTCCTGAAACTTAGATGATACCTTGTCAATCTTTGTGGCAGATGGTCCCTACTATATTTGGATGGGGGCAATGACGGAATTCCAGGAAAGGGGAACAACATAAGTGAAAGTACAGTGAAGGTTTCAATTAGTCTGGTGAGAAGGTGAGCGCACATTTCTAAGGCAGAGGAGAAGGTATTAGGGAATGGGAACAGAGGATAGAGAAAGATCAAATTATGGAAGCTCTTGGAAGCCTGGCAAAGTTGTTTTAACTTCATATAGGAAGGAATAGAAGGACTCTTGATAGGATAGAAAACTGGTCTCAGAGTCCAAAGGGTCTTGGGGTTAAATCTTGTTTCTGACATCCTAGCTGTATGATCTTGGGCAAGTCACTTCTCTCAGTGTTCCCAGGTAACTTTCTAGGATCATAAATTGAAGAAGTGCTGGTCTGCCTGTCTAGGAGGAGGTTTTTTTCACTAGAAGTTTCTCATATCTACAAAGCCATAAATCTGGTTTTAAAAAATAGGGAATCACTTTAAGCTTTTTGATCAGGGAAGGATATAATACAAACAGAATTCGGTTACTATGTATTATTTGGACAGGCTTGCGGTAGATACGCTATCTGGATTTCTAATACAGAAATGATAGCAAGTTTTGGAATCACTATGTCTGAACAGGTAATCTATGATGGAGACCTTGTACTAGAGGAGAAGAAGCAGTGTGTTCCTGATCAATAGCGGAGTTCCTATGAGAAGTCTGTGAAGACCTTGATACAAAGGATAGTCTTCAGAACCAGGACTTCCTCATTGTCTCCTGGTGGCTTCTGGGACTTCCTTCAAGTCTCAGCCAAAAATTTCACCTGCAAGAGACCTTTCTCAATCTTTCTGCCTTCCCTTTTAGATTATCTCCGTACCAATCAGTTAACATTTATTGTGCCTACTATGTGACAGGCCTGTGGAGCTTACAATCTAATGGGAGAGAGACAGACAACTAAATTTATACAAAGCATGCTATGTACAGAACAAACAGACATAATTTAAAGATAAAAATTACTGGGATCAAGAGGGACTAGGAAAGACTTCCCATAGAAGGTGAGATTTTAGTTGGAACTTAAAGGAAGTTAGGGAGGTCATTTATTGGAGCAGAAAAGGGAGAGCATTCCAGGAGAAAATTCCTGGAGATAAGAGATGAAGTCTTGTTCATAGAAAAGCCAAGAGACCAGTGTCAATGCATCAAATGAGTTTTGGGGAGATTGGAAAGGTGGGAAGAGGCTAATTATTTATGAAAGGCTTTGAATGCCAAACATAACTCCTGGAGGCAATAGGGAGCTACTGACGTTTATAGAATAAGGGGGAGGTGTTTGTACATAAGTGGTTGTGTGTTGTCTCCCTCTTTAGACTGAACTTTTTGAGAGCAAGAACTGTTTGTTTTTATTTTTCTTTGTGGTCCCTGCAGTTAACATAGTAGGCACTGAATAAATGCTTGTTTACTGACCAAATAGCACTGTGTCACAAGTATATTAAAGAGACAACTGCGTTTTCCACCTAAGACAGAGAAGTTCTGGAATTGTCTCTTAGCAATGGTGATGTGCCCAACCACGGTGACCCTTTTTCACCTGAAAAAGATTTATGCAGCACCATCTCCTGGTAGCTGTGCTACACTACAGGAAGAGTTACATGGGTAACAAACATTCATACAGTATATGTTTAAGAAGGTCTTAAATAAGACCCTTAGCTCTGGAGTAAATTGAAGAGCTGGGATTCTAGCTCTGATCTTCTGACTCTAAACACAGTGCTCCTGTTGCTGAATTATGCTACCTTAGATATCACACATATATCTACATACATCTACTCAAGTCACAAGCAGTGCTTGACTGCCTCTCTTAGTAATGCGTTATAGCCTATAACAACCCTCGCGGTCAGTTTTTCCTCTATATTTCAAAATGTAAATCCTTATCACTGACATTTAAAGCTGCATCAGTATGGAATGGAAGGGAAGAAAAGCTGAGAGGCAAAAACAGAAGTGGGAGGGTATAAAAGATCAGTATTTGTAGCAGCATTTTGTGTTGAGAGAAGAATTCCAAGATACACTGGGAATAAACATACTGAGAAGGAAGAGTACCTTGTTTTTTTATGACGATATACTCCTGACCAGAGAAGAAAAAATGATTATGAATCTTGGAAATTCTGTGACTTCTTTTGAACTATTCCTTTATCTATATTTAACTAAAGAAAGAATTTCTTTTGTTTACTGTAGCATTTTCTTTTCTTTTTTTTAATATTGCCTTTAAAAATGTATCATTGCAAATAGATCTTTCATTGAAATTGGAAATTCTTAACTTTTTTTGTCACTAATCTCTTTGGCAGTCTAATGAAGCCTATAGATTCATTTTCAAGATAAGGTTTTAAGTGCATAAAATAGGATATATAGTGTTACAAAGAAAATAAACTATATTATAATAGAGTTAGCAAAACATATATGTATATGTATGTATGTGTGTGTGTGTGTGTGTGTAAGTTCCTGGCCCCAGGAAAAGAACCCTTCATCTAAATGCTAGAGAGAAGAGATTCCCCAGAATAGGTAATTAGTTTATAAACATTTTTAGGTACCTATTATGTGCCAGGTATGCTATAGGAGAAAGAGATCTAGTGCTAGAGTTAAAAGACATATTCTAAGATTACCTCTACAACTCACTATTTATGTGATATGATACCCACCAGAATTTTCACTTTCCTTATATGTAAAATGAGGGGGATCATACTAGGTGGTTTCTGATGGGTCATCTCTGGACCTGTAATCTGAAAACATTTTTATTTGACTTCATGAAGAACTTTTAAAAATAGACAAAAATGTGGGACATGGTACACAAAAATAATTCATGCTGCTGTATATGCAGGGCATGTGAATCAGCATCAATGATTCATTGCTTGTTAATATCAAGCCCAAGGAGAAATGCTTGATTTTGTGTAATAAGAGTTGGCTGTGAATTCAGCTGCCAACAGTTATTGGATTTATTATTCTTTGAAGATCTGGAGAGATGATTATGCTTTCAAGAAGGTGTGAATTATGTACTTTAGCCTTTTCAAAGGGTTTTTATCAAACTTGTGACAATACAGTAAAGATCAAATCAATGAAAGACAATAATCACTTCCTATTGATGTTGCCTATTGTTTGGTGGTTAGGACACATGGTTTTTTTTAACCATACAAAGCCTTTTCTGAACCCTCTAGTTGTATTTTTTTTCCTTCTCCCCAAATTATCCTTATATACGTATCCATTTACATGTTATATGTTCTAGTAGAATATTAAGAGAATTTTTTTTTAATCTTTGCATCCTCAGTGCCTATTACAGTGTCTTTTACACATAGTTGGGATATAATAAGTGCTTTTGAGATTGACTTTCTTTATGCTAGATGTATTGGACTTTTATAATTTATGCCTAGAATATAAATATTTCTACTTCTTTAAGACACACATGGGAATATACTCAGGGTTTCCAACACTGACAGTTTCAACAAGACCTACATCACCAACAGCAAAATCATCATTTTGATTTTGAACATAGTTCCTACTACACATATAATCTCTCCTTTTCTTTCTTGATACCTGTACATGAACAGAGAGGTTCATGCAAAAAGATTTCTTATGTTCTATATATTAAAAAAATAGAAATAACTGGCAGGTTTTTGAATGTAGTTATTTATTTATAATGCTATATTTTAATGAAAATCTGATGATAGCTAATAATTGCTCTGTCAGAGAGGAAGACTATTATAAAACTCCAATCTTTTTTAAATTTTCACATTCTGATCATTTTATATAGGAACTGAAGTACAATTCTGATTCAAAAATGCAACTCCAGGAATAGCTTTTATTTTGGAATTGGGTTGTGCATGTCACAGTCCTTGTGAGTATGGCATGCCCATCTGATCAATAGACTGATGGAGCGTGTATGGCCTGCTCTGTCCAACCCTCCCATTTTCAACCTAATTAGCAGCTGCTCAAAGATGGGAAACAGGTGCAGATCCAGGGACAGACCAGGGAAGTCTGCCTGTAATTAACAAGGAAAAAAGGGTCAGATATTGGGAAGCATATCAAATCTCAGTCCACTGGGGCCGGCATGCTGGCCTCAAAGGCAGAGTCACCTGAGATCTTAAGCATGCTAATGTAAATTATGCAAGCTTTCCAACAACATGGCTGCATAATCAGTTGGCAGAGTGGAAAGGGCTCACTGTCTGGGAAGAGTGGGGGCAGGTGGGAAGAAGCAGCTAGAAGACTTAGTTTTTCTCTTGTATTGTGGACTTGGGGAAGGGGAGGCGAGAGATACATTAGGTATCGGAGGGTTTTCCCTTTTGGCAGTCTTGCAATGCTTTAAAGAGAGGGCTAACATTTTATTGCACTTCTAATGTTGGAACAAGGGAAATCCCAGAATGTGTTAGTATGGAACGATTATCTGCCAGGGGAAATTTGGTTTAAGCAGATTCATTATGGAAACAGGGCTCTTCTTCCTAATGGGTGTATCACCTTAAAGTTGATCTGTTGGACTTAATCCACAGTCACTGACTTTATGAATAATAGTCCATGGGATGACCCATTTGAAAGAAAAAAAAGTCCTGTTGAGAGGGTGAATGCAGTCACACTGGGAAGGTCATGCAATAAATAATAACTTACAATTAGTAGCTCAGATTTATATAGTAATCAGTGCTAAACAACTTAGAATTTTCATCCTGTTTGGTCTTCATCATGAACCTGTGAAGTGGGTGCTAATGTTATTATTGGCTCCATTTCACAGGTAAGAAAACTGAGGCAAACAGAGATTATATAGTTAGTAAGTACCTGAGGTCAAATTTGAACTCATCCTTCTGACTCCAGGTCTGGCACTGTACCCACTGTGCCACCTGACTGCCCTAGACCATATTTCTAACCAACCAATGAGGGACAAAGATGCTGGGATAAGACCAAATGATCTACCAAGCATCTATATTACCAAAGAACCATGGGTTGTCAATGTAGGTTCAGCTCTTGCTCAACCCCTTACAGGTGAGAACCTACTAATTAGACACCCTTCCTATTTCCTAGTACCCATTTTTGTTATATATCCTTCAACTTATGGGCTTAAAGACTTTTGAGAATGATTTCAAACGGACACTTGAGGGCTTAGAATACATTTACCCTCACCATTTTATCCTTATTCTTATATGCATAAAATGCCCAACTACAGGAGCAAGGCAGAAGTAGGAAGTAGAAAGTGGAAAAGTAAACCTTTTCACCCTCTGCCAATTAATTATGCAGCAAAAGCCTTCATAATTTATAATGGCATGTAGGAAAAGATAAATGGATCCCTTTCCCTAAGGTCTCTATGGTTCCCTATGGTCACAAGGTGATGTTTTGGACTGTGGTGCTAAGGGAGGGATACCAGGTATTACTAACACTGTTTCAAAATTTCCTCCAAATCAAAATTTTTATAAGATTCCTTTTTTTATAAATCAACTCAGAAAGAGACCTAATTAGCAATTTTGCCATTTTGGGAAAGCTTCACAAAATGTCCCTGGGCAAATAAAGTGAAATGTTCCCTCAAATCAGGTTTTTAAGGCACATTGTATTGAGGTGAGACACCCTAGAATAAAATGCCTCATAGAGACCCTCAGATACTTGCTTCCGTGGGTGGATATCATCAGACACTTCAAAGCTATTGCTGAGAAGGCCAAGTTGAAATGGAGGAGAAGAAGGCTATTTCCTATGCTAAAATGATCATTCTCACTAATTAGATGCCAAGTTTGGCTGTTTCTGTGACACCAAAGGATTATGGGTTGTCAACACCCTTTAACTATCTCTCTGTGATTAAAAAGCCCTGGACACACCTTAGTTATAGCTCTAGTTGGGAAAAGGGTCAAGGTCTCCAACTTGTATATGAATTGATAAAATACTGAGTCATTCTATAGATTTCCAAAATTATCAATAAATGATTTACGTGATCCTCAGCTACACACCAGTCCCCTTGTTTTCAGAGCAGAGGAGTCTGTGTTCTCAGGAAAGGAGTACTGGACTGGGAGCTGGAAGATCTTGCTTGTAGTTCTAGCCTCGCCACTTACTAGTTGTATGAACTTAATTAAACAAGTCAGTTAACTTCTCTCAAGTTCAATTCCCTCACCTTACAATGAGGAAAGGGCTATATAAATGTGAGTTCTTATCATATACTTTCAGAACTATATGGAGCTCAGTCTAATACACTCATTTTACAAATGAGGGTATGGAGGACTAGAGGTGTGAATAAGGAAATGAAGATCTAGAAGTGGGAAAGGACGTATCCAAGGTCACAAAGTTAGGAAGTGGCTGAAATAAGACAACTTCATGTTACCTGACTCACAGATGCAGTTCTCTTCCCATTACACTAAACTGCTCACCTCTCTTAGACTTTCTCATTCTTGCATTGCCTTCTGGAGACAGTGGCTATAAAGGGATCATTGGTCTGTTACTAAACACCTGATCTTGTTTCCTAAACAAGATCTTGTTTTGGCAATTTGAAGTTCTGCAGGAACCCTGTGTCAAGGCATGGTGTATCATGTGGTGTCTTTCACACATAGATGATCAGAGTTGGAAGGGGACTCAGAAGAAACCTACTCCAACACATTTTTCTACAGCAGGGATATTTAACCACCTCTTTTATCAGTCTGGTGAAATCTAGGGACTCCTCACAACCATGTTTTTAAATGAGTAAAATAAAACATAAAAGTTTAAAAAGGAAACCCATTATATTGAACTTATATTGAAGTTATCAAAATACATTTATAAAAATTATGGACCTTGGGTTAAAAACTCCTACTCTGCACTCAAATAGAAATGGGGCCACTAAACCATACAGAGGAAGTCTGTGGGCCATATGTTAACTTAGTTTTTAAGTGTAACATTATCTTTGTCTTGTAATATTTTTTTCTTATTTTGTTAAATATTTCTCAATTATATTTTCATCTGATCTGAGCTTCACTTGAGAATGAGTTTGCAAACTGCATACGGCCCCCAGATCCTGTGTTGACATCTCTGTTCCACAGCATCCCTGATGAGGGATTTTCCAGGCTAGTAAATTACTATGATGTGGTTCCATACACGGCTCATTTTGTACCTTAAATATGTCACATTTCTTTCATGGATAGTATATTTCATCATTGGTCCTTTGGAATCATGAATGGTCATTGTATTGGTCATAGTTCTTACAACTTTCAAAGTTGTCAATTTTTACAGTGTTGTTGTTATCGTATAACAGGCTCTCCTGGTTCTGCTCATTGCATTTGTCATCAATTTATATTTAAAAAAATCAAAACTGATCCTTTTCTTTTTTGCAATATAAATGTTATAGCATGAATTGTTCTGTTTCGGCTCATTTCATTATACATCAGTTCATACATATCTTTCTGAGTCTTATTACTTTTTCCTCATTTTTTTTTACAGCACAATAGTACTCCATCACATTCATATATCACATTCCTCAATTGTTGGTCAGTCTCTTATTTTGCAGTTTTGGAGGCTTTTTTTATGCTTTTGGTTAACACACATAGTGCTATTCTAAATATTTTCTTTTATTTGATCACTTTTGTGTATAAGTTTAGCCCCTGGGTCAAAGGGCACATATAGTTTAGTCTTAGGAAATTTACCCTTATAGTAGATAGTAGTAGATAATAGATAAAAAGTAGTAGATAGGAAATTATATTTGGAGTCAGGTAGACAGTTCAAATTCTGCTTCTATGCTTGCTGACTACATGACTGAAAAATGTACCTCAGGATTACTGAGGGAGTAAAATTAGATTTTACTTAGACATGGATGCATGGGTGTATGTGTGTTATATATGTATATATATATATATATATATATATATATATATATATATATATATACATATATATTCTTACAGGGAAAGGGAGAGTTTTGCAAGCTTTAGAGTGTTATAAACTATAAATTCTTTTCATTTTCTTTCTTTTTTTGTACTGGATCTGTGATTTCATTGGTATAGGGAACTCCTAGTGTAGAAATTCTCCTCATCAATAACAAATTTGTAGTTGCTTTGCAATGAATTAATGGATAAATATGTACATACATGCACATACTATGTAATATACATATGTATATACACATATGATCAAATACATATGCTGATGTGTTATTTCATTGCTCTTTGCAATGATCTATACATTAAATTTTTTGGAGACTACTGCATTCCAGTATTCACAGTCACATAATATCTCTTGAAGAATATTAGTGTGAAAAGTTGTACTGTTGTTTCATGGAGAAATTTGGACTCATTTAATCATTGCACACTTTCCCAACAGTGATTTCTTACTTATTCTATTCAATCCTATTCCAATTCATTGTTTGAGAATAAGTATCAAGAATTGAGTTCTGAAAAACAGGAGGGAATTGTTGGGTCCTAGTAATATGAGTGCCAAGTGTCAGGAGCACCACATATAATACCTTTCATCTGTGTAGGAAAATCATAGGGAAGGAATCGAATCTAGCAAAGTACATTGTCCATTGTTCCTCTCCAATTATGATCTTAGAGAGTTATGAGAGGGGCACTGAGACTTATCCAGGTTCATGTAGTCAGTTTGTCATAAGTAGGATTGAAACCTTACTCCAAGGCCAGCCATCCATTCACTATGCTGTCCTTCCTCTTTCAGTGTCTACTTCAATTAAGTAACTCTCCAAAGATAGATGCAATTGTTTATTTTGAGTAGTGCTTTGGAAAAAGAAACCACCAGAACATCAAGTTTATTTCTCTCCTTAATCTTACTTCTTTCTCTTCCTGGTGACTCTGAGACCACCGTATTCTTGGATAAGTCAGATGCTATTTCCTTTGAGTAAAGCTTCTTAACCTGTTTGCAAGTGTCCTGGGACGGCTCATGTGAAACTCAGGACCTCCTGGTCTTACGAGATTCTTACAAGCCAAAAACCCATCCCATGAAGAGGAAAGAGTGGAAAGAAAGAGTTTCTCACTCTTGAAGAAGAGAAAATGAAAACATGGAAAATAGATAAGCAGAAATCGTAAAGTTAATAAATATTAATTAAGAACCTAATATGTGCCATTGACTGTACTAGACCTAGTACTGTACATTGACTGTACTGGACCTAGGGATATAGAGAAAAGCAAAAACAGCTCATGCCCATAAGGAGCTTACATCTAATAATAGAAATAATATGTAAACAACTATCTACAAGCAAGATACCTGTTGGATAAATTGGAATTAATCAATAGAGGGAAGGCACCAGAGAGGAGGATAGGGAAAGGTTTTCTGTAGAAGGTGGGATTTTGCTGGGATTTAAAGGAAACTAGGGAAGCCAGTAGGAAAAGATGAAGAGGGAGAGCATTTGAAATATGAGGAACAGCCAGAGAAAATATCCAGAATATGGAGATGGAGTGTCTTGTTTCAGAAATAGCAAAATGGCTAGCGTCACTGGATTGTAAAGTATGAGGTGTATATATGAGGGAGATACAGTGCAAGGTATGAAGAGACTGCAAAGGGATGAAGGACAAGTTATGAAAGGATTTGAATGTCAAGCAGAGGGTTTTGTATTTCATCCTAGAGATGATAGGGAGTCATTGGGATTTATTGAGTAGGGAAATGACATATGAACAGATGAACTTTGGGGAGATCACTTTGGAAATGAAGTAAAGAATAGAGTAGAGTGGGGAGAAACTGGTTTGGGGAACACTGATCAGCAGGGTATTGCAAGAGTCCAAGTTTGAGATGATAAGGACTTGCAACCAGGGAGGTGGCAGCATCAGGATAGCAGGGGACATAGACGATAGTACAAAGGTAAAGTTGACAAGCTTTTGCAAGGGATTGGGTATAGGTGGGTGGATGAGTAAGTGAGGATGATGAATCAATCATGAAACCTAGGTTTTGAGTCAGCAACTGAGAGAATGGTGGTACTCTCGACTGTTACCAGAAAGTTAAGAAGTAAGGAGTGTTTTTAAGGAAGAATAATGAATTCAACTTTGGACATGTTGAGTTTAAGATGTTTATGAAACATCTAGTTTGAGGTATTCAATAGAGCAGGAGTGAAGAAGACAGAATGAAGAGCCAAGAATATTAGCTAATAGTTACATGGCGTATCTAGATTTGAAAAGCACTTCCAATACGTTTGGTTCTTACAATTAACCCAGGAAGTATATGTAGAGATGTTTCCACTATCATTACTGCCATTAAATGAAAGAAGAGTCAAGCTCAGAGAGAATCTAAGTGACTTGCTCGTGCTTGCACACCCATTAAGTATAACAGAGAAGATTCAATTCTAAAACTTTCCTGATTCTAGGTCCCACACTTGTGACAATGCCATGTCTTATCTCCAAATGAGGGCAACAAAATCAGAACAGCAAATACACTCATTATACTACGTAAAAAGAAAGAAATAAACAGCCAGTGGTTCTGAGAAGTACAAAGATGAAAAAGATATCAGAAGTAGAGGGACAGGAGCAAAAAGATGCTATTGTTATTTTGTTAAGTTTATTCATATCTGCATATTCTACACTTATATCTGTACCTGTTCACGTCTATATCTATGTGTTTATAACTAGATATATCTACATCTATGTCTCTGTCTCTCTCAACCTATAACTATATCTATGCCTATGTCTGTTTCTTTGTCTATATTATATGCAATCTATATATACACATATTTAAATGCATAATTATACATATGTGCATTCCTCAGAAAATTTTAGTTTGGAAGTTATGGTTTTAAGTATGATTCCACTCTTTATTTTGTTTATTCCTTTGATTACTTTGCTTTAGAGGTTGTGAGACATAGTGGATGGAGGGTGAAAAGACTATAACTTGGATTCAAGTCCCTGCCTCTGATGCATATTGGCTTTGTGAGCACAAAAAAGTTACCCTCTCATTTCTCCTGGGTAACTCTATAAGACTGACCAATGCTACTATGATGAAGTGACAGATCTGGGCCTATCCAATGCTGATTGCTTTTAGTTTATGATAATTAAAATTAATAAATAAATAAAGTTTATTTTTATTTTTTGATACAATATAATAATTTGATTTTCTTAAAAGAAAATACAGAATGAATGCAGAAAAAGGAGTTATTTTGGTGAATAGGTCAAGGTATTGATAAAAAATTAGTAAGTTATAGTGGAAGGAAATTATTTCAGTTCCCTTTTCTGCAAAGTGAGGAGGTTACACTAGACGAATTCGAAGGTCCTTTTAAACTCTCAATCTATGAGAGGCAAGACCTCATGTTGTATCAAGCTTAGTTGAGGGAACTGAGGGTGCTTCACATGAAGAACATTTAAGGTGAACATAAAGGCCATCTTTAAGTATTAGAAAGGTCATCCTGAAGAAAAGGCTCTTAACTTGAATCACTTGACTCCTTCTAGGCAGAATGGGCAGGAGAGCAATGGGTAGAAGCTATGATGAGGCTTTTTTGGATTTGATACAGTGAAGCAATTGAACATTTAGGGCTTTCTAAAAGTGAATGGGTTGCCTTGAAAAATAGTGGATTATGCAATAGAGATGCCAAACCAAAGAAAGGTATATCACTGAAGCATCTAAAAATATATATAGAAAAGAGCAAAAAGGAAGTTAATAAGGAATATATAGAAACAGGAAAGTTTTGGTACTGTGTTAAATTTAATAGTGATGGGGAAGGTAGCTGTAATTTAATTGGTGAAAGAGACTTGTGGGTAAGGAAATTCTCTAGTGAGGCAGGCTGAGAGCTTCTCTACAATTTATAATCTTAGAGAATTTCCTGGGTCACTGAGACATTAAGTGACTTGCCCAGAGGCATATAGTCAATAAGTGTTAAAGGCTAGATTTGAATATAGGCTTTTTTTTACTTCAATAACATCTCTTTTTCCCTAAGCTATAGGTCATAGAGACTTATAGTTTCGTATATGTATATATACATATATATAATATTATACATAATATTATATATATCCTCTTTTTCTGCTCTTCTTTGTTCATAATCTATGTGAAATTTTGCTTAAAAAAGATTTTTTTAAAGAAAGGATTAAGTTATTCCTCACTAGAGGTCTTCCAGCAAAGGTTGATTGATTACTAGTTGGGTATATTGTAGGAGAGTTTCTCATTCAAGTATGGGTTGGGTTAGATGAATAAAGTTCCTTTCCAATCCTGAAAATTTGTGAATTGTGGAAGGTGATCAAGAATGGGCTGGATGTCTTAGGAAAAAGTGGGGCAAAATTGAAAGAATGGCACCTTTGGCCTGCAAAGGAATGTAATCTCTCGAGTCTCAGTTTCTTCCTTTAAAAAACCAAATAGGTTGGTCTAGGTTATCTTGGAGTTTCTTCTCTGTTCTACTAAGCTGTCAATTTAAAAAAAAAATAAGGTTCCATTTTCATGATGTGCTATTTTTAAAGATTTCCACTAAAATAATCTACCAAAATCATAGATTTATAGCCAGATGAGACTTTAATGATTATTTAGTCCAACTTTATCAAATATGGGAAGTGATTTGCTCATGTTTCATTTGCTCACCATTCATTTAATAAGATTTGCTAAGCACTAATTTCCAGTTACTGTGATAGGCACTGGGAATGAAATGACAAAAAAAAAATAGTTCTGGCTTTCAAGGAACTTATATTTTCTTGGAGGAAAACAACACTAATAATAAAAACTAACACCAAGGCAAAAGATATACTAAGTAGATATAAAGTAATTTGGGAGCCACTAACAACTTGAGACATTTTGAAAAATCTCTTATGACACTTGAGTTGAGGCTTGAAGGGAGTTAGGGATGTTCAGAACAGAGAAGGGGAGAGACTAAGCATTAATCAAGCAGCTACGATGCCCCAGGCACCATTTTAAGCATTTTATGAATATTATCTAATTTAATCTTTACAACTGCCAGATGAGATGGATGCCACTATTATCCCCATCTTACAGCTGAGGAAACTGAGGCAAATCATGGTTAAATGGTCGCACAATTAGTAAGTGTCTGAAGCTGAATAAGAGCTTAGATCTTCCTAACTTCAGTCCTAGTGCCCTATTCCTTTGTGACACCTAGCTAACTTCAGTGTAGAGGGGTGATGCAAAGACATGATGACAGAAGTTAATGTATGTAGGTGAAAAACTACACAAGTTTGAGATGAAATGTTATTAAGAGGAACCACATGTAACAAATCCAGAAAGATAACTTGGAGTGAGATGTCAATTAAATTTAGGTCCTTGGATCCAAATCTTCCTTCTTTCTCCTCTTATTTCTTATTTTCTACTTTGGAGCTTGTCTGTCTTTAGATCATAATTTCCCTGGGTGGAGGCCTGGTTTCATACTACTTATAGGAGTCAGCTGGGTAGAGGTGAATGAGTCCTGCTCCTGGAATTAGGAAATTTGGGGGTGGGGGTGATTTGAATCTTACATTTACTGTGTGGCTTTAGTCAAATCATTTGAATTCCCTAGACCTCAGTTTCCTCAGCTGCAAAATGAGAAATTTGGTTTAGATGCCTTCTGATGTCCTTTATTGATCTATAATGCTAGTTTTATACAAAACTACTGTATTTCAAAAAATCTGTTGCATTGCTGACACTGATGAAGTTTCATCCTGGGGTTTTTGTTTGTTGAAAAAAGAAGCCCTCCAAACCACAAATATAAGTTATAGGATAGAGTTAGGGTCACTGATTTGCACATAATTAATTAATCTAGCAATATAGTGATCAAAATAGAAGTAGCCAGTTTGTCAGACAAATATCATGATTTGAGGTTCAGGGTGCTTTTTCTTTAGTCAAAATTATACCTTATAATACCTAAGTTTCATTAAAAGGTAATTAAATTCATATCCAAAATCTTAATTGTAGCATATTCTGACTTAACCTATCTACTTACTGTACCCTCAATAAAACTTAGGGTGAAGTATCTTTCTCACATCTTTCTGAGATAACCTGATAGGTGCCATTCATCACCCTTCAGATCAAGAACATCAGGAAGAAATATAAATCTCTCCTACATATCTGCTGCAGACAGGAGTCATTAACTATTTCAGTCAAGTTCAACAGCTGCCCTCTATCCTTCTTTCGATTTACAATGGCTCAAAATAGACAGGGGAAGATTGACAAAAATAGATTTGTCTGTCACTTCTAATTTTGCATTTCACAAACAAGTTGTACTTCAATGACATTTTGCGGATAGATTGATACATCTGCCAGTGGGAAGACTGGCACAATTTCCCTAGTAGGGAATCAGAAAGTGGGAAGAGGCATGAAGATAACCTTTTGTCTTGGTAGTCAAAATGAGGCTAACTCATTGACCTTGGCAACAACTGGGGAGGGTGTTTAGGAGGGCATTCTTTTCCCAGAAAGGGAAACTGAGGCATTATAACATTAAATCTCTTTCTAGACAGCATGATAAAGTGGAACTGCTGACATGTCAGCAAACCTGAGTTTTTTATTCTGTTTGGGCAACATTTGGTCAAGCAAGTCCTCATTTTCCTCATGTACAATGTAAGAGGAAGCATAATGAAAAAAATTCTGAACTCAGTCAGAAGGCCTTGGTTCAAATCCTCACTTGGCTAGTTATGACATGTGTACATTTGGATTAGTTACTTAACCTCTCTGGGCATCAGTTTCTACATCTGTAAAATAAGAGGGTTGGGGTTGATATCTTTGAATGTCCCTTCCAACTCTGACTTCTAATCAATCTAAGCTCTGGAACGAATATGCCTGTTCTAGAAAAGGGGATCATATAAGGCAATAGACTAAGACGTTGTTCCTACTTGATACATTTTCCAGTGAAAAACCATGTAGGTCCTTAAAGGGGCTCCTTACTATAGCCATTTTTGAAAACTGATACTTTGGTGCTTTAAGAGATCTTTGATTCCGTCCTTGTAATGATTCCTTGCATCAGGGTAAGAGTCCCATGGGTGTCTTTTCATATCATGTAACCTTTTTTCCATATCCTTCCATAAATACCCTACAGGAAATCTGCTCAATCTATCAAACAATAAGCATTTATTAAATATCTACTATGTGTCAAATATTATGGTAGGCATGGTAGCTATAAATACAAAGGATGAAATAATCCTTCCTTTCACATGGTTTCTCTTTTAATGGAGCAGATAAATACACTTATAAATATATTCAAAATAAATATAAAGAAAATAAATATAAGATAGAGAGGGATCAGCAAAGGCTTTGTCCTTAAGATAGGGATTGAACAAAGAGAAAGATGCTATCAGGCTGAAAGGAGGAGGAAGTATACTACAGGAATCACTGCAAAGACACAGAGATGAGAGATGGAGTACCATGTGTTAGAAACAGCATTCCAGATCCTAGATTTAGAGCAGGAAAGGGGTTTTGGAGGCCAGTGAATTCAATTCCCTTATTTTATAGATGAAAGAAATGAGGTTCAGAAGATTTAAGTGAGTTTGGAGCAGGATTTGAATCCAGATTCTTCTTACTCCAAGATTATTTTGACTGGATCACCAAGTGTGATATCACTGTGCTAAGGGCCATTCCATAGCTCTCTTGACATTTCATGACGGGCTATCAACTATCCTTCACTATTGCTGCATGACTAGCCCATCTCCTCTTCCAGCTATATATTTTCCCCATCACTCCTTAAAATTTTCTATTAATGATATATTACATTTTATTCACACTTGGTGTTTACCTCTTTAATGACTTTGGGGTCAGCTGCAACTTTAATTTTTTGGAGACTGTAGTATTTCGCGAATTGCAGTAATTCCACTTTAAAGAAAGAATATTGATGTTTAAAAGAGGGCTTATGATTCAGGGGAGAGACAGGAACCCTTTAAAAAAAGAAAGGATGTCAATTTCCCAAAGTCAACTCAGTCCACTTTACCCCTGCTCTTATTCATTTCTGGGTCCAATTCATTATCCATCCCAGGTCTGAAAGAAAAATATGTGTGCTAATGGTACATAGGCTCATAGATCTGGAGTTTAAGAGATTTTGAAAGGCATCTAGTCCAAACCAAATATTTTACAGATAAAGAAACTGAGGCCCTGGGAAAGCTAGTCACTCACCCAAAGTCATGCAAATGTATGATTCCAGTGTAGAGTAGAAATGGGAAAAATGAAAGGATTTGCCAGAGATGGTGGAATCTTCCAGATGTTCTAACTTGTTGCTGACATTGTGTTGATTGCAACCAGCACCGAAACTCTGCACAGTCTCTTAAGTGAGATCCGTAATCACTCAAAGGAGTTTGGACTAAACAACACTGTTTTCTACCCAGGAAAATGAAAGCAGGCAAAGAAAAAAAAGTCCAAAGTGGTGGACTGTACTTATTATCAATACTGTTTGTACATGATGGTGAATGGGCCAGACCTTAGAGTTAATTCATCGGCACAGTGAGATCAGAAAGCACTTTTTGTTGTGGTTCTTGTCACTGCTACTCATTAGCTAGCATTTAAGCCCTGCAAAGAACTTTTGCATAAATCATTTAATTTGATTCTAAAATAACCCTGGGAGATAGGTGTTAGTATCCTCATTTTGCAGATTAGGAAACTGAGGCTGAGAAAGATAAAATGATTTCATCAGCTAGTAAATTGCTGGGGGTTGGATTTGAACTTAGAGCTTCCTAATTTACTGTACCAACTAGTTGCCTCAGAAACAATCTTTAAAAGCCAAATAGAGACAACTTCAACCCCTCACCTCATCCCATTTCTATAGAAAGGCTGTAGATAGATTCATCTCCCTCAAAATTCTGCCCCTACCCTCAATCTCTGGCCTTGAACCCTAATCTCACTCTCCCACCACATTCTTTCAAGTTTGTGTATATGAATTTTTTTTTTTAAAGAAAGACACTCCTCATGGAATCACTGACTACGCCAGACACAAACACCAGAACAATCCCTGTTTTCCACTAGATGCTTTTTTCTTGTGCTGAGCCAGCAAATTATTGCCAGTCTATTAGCACCATCTGCTCCATCAGTGTCAGTGGGTGGGGAGCATGGGGGGACACCTGGTGACAGTCAAGTCAAACTGCCAAGCTGAAGGGAAGCAGTCCAGTGGCAAAAGGCCATGAAAACAAAGAGTCTGGGGATCCAGGATGATGAGCTTCAGAGGAAGAAAGGAGAAACCAAGTACAGTGAATGTCTGAGGCCTAGAGCATTCCTTTATTTCTCTGACCTCATTCTTTCTGAGCAGGGCTCCTGAGAGTGGCATGTTCCTGAGGAATTAGTGAGCCTTGGATTTTTTTTAGCTAGATAATTGCTTCCCCCAAAGCTGAAGCATACACAGTGAGTCTGTTATTTTGACTGATTGGAGGGAAGAGAGTTAAAGGGCAGAAAAGGGACCCTGAGTCTCTAACTTGTAAGAGAGGGCCTAGCTTCTAATTCAACAAAGTCTTTTTGGTCAGCTGTGGCCATGGCATGGGCCATTTCCCTTCCTCATTGTGAAAACAGGTTCAAAGTAAAGAGATATGATACACCTGGCAGAAATATGGCCAGAGGGTTCCTCACCACAGAGGTTCTCACAGTGCCCCGTGAAGGGTCTCAGGTTGACGTTAAAATCTATATATGTGCTCAGAGGTAGTGTAGCAGAAAAAAATAAAAAGAAAAGGAATCCTTACCAATATAGTGGTGCATGTCTTCCTGGCTCTAAATGCAAAAGCCTAGCAATTTTGACTCACTGACTAGAGTGAGTATATATACTTACTCATACACACACATATATACATATATTTGGTCAACCATATTTATATTTACTATAGTAGTGATTATAGTATATATATATATATATATATATATATATATATATATATGCTGTAATCAATTATATATAATGAAACACAAATATAAATGTGTGTATATATACATATATACATATACCTATATGTACACTTATACATACACACACACATACACACACACACACACACACACACACACACTTACACCATTACCTTACTCCCAATTGATATATCTAACTTCCTTTACAATAGGGTCTCACTTTTAACTATCTTTATACCTCCAGCATTTGCCATAGTACCTTACAAATAGAAGTGATATCACATTTTGAATCCAATCTAAGCCAATTCAACAAGCAAAAGAAAAAGAAAAAGCAGTTATTAAATGCCTACTATGTAAAAAGGACTGTGCTAAGCACAGGGATAGCAAAAGTAGAAAAAAAGATGTTCTGGCACTAAAGAAGATGGTATACTTTATGAATGATATAAACTATAGTATGATAAATATAGATGATAGATGTAAAGAAAAGACGTTTGTGTCCTCTTTCTTCAATTTTTGCCACTTCGTAGAGGCAGAAGGTTTGAGCAGATTATTCCTGTACTCAAAAGTACCTCAATGTTGGTACTTAGGAATTGTACGACCTTGGAGAAATTACTTAATCACCCTGGGTCTCAGGTGTAAAACCTTTATAAAACAAGGAACACCGACTAAGATCCCTTTGAACTTTAAGTTTTGCATCCTTTGGACCTATGATACCATTGACTCCCAAATAAAGTAGAAGCTCTGCCCTTTCAGTCTCATCTCATCCTATCTCCCTTGATATCCAAATTCTTCAATGAAATTGAACCCTTTGTGCCCAGTTCTTGTCTTCCTCTTTCTCAATGCCCCTACTCACACTGTTCTCTTGATTATCTCTTCCTTCAAGGTTCAAATTGGATGCTACCTCCCCATGAAGCCACCTCCTTCCTCCCTTATCCTTTCAGGAAAAAGTGATCTCTCCATCCTCAAATTCCTCCTAGCATTTCACCTGGATTTTCCTTTCAATTTATTTGTTTCATAACCATAACAATAAATAACATTGACATAGTATTATAAAGATTACATATTACTTTATGTATAAAATCTTATTTATCCCATATTTTTTCATTTTGAGTTCATACCAGCATATTTCATTCTCTGGACATTACTCTCATCTTTCCACTTGGGTGCCCTCTCCTTTATCATTTCTCTTTTATTTATTGTCTTTTCCCATTAGAATCTAAGTTCCATGAAGAAAGGATCTATCTTTTTTAAAATTGTATTTGTATCTTCAGTGTTTAGCACAGTGCATGAAAAAGTAGTAAGGGATTAAACATTTGGTCAATATGACATGGCGTGATAATATCCAATGAGGCAGGAACTTCAGGTTTAATTAGCATGAAAGCAGATGTGTAAAGTTGAGTCTTGGAGAAGGTAAATGGAATATAACCAAAAATCCATAGACAGAACATGAATGCATGTCGTTTGACTTCAGATACAGAGTTCTAGTCACTGTGACTCTCCATTTGTAGTTATAAGTGTGTGTGTGTGTGTGTGTGTGTGTGTGTGTGTGTGTACCTTTCCCTTGTTCCATTAGATATCAGTCTTCTTGAGAGTAGGGTCTCTGTTTCTATTTTTATATTTCTAGTACTTAACACAGTTCCTGGCACATAGTAAGCATATACCAAATGCCTGTTGAAAGAAATTTTATTGTTGATTTCACCTCTTTGTCTAGATCCCAGGGGCCTAGCCCAAAGGAAGGATAATAAACCACAATAATTCTTTTCATGTCCTCCCAAAGCGTCTTTGCCATTATTTCAATATTTCACTTGGCTTCTGCAAGAAAAAAAATCCATGTAATGATTCTTTCCTATAGTGCCCACTTTGGCAATGTTTGCACTACTGCTAATTTGTATTGATGTATTGAAGGTTCCCTCATATCTGTTCAAAAAGGGAATTAACTTGATGCTCAGAGATGAGAGGTGACTCAGGCAAAATGACTTCAGAGTGTGAGGAAAAACATTGAAAACTGAGGGAACTGGGAAGGATCTCTTGTAAGAAGAGGCACTTGACCAGGACCTTAAAAGGACTTAGGTGTTCCAAGAAGTGAAAATGAAAAGGGAGAGAATTCTAGGCTTGAGGGACAGCTTGTGTAAATGTAAAGAGGTGGGAGATGAAGTGTTGGGCATTGGGAACAATAGCTAAGACAGTTTGGCTTGAATGCAAAGGAGTAAAATGAAATCAGTCTGGAAAAGATAGGCTAGCGTTAGACAACAAAGCACTTTAAAGTCTAAGGAGGAAAAAAATACATAATATACTTCTGAAAGCAGTTCACTTCATTTTGGGACAGTATTAATTTTTAGAAAGATTTTCCTGATATCAAGCCTAAATTTAACTTATTTCTTTTGCAATTTCTTCCCATTATCCCTTGCTGATACAAACTGATCACATCTAATCTGTTTTCCTGACAGTCCTTCAAATATTTGGTCCAAGCCACCATTTCATATGAGGAACTTGCTTCTCCAGGTTAAACATCCCTAGTTCCTTTAATCAATCCTCATGACATATACTCAAGACTCTTCACCAGTTTGATTGTCATTCTCAGGACTCTTTCCAGTTTATTGGTGTCTTTCTTAAATTGCAATACCCCAAATTTAACATAATCTTCCAAGTGTAGTTTGGTCAGGGCAGAATACAAAGTGACCATCATCATCATCTTATTCCTGGAAGACAGGACTCTCTTAATATGGTCCTAAATTGCATTAATATTTTTTGTCTTCCATGCCAGACTTCTGATTCATATTGAACCTATATTCCAAATCTTTTCAGTCTTTGTCAAACTGTTCATGGCTTCCCCTCTCCCATCCTCTCAATTGAAAACCCTGTCTCATATTATACTGAAAAAATTGAGGTCATTTGCCAAGTGCTTCCTCTTCTCCCTTCTTCCACATCTCACATCTCCTAGATGCATTGTACTGCTATGTCCTTCTTTGATCCTGTTTCACATGTAAAGATGGCTCTTTTTCTCATCATGGCAAAACTCTCCACCTGTAAAATTTCCCTTCATATCCCTCTCCTCCAAAATTTTACTTCTAAAAATCATCATCTTCTTTTCACTTATCTTCAAACTGCCTGCACACATGCTCATGTCTCCCACATCCTCAAAGAACCTTACCTTCAGGAATGCTCTAGAAGGTCCTCTATTCTATTACATGTCTAATTTTCCTACTGAAGGGTTATTCTTAACTGTAATCCTAACTCTTTTTTCTTTGGGAATATCATATTACAAGCCCTTGGTTCCTCTATTGTTAAATCTAGTATGATCCTGACTATGGTTCTATGATATTTGAATTGTTTCCTTCTGGATGTTTGAAGTATTTTCTCTTTAACCTGGGAGCTCTGGAATTTGGCCATAAAATTCCTGGGAGTTTTCATTTTGCAATCTCTTTCAAGAGGTCATAGTGCATGCTTCCAATTTCTGTTTTACCCATAGGATCTATGATTTTGGAGCATTCTTCCTCAATAATTCTAGCAATATGATGTTCAGGCTCTTTCTTTCATCTTGACTTTCAGGTAGTCAAATAATTCTTAAATTATCTCTTTTTGATCTGTTTTCCATGTCAGTTGTTTTTTTTCAATCAGATATTTTATATCTTTTATTTTTTCACTCATTTGACTTTGTTTTACTGTTTCTTGATATCTCATGGAGCCATTAATTTCTATTTACCCAATTCTAGCTTTTAATGAATCATTTTCTTCAGTGTAGGCAGATAGATGACACAATGGATAGAATGCCAGTCCTGGAGTCAGGAAGACCCATCTTTGAGTTTAAATCTGGACTCAGACACTTACTAGCTGTGTGACCTGGGAAGGTCACTTCACCCTGTTTGTCTCAGTTTCCTCATCTGTAAAATGATCTGGACAAGGAAATGGTAAACCACTCTGGTATCTCTATCAAGAAACCCTCAGTGGGGTCATGAAGAATAGGACTGAAATAACCTATATACATATTTATATCCATAGCAACACCAATGTCTAGATCCATATCTATATATTTATATATAAAACTTTATATCTGTATTCATATCTATATCCTATACAAATCTACATTATCAATATTGCTATACAAACTATACATCCTTATGTATATTCATAGTATACTCATGTCCTTATATCTACATGCCTATATCTATATCCACATCTATACCTATATGTATGTTTAAAGACAAAGGAAAATAAACTTACACAAGAAATTCTATTTCTTACTTCTGTGCTTTTGCCTTAACCATCTCAAGTGCCTGAACTGTACTCCTTCTTTACTCTGCTTCATAGAGCCCCTCACTTGCTAAAAGCCTCACAGTGGGGTGAGTAAAGAAACCAGAACTAGGCTCCAATACTTATATAATCAAATTCTCTTCCTAATATCCAATCCTGACTCATCAGACAGCATGTCACAGGATTTTAGAACTGGAAGGAATATTTTCAGTCGTCTAGGTAATCCCCTTCATTTTATTTATGAAAAACTGAGGTCCATAAAGGCCCATATTTAGGGATATATCTAAGTGTCTGATGTGAGACACTTCTGACTCCAAAGCCGACTGTCCACTGAATCATAAGTCTGACCCAACTGATAATTATGGAAATTTTTATAAATATAATTACATTCTTGACATTATCTTAATAGTACTAAATAGTATTAAAACACAAATAGGTAGCATTTTTCACATTCTTTATGGTAAATGCAATTAATTACTCATTTTTAGCACAATTGAGGCACCTCCCTTTCCTTAGTTCTAAAAAGCTCTAGATCTGACATTCATACCCCTCAACATGTTTGACAGTATTGTTTGAAAAGTTACTTTTCAGCAGACGTGTAATTGATTGGGGTACCAGTTTGTCTAGGGCTTTTTCCTGCTTGTATTTAAATTTGTTCTGAAGTGGCTCAGAATCATCACACCAAACTTTAAGCTGATATGATTAGGTAAGGTTTGTTGCTAGAGGCAGTGTTATGCAATCTTTTAAAATCTTACTCTGCTCAGATGGTAACTGCTCATCAGCGGCATTGAACTCCTGTTCTGTGTTCATTTGTATTCCACTACTCCAAGACAGGAGTTTACTTAGCTTCCTGGGGTGACTTACTTGCAGTGATAACATTGCTTGTGTTATTTGCATTTCAAATGCAAATAATGCTGATCCTGAAAACTCTAATTCATTACTTATTAAATGTTTTAGGTGTTTTTGTCAGTCCCTAAATACTGAACACAGGTCCAATTAGCCCATCTGATACTGCTTACTTTATTAAATGCCAGACATGGGGTAAGTCATCATCTACAAATGAAGGAGGAGCTGCCTGCACAGGTAAGTTCAAAGATCTGTACATGATCTTACTGCCAGGATTTGGGATGTGGACATGGTGTATTTCAGCTTTCCAATGTCTATTTCTGGCCCAGCTAAAATGTTTTGGGACTTATATCTGGGTTTCATTGTTAGAAGCTGCTGTTGTGGGGGATTCAAAGCCTGCTTTGGGAGCTAGGTGATGCAGTGGATAGAGCACATGGCCTGAAGTAAAGAAGGCTCATCTTCCTGAGTTCAAGTCTGGCCTCAGACTTTATGAGGCATTACCCTGTTTGCCTTAGTTTCCTCTTCTGCAAAATGAGCTGAAGAAGAAAATTCAAACTCCACTCCAGTATCTCTGCTAACGAAACCCCAAATGGGGTCATGAAGAGCCAGACGACTGAAAAGTGACTGAACAACCAAAATTGCTCTAAAAATGTAGTAAAGGACAGCTCCTGAAGGAAATCTTCTGAAGGGAAAAAAAGTAGGATTTGAGGGTTTATGTGTAATGAAAGGAAAATGGGGGATAAAATCTGGCAATACTGTGAAATGAAAGAAATACCAAGCATGAGTTAATAAAGGAAGGGGGCAATCAAGCACAGATCTCAAGAGCAAGTTCATGAAATTTAGCCAGATGCCAAGTTGAAGATGGAGGTCCCTAGTGGAAAAAAAGTTGGGTCTAATGAAACCAGCTGGGTTGGGTTGAATGAATAACGATAAGCACTTCAGATGGAGTCAGGAAGCCTGCCTCTTCCTCTCGGCACTTTCCTCCTGTTTGCAATGACCTTGGGCAAGTCACATATGTCAGAGCTTCACTGGCAAAACAAAGCAGAGAAGTGAGGCAATAGCTTGATAATGCAGGCAAAACCTCCACTTTTGCTTCTGGTAACTAAAAAGCCACTGGGAGACTGAATTGAAGACAAAGACAAGACTGCTGTTCTTTCCTCTTCTAATGGTATGCATCACTATAAATTTATACTGCAG
Organism: Potorous gilbertii; assembly: GCA_028658325.1. Classification (NCBI taxonomy): domain Eukaryota; kingdom Metazoa; phylum Chordata; class Mammalia; order Diprotodontia; family Potoroidae; genus Potorous; species Potorous gilbertii. Next base: position 333,821,889 of record CM053770.1, on the reverse strand, counting down.
TATTTTAGACAACAGCTAGCCTTTCATTTATGTTTGTAAATGATGTGGCAAAAACAATGCAACTCAGGGTCACATCAGTATCTGTCTTGAGCATCCTAGAGGAACTAGGTTGTGGGAGGTTATAAATGGTCTGACAAAGTTGCAGAACGAATCAATGACAACAGATGAACACCCAGATGAAAAGTGCCAAATTAAATCAGTCATCCCTATATTTTATATTGTATAGAGCAAAATATACAGATAAAACACCTGGATGATTGAGCTTTGTAATTTGCATCCAGATGTTTGGTGTTATGTAGATTCAGCCTTAACACGAGGTCTTGATGTGTTTATGGGATTAGAGACACATGATTCAACTTCTCTGCCCTCTTGCTTCATCTCTTTTAAAATCTTAACTTCCTTCTGCATTGGTGGATTTTCTAGTTGTTTAGAACAATTTTAGAACTTATTGGTGGGATGGGGTGGGGATGGGGAAGCATTATCTAGATAGAGAGGCTGTTAGAAGAATATCCCACATCCATTCCCACTTTTGTAAATTTTCTAAGTGGAATGAAGGAAAAAAAAAAACATACCTCTGCCAAATAAGATCCCAACAAGACAGTGAGAATAATTACTCTAAATAATTTCCCAGAATGCTTTTTGTTCATATAGAATCTCTGTATATAGCAACCTGTCATGGTACATAGACTGCTGGGCTTAGTGTAAGGAAGAACTGATTTCAAATTCTGCCTTTGACTTTAAACTCATTGTACGACCTTGGGGAAAGAATTTCAATTTTCTGAGCCTCTTTCTTTATCTGTAAAATGGAGATTAATAATGCTTATAGAACTTACCTCCCAGGATTGTTATGAGACTTGTGTTCATATAATACACTATGTGACATACAATGTATGCAATAAGTTGTACTAACTTTAAAATCCTTTGTAAATATTAGTTATTATTAGGTTTTATTTATCTGATTGTATATAGATTATGTCGACATTAGAAAAAAAAACTATCAAGAAAAATATCCAGATAATTACTTTCTCTCTCTCTCCCTCCCTCCCTCCTTCTCCAACACAAACACACATAAACACACAAATTCTTTTACCTCAATTATTTATCTCCAATATGCAAAAAGAACTGGAACAAATTCTTTAGATAATATCCTCACTTATCCATTGCACATTGCCTGTAAAGATGGAAACCCAGTACTCATCTTAACTTCAAACAAAGCACATGTCATTGAGTATTGTTGACTAGTACGTCCTTGCATTCAAGATGAAGTGATAACAACTGATAGACATTTCGTGAAGGATGGTCCAAAGGCTGGGGGTGGGTGAGTTGAGAAAAGCAATAGCAGCCCTTTCCTTCATACTCTGAGGAAAGGTATTGTCACAATGTCCTGACCTCCATAGGTAAGGCTCATCCCACTGCAGTATCATCTCCAGCCTCTGAACTTCATCTTTGATGCTGCTAGTACAGTGGGATGGATATTCATATCTTTCAGAAGCGTGTCATTCTCCCACCCCTAATTTTTTTACTCACTGTGTTTGGTGTTAGGGTGAAGGGCGAAGGCCACATTTGAACATAAGTCAGGTTTTTTTATTTTATGTGGGGGAAAGCCGGGGGGCGTTTGCACAACTTAAAACAGAAATCAAACCTTTAAAGGTCGATTCTATGTGTCCTGCCACTCATACTCTTTTCTGGCTTCTAACTTTCCTTAGGCTTAAAATATATCTGGAGATGTTGGTCTCTTTGTTCTTCAGAGAGTTCATCTCTTATTCTGAAAAAAGGTCCTGTTGTTGAGAAAAGGGCAACAAACAAATAAAATAAAAGTTTTAGTTGATCACAGATACAGACAGCGTTGCTTACAACACAGTAGAGCAAAGCAATGTTTGCTCTTATTTCAAGGAGATGCCACACATCATCATGATTTGAAAGGATTTGAAAGAGGAGAGGAGGCCCTAGACTGGTTTACTTCTTAACAATGAAGTTAGGAAGACTTTGGAATAGGGAGGGGCAGAAGACTGAACAAATCTCATTCTAAACTGAAAACAGATATAGAAACAATATATGGAAATAATGGTTAATTAGAATGCCATTTGTAAGTGGGATCATAGATTTAGAGCTGGAGAGGGTATAAGAAGTCATACTATTCGACCAACTTATTCAACTGAAGGAAACAACTGAGGCTCATGATAGGATCCTATGTAGATCTAGAATTAGAAGAGCCCTTCGAAATCAGCTACTCCAGCCCTCTTATTTTACAGATGAGGAAGCTGAGGTCCAGTGTCCAAAGCCTCACAGACAGTAAGATTCAGAGGGAGAATTTGAACACAGATCCTCTAACTCCAGGGTCAGAGTTGTTTCTACACTTCTGCAAGGATGATTGTACTTCACCCATAAATCTTGGAAATGAATGAATAGGAAACTTGGTGTCAAAAGATCAGGGCCATGGGTTTGATACAACCTTGTTGGGTTTCCTGATTATACCTTAAAAATCTTGTCATTCTGATTCATGGAAGTCCATTAGTGTAGCATGCTGAGTTGCAGCATTTGTGTTTCGGGGTTTTTATTGAGTACTAGATTGTTTAAACAGATTATTCAAATGAAAATGACTGAAACTTTGTATTTTATACAAAACCTCAGAATATCTCTAGACATTTTCTGTGCCTTAATATTTTCACCTGAATCAGAACTAACCTACTGCCTTGCCAAGATGGTGTGATAAAGAGCTAATATATTATGGGAAAATGTATGATATTATAATATTATATTTAATATTATATTAAATTACAAATTATAAATTACATAAACTATAAATTAAATTATAATTTATCTTAAATTATATTTAGTATTATATTATAACATAATATATTATATTATAATTGTACTGTATTGAAGAAATATAAATGGTGTGATTTATGTGAGGAAGGAAAATAATTATTAAGTATTATTATGTACCAGGATTTATGCTAAGTGTTGGATGGAAATGCAAAATAAAAAGCAAGTACTTGAAGAACTTACTTTCTAATAGGAGGATACAACATATATGGGAAATGGTGTCTGGGAAAGAGGGTTTTGGTCTGGAAGGTCATAAAGATGGTATAATAGAGTAGAGGATGAAGTTCAAGACCTGGAGTCAGGAAGACCTGAGTTCAAATCAGACAAGTTCAAATTTGACCCAGACACTTAGTAGCTGTGTGACCCCCAGGGGAAGGCACTTAAATGAGCTTGCCTCAGTTTCCTCATCTATAAAATGAGGTGGAGAAGGAAATGGCAAGCTACTCTGGTATCTTTGTCAAGAAAACCCCAATGGGGTAATTCAGAGTTGGACATGACCAAATATGACTAAATGACAACAAATGGACAATAAATTATTCCTTTGGAAATGGTGGGTTTGATTTAATTATAGTTCTTAATACAGGATGTAGAAAGTGTGTGGGTACAGTTCTCCAGGTGCTGCAGTAGGACAGAGTAAAGATGGAGTAGGAGATGGTAAGAACTCATTCCCTTAAACCAAACTGAAATCTGTATACTTGAGCAAGTTTCCACTCATTGGTATCAGTCCCTCCCCCTAAGGGACAAGGGAAACATTTAATCTCTCTGCCACACACCAACTGTTCTCAACATCGCCACCTAAGGGAATTCTTAGATTCAACGATCTCCACACAATTGTTATGAATTAATTTACTTCAGCTTGTGAACTGTTTTTTATATTTTCAATATATTTACACCTCAGAAATTGACACATAATATAAACCAGGGTTTGATTTATTATTTGATGACTGTGTAGACTTTAGAAAGGGGTGGAGACCATGTTAATAATACAGATTAAAGTTTAAAGTTGGGGCAATAATGAGGCACAATGTAAGCGTATCAGCCTTGGAATCAGAAGGACTTGAGTTCAAATCTAGCCTCAGACACGTGACACGTAACTTGTTACGTGATCTGAGCAAGTCATTTAAACCCTGATTGTCTCACCAAAATTTTTTTTTAAAACAAATCTGTCCTGTGCACATTTTGGTTTTTGGAGAGTTGATGGTTAATTACTAGCACAACCTTAAGTGTATATTTTCTTGGTATAGAGAATCACCCAGCTGTATATAATCTGTTACTCTCAAATGAACTACTCCCTTCCAAAGCTCCACTGCAAAGGTTACTCTGTACCAACTCTCAGTGCTACCTATGTGTTCTTACACACTTATTTTGGTTAAGACTTTTAATTCATTTTGATTTCTAGCCTTGCTCCATACAACACAGGATATTATAAATAATCAAACCTATCAGTTTTTTGTTTTTAAGTCTTTCTCTGTATTGTGTCTTGGCATGCCTAGATTACATTCATTCCTCACCTCACCATTTTTTCTTCCTTCCTTCTTCAAAACTCAGCTCAAGTGTCACCCTTGAGCTGAAGCTTTTCCTGATTCCCCCAGTCATGAGTTCTATCTTTCTCTTATAAATGTGTGTATGTATAGATACAAATGTATATATATATATACACACCCACACATGTACAGATATAAATATATAAATATATATATATATATATATATATATATATATATATATATATACACCCATATCTACCCACCCACACATACATACATCTATTGTTCTGTGCATATATTCCTCATGGAAAGTAAGCTCTTGAGGTCAAGGACTATTTAATATTTTTCCTTTGGATCCCCAGTGCCTGTTACAGAACTTGAGCTATTATAAGTGCTTGATAAATGCTTGTTGCTTGATGAGATCCTACACTTGGTTTCACTACTAAGTGGTTGTGACACTTGGAATTGGTAAGGTCACCCAATTTTTAGGCTCCCATTTCTCCATATATAAAATAGAGTAAGATTAGATGGCCATCCCATCTTTTGTGTCCTATGGATCATTGATATGACTTGGGAATGACCGTGACCACAATAAAACTATAGAGAAGAAAAAGATTAATAGGGACTGGAGAATTTGAGGGAGACTTTAGAACTTCTCAAGAACTCAAGATATCTTTATAGATGCTTCAGTATATAATTTTTATGTACAATTTATTTACATGTACAATGCATTTATTTATATGTACAACATTTAAGGTGTATGGAGTCAAGGAAGACTAGTACTTCTGGTGTAGGGGCCACCTGGACCTTTTCAGGGCTGTTTTCCACCTTTGGTATTGATGTGCCACCCCATTCTCACCTGTGGCTCCAAGAAGCTGTAGCATGCACAACAGCCACACCCCTATAAACTGAAAGCTGCCCACTCCTTTTCTACTCTTCTGTTGCCAACTGTGTGGTGGCTCAGCTTTCCCTTCAAGTTAGCAATAAACTGTTCGCACTCAGAGAAGTGCTTTAATCTGTTGGTATAAGGTATTCTGGTAATCATCTTGCCTTGGGTCTGCCACTTTTGGTGAATGCAAATATTTAGCTTGGAGAGGATAAGTCTATATTTGGTCTAACAGAGTGGAGAACTTGTAGCCTCATGGCTACATGTGACTGTCTAGGTCCTTGGGTAGGGCCTTTCGAATGAGTCCAAGTTTTATAGAACAAATTCTTTTATTAACGGGATTTGTTCTGTGAAGCTTGGATTCAGTCAAAGGGCTGACTAAAACCAAATGTGGGTAACCTGCATGCCTCAGACCTGTCAGTAAGTTGGGGGGTGTCTACCCCAAGCATGTGAAAACTTCCCTCAGCAGAATGGGTAGATTTAGACACATATTCCCCCCCAGGGGCGATGAAGGTGGTGGAAGCAGACTCTTTGGAGTACTTAGAGCTTGGTTAGACATCAAAGCTTTAAGGTCATCCACTGTATCCAAGCCATTGTCAGTCTTAATTTGTTTTGCCACTGAACTCTGATTACTCTGGAAGAGAAAGTGAGGCTGATGACTTGGCACAATTCTGTGTCACTTAAATCCAATTTATGTAGGACTCAAAAGATATCACATATACCATTTTACCATTTTTACCTACTTTAAAGTCCTGTGGAAATGGGTAAGTAATGAAACAGCAGGTACAGATACACTGAGAGTTTTAACCACAACGCTGCCAGTTGGCCCAGCCCATAGGATCATCTTCTTGCTGGCCTGAAGTAGCAATAAAATTCAACAGCAATAAAATTCTGAGCAGCCTTTTTTTTTTTTTAAAGGATCTCACTGCTTACCCCTGGCATGAATAAAAGACTAGAAGAATTGCTCTAAAAATTGTCTGCTTCACCAAATCTAACTCTGTCCTGCTTACTGCTATAGGCAGGAGTCCTACTCTGTGATCAAAACACACACACACGCACACACAAAGACACATACACATGTGCATGTGTGCATGCACAAATTCTTGCAAAGATAATTTCTCTCATTCTTGGTACATGGAATGTGCACACACTCCTGGACAGCACAAAATTTAGTGGATGTAGATGAATAGCTCTTATTGCAAGATTCATCCAAATAGCAGCTCAGAGTGAAACAGGGCTGGCAAATGAAGGTCATCTTCCCAAATTTAGAGATGAATACACATTTTTCTGAAGTGGCCTCAGTGATGAAGAGTACTGTGAAGCTGGTGTTGGTTTTGCAACCAAAACTAATGTAATCAATAAGCTTGTATGCTTCCTAAAAGGAATGAAAGACTTACAAAAATGCAATTTGTTACTTGCAGGAAAATCCCATGCCACCATCATCAGCACTTGTGTTCTCAGCATGATGAACCCTGATGAGGTCAAAGAAAAGTTTTTTGAAGACCTGGAGACACTCATCATCAATGTGTTGAAAAGTCACAAGCTTCTAATTCTGGGTGAATTTAAAGTCAGAGCAGATACAGACTATCAGATATGGCAGCAAGTCCTTGGAAGGAATGGAGTTGGAGATTTGTGCATCTCTTGATCTCATCAGCAACACTGTCTTTTATTTACCTAAACACAATAAAACTTCCTGGATGCACCCTCACAGCAAACATTGCATTTAATAGATTATGTCATTGTAAGGAGAGAAATGAAGGTAATGCGTGGTGCAGAGTGGTAGCCAGGGGTGGGGAACCTGTGGCCTCAAGGTCACATGTTGCCCTCTGGGTCCTCAAGTATGACTCTTGAACTGAAGCCAAATTTCACAGAACAAACTCCCTTAATAAAAAGATTTGTTCTGTAAAACTTGGACTTAGTTGAAAGGCTTCACCAAGAACTTAGAGGGCCACATGTGGCCTTCAGACCCTAGGTTCCTCACTCTTCTTAGACCAAGTATAGAATTACCTTCTCCAAATTAAACATTTACATTCAACAAAAGTGGTAGCCCCAAGGCAAGATGACTACCAGAAGATCTCATACCAATAGATTAAAGCACTTCTCTGAGTGGGAACAATTTATTTCTAACTTGGAGGGAAAGCTGAGCCAACACACAGTTGGCAATAGTGGAGCAGAAAAGGAGTGGGCAGCTTTCAAAGATTTGGTGTGTGGCAGTACATTTACTCATCTGGGCCAGAACGCTTGCAAACATCAAGATTGGTTTGACTAAAGTGAAGGGGAGATTCACAAGCTGCTAAATGAAAACCACAGGGTTTACTAGCAGAATAGTTCATCTGTGTTCTAAGAAGATGGCATTTAACTCCATCAAAAGTAAAGTGCATGTGAAGCTTAGAGAGAAGCATTTTTGGCTCAGTAAGAAATTTAGTTTTATGCTGATATTAACAATCCAAAAGACTTATGTGATGCCCTGAGGCTATTTACAATTTAAAGAGCTATTGTGCATGTCAACTTCTCAGTGCTGCTAGAACCACATTGATTAGTAATAAGGACATGATCCTGGAGACATGGGCTGAACACTTCCATAACATTCTCAACAGACCATCATCATCCAATGCTGAAGCCACTGACTATATACCTGAAGTTGAAGTCAATCCCTCTGTAGCCAAACTTCCAACTAAAAAAAAAGGTTTGGAACACCATTTGACTCCTCTTGTGTGCAAAGTACCTGGTGCCAATTCTATTTCAGCTGAAATTTACAAGGCAGAAAGTCCACTGCTCATACAAAAAGTGACTAAAATTTTCTAGGTTATAGAGCAAGAGGAGCAAGGGAGTTCAAGAATGTCTCCATTGTCTATATAAAGGAAAAGGAAATAGATTGTTCTTTGTTAATCAAGGGGGGTGGGGGGGGGAAGATCCTCTGTCTTAGTCATTGCTGGCAAGATTCTTTCAAAAGTCCTCCTTAATAGGCTGATCCTTTGCCTGGAAAATGGTCAGTCTACTTGAGAGCCAGCATGGCTTTAGAATGGGCTGAGGAATGGTTGATATGGTGTTTGTTGCCCAATAACTCTAAGAGAAATGCCAGGAGCAGAACAGAGTTCTGTACATAACAATGTCAGTTGGTCAATCTGGTCAAGGCCTTTGATACTGTCAGTTATGAGAGCTTGTGGAAGATTATGGCAAAAACTAGTTGCCCAAAGAAGTTAATCAGTATTGTAGTTCATGATGGTATGCTTCCATGGGCTCTAGATGATGTATGCCTTCAACAAGGATGAAAACAGCATCAAGGTAGGCTACTACACTGATGGTAAATTATTTAATTTGAAAAAAGCCACAAATCAAGACTAAAGTGGAGGGAATTGTTGAATGATTTTTTGTTTGCAGATAATTGTGCACTCAGTGCAATGTCTGAGGCCAAGATACAGCAAAATATGAATCCATTCTCTGCTGCTCATAAAGAGAGGTTCTCTATCAGCCAGCACCACACTCTCCATACATGGAACCATTGGTTACATCAAATGGAGAAATGCTGAAAGCTATGAATAAGTTCACTTGCCTTGGCAGTATACTTTCCAGATATGTACACATAAATGATGAAATCGATGCATGAATTGCCAGAGCTAGCTCAGTGTTTGGGAAACTTTGAAGGAAAACGTGGGAGAGAAGAGGTATTCAGTTGTCTATCAGCTTGACAGTCTTCCAAGCCATTGTGCTGACCTCATTGCTGTATGCCTATGAAACCTGAACAGTACACCAGTGCATGCCAGGAAAATGAATCACTTCCATTTGAGTTACCCTAGAAAGATTCTGAAAATCACTTGAAAAGTTAAGGAAGTAGACACTAAGGTCCTTTCTCAAATACCAAGCATTCAAACTTTACTGCAGAGAGTACAACTCTGATGGGCTGGCTACTCTTAGAAATGTCAAACGTCTATGTTTGTCTAAAAGATTATTTTATGGAGAATTCACACGTAGTAAGCACTCACATGTGAATGAACAAGGGTCAGAAGAAGTGATACAAGGGAAATCTTAAAGTTTCTCTGGAGAACTTTGGAATTACTTGTGAGACATAGGAGACACTGGTACAAGACCACAGCAAAGAAAGCACTGTACTCTGTGAACAAAGCAGTATTGAAGTAGCTCAAAAGAAACTTGAAACACGCAGATTTAGAGACATCTCCATTTCAAATATTCATATGAACTGATGTCTGATCAGCCATATTTGGATGCACTGTACCTTACCCCAACATGGTGATGTCATTTTGGTCCTTTAGGAGCATAAAAGATAACAACTAACCAACGGCAGCAGCAATAATTGCAAGAATAACAGCCAATGCTGCTATTGCTGCTGCTGCTGCTACTACCACTACTACTACTGTCACTACTACTACTACTACTACTACTGCTGCTGCTGCTGCTGCTGCTGCTGCTGCGACTACTACTACTGTCTCTGATATTTACATTACATGACATTGGCCAGGTCATGCAAACTCCCTGGAACTCAATTTCCTCATCTGTAAAATGAGGAGAAAATAGTGGTGGTTTAGATGGTCTTTATGATCCTATGATTCTAAAAAGTGACTCTTGTCCTTGAGGAACTTATGGAGTCTAAAAGGACGATAAGACATAAATTAGGACAAAGAAACACTAGTACAAAGTGTTACACATAATACAATAATGTTACACATCAGGAGGAGTGGTATAAGTAGCAAGTGATGGAGGAGAAGGAGAAAAGAATAAATGACACTAAGTTAGAATGGTCTCCAGGGGAGGTATTCTGGGTGTTAGGGGATTGCTTTGATTTCAGTTAGTTGAGACAGGGGAAGAATGACAATCAAAGTGACAAACATATAAAGTGTGCAGAGGGATAGGACCTGGACCTTTGATTTCATTGATTTAGGATGTTCATTGTGATGAACTTCCTTTATCAAAGAAAGCTGGCCCTTTTTCTGCCCTTCGCTGCCTGGAGCAATGAAAGCTTAATTGCCCAAGTTCTCATAACCAGTATTTATCATAGATAGGACTTGAACCCAGGTCTTTCTGACTTCAAGGTCAAATCTGTTATTATGCCATGCTACTGATCATGCAAAGCATGATTGGGTGTAGAACAATGAGTTGAACAAAACATTAAAGTGGGTGGTTTCTCTGAACAAATTAAAGTTGGAAAGGTAGGTAGGAAATTGCAGAAATCTTTAAATATCAGACTAATAAATTTTCTTCTGAAACTTGAGAATTATGGAAGGTTTTTGAGTAGGCAAAATTATTGCTTTAGGAAGATTATTCTGGCAGAAGTGAGCAAAATGGATTGGAAGGGGAACACCTGGAGGTAGGGAAAGTGCTGCAGTGATAACTGATGTAGTGTTTTACCTAAATTTATCTCACTGAAGTTTTGCAACAATCCTATGAGCTGGGTCCTACAGTTATCCCCATTTTACAGATGAGAAAAGTAAGACTCTTTTCACCTACAGTAATTCAGTAAATATTGAAGACAGGATAAGGACCAAGGGCTAACTGATTTAAATCATAAATTATAGTTTGAGATAGAAGAGACCTTATACTCCTTCTATTCTGACCTCCTTCATCTTGTAAATGAGGAAACTGAGATCTAGAGAGCCAAGTTAATTGCTCATGATCACTTAAGTTTTAAATGACAGAGATGGAATTCAAGTCTAAGTCCTCTGACTCCAATTTCTATGGTATCATGCTGCCTGCCTTCTGCTGCAATGACCTTGTCATATTGTAGTCAACTAAGCATAAAGTAATGAGCACCTGAAATATGGCAGTAGCAGTGACAATGGGGAGAAGGAATTAGATGTGGCCAGATGTTAGGAAGAAAGAATCAGTAGGATATTGCAGCTCAGTGGTGTTCCACTCAAATTGAAATAGGGACAATTCATCCATATGTAAGGATCACTGTAGTGGCACATTGATTTAGTTTTAGAATGTAATATTATACATATTTTGTTGTATTTTCATTTATTTTGTTAAATCTTTTCCAACTACATTTTAATCTGTCCCAGGCAGCACTTGGCATGTTTCACACCTCTGTTGTAACCAACTTTATGTAGAGGACTAGAAGAAGGGAGGAAAGCATGACCACAAATTTGTATTACTACTTTTAACAGAAATAGAGAAGTCAAGAAGGACAGTGGAATCATAGATTTAGAGCTACAAGAGTCCTTAAAGGTCATTTATCTAACCCACTCATTTTATAGAGGCATAGAGAGACAGCTTAGCATAATGCATAGAGAATCTATGTCGGAGTCAAGCAGGCCTAGGTTTCAGTTCCACCTTTGGCAAATACAGACCCTGTCACTCTGGCAAGTCATCTAACCACTCAGTGCCTCTCATAACTCTCAGGACTCTTAAGTACAGAGAAGGTGCCAATGTTCATTGGTAGAGGATGTTTCCTCATCTGGGAATTCCCTATGCTAATGAAATCCCAGGTCCAGTCCCTATCTCTAACTCTATTCTAGAAAATGTAGATGTCTTACTAAATTTCCTATATTTCCTAAGTAGAAGAGCTAGAATTCAAATTCAGGTCCACCAACTCCAAACCCAGCTCTCTTAATTTGAAACTGTTCTTTCTTTTACAAAAAGTTTGCATACATTCATGTGTATATATCTAGATTCTTATATGAATACATATATACAATTCATATATGTAAGCATATAAATCCATGTGTGAATATGTAATATTACACATGGTTGTATATGTCATTCATATATGTTGTATTATACATTACATACATACAATTCCTATCTCTCTAATTGCATTCATATATGTAGACTTATTTTGAGATTGAGATGATGGTAGATATCTGAATGAAAATATCCATCATGCAGGGAGATGCAGGTCTGGAATTTAGGAAGGAACGGCTATCAGTGAACACAGATTTAGATGTCATCCACGTAGAAGCCAAAGTTGGACCCTGTTCTTCATTTCTATAGTTATATATCTGCATAATCTGATATAATTTACTTACTTTTCGTCTGAAAATTCCTTGCCATTTATTTTTCTTCAGGTTCATTTTATTCTATGTTTAAAAGTATTGTCTCTCATGGGTGATAACATTTATAAGTTACTAACTCTCGGAATTACTGGTATGAAGGCACATTTTCTTGCATGACAATCTCTTTGGCATTTTCCCCCATTATATGTTGAATTGCTCTCTTGGTCTTCCAAATATATTCCACAGCATCACAATCTTTCATGACAGAGAGTGAAGATCAAACTCAGGAAGAAGTTGTGTCTATGTCTATAGTAGCATCAAGAGATCCATACATGTATGTTTATAGACATACGGCACTAGGCATTTTTACTGAATGCTGATCTGAAGTTCAGTTGCTTCTGAAAACTCTTGGGTCATTGCACAAGCCAGGATCATTAGAAACTGGTCTAAAACAATTGAATTCTATTCTATATGAAGTGTATTTCTATATAGCTAATCTGTACTTGAAGATAAGAATAATAACCTCATAGATTTGGAGTTAGAAGGGATCTCAAAGGAAATGTTTTAACGGATGCAGAATCAGAGACCCGAAGAGGTTACACAATTTTTCTGCAATCACATATATTACAGAGATGGAATATGTCAGGTTCTCTTACCACTGTCACACATCGACTCTAATTGTATTTGATTGCTCACTACAGAATTTGTAGATATGGAATTTGGAAATTTGTGGAGTATGAAACTTATAGATACTGAAGAATTTGGGATATGGCAGGGTGGGGGGAGTATCTACCCATACAACTATTTTTCATGTTTAAATATGATTTTTCAAATTAAAACTTAACAAATAAATTTAATGTACCCACTGTGGGCAAGATGTTGTATTGTGCAATGGAGATGCAAATGTGAATGGGGGTAGAAGGGACTTGACATGTGTATACTTAGCTGGAGTGATCTACGATTGAATTCTATAAATGCAAAGGAGTGGTTCAGAGAAGCTAACATGAGAAATCCAGGGAGGGGACAGTCATTTTTCTTGACTGTATTGATCCTTGAGTATATAAATATGACTGAAATAGTATGAGACATTACTTGTAATGTACTCTTAGAGAGTGATCTCAATAAATCATAGCATTTTAAAATTTAGACAGACCTTCTGAGGTCATTCATTTCTAGCCATGACTGAAAGGAGTCCCTGAATACTTGAAATTTTCAAGACTCATTCCTCTTTTTTCTGTATATACAGTTAGCTGATAAATCCTGTCTTCTCCTTTTCCTTCATAATATCTCTTATGTCACACTTTCCCCCAAATTCTCAGTTTTGTCCCCTCTATTCTAACCCTTCATTGCTTTTCCCATAGATTATCTTATTACTAAGTTAACTAATAGATAAGTATACAAACCTGACTGATAAGGTATGTGACCTGAAAGAAGCTTAGATTGTTGGTATTCTGGTCAACTATTTCAGGGTCACCCACTCTGACATATTTGGAAGCAACATAGAGTAGAACAGGGTTTCCAAGGTGTGTGTGTGTGTGTGTGTGTGTGTGTGTGTGTGTGTGTGTGTGTGTGTCTGTGTGTGTCTGTGTGTCTGTGTAGGTGTATTACAAACCTAGAGTTCCGGTAAATGTTTAACAGATGGTTCTCTGGAGGGTAGAGGGGAAGTGAATGTACACACAACTTTTCTTTTTACAATTTTAAACATTTCAAACTCAAATACTAAAACAAATGCACAATAAGAAAAGAAAAAGAAACATTATGAATTTCAATATTGGAGCCACACACAACTTTTAAGTTTAAATTGCATCATTAACGTTTCTCCATCACTTTCTTGAACCTAGACAATTAACAAAAAATAAATCAAACCCTGATTTAAACTTTTATTGAAAATGATTACACAGAACTGATTTGGGCTGGCTTCAGTACATCTCTTACATGGACACTTTTGGTAGTTTGGTGAAGCCGATGAACCCTTTGTATGAATAATGTTTTTAATGGATACAATGTAATAAACAGATTTATAAGTAAAAATGAAATAAATATAATTTTCCCCCATCTATGTTCATAGACCTCCCAGTTTACGAACTTCTGGTATAGAGGATGAAGTACTAGGTTTGGAGTCAGAAGACCTTGGTTCAAAAACCTACCTCAGGTACTTCCTGGCTGCATGAGCATGGGATAGACATTTAAAATCTCAGAGTTTTGCCTTTTCACCTGAAAAATGGAATGAAATATGGAGAGAATAATATTTCATATAGTATTTACTTATTTGCATGACTCTGTGCTAAGTGCTTTACAAATATTATCTCATTTAATCCTTACAACAATTCTGGAAGGTAGGTGCTGTTATCCTCATTTTATAAATAAGGAAACAAGAGATAAACAAAGGTTAAGTGATTCACTCAGGGTTGGACACATTGCGGTTGTCTAAGACTGGATTTGAACTTGTCTTCCTGACTCCAAACCCAGTACTGTATCTACTGCACCACCCAGGTTAATATCTGCTTTGACTTTATCACAGAATTGTTATAAGGAAACTTGAAAAAGCTTGGTCCGTGTGGTAAATTATGTTGTTCTCAGTTCAAATTCAGTGTCTTTAAAACTAAGTTTCTACTTCACTAGAGGAAGCTAGGTGAGGCAATGGATAGAATGCTAGACCTACAGTTAGGAATACCTGAGTTCAAATTGGGTCTCAAACAATTACTGACTTATGAACCTGGACACGTCACTTAACATCTATTTGGTTCAATTTCCTTAGCTGCAAAATGGGGATTAGAAGAGCACCTATCTTGAAGGGTTGTTGTGAAAGTCAAAAGAAATAATATTTGTAAAATACTTATCCCAATGCCCTGCACAAATGCTTATTCCCTTTCCCTTCCTCTTCCCTACACTTCCATTAAGCTGAGAACTGTAACTAAAGTGATTAGTACTTTGCCATGGGTTGCTGAAATCTAGGAAGTATCGACAGGAAGAGACTATTCCAATAGTCAGAAACAACTGAACTAAGCATGTAAAAGTCACTAGTAATTAGTTGAAATGGGAAACTACAAGATGGGAGTTCTAGGGTCACCACCACAGCAACAAAAATGTTCATGGGAGAGTGCCTTTCATGATACTTTCCCTAGGGGTTAGAATTCCTAGTTAGAGTTCCTATGACCATAATCAAGTACCTCTCCTCAACTTTTCTGACTTCTCAATAGTATCTGATGCACGGTAGATGCTTAGCCAATGTTGATTGAAACAAATGCTGAATTAACTTTAAGTCGTACATGTTGTAGTTCATTTGTTTCAGTCATATCTTACTCTTTATGACCGCATTTGGGATTTTCTTAGCAAAGATACTGGAATAGTTTTGCATTTCTTTCCCCAAAGAATTCTACAGATGAGGAAACTGAGGCAAATAGGGTAAAGTGGGTTGCTTCGTGTTACATATTGAGCTTTTAATACATGTTAATTGACTGATTTTTCTTCTAGTCACCCAGAATTTAAAATATGGACTTTTAAAAATACTCCTCCCTCTCTTTTATCTCTTTATCCAGTTCACAATGAAGTACCATCTTACTTTTCTTTTGAAACATCTCCCATAGTCATATATTGTAATAATACCAATAAACATACCATTTCCAAGGTTTGCCCCCTTAGCCTAGGCAATTGAAGTGTAGATTATCACTACAGCTTAGTTGTTTTTCTTAACTTCAAGTTTTCCCCAGTGTTCAATAAGAAATATCAATTACTCATTTCCTATGAATCACCTTGTCTAAATTCTAGCTGGGTTTAAATGTCCAAAAGCCATGTCCATCTTGGGATTACGATGGCTCTGAAGTTTTCTATTTGTTCTCTGGAGACTGTCCATCCACTGGCAGAGGTTGGCCTAGTGATGACTGTTATTGACACTTTCCATATTGCTTCAAATCTGCAGATGAACAGATGATTTCATTCTCCCAGACTGTCTGTCAGTCTGGCACCTTCCCTAAGCAAAATATTTATTTTCAGAAAAGAAGAATCTGAAAATAAAAATAAGACAAAAAGGGCCATGAAGTTTGGTTCATATGTATGTAGATAAGCCAACCTATTTTCAGTGACCTAGGTCTGGAATAGCTACTTATCAAGTTCCTTATTTCATCTATAACATAAAAATACAGACTGTTGTGTAACTTTGTCTAAGCTCATGCATTATTGAGCTAATAAATCACAGTGGCTTTGAAAGAACCAATATGCTCCAGCTGCCTCTCATGCAAATTAACTGCATGTGCTAAAAATCCTTATGGAAAATTCAATGGCTAGAAATATTGTGCACAGTAAATATCTGTGTTTTTTCTTACTATTTTTTCCAGAGTGTTTGCTAGCTGGTCTCCCATCAATTGGAGTTTGAGATAATAAGTTTCAAAATTCAAGGTTTTTGTTTCCTTAAGAGGAAGGACTTAGGTGCTTCCCAGGTTTCTACTTACGTCACCACATTTACAATGTCTTCAAGTCAATCCCCAGATTTTTAATTCACTCCCTTCAGCATTTGGGACATCTGTGATTCTTGGGTTCTCATGATGCTAAAAACAGAGAAGGATCCGATAAAGTCTGCATAGTGAATTGAAGAAGACCGTAGACTGGGCTTTGGGATCCTCCCCTCTATCACTGTCTTAGGCCAGTCATTGAATGCTGTATGGTCTCAGTTTCTTCAAATACTAGATGAGTAGCTTGGATATCAATGATCTCCAGATTCTCTTGTTCTAATACTCTAGGCCCATGCCTCATTACTTAATGCTTGGATTATGGCAACAGCTTACCAGTGGCTCCTTCTATCTCCAACTTTGTCCTGCTACTCCATTGCCTTCTGCATAGCATTCTCAGATTGTTTGTCCTAAATTTTGGTCCATCATCTCCTTTGCTTGGGTTTTCTCTTTTCTACTAAGACTATTTTGAAATGAATTAAAAGCAAACTCTTTTCTAACATTACTCATCCAACCCAATCTATTACTACTTCCTAACATGACTCCATTGAGACCATAATGTTTTTCTTTCTGTTTCCCACACATATGCTCATGATAATTTTCGTATATAGGATGTTATCTTTGTGTTGCTTTAATCTGAAATTCCATATCCTAAGGACTCGCTTCCTTTAAGAACATTCCTTAACTAATATCTTATATAGCTCTTTCCTTTATTTTCTTCTGAGTACTTCAATGTATGTGCTCAACACTTCTCATCAGACTTAAATTAGTCTCCCATAAAGTCACTTTATGGTCCGACCAAATAATTATTTCCCATTCATAATAATAATTTCATTTGAGTAATTTATACCAAAATGAGTTTTACTTGAGTATGTTTTGTGTCATCATCTACTCCAAAACCCCCAAAATCATTGATTAAGTATCTGCATATTAAGTATGCAGAAGGTAACTAGGAGCTAAAGATACAAAGACAAAAGAAAAAAATTAATGTCTATATTCAAAGAGACTATGTTTTTACTGGAGGCTACAATATATAAAAAATAAGTATATACATGATTATTTGAGTGATTTTTCCTTTCTTTTCTACAACCAGGTAGGTGATGTAGTAAGCAGAGCATTGGGACCTGGAATTAGGAAAACTTGACTTCATATCTGGACTCAAATGCTTTCTAACTATATAATCCTGGGCAAGTGACATAACATCTGAGTGTCAGAGTATCCTCAAATATAAAATGAAGATCATCCCTACTTCACAGGATTGTTGTGATGATCAAATGAAATATATATGCAGTGTATTGTGAACTTTAAAGTGATATATGTATACATATATATGCTAAAGTAGTTTTATTAAAATTTTCTTCTTAATACTTCAATATTCTTATCACCTCTTGCTTGAACTATTAAAATTGTCTTCTAATCAGTTTCTGTTACTCTAGTCTCTTTCCTTTACAATTCATCCCATTTGCAGATTCACATATGACTTTTTATAAGCATATGTTTCATGATGCCAACCCCCTGCTCAAAAACTACCTTATTGAGTTTGGTACATGGAAAGAATTTTGGATTTAGATATAGGTTCAAATCTAGTCTCTTTCATTTTCTATCTGTGAGATCACTTAAATTAATTAAACTTTCTGTGCCTCAGTTTCATCATTCATTGGATTTAAGGGTATCTAAAATCCTTTCTAGCTCTACATCTCTGACTCTAGATTAAAGGTAGGAGTCAGCTTAAAAAGTTATCACAAATCACTTCAAATAAGGGAGAAGATGTCATATCCTGATGCTCTTATTGGATAAGAAGCATCTCAACTACTTAGCCTGGATATGGAATACAATTTTTTCATCTCATCTCATCTCATCTCTTCTCATCTCATCTCATCTCATCCCATCTCGTCTCATCTCATCACAGTTATTTCCTGTTGTGTACATGCTATGGATACCTCCCTGGGAATGATAGGTAATGGTTGAGGGGGTTTGGTCATATCCTCTGAGCAAACATAACCATTATACTAGTCAGAATAAGAAATTCCAGCATCTGATGGTGGAAAAGAAAGAAAACCTCCCCTTGATATGGAATCAGGAGCTGGGTGAGATAAAAGTGCTTTGTTATCCTTTTCCTCTCTCTTGTCCCCTTTTCTGAAATAGGACTTCATGAGTTTTGAAGGTTCTAGAGAATGTTGGACTTCCTATCTTCTAATAGTTAATAGATATCAATGTCTACATAGGAACTAAGGACAGACTGGACACAATTTCAAGGTTCCTCAAATTTTTCAGCAGAAAAACTATACCAAATATAAGGAGAATATGTCAAGGACTCCCAGCAAAAAGAGGTCCACCAACTGAGTTTTCCCTTTGCTACTTATGTTCTCTAAGCTAGAGCTCAGTTTCTGCTGGACTGTGTATATGTGGGAGAATGTCAGTTTTAGATGGAAGTTTTGTACATTGTCTGTGTTCTTATTGTACCAACTTAGCAAATACTCCTTTCTAAAAGCTAATTAATCCTTGCTGAGTAATTGATTGCAATTGATAATCATTGCAGGGAGCACATTGACTCAGATACATGAGATATAACATTTGGAAGATCATTGCCATCTCCTTGGGGATATTTCTAGAATTTAAGGGGTGTGAAACCTTCGACCTCAAGGCCAAATGTGGCCCTCTAGGTCCTCAAGTGCAGCCCTTTGACTGAATCCAAACTTCATAGAACAAATCCCCTTAACAAAAGGATTTATTCTGTAAAATTTGGACTCAGTCAAAAAGCTTCACCCAAGGACCTAGAAGGTCACATGTGACCTTGAGGCTGCAGGTTCCCTACTTCTGTGGCTAGATCTTTGATGGGATATAGTAACCATGCTCTGGGGACCTCAGTTCATTACCACAAGTGGGATTTAGGATAGTAGCCCCAGAACATTGTTCCATTATGAATCAAGGAAAAATTACTGGCACATCTGTTTGGTATCTAAAGTCCTTCCCAATCTGTCTCTAGTTTATCTTTCCTCTTCCTTTTTCTTCTTTCTCTTCTTCTTCTCTTCCTTCTTCTCTTCTTCATCCTCTTACTTTTTCTCCTCCTCATCTTCCTTCTTCATTCAAGATAAATACTATAATGAAATTAGATCACTCCACTTACTTTGTATTCCTCATGTGCTGGCTTCCTTAAGGTACTTGTTATATATAATGATAATTGCTAAAGGTCATTAAAAATAGTTCCTATTATTTTGATGTTAGACATTCAGGATCAAGTGTATTTCAAAAATCTACATATTGACAGCAAGCTCCCATTTCTGACCCACACTATAACATTTCTGATGACTAGGGAGCTTCAACACATAATTTTCCTCAAAGAAATTCATCACCTAGTAGCCAGCCTTCTAATGATGAACCTTTCCCATGAATGAGAGAGACACATAGTGGTCAATGGATATGTACTTATTTAATGTCTTTTCAGAGTTGAAGGACTTACAAGAGCTATTACCACTTTGGTATTAGCCTTGTAGAAACCATGATCATCTCCTTAGCATCTTTAGTGGCTAGGATACCAGTTGTAGATATAGATAAGTCCAATTGGAAGAACTTTTTAGATCATTGATTTATAGATAACTTTCATTTTTCATATATGTACGAAACATACATACAACATAGTTTCTATTTTTCATAATGCAATAATTTTGGAATACAGTCTCCCTTCTCTTCCATAATAAAACCTTTCCTTTTAATAAATAAAAATAGGTAAGAAAAACTAATTGGCACAGTGACTGTATGTATACCAATTATGCAACATCCAATATTCTACCTCTTCTCCAAAATAAGGAGGTGTGCTTCTTCATCTATCTTTAAGAACAATACAAGCTGTTGTATTTCACCAGTTTTTAGCTCTTTTTGGCATTGTTTTCAGTGGCATATTATAGTTATTGTAATTATACCATTTCTTCTCTGTATTGATTTTTGTTTCTTCCTATGTTTCTCTGAATTCCAACTATTCATGATTTTTAAATGATGCATTCTATTTCAACCTCTCTGTTTATTCAACAGTTCCCAAGTCATCACGCACCAATCCTCATAATCCTAGTTTTTGTGACCACAAAAAGTTGTTTTGAGTATTTTGGCACAGATGAAATCTTCCTGTCCATGACCTTGCTGGTAAATTTTACAAAAACTAGATAAATAAACTATTATTTTACATAAGAAACTATTGTTATTCCTACATATATATATGCACATTATACATA
Organism: Potorous gilbertii; assembly: GCA_028658325.1. Taxonomy (NCBI): domain Eukaryota; kingdom Metazoa; phylum Chordata; class Mammalia; order Diprotodontia; family Potoroidae; genus Potorous; species Potorous gilbertii. Next base: position 333,801,069 of record CM053770.1, on the reverse strand, counting down.
TATACATTATTATGCATAACATATTTTACATTCACATAACAATTTTATGAAGTACTTTCACATTGTAATTTTCTTTGATACAATAATCCTGCAATTTTGGTAACATTAGATAATTAACATTTTACAGTTTAGAAAACTGAGGTTCAGAAATATTAAGTACCTTGCTCAAGGTTAGAGAGAAGTGTAGGGAACTGAACTCAGGTATGTTGAGTCTCAATTCAATATTGTTTCAGATATATCTGCATCGCATGTTCTCTTTCAATATTTAAAAAAATAATACATTTTTACCTATAGGTTAAGTGGTTATTGAAATTTCATAGATGGACATTTCATTTGATCATTGTGAATGCCTTAGAAAATTTAGGAGGGTAATTTCACTTTGGCAGCATAACCAGTTCAAAAATATATCAATTGTTTTACTACTTCTTGGTACACTTATATAATTTTCCTTGGTTAAAATAACACCTGAAAAAGCAACTTATTCTGGACTTTTCTGAATGTTTTGGAGTTCTGTGCTCTCAAAGCAACAAACCAAATTGACATTAAGAAAGCAAAAGCAGGGAAGTCTATAAAGGAGACTTCTTGTGTAAGAACTATCAAGGCAAGTCTCTATTCAGACTAATTTGCTATTGTAGCTGGAGACTGGGACTCTAAAATTATGTGTGTAAGGCTCTGATTCTTTAAGGTGCTGCTCTTTTCACATAGAGCAATATAGTATTTTATGGAGGCAGAAAAAAACTACTTTTCTGTAATGAAAAAGAAGTTATATAATATCGTTAAAATGTAAATATTGCCTCTGTCATAGATGATGTTTAGATACTTGAAAGCAATAGGAAAAAATAGAAAAGGGAAATATAGGTTATGCAGCTATTGTGTTGCAAAGGCAGAGATATTGAGATTGAGGGAAATGAGATTAGGACAGCAAGAAGTTAATTGTGAAAATTCAGTAAACCACACACATTCTATCTCGTGACTTAATTCTGGATCCAGTTCAGTTCTCTTCCTATTTAATTATAGATACAGACCAACATCTGCCTTGTAAGAAAACTTTTTTTCAGTTGTGGAAAATGAGAGAAAACCTTATTGCCTTGTTTGAACCTAACCCTGGGTGGTTGGGAAGATAGACCACATTTACCCATTCCTTAAATATCCTAAGGTTGTGCTGACCAGAAACTCATTCAGATCCAAAGATTGACTGATACAGGGGTTTTTTCACAATTGTATATATCGAGCACCTCACATGTCTTATCTGAAAATTGACCCCATACTAGTCAGTTGTTGCCTAGACATTCCTGTGATTGTTTATAGACATGTGGAAAGAGTAGGCGACCTCTTTCTGAATTCAGGAAATTGCACCTGTTCACTCTTTCCGTCCCCATTTGGAAAGTCCATAATTTTTCATCCAATTAGAAATAAGATTACCTAATGTTGTATTGTTTCCTTTTAATTAATTTGCCTTATTTGATATTTTTTTAATGTATAAAAGTCTATCTTCCCCTGTGTTTGGGGCCCAGACCAAAGCTGAGGAGGCCTGATACTGGTTTGTTGGGCAATTTTAATGCATTACTTAATAAGTCAATAAGCACAGAAGAAGAGACTTTTTCTCAGTCATTTCATCTCTCACTCTATGCAATATTTAATTAGATGAGGTAAGTGATTGAAGAGTTGGTTAAGTTGGTTTATTTTTCCAGAGATTCAACCTGAGCTTTTTTTTTCTGGTAGGTCTATATACTAAAATAAAAATTTGGCAATACAACATCCTGGTAAGTGAAGAGCTGTCTAGACTGATTTGTAGATTCCAGAGATGGTCAAGTTCAAGGACTCAACAGTTCTCTGGCCTAAAGGGAACCATTATCCAAGTTGAGTTAATACTCTAAAAAAATCCCTATCTTTCTTAAGGATGATAGTAGGTTGCCAAAAGTTTTAAATACTATATCATTTTGTGCATAAAAAGAGGATTTATCCAGCTGGAAATAAGTAAGGACTAACACATAAGCAATTAGCAGGAAAGAGGACTTACTTGGTACAGATGGTTCTGAAGGGATCAGTGATATTCAAGCTTGCAGTCCAGAACTCTGTTATCTTGAACAAATAGATTTTTTTCATTTACCTCATGTGCCTTGCTTCTCTACCAAGTTTCCACTATGAGGGGCTCACTCTCCCTGATTCACACTGAGTATATTGATAGAATAGTGTGACCCAGATTTAATTATGGATGGTGATGTATTTTATTATTCATGTACTTATTTTGAGTGTCTGAAATATTATTATTTCTTGTAACCTATTATTGAGAAAATAGTCATGTTTGAGTTCTAAATGTGTCATGGCTATGAATAGATGGTATGTGCAAAGAACATTCATTAGTAAGATAAGAGCTAAAGTGTTAAGTAAAGGGAATGTTTAAATTCAATAAGTTTACCCTTATGATGTTGGGAGAGTTAGAGCCATCCTCATATGGTGCAGTTCTTCTATGGAACCTATCTTTGTCAATATGAGAACATGTTGGAGCAAGTGACTCAAACTAGGAAATAAGTCAGTATGTACACACCCAGGAGAGAGGTAAGAAGGTGCTACATTGTGAGTGGATATATTTTAAATACACCCATATTTTTCTTTCTTTCTTTCTTTCTTTCTTTCTTTCTTTCTTTCTCACTCTCTCTTCCTTTCTTCCCTCCTTCCTTCCTTCCTTTCTATTTATATCTATATGCACATATATTACATACAATGTGCAATCTATGGAATGTGAGCATACTTTTAAAATTATATATAGTCTATAAGCCTTATTCATGTATGCAGCTTTAAATGCTGAAAAATCAAAATGTATTTACAACTATGCATAATACAGGATCTTTGTATCAACCTTCTTTTGATATGAGCATAGACATGAGTGTGGAATTAAGCAGTAACATTGTTCCTCAAATGAAAAAAAATCATAGCTTTTCCAAAATGTTATAGTTGGAAGTCATCTTTGAGATCACTTCATTTAACTTCCTCATTTTTACAGATTGTGAAACTGAGGCAGATTTTAATGTCAAAACCAAGAACCCACCTTCAGAATGGCTATTTCCTCTCCTTTTCATATTCCCTTTGAAGAAAGTGAATCTTCAAATTCATCTTGAACTATATCAAAGGGAATATTAATTAGGTAAACAAATATTTCACTGAATGAAATTTCTTCTTTCAAAGAATCTACTGTACTCCAGAAGTGGGAGAGGAGAGGATTATGCACTCAAGATAAAAAGGGACCAGAAGAGATCCTCTGGAAGTAACATGGCAAGAACAAATTAATATGCTAAGGAGGAAAAGAGCTGAGCAGTCACACCTTACATCTGGTTCTTACAGATGTGGCAGCACCTTCTGTCCTGGATATGGGAGAAAGAAAAACACCTTCACCAACACATGCTATTCTATTGTTAGAGATAATGACACAATTTTGCAAGCGTGCTGTTTTCATTTTAGGGAAAGGACCTTTGAATTCAAACAAGGTTGACGACAACAACAAACCCCCAGAAATTAAAAAAAAGAGTCCATTTATACTCCTGCTACTCAGCACCTCTTAAGGTGTTAACAAAACAATAGCAAGTACCTGACAGTTTTATTTCTAATGAGCTTAATTAACTGTATTCATTTTGGGATTCTGAATTATAGCAAACAGACGCATTCATACACTGAAACTTACCCCAAATCCAGAGAAATAAAATCATTTATCAGCTTGGTTTTATTTGCAAAGGAAGGTTCAGTTGCCCTTTTTATTATTGTTAGAGCTCAAGACAATGTTTCTTTACTTATGAGCAGATGTTTGAAATCCTCCAGGAGGTTTCTCTAAGACTATGGAAATGAACTTGGCATGGGTACTGGGCTCCCAGGTGGAGCGGGTGCACATGAGCCTCCTTAGAAGTGTTAGATCAAGGCTAGTCAGAGAGAGCAACAGAGCCTAGCCACCAAAAGCCGAGTGCTTTGGTGAGTGACAGGTACAGGCTCCTTCTGAAGCATAAAAAGGAATGCTAAATGATCTCCCTGACAGAATAAATCTTCTGTTTGTTTGGTCTGGACCAGATGTGCTACAGGCTGATGTGGAAATGTCTGCTGATGCCAATTTCACTTTAAATCACAATTTGGCAGGCAGGTTAGTTTGGAAAGTTGCAGTCCATTTAGCACTTTAAACAGAAATGTTATCCAGTGGTCCTCTCGGTTAATTTGAGAGCCCCCACCAGGGCCTAACTAGGTAAGTAGCTGTCTTCCAGAAAAGCAGGTTGTTTGATGTAAGGACCCTGCCCTGAGACTGGATGGAAAATACAGTTTTATCCCCTATCTCCCCAAGTTACCAGTCAATTATTTAATAAGTAACACCTACCATGTGCCTTTCATTGTGTTAGGATCCTGTACTGCAGGCTTACAAATGATTCTCATTTTGTATGCATGTTACTTTAATTAGTGATGCATAGAACAATGACATTTCTTAAATCAGAGTCAAATTCAGAGTCCTAAGACTGCAGGTAAGATCAACTTTCTGTAGTTTAAGAGCTAGGGACACTTTAGGGAATGATTTCAGAGATCCATAATTCTTATCCTTCTAAGAGTATCTAATTTAAAACTATGGATGCTCCCCAAGACCAGTCACAAACTTGGGCTTGAAAGGAATCATGTTATGATTTGGAGTATAAAGACAACAAAAATTCTCTTCTTTGAGATCATACAATCATGCTTTTCCCTTCCTCTTTTCTCTCCCTGAAAATACTTCTTCATTATCTTTTTCAGCCATCTTTCTCTCACAGAAGCAGGCCTCAGGGCTCTGTCCACAGAGAAGGGATTTCCCCTCTACCCCCATTGTCTGGATGCCTTCATCTGCTGTCATGCTGCAGGTTCCATATTAAAAGTAGCAATTGAGGTAAGGAATTTTAGTTACTTAATGAATGAAGATGGATTTACATTTCTGATAGCTACAAAATAAATATGATACTTAACTCACTCTCATTCTTGATCAAATTGAATTAATAAAATTTTATTTTTCTTAGTAATTCAGGGCAAGGTGATTGCTTCTGTGATGGAAAATTTTGACCCATGGGTAAATGAGACATGAGTTTGTCTTTACCTCATGGAGAAATACAAAAACACTAAATCATTTGTTTTTAAGCAACACTCCTTCTCCATAGAATATCCAGTTTATATTTCTAAAAGCAAAATAAATATGACTACCATGTAATTATCAACTATCATTAGCCCATGCCAATGCGTGATTATGTCTAAGATTCTACTATCATCTCTCTTATCTTAGTGTTCCTAGTGTGAGTAAATATTCTGTTTCTATCATCTCCATAATTGTTCCTTTCTGATTAGGGTTTGTCAAGGTGAAGATGGACCTTTGGCATTCTTACCCTAATGATCTTTTCACTTCTTATTTTTATAATTTTCTGGTAGAGAATTCATTTTTATTTATTTCTTCACTTTGTGAAATTATATTTGACAGCCCTCCTGGCTGTTGATCTATCATGCTATTTATACCTTCACGTTATATATACAACCTCCCCTAATCCAGTTTTCATCCTTCACCCTATAGACTGATTTCTTATGGAGACTAGTTTTTTATTAGTGATTAGTTAATTTCCATTGCTCAGTTATACCCTATGTAAAATCTAGATCTAGAAGTAGGAATCTCTTAATGAGAAAGTTGGTTATGCATTCATTTGCACTTAACTATTTTTGATAGAATGAATTTAAAGGGTAAAGTGGAAAAATGAAGGGAGTAGGCACCTAGGATATTGGTCTTGCACTCATTCTGGTCACATCCAGTAGTATGTAGGAAATAGGTAACAATCAGTGCTCTAAAAAATGTATGCAAACACACTTTTAAGTTTAATCTGCATTAACATTTTCATCACTTTTAGAAGTCTAAACAATAAAACAAATCAACTCCTCATTTGTAGCATTTACCCATTTCCAAGGTATAAATACTTACATGGAAAATTTAGTAATGAATTGGCCCTATACAGGCACCTGATTATGACATCCTTCACTGATTCCTCATACATTCACTAGTTTTCAGTTGAAAAGCTCTATTCTTTGACCAAAGACCTCATAGAGGTCTTTTGAATTGTCCACCATATTACATCTAAAATTCATGCAAAATTAACTAGAATGCTTCGTTTGCTAAATATGACTCTTTCATGGAAACCCACAAGGACTGTTATACAACATTCTCTTTGGTATTTAGAGTTCTTCATAATCTTGTTCCAGCTACCTTTCTGGGCTCATTTTACATTATCCTATAAATAAATCCTATAGCCCACCCTTATCAGTCTCTTTATTATTCCTCCCATACACAATATTCATTTTTTTTGTCTTTCTGGCTTTTCACAGGCTCTTTCTAATGTGTGAAATGTTTTCCCTTTTCACCTCTACGTCTTAGAATATCTCAGGCCCCTTCAAGGCTCAACTCAGGAGTTACCCAGCATTTGAGGATTTTTTCCGATCCTCTCAATTGTTAGTATTCTTTTCCTCTCTCCTGAAGTTGCTTTATATTTATTCCAGTTAGTGCTTCTTCCTAACCTCTCCTCTGAATAAATTACATTTAAGGAATCAGGACCCATCCTATTTACTCTGTTGTGCTTTTAGAGTTGGATTACATTGTTGTAATTATATGATTGGTTAAGGGTAGCTAGATGGTATAATAGATAGAACATTGGACCTGAAGTCAGGAAGACTTAAGTTCAAATCTGGCCTCAGACATATGATCCTGGGCAAGTCATAACCCTTTTTACCTCAATTTCCTCATCTGTAAAATAATTCAGAGAAGAAAATGACAAATCAAGGAGCAGAATCAAGATGATGGAGTAGAAGCAGGGACCTGCTAGAGCTTTCCCCCAAACTTCTTTACAAAAACCTGTAATAAATAACTCTAAACAAATTCTAGAGCAGTAGAAGCCACAAAATGACAGACTGAAGCAAATTCCAGCCCAAGACAATCTGGAAGATCAATAGGAAGGATCTAGCACATCTAGCTGAAAGCAAAGCACAGTTTGGGGTGGGCTGTGTCAATGTGGACAGAGCTGGAACAGACCTCAGGGGAATGAATTAGTGGTGGTTGGTGTGGTTTCCAGAACTCCAGAAACACCAAAGACAAAGGTCACTGGGAAGGGTTTCTCACCTGGCTGAGAGGGTAACTTGGTCATACCCCAACCCTAGCCCCAGCCCCAGCCCCAAGGCAGGGGCAGTCACTGTTGAAGCAGAGGCTGCTTCTGGAGCACTCCACTTTACAAAGAGATCAAAAGACAAGTAATTGTCTGGGAAAATGAGCAAAGGGGGTGGGGATGTGGGGAGAAGCAGACTATAGATCCTTATTTTCTCCATGAAGAGGTATTTTCTTATGTCATTGATAACAAGGAAGATCAAAACATACAACCAGGAGAAGACAACAAAGCCCAAACTCCTGCATCCAAAACCTTCAAAAAAAATATGAATTGACCTCAGCCCATGGAAGAGCTCAAAAAGGATTTTGAAAAATCAAGTAAGAGAAGTAGAGGAAAAATTGGAAAGACAAACAAGTGATGGAAGAAAACATGAAAAGCAAGTCAATAGCTTACTAAAAGAAACCCCCCCAAAATGCTGAGGAAAATAATAGCTTTAAAATTAGACTAACTCAAATGGCAGAAGAGGTTCAAAAAGCCAATGAGGGAAAATATATTAAAAAGCAGAATGGGTCAAATGGAAAAAGAAATCCAAAAGTTCACTGAAGAAAATGATTCCTTCAAAATTAGAATGGAGCAAATGGAAGCTAATGGCTTTATGAGAAATCAAGAAATTATAAAACAAAATCAAAAGAATGAAAAAATAGAAGACAATGTGAAGTATCTCACTGGAAAAATAACTGCCCTGAAAAATGGATCCAGAAGAGGTAATTTAAAAATTATTGGACTATCTGAAAGTCAGGATCAAAAAAATAGCCTAGATATCATCTTGAAAGAAATTTTCAAGGAAAACTGTCCTGATATTCTATAACCAGAGGGTAAAATAGAAATGGGAAGAATCCACTGATGATCTCCTGAAATAGATTGCAAAAGGAAAACTCCTAGGAATATTGTAGCCAAATTCCAGAGTTCTGAGATCAAGGAGAAAATATTACAAGCAGCCAGATAGAAACAATTCAAGTATTGCAGAAACACAATCAGGTTAATACAAGATTTAGTAGCTTCTACACTAAGGTATTGGAAAGTTTGGAACATGATATTCCATAGGTCAAAGGAGCTGAGATTAAAACCAAGAATCACCTACCGAGAAAAACTGAATATAATACTTCAGGGGAAAAAAATGGAACTTCAATGAAATAGAGGATTTCCAAGCATTCTTGCTGAAAAAAACAAAGCTGAATAGAAAATCTGAATTTCAAATACAAGAATCAAGAGAAGTATGAAAAGGTAAACAGGAAAGAAAAACAATAAGGGACTTATTAAAGTTGAACTGTTTACATTCCTACATGGAAAGATGTTACTTGTAACTCATGAGACCTTTCTCAGTATTAGGATAGTTGGAGGCTATATATATATATATATATATATATATATATATATATATATATATAGGGGGGAGGGAGGGAGAGAGGGAAAGAGTTCATAGGGTGAGCTGAATATGAAGAGATGATATCTAAAAAAGAAAATTAAGTGTTGAGAATAATGTACTAGGAAAAAGAAAATGGGAGAGGTAGAATGCAGTAAATCATCTCACTAAAAAGAGGGAAGAAAGAACTTTTACAATGGAGGGGAAGAAGGGGAAGATAAAAGGGAATAAGGGAGCCTTCTTTTAATCCAATTTGGCTTCAGGAGGGAAAAACATATACATTCAGATGGGTAAGGAAGTTTATCTTACCATACCAGAAACTAGGGGGGAAGGGGAAAAGAGAGGGGGGAATAATAGAAGGGATGGCAGATTGGAGGAAGTGTTAATTGGAAGCAAACAGCTGGTAGAAGGACAGATCAAAGGAGAGAATAGAATAAATGAAGGGAGGGACAAGATAGAGTGATATATAATTAGTCTTTCACAACGTAACTCTTATGGAAGTGTTTTGCATGACTACACATGTATAACATATCGAATTGTTTGCCTTCTCAAATTGGGGGAGAGAGTGGAAGGAGGGAAGGGAGAGAATGTGGAACTCAAAGCCTTAAAAATGAATGTTACAAATGGTTTTTACATGTAGCTGGGAAATAAGATATATAGACAATAGGGTATAGAAATCTATTTTGCCCTACAGATACAAATAGAAGGGAACTTGATAACGGGGGTGAGAGGGTGATAGAAGGGAGGACAGATTGGAGCAAAGGGTATTCAGAATACATGCTGCCCTGGGATCAAGGAGCGGGGTGATGGGGAGAAAATTTGAAATTCAAACTTTTGTGGAAGTGAATGTTGAAAACTGAAAATAAATAATAAACAAGCAAAAGGAAATGACACATCATTCTTTGCCAAGAAAACCACAAAAGGGATCATGAAGGGTCAGACATGACTGAATAACTGAATGACTAGTTAAATCAGGTAGTTAAATTAGGTATTGCTAATTGAAAGAAATTAAGGGAAACCTTGCTGCTTCTAGGTAGAAAAATGAAAGGTGTATACTGCTTGACTGGGTAATTTTTGATAATCTGTTATCCCTTATTCTTTTATATTTTACCTTTCTCGAAATACTCTGGAGGAATGTATTAAATCTTAGTGCTCTGCCTTTGAATGTATCTATTAATTTTGTGAATAGCTATATTGACTAAATAACTTCCCATACGCTTCTTTATGTTTTATACCTTCTATTGTTTGCTTCCATTTCCCTAAGATTAAAAAACCAAGATTTTTAGTTATTTTTTTCCCTCTATGAAGAGACTTTATTTATTCAGGCCAGACTTAGAGCCTGTAGTGAGGCTCATTTATGTGGTCCCATCTTAATGAATAAAGGGAATATGTGCCTTGGCTATGTAGTACCAAAATACTACTGATTATATCTTTACACAGATTGAGTTTACTTTTTTAAAATCTATTTTTGTATTTCTTTTTATGTGTACATGCTTAACAACCTTCACCCCCTTGCCCCCCATTGAACATAAACTCTTCAAAGACAGTGATTGCTTTAATTTTATCTTGGAAGCCTGACACATTGGAAGTACTTAACAAATTTTGATTTTTGTTGACTTTTTTCTTATTGTTTGATTGATTTTCTTCAGTAGAACCTAAGATTTTGCTTTTGTTTTTATTGATTGATTGATAGATTCTTCCCCCCCCCCAGTTTGCAGATGAGGAAACTGAGAAATATGAGACATGAAGGGCTATGCAGCTAATCCAACTCAGGACTTTCTGCCTCAAAATCCAACAATCAAACCACTACATTATACCTAGTTGCCTCTAGTTCAGATGCCTTTTGTATGGTTCTTAAAATGTAGAGGAAGGAGGATGTTATGATTTAGGCACAGAAATATATTGTTTTATTTTTTGGAATATATATGGTTTTATTTTTTAATAATATATGCACTATAAATTTGAATCCTGGACTCCTAAGCTAGCATTCAGAATAGATTTTCCTTCTTTGGTTGGAGCTTCCAATAGAGAGCACAAACACACACACACACACAAAACACAACACACACAGAGGTTTTCAAATATACTGCTGCTAACTGTTAAGCTACTTATTTATTAATTATTATATTAGTGATCATAGTTCATTTTAGTATACCCTGGCAAACAACCAACCATTCAGCTACTTTACTCTCTTGGATTAAATCTGTTTAGGGATGACAAGGTAATCTCCTGAGGTCCAATCCAGTCTTCTTTTTAGTTAAACTGAATAATTCCCACCAGAATCTGTCTTTATATTTATGTATAGATAACATTCTATATAAGATCTGTATTTATATTTATGTACGAGTAATATTCCTGTCCTGATTCCTTTTCTGGGATATTTCTGCATTTCAACTCCAGGTTAATAAGTGACAAGAGGGCAAAATATAGGGATGGTAGGGGAATATAACATGCGTGCTTCTTTTGAGTTTTGGTTATTTCCGTGCCTAAAGTTTGGCTGGTGAAGCTGACCTTTATCAGAACCTGTGATTGACAGTGAACTTAATGCACATGAACAACACTGCTCCTTTCTGAATCTGACCATTAAAAAAGATTATGTTGTCATTTCAGTCTTGCCCCTTCCTTACAATATGATTTTATACAAGGTATCTAACTTTGATTTTACATTTGTCAGGTGAAGTTGGTTAATGTCCCCAAATGGCATAAAGTCATATTAGTGAATATGTCTCTTAGGGACTGTCTTATTCAATTCATTATTTTAATAGTAATTAATAATAAAATAATAACAGCAGGAACAGCAAGAACATAAAGGAATTGAGGCCCAGACAGTCATGTCCCTTTAAAAGCCAAGCACAATATTTTATACTTGAACTTGGAGTTGAAATGGAGCCACAGGAATTTGATACTGTCAGACTGACATTCTGTTATAGAGGCTGTGGGAACTGAGTGATTGCTAATAAATTGTATAATTGGATGGTGTTTCTGGGGTTTAGTGAGTATGGGAAGGGAGTGATATGATCAGATCTATGCTATAGGAAGATCACTTTGATAGCTGAGACAAGGATGGATGTAGAGTGGGGAGAGGTTTGTGGCAGAGAGACCCATCAGAAGGCTATTTTGAGTCCAGCTATGAGGTGATGAGGACTTACACCAGGAGAATTGTAGTGACAGAGAAGAAAGAGGTATATAAAAGAGATGTTAAGAAATTAAAATAAACAGTCTTTTGCAACAAATTGGATTTGGAAGGTGGGAGCAAGGAGTTGAGGATGGCACCTAGGTTGTGAGCCTAGTGGACTAGAGAGGATGGAAAGTTTACCATATGTACTTCTCTATCTCTGCCAGAAAAAGATGGAGGTAGATTTTCTTATTTCTTCTCCAAGGTCAAGCTTGTTCTTTATAATCATATGAAGGTTTGATTCAGTCTTGTTCTTTCTATTTACTTTACTGTTTCCATTGTATCATTTTCTTACTTCTGCTACATTTTACATCCCAACATGTATTCTTCAATCCTGGGACACTGGTCTCTGCTGTTCATCTTCTGACTCTAGGTATTCTCTCTGGCAGTTTCCCATGCCTGGAATGTTCTCCTTCCTCTACTATGATTACTGACCTCCCTGACTCCTTTAATTTCCAATTAAAATTCCACCTTGTACAGAAGAACTTCCCTAACCCCTCTTAATTCTCATAGCTTCATTCTGTTATTTTCTATTTATGCTACATGTAACTTGCTTTGTGTACATTTGTTTGCATGTTATCTCCTCTGTTAGACCTTAAACTGCTTGAAGGAAATGACCATCTTTGCCTCTTTTTATATCTCCAGCACCTAGCGCAGTGCCTGACACATAATAGGTCCTTAAATAAATTTATTGATTCATTCCTTACTTATGGCTGCATCGGTTCATAAAAGTCATCCCATGCTTCTCTGAATTACTTTTATTTATCAGTTGTTACAGAGTAGTAATACACCATTTCATTCATGTACTACAACTGGTTTAACCATTTCTCAATTCATAGCATCTACTTGTTTTTCAGTTTTTTTATACCACAAAAAGTATTATTATGAATATTTTCAAACTCTCTCATTTTGCAGAGGATTAAATTGAAGCACAGAGTGGGGAAGTGACTTATTATCTACATACTCAAAACATATGGTAGAGTGACATTCCATCTACATACTAAAAAGTGGAAGTGCTGGAATGTGAGCCTAAGTTCTCTGACTCTAAAAGTGTTCTCATTTCATGAATTATTTGTCCATTGTATTCTGTTTTATCTAAATCACTGTTCAGAGGATCAATCAGTTGCTCTATTTTAAGCCACGAGTCCTGTTGGACACCTGCCCTATCACTTTCTAGGAGGCTTTTTAAAGGCTTGCCATTTAGAGTGCATTTATATATAAATCAAGGGCTTTGGCATTTTTAAGAAAGTTGACTGTGTTGCACCTGCTACTGGGGCTCAGTTTACTCCAAAGGGGTGGGGGAAGAAAACTATGGCAATTGTTAAAGTCATTAAAAAAATACCTTGAGGAATAGTTAAGACCTCATAGAGAACTCTGAAACCTTTTGTCTTTTGGAGAAATCCCAAGTTTACCTCTAAATTTCCTTTATTTTTCTTTCTCTTATTCTTGGAAGATGATTTCCATGAAAATGAGATCTTTATTTCTTGAGAGTTCATCTGCTCCTGCTGTTCAGAGAAAAGAAGTGCTTAAAATTTAAGTTCTACAAATGGAATTAGAATGTTTCTCAGTACTTCCCACAAGGCACAAGTAGCTTGTGCAAATCTACAAGGGATTCAAGCACTGCTGCTTACCAGCTGCTGTTGGGACAAGATTTTGCTGTTATTTTTTTCTTCTGGACCTGTCATAGAAAGAACAGTGATAACAGCTTACATAGTAGCTGACTTTGGGATGATGGCAGAGGAAACACAAGTTTTCCTCTCTTCTTTCTGTCCCTAAATTTGGGCCTGGTTTTACTTTTGTCTACTTTTTAGAAATCATATTTCATTTTGATGTACTAGCATTTATTACTAACTGCAATTTTCAGGGGATGCTAATATACCTTTTTGTCAGTGTACGTGAAATGAGAGCATGGGAATGAATGATCTTTAATGTGCCATCACCTCTAATTTCTACAAACCCCTGAACTAAATTGTACTGATGACTTACTGACTTAAGTTCTTTAGAGTACTTTACATAGTTAGTTGATTTGATCTTCATGATAATCTTCAAAGGTGAATATTACAATTGTTAATATCATTACCCTATTACAGATGAAACAATCAAGTCAGTTTAAATGCCTTGCTCTGGGTCACTCAGCTAATAAGTTTGTGAGGTGGGATTTCAAAGCCAGTTCTTTCTGACTCCAGATCCAGAGTTCTAGTTACTCACAATGCTACTCTACTACTCAATTAGGATTATCCCTCCTTTATGTCACATACTTTTATTTTACATCTTTCCCCTTCTTTTAGGTAAGGAATGGTACAAATTAAGTTGGCAAAATATTTATAGTTAAACCTGAATCTTTGCATGTGGGTCGGGTTTGTCCTCATTTCATAAATCCATTGGTTGATTGCCATATGAACCTCCTTAGGAATTTAGCTAGACCGGTTCTTTCAGAGTAAGTTACTCAGTGAGAATATGTTTGGCATTTAGGTCATGGGTTAGATCAGAGAATGTTACAGTCAATGGAGACCTTAAAGATCACCTAGTCTGATCCTCTGATTTTACTTGTGGGTAATCTGTACATTATACTATTTACCAAAGGTGGCATAACCAGTGCAACCTAAGTCAAAAGTATTTAGGATACCATGTTGCAGTTTATGTACTGGATGACACAGCATGAATTACATCTAGTCTAGAAAATGTAGTGACAGATATGATGTTTGAATACTTGAAGACTCCCTCTAGATATGGATATAAGCATAGTAGTAAAGGTTATCAAAAAGGGAAAATATTTTTATTTTGGGGAGATGGGCCTATGATTTTATTGGTATAGGCAATTTCGATACAGATTGGTAATTTTCCACAAACTTTTTAAAATTAACTTGTTTTTAATTAAAAAAGGGGAAAAACCCAAACCCTCACAACAAATATTCATAATCAAGCAAAAATATCCGTACTGGTCATTAAAAAAATGTCTTATTTTACATTGAGTTTTCCAGCTCTCTGTCAGAAGTTGGGTGACACTCTGCATCATAAGTTCTATACAATTGAAATAGGTCATTTTACATAAAAACTAAAGTCTTTCAAAATTGTTTTTATTTGCAATGTTTCTATTACATAATTAGCCTTCTTGATTATGTTCATTTCACACTGTATTAGTGAATATGTCTTCTCAGATTTCTCTGAAACCATTCTCTTCATTATATTTTTATGATATGATAGCATTCAGTTGCATTTACATAACATTTATTTCTATACCATAATATCATACCCCTCAATTTCCACATTTTTTTCCACTACAAAAAGAATTGCTATAAACATTTTTGTATCCATTCATCCATTTTCTCTTTCATTAATTTGTTTGAGGATATAGACTGGTGACAGAGTAAGGACAGTTTAGTGACTTTAGTGAGGGTATAGTTTCTGCTTTCCAAAATTGTTATGCCAACTCACAGTTCCATCACTAAGGCATTAATGTACCTGTTTTGAGAGTCTCTCAATATTTGTCATTTTTCTTCAACTTTGCTAACTTAATGGGTGTAGGGTGGAATGTCAAAGTTGTCTTCATTTGTATTTCTCTAATGGAGTCAGCTGAAGTCAACATAATGTATTGAGTGCATACTATGTGCCAGGAACTACACTAAGCACTGGGAAAGGCAAAAAGAGTCTTTGCCTTCCTTCTAATGAGGGAAATAACATGCAAATAAGTATATACATATACAACTTTAAAAAAAAAACCATCAAATTGGTGATAATCTCAGAAAGGAGGTACTACAGTCACAGGGTTTGGGATGAGGATGAAAATCTTCTTAAATAGTGTAGGATTTTAGCTGATCTGGAAGGAAGGTGGGGAACATCAGAGGCATTAAGAGGGAGAAACATTCAGGCACAGTAGAAACACAATGGAAAGGAATGGAGTGGGGAATTAGAGTTTGGTGTATGAGGAACATTTAAAGCCAGTGTCATTGGATCATGGAGTACATGCAACACTGGAAAAGTAGGAAGAGACCAGGTTAGGAAGGACTTTTAAAACCTAATATTGGATTTTATATTTTATCCTTGAAATAATAGGGACCTACCAGAGTTACTTTAGTATGCAAGTGACATGATTTTATGGTTATTTTTTCCCCTTTTGGAATTCTGGTTCCTTTGTTTTCTTTGATTTGTCTTTCTGAAATTGGTTTCTTAAAATTGTCTTATTTCTTGTTTTATTAATCTGAATATTTTTTATTTTTTAAAATTAATTTATTTAACTTTTAACATTCATTTTCAAAAAATTTTGTGTTCCAAATTTTCTCCCTATTTGTCCCCTCCCCCCACCCCAAAACACTGAGCATTCTAATTTCCCCCATCACCAATCTGCCCTCTGTTCTATCATCCCTCCCTTCCCTTGTCCCCATCTTCCCTTTTGCCCTGTAGGGCCAGATAACATTCTATACCCCATTACCTGTATTTCTTATTTCCTAATAGCAAGAACAGTACTCAACATTTGTTCCTAAAATTTGAGTTCCAATTTCTCTTCATCCCTCCCTCCCCACCCATTCCCTTTGGGAAGGCAGGCAATTCAACATAGGCCATACCTGTGTAGTTTTGCAAATGACTTCCATAATTGTCATGTTGTGTAAGACTAACTATATTTCCCTCCATCCTATCCTGCCCCTCATTGCTTCTATTCTCTCTTTTGATCCTCTCTCTCCCCAAAACTGTTGACTTCAAATTACTCCCTCCTCCCATTGCCCTCCCTTCCATCATCCCCCCCACCCTGCTTATCCCCTTCTCCCCCATTTTCCTGTATTGTAAGATAGGTTTTCATACCAAAATGAGTGTGCATTTTATTGCTTCCTTTAGTCGAATGTGATGAGAGTAAACTTCATGTTTTTCTCTCAGTTTCGCTCTTTTTCCCTCCAGTAAAAATCTTTTGCTTGTCTCTTTTATGAGAGATAATTTACCTCATTCCATTTCTCCCTTTCTCCTTCTAATATATTTCTCTCTCACCCCTTAATTTCATTTTTTTAAGATATGATCCCATCCTATTTAATTCACTCTGTGCTCTCTGTCTTTGTGTGTGTGTGTGTGTGTGTGTGTGTGTGTGTGTGTGTAATCCCACCAACTACCCAGATATTGAAAAGTTTCAAGAGTTACAAATATTGTCTTTCCATGTAGTAATGTAAACAGTTCAACTTTAGTAAGTCCCTTATGACTTCTTTTTGCTGTTTA